>CANTUV010000044.1:2502500-3752500 GCA_947685225.1 Garcia nutans | reverse complement strand
TTGGTCATCAACCTTTTGAACCATTTATTCCAAAAATGGCTTCCTCCATCACTCACAATTGCCTTAGGGATCCCAAACCTACTTAAAATATTTTCCTTCAATAATTTCAACACAACATTAGCATCATTAGTCCTAGTAGGGATAGCTTCAATCCACTAGGACACATAATCCACTACAAGAAGGATATATTCAAAACCAAAGAACTTGGGAAATGGCCCCAAGAAGTCTATTCCTAAACATCCAAAGTTTCTACAACAACAAAAATATTGAGAGGCATTTCATTTTTTTGCTTGTTCGGTACTCTTTGGCATTTATCACATCTTATACAAAAATCATAAGCATCTTTGAAAATGGTAGGCCAATACAAACTACTTTGAAGAACTTTCCCGGTGGTTTTCTATCCTCCAAAATGCCATCCACAATACATGTTGTGGGAAAATTGCAACACTTATATTTGCTCTTCTTCAGGCACACATCTTTTGATAATTTCATCCCTGCAAATTCTAAACAAATATGGCTCATCCTAAAAATAGTACTTATAGGAATGCAGGAACCTCTTTTTTGCTTGAAAATTTAAATCTTTCCTCTCAACACCGCAAGAATGATAATTAGCAATATCTGCATACCATGGTGCTTGAGTGAAAGCAAACAAGAGTTCATCCGGAAATTTTTCAAAAGCATTATCACAAGCAATTTCTGCATCACTCTCATGAGAATTTAATCTAGAAAGATGGTCACCTACCACATTTTTACTTCCCTTTCTATCTTCAATTTCAATATCAAAACCCATCTAATGAGCCTAGGTTTAGCTTATGGTTTAGTCAATAGGTATTTCAAGGCCTTATGGTTCAAAAATACTATGACTTTGGAGCCTATCAAGTAAGGTCTAAATTTGTTGAGTTCAAATACCACAGCTAACATCTCCCTTTAAGTGGTTGTGCAATTCATTTATGCATCAATTAAAGACAAACTTGCATAATAAATTACACATATCAATTTGTTCACTCTTTCGCCCAAAATGGCACCAATGGTATAATTTGATGCATCACACATGATCTCAAAAGGCAAGTCCCAATTAGGGGCCATAATTATAAGAGCAGAAGTTAATTTTTCTTTCAAAATTGAAAATGCTTCTAAGCACTTTTCATAAAAATCAAATGGGACATCATTTCCAAGTAAATGACACAAAGGGCATGAAATTTTGGAAAAATCTTTTATGAATCTTCTATAGAATCCAACATATCCCCCAAAAACTTCTAATCCTGTTAACAGATGTGGGTAGATTCATGATTAAATCAACCTTATCTTTGTCTGCCTCAATCCCCTTATAGGAAACAACATGTCCCAAAACAATGCCATGATCAACCATAAAGTGACTCTTTTCCCAACTCAAAGTAAGATTACATTCAATACATCTTTCAAGTACAAGAGTAAATTTATGCAAACAATCATCAAAAGAATTACCAAAGATAGAGAAATCATCCATAAATACCTCAAATGCACTTGTCCATCATATCAAAGAAAATGGAAAACATACATCTTTGAAATGTTATTGGTGCATTGCATAGTCTAAATGGCATCCTCCAAAAGGCAAATGTCAGAAAGGGATAAGTGAAAGTTGTCTTTGGTTGATCTTCCAGTGCTATAGGGACTTGGTAGTAACCTGAAAGACCATTAAGAAAATAGTAAAAAGCATGTCCAAATAGCCTATCAAGCATTCAATCGATAAATGGTAAAGGAAAGTGATCTTTCTTATTGACATTATTTAATTTCCTATAATCTATGCACATTCGCCACCCGGTTTGTGATCGTGTAGGTACCAACTCTTTTTTCTCATTCTGTACCACACTCAAACCTGCTTTCTTAGGAACAACATGAAAGGGACTAACCCACTCACTATCAGTAATGAGGTAAATCACCCCTTCATCAAGTAGTTTAAGGGCCTTCTATTTTACTACTTCGCTCATGTTAGGGTTAAGCCTCCTTTGAGACTCTCTCATCGGTTTAGTCCCTTCTCCTAAAATAATCTTGTGCATGCATATAAAGGGACTAATAACCTTGATATCACTCAACCACCAACCAATGGCTCTCTTGAATTTTTTCAACATTCTCACAGGTTTATCTTCCTCCTCACCTCTAAGGGTAATAGAAATTATCATTGGTTTGGGGTTATTCTCCCTAGAAAAATATGCTTCAAATGCTTTGGGAGTTCTTTAAGTTCAACCCCTTCTTTTAGTTGAATCTCCTCTTTCTCAATTTTATGTTCTTCTTCAACACTCTCATTGTCCAACATGAACTTGTATTCCTTAATCTCTTTAATAGAAATCTCAGCTTCTTCACCCAAAGTTAGGGCCCTCTCTACCTTGTCTTCTCCACTTTCCTACAACAAAACTTCTTGAACAACAAGATTAGTAAAACCGATAAAAGAACTGTCTTTATACAAAGTAGTAGTGGGAATAAGGGAAGTGTTAAAAATTTAAAATTCTATAGTTTTCCCAAAATGGTCATGGTTAATTTTCCATTTTTAACCTCAATCAATGTATTAGTTGTAGCCGTAAAAGGTCTCCTTAACTAAATTGTATGTTCAAAATCCCTAGGGATTTCTTCCCCCATATCTAAGACAATGAAATCGATAGGTATAATCAAACCACCTACCTTAACTAAAACATCCTCTATGATCCCCTTAGGGTATCTAAGAGTTCTATTTGCAAGTTGCAATACCATTTTAGTTGGTTTGAGTTCCCCTAGCTCTAGTTTCAATTAAATGGAGTATGGCATCAAGTTTATTCTAGCTCCTAAATCACACATGCCAATGGCTTCTTTTCCATTCCCACAGAAATGTTAATTATGAAGCTCCCAAGATCTTTTAGCATAGGAGGTAACTTGTGTTGTACAACAACACTTGTTACATTCGAGACTATCACCTTCTCATCCAACTCATAGCTTTTCTTTTTAGTGCTTAGCTCCTTAAAGAATTTGGTATAAGATGGCATATTTTTAATCACCTCAAGTAAGGGTAGGATAATACTTACCTTTGAGAGCATATTCATTTGACCAGTAGTTGCATTGACATCTATCTCTTTTTGTGCACTCTGATTGCTAGATTGCTAGTTTCCTCTTTCATTCTTCCTTCTAGAAAAGAGATTCTTCTCTAATTCCCATTCTTCTATTTGTAAGCCAGCTTGCAAAAGATCTCTGAAATCTCTGATAAGGGTACGATTATTTACAAAGGTTGAGCATGATGCCTCTCATAATCATTCTTATCTGGTTAGACTCATCGGGCCTCTTCTTAAGGAGTGCAGCCTTATTCCTCCATCTCTTCGCAAAATAAAAAAAGTTATCATTTTGCTTTTGCCTGATCACTTCTACATCCATCAAAGTTATTTCCAATTTAGCATTATACCCATACTACTGAATAATGGTTTTATACAGCAGATCCCAATCTTTTTAGGTGTTCTCCTACATGGTATTGAACCAATTCTGCATAATAGGATCTAATGAAAGCATAAAGTACCTTAGAGTTTGAGCCTTAGTAACTCGGGTAAACTGCATAGCAGTGATGTACTGCTTAACATGCAAGTGAGGATTTTCTGTACTATTATACTTTGCAAAAGTAGGCATTTTGAACTTGTAAGGGACTTCTTCATTTTGCTCAAACAACTTGTCCACCTCTGACAACTCTTCAATTTTCAGCTTCTTTTCAAACTTCTTCTCTAAATCAATAATTATCTTTCTCACATCTGAGGTTTCAATCTTCTCAACCATTTCTTTGAACAAAACCTTCGGTTCCTCCTTCCTATCTTGAGAATCTTGGAAGTATTGAGCCCAGTCATCATCATCATCAACAATCACTTTATCATCATTAAAGGCTACCTTACCAACCTTAGCCTTTCATTTGTCTTTCTACTTCTTAGTACTAGCAGATGCTTCAGCAGTGTTCCTAAAGATTATAACCATTTGGCTTCTCATGGTCTCAACCAGGACCCCTTTTAGTTCTTCCATTTTGGCATTGAGGGAATAATCCACCATCTTTTGAATATGTTTTGGTTCCATTACTTTTGGTGAGAAGCTGTGTCGTTGCTGGATTTTATGTTACTGGCATAGGTCTGGTTATCGTAAACTCATGAACTGTTGTACTCTAGGGTTGTGAGCGAGAAAGGATCAATGATATGAGATGCAATATATGTATGCATGTATGCATGGATGTACAAATAACAAACAAAAAAGTGTAAAGACATCCCTTCCAACCTTATATCACCCACACACGAATTGTGAGTCCCTTTTCATAGGCATATGATCAACAAAATATCAATATGGGATATCTTATTTTTGAACAATTTACTCGAACGATTTAACCAATAGTTGTTTTTTCAATCTTAGAAGTCAGTCCATGATAATTTCTATTGATTAAGTGTTAATCCATTGGTCTAAGAAAAAGATAACTTTAATGATATATTAGATTAAAAATAAATTAAAAGGTGTATCATAAATAGATTTCTCATTTGGAAAAAATAACTAATGATTCATGCCTCAAGCCTATGATTAACAAAACATGTTATAAATAGACCAATAATTGATTTTTGGTATTCCATAATTGGCCTAATTAGTTGTAAGGCCATTTATGAAAAGGTTTGTGATTTGGATGAAATGAAAAAATTGTTTTGTTTCAATGCCTATTGTAAAAGATTTGTCTAAAAACGAATTTTGGGCTTAAAGTAGAAAAGTATTTAGCCCCATCTAAAAAGGGTTTCATGTCCAAACACCATATTTGCAAAAGAGTATTGAAAAAATTTTTGGTCCTTTGACTTAAAAGAATAAAATTATTTTGGGTTTAAAAATTACTTTGGACTTACACCATAATTAGGTCATATTAGAAAAAGAACAAACCAAATACGCCACGGTTCAAATCAAGATATATCAATCATAGTCAAACAACAAGCATTTGGTAAAAAACCTAAGGGAAGTAACTAGGCCAATCACGTGAGCTTTTGTCTTTGGGTTGAAAAGCTTATGCTCCTGAAGCAAGTATATACCAAATGGTACAAGGTTATGAGAGGTTATGTTATGCTTGATCTCCATACCTTGAGTGAAAGTATGGTATCCGTTATATAATATAACATGGGTTACATGAGTGTCCCTCGGACGTTTCATGCAGATGTTCACTCATGTTTACACTCAATAAATGGCTTTTCACTAGATGACCTCACATACATTCATTTTACCTCTCAAGTCTTTTACTTAGATTTGTTGCATAGATAAAAATCCCTACAAGCTAGATAATCACAAAGTGGTAGAAAATTCCTAGAGGAAGGGTTCTCACGATTGGACTTTGGGGAGGTCCAACCTAAAAATGAGTGTCAATTTGACAAAGTAGAGATCACAGTAGTTGGTACGGTTAGTGTAACACCCCTTGATAATCCTATTAAATACTATCAAGAGATGTCACACAAAAACTGGAGTCAATAAAATTTTGGTAGAGTCTCCCCTATAAATTTGAAACTGCCAAATCTTCTCCAATGAAGGGACAACCTGTAGAAGAAATCACTCCCAATATTCTTCACATTCAATCTTAACTCCAATTTCTATAACTCTCCAACAATCATCTATAATCTATTTCAAACATCTATACTTTTACTAATATACTTTTATATTTCCATGTTTGTCATAATATATTATAAAGTCATACTTCAATCTAATTTATAAAATATAACTCATACAACAAATTATATAAAATCTCTAACTACCCATAATTATACAATTGTCATTTAAAATTTAAACTTTACTATATCAACCGAACAAAATATATTGCATATAGATCTTCATATAGCACCTTCTCTAATGTAGTTGATTTGAAGCTCTAAAATCTCACTTTCTATACCTAATCTGCATGTTCAATATGCGCATCAAAAATAAATCTAACATGTAAAGGAATTACTTAGTGGTTGCACATGCATAATTTACCAATAATTATAATATAAAAGAATAACTATCTAAAATTCTATATAAAGTAAAATATGATAATTTCTTTAAATTTTTCAAATAAAAATTATCACTTTGAAATACCTACATGACATGTGAATAAATTTTTTAAAAAATATAGTTAATTTATTATAGAATAAATAAGTTCAATGTTCATTAAAATTAATAATAATTATTCACTTTGAAGAATTTTCTCATTATGGCAGGCTTCATTTATTCTACTCTCACATACTGAATTTTAAATCCTATACTTGAATAACAAGTATAATAATGGGAATTTAAATGTCTAATGAAATATTAGTCAGTACGGCTAGTGGCCTAGTAATGGCATAAATGATTAATATTAGTAACAACATATATAGTGCCTAGTAAAATATCAGTAAGTATGGCCAGTGGATTAGTAACAGCACGAATGCCTAGTACTAATAATGACACATATGGTGTCTAGTAAAATATCATTAAAGGTTTTTTTACCATTATATTATCACTTTATTGAAAACAATAACAAATCTTTAAAAAGAATACACTCTCTTTCTTTAGTGTACATTTTTCTTCACTTTAATTATTCACATAAAGAAATATTCCTTAAATTGAATACATTCACATTGTATTTAAATCATTTTCACCAAGCAAATTATAAACAATCGCTTCAATTTCAAAATCTTATAATTTTTTTTTTCTCAAAACCCTAACCTTGAATAATCTTGCATTTAAAACATTGAAATTGAAAAAATTTCTTTAAACCTAGTTTTTGTATTAAAACTACATAAATATACCTATTCTTAATCAATTTTGATTAAAAATCAATTTTTTCAAGAATTAGTTTGATACTAATCTAAAAACCTTAAATTTAACATAACCCTAAATTTAATACTTTGTAAATTCAAAAATCATTTACAACTTAGTTTTTGTTCAAAAACCACATAAATACACTTTTTCTAAATCAAATATGAATTTGTTTAATAAATAGTTCCATTCTTACTTCTAAACCCTAAATTGACCATAACCTTAATTTAACACTTTCATGATTCAAAAATTTTTCTAGCCATAATTTTACATTAGAAACTTCATAAATACACTTATTTCCATCTATTTATTAATTTATAATAAATTATTTCATTAACTAGTTCAAATATCAATTCTAAACCCTAAATTTTCCATAAACCCAAAATTTGAATCATTAATCAATCAAAAAATGTAACCATACTTATTCACTCAATTATTGGATGCCACGTGTACTAGCTATTGAAGAACTTTTGTTAGAAAAGGATGAGTTTGACTGGACTACAAATTAACGTGACCATGCTGAGCCTGAGTTGATCGCATGGTTCAATCTGACCATTAAGTTGCCTCAGACAATAATTAAAGTGTGAGATAAGAACCAAACATGTTGGTTACCATCCTACGGCTAGATGGAGACTTGTAGGCTATAAATACAACAAGAAACTTCAATTTTGATAGAGATTGTGATAATAATTGCTAAGAAAAACATCTTTCATTTTCTTGCATCAAAATCTAAAACTTGTATTCATTTAGTATTGGGTATGAGCATTAAATACTATTGCAAGTTGAGTGCGATCTTTGAAAGACTTCAATTTTAGAGTGAGCCTTGGAAAAACTATTGTAAAAGCTATGAAAAATATACTCATACCTTGTAGAAGTCTAGTGTGAGCTTATGAAAATACCACGTTAGAGTTGATCTCGTAAAAACACGAGATTAGTGGAACCTTAACAAGTTATTAAGGAAGTAAATATAGGATTGAGGTAAATCTGAACCTCTATAAACTCTTTGTATTGATTCTTCTCTAATATACTCCATATTCATCTTGATTTTCTTATTATTCAAATTTTTAATTTATCATGCTACTCAAATTAACCAATTCACCCCTCTTGGTTACTAGTTTGGGACAACATAAATTTCAAGAGAAATACACAACATGACCAAGCTATGTCAAGTATTGGTCTTGTCTCTAATTGGAAGAAAAATAATGGCCAAGGTTTCTATTAGGAAATCAAGGAGATCACTGCAAACAAAACACGCAGCGGAAAAAAAAAATTTTGATCTTTGATTTCCCATCAGGATCCATGCTGTTCGTTTAATTCGACAAAAGTGTTCAAAGAACTAACATGTTGATGATTCGAAATCACAGTTTGGAAGAGATGCCTCGATTGTGAAACACCCTCTATCACGTATCCACACGAATGCTACCATCTGGAGTGCTAGCTCTCTGCAACAGCGAAGGCTGAAAAATGTTTTCTCTAAAACGTATTAGGGTTTCTTTTTCGTTCTCCTTTTATTTTCTAAAGTTACCTGTATAAAGACTTAATGTCTGGAGTGAATGTAATCACTCCAGAATCCAATTCAAAATTGGATAAGGTAAGTCAAATTCAGAATCCAAATCTAATTAGGATTCTGAATATATTATCTAATAATATATATATAAACGAAAATAATAATAATAATAAATATTAATATCTAATATTAATATTATTAATATTATATCCAGCCCAAAGCGCATTCTTGTGTGTGACCCGATAGGCCTATATTAATTGGCAGTCAATTTAATCTCTATTAAACCAACAAGTCATAATTGGCCCCTAGCAAGGCGTTACAACTACCCAATTAATATAAGGAATGTCCAATTTGCCTAATAATAGTACATGCATTAATCCCTTTGTCACACGATATCTAGCTTGAACATAAGTCATGGTCAACGTCATACTTATATTGTCCAAACTTATGATTACTCGATCTCCAAGTAGACTAATAAAAACAAATGAAATTGATCACACTATCAATTCATTTGAGCACGGCCATGCATTTCACAGTCTCACTTATCGAGGGGCCCAAAAGATATCTCTCTCAAAGAGAGGGACAAATTATATCTTGATTGTTCATTATCCTCTACATAATTTCTATCATATATGATCATAACCTTTATTACTATCCATTTACGGATAATGTTTGATCATGTCAAAATATAATAGTCCTTATATTGGAAACTATGACAATCTCAAGTCAAAGAATTAATACATAACTATCATGAGATTTACTTATGACACTATCCCATGTAGTAATCTCATGATGGGTCTATCCAATACATTGTTCTCTAACAAGTATCTATGAAATTGATTTGTATCACTATACACATAACCATCTGATGATTATCAAATCAATGTTCATACTGGTTAAGAATTATTTTTTATCTCTATAACAATAATAAACCAGGGACAAATATTAAAATTGTGTAACATGCAAATAAACAATAATGATAATAAAACCTCATTTATTAATAATGAATATATAACATAAAGATCCAAATAAATGGCCTAGGGCACATACACTAACAATCTCCCACTTGCACTAGGCCTACAAATTTCTAACACCATAGATCTAGTGTGCTGATCATGCTTGACCCGTGAGAGAGGCTTTGTTAATGGATCTGCTATGTTATCATTTGTGTGAACTTTGCATATCTTGATATCTCCTCTATCGATAATGTCTCGAATGAGGTGAAAACGCCTGAGTATATGCTTAGACCTTTGATGAGATCTAGGCTCTTTTGCCTGTGCTATGGCACCATTGTTGTCACAATAAATGTCCACAGGATTTGCAATGCTAGGCACCACTCCTAGCTCAGTGATGAATTTCTTCAACCAGACTGCTTCCTTAGCTGCATCTGATGCTGCTATATACTCAGCCTCTGTTGTAGAATCAGCCACAGTGCTTTGTTTTGAACTCTTCCAACTAACAGCTCCACCATTCAATGTGAATACAAAACCTGACTGCGATCTAAAATCATCTATGTCAGTTTGGAAACTAGCATCTGTATAACCATATACAACTAGTTCATCTTCCAAACCTCCATAAACCAAGAATACATCTTTAGTCCTTCGAAGTTACTTAAGAATATCCTTGACAGCTATCTAGTGACCTTCACCAGGATCAGCTTGAAATCTACTAGTTACGCTTAATGGATATGAGACATCTGGTCTAGTACATAACATGGCATACATAATAGATCCTATAGCAGAAGCATAAGGAATCTTATTCATTCGATCTCGCTCATCAGATGTCATAGGACATTGACTCTTGCTGAGATGAATGCCATGAGACATAGGCAAGAATCCCTTTTTGGAATCTTGCATGTTGAACCTCTTCAACACTTTATCTATGTATCTACTTTGACTCAGGCCAATTATCCTTCTAGATCTATCTCTATAGATCTTTATACCAAGGATATAGGCAGCCTCACCTAAGTCTTTCATTGAGAATGAATTCCTTAATCAAGTCTTAACCTTTTGCAAGGTAGGGATATCATTCCCAATGAGTAATATGTCATCCACATATAAGACTAAAAACACTACTGCACTCCCACTAACCATCTTGTAAACACAAGGTTCATCTTCATTCTTGATGAAACCAAAGTTCCTAACTGTTTCATCAAAACGAAGATTCCAGCTTCGAGATGCTTGCTTCAATCCATAAATGGATCTTTGATGCTTGCAAACCTTTGTAGAATTCTCAAAATTTACAAAACCCTCAGGTTGTGTCATAAACACATCCTCAAGCAAGTTTCCATTAAGGAAAGCGGTTTTGACATCCATTTGCCATATCTCATAATCATAGTATGCTGCAATGGCAATGAGAATTCTAACAGACTTAAGCATAGCAACTGGTGAAAAGGTTTCATCATAGTCTATACCATGAGTTTGCTTGAAACCTTTTGCAACAAACCTTGCTTTATAGGTCTGCACATTCCCATCCATGTCAGTTTTCTTCTTGAAAACCCATTTGCAACCAATAGTCTTAATACCCTCTGGAGGATCAATTAAAGACCAAACTTGGTTGTCAAACATAGATTGCATCTCAGATTTCATGGCTCCAAGCCATTTGTCTGAATCTGGACCTAACACAGCTTCTTGATAGGTAGTAGGCTCATCTTGATCTATGAGCATTACTTCACTATCATCAATCATACGAAATCCATATCTCTCTGGCTGATGATGTGTCCTATCAGACCTGCGAGGGATTTGTGTTACATCTTCAGACTCCACAACTATTTGTGGTTCTGAAATAGGCTCTATAGACGGCTCAATGATTTCTTGTGGTACTTGAGTTTCCTCAAGTTCTACTATACTCCCACTAGTTCTCTTAGAAAGAAATTCCTTTTTCCAAAAAGATCCCATTTCGAGCAACAAGCACTTTGTTCTCTGAAGGAGTATAGAAATAGTATCCTTTAGTTTCCTTAGGATACCCCACAAAATTACATTTGATAGACTTTGGAGCTAATTTATCTGAAACTGGTCTTTTCACATAAGCTTCACAACCCCAAATCTTAAGAAAAGACAAACTAGGTGTCTTACCTGTCCATATCTCATATGGTGTCTTTTCAACCACCTTAGATGGTACACGGTTCAGAATGAATGCAGCTGTCTCCAAGGCATGACCCCAAAAAGATAAAGGAAGATCCGCTTGACTCATCATCGATCGAACCATATCTAATAGAGTTCGATTTCTCCTTTCAGAAACTCCATTCCACTATGGAGTTCCTGGAGGAGTCAGTTGTGAAACAATTCCACAATCCCTTAGATGATCATCAAACTCTTGGCTCAAATATTCACCACCTCGATCTGATCGAAGTTGTTTAATTGTTTTACCAAGTTGATTTTGTACTTCATTTTGAAAAGTTCTAAACATTTCAAAAGACTCATGCTTATGTTTCATTAGGTAGACATAGCCATACCTACTGAAATCATCAGTAAAAGTAATGAAGTATCGAAATCCTCCTCTGGCACTAAAGCTAAAAGGACCACATACATATGTATGTATCAAGCCCAATAAATCATTAGCCCTTTCACTATGCCCAGTAAAAGGATCCTTTGTCATCTTACCAAGCAAACAAGACTCACATGTTTCAAATGATTCAAAATCAAATGAATCTAATAATCCATCTTGATGGAGCTTAGAAATGCGTTTCTCATTGATATGGCTAAGGCGACAATGCCATAAATAAGTAGGGTTTAACTCATTTGGCTTAGTTCTCTTAGAAGTTATGTTATAGATATCATTACCATTAGAATCATCAAGATTAAGGATATAAAGGCCATTATAAGAATTTGCAATACCATAAAGCAAATCATTTTTATCAAAAATAGAACATTTCTTATTCTTAATAAAAAATGAATAACCTTTATCATCCAAAACAGATACTGAAATAAGATTCCTACTCATAGTAGGAACATAAAAGCAATTGTTCAAAATTAACAAAAACCCATTGGGCATAACAAGTTCATAAGTTCCTACAGCTATAGCAGCAACTCTTGCTCTATTGCCAACACGTAGGTCCACTTCGCCCTTCTTCAGCATCCTACTCCTTTTGAGTCCCTGCATATTTGTACAAATATGAGATCCACATCCGGTATCTAATACCCAAGAAGAAGGAATAGATAAATTAATTTCTATAACATAAATACCTGAAGATGTAGTCTCACTACCCTTCAACTTCTTTAACTCATCCAAATATAGTTGACAATTTCTCTTCCAATGTCCAGGCTTGTTGCAATGGAAACAAGTCCCTTCCTTAGGAACTTTAGCCTTAGGTTCAGGTTTTGGTTTAGCTTGTCCCTTGGACCCTTTAGCACCTTTTGCCTTACCCTTGCCTTTAGTATATTTGGCTTTCTTTTTCATTTGTTTAATATTGACATTCAATATTTGGGTAGGCTTTTTGATATTCCCCTCAGCAGTTTTGAGCATACCATGTAGCTCAGGAATGGATTTCTCCATGTCATTCATGTTATAGTTCATGACAAACTGTGAGAAACTGCTAGGCAATGAATGTAGGATCAAATCCATGGAGAGTTCTAAACTCAGGGGATATCCAAGTCTAGCAAGGTGATCTAGATAGCCTTTCATCTTCAAAACATGAGCACTAACAGATTCACCTTCAGACATTTTGCAGTCAAATAATGCAACAGCAGTGTTAAACCTATCTTGCCTAGCCTATTGTTGGAAAGCTTGTTTGAGATGCACACTCATATCATAAGCCTCTAAGTGTTCCAGATCCTTCTAAAGTCCTGGACACATAGTAGCCAACATAAGACATCCTATGTCATTTGAATCATCCACATGCTTCTTATGCTTACTCTTAGCAGCATTAGAAGCATCAGCAGGAGGTGGGTCAGGGATAGCTTCATCAAGCACGTAGGACTTTTTCTCTTGTTTGAGAACAATTCTCAGGTTCCTAAACCAGTCAACAAAATTAGTCCCACATTCTTTCAGTTTTTCCTTCTCAAGGATAGATCGCAATGATAAGGTGGAATTGTTATTAGTAGCCATCTGTTGATAAATATGCAAAGTCAAATTTTAATTAATAATGAGGTTAAAATTATTTAAACTCCTACTAAAAATATAACCCTCTAAAGAAAAATTTTAGTAGGCTAAGATCCGTATTTCACTTAATTCTAAACTCAGCTTTGGCGTGAAGCTTAAAATCAAGTTATTTAGGTAGGTAACATCTTTACCAATTACATCTCATGTAACTCTTAGTAATTATGGAATATTGACATCATATGTCATAGCATGTTGAATTCCATCTAATGCCTTAGGCCCAAAACCATTTTGATAGCCTAATTAAGTCTAACCAATTTTAAAACATATGAGTAACACTATTACTCATCCTACTTAGCTAGGAATGTTTAAAGCATATTGCTTTGGCAATACCTACTTTAATACAATCTTAGTTTTGATAGGTGTTCAAAACGTGGATGGCATTTAGACTTAAATTATTAATGAGGGTTCAACTAAATTATTATCATGTCTTGCATTACATATCATTATATTTTAGCATCCTATATGCATATATATAATTTATCACATAAGCATCATATACCAAATGACAAAATATGTAAACGTGACATAGCATGGAAAAACTAAATATGATCTTCAAGAGACCAAATGAAGATCATAAAGGCAACCTTAGGTGAAAAACCTATCTATTACAACACTTGCAATGTTACATATCTTCAAAACTTGAGCTTGTGCTTCCATCACCATGGAACCATCTTCTCCTTGGTATGAATCTTCATCATAAACATTGTAGCTTGAATCTTCATTTATTACAATAAAAGAAAATCTAACTACTAGTAAAATAAATTACAACAAAATAAATGACACGCAGGCCATATTTACCCAAAATTAAGATATGAATAAACCAATCACATAGGTCATAAGGCCATGCTATGCACCATGCCAAGACATCAAACAAACATAACATATTCATCACCAACATGTTAAATAGAAACAAATATATTGACATTCTTAATGTCGCGGTAACGAACTATAGGGCGCGAACATACGGCGGGGTCGAGGGGCAGCGCCCCTCGAAGCCAAACAGAAATGTTAATCTCATTAACATTTTTCTTTGGCGAAACCCTAAAACAGAATCGTTAATCTCATTAACCTTCTTACTGTTTTATTTTGAATATGTACAACCCATTACAGAATCATTACCAAATGTTTATATCACATATAAACTTAATCATTTTCATCATATGAAAACCAATTATATATACGTGATCATCTCATGAAAACGAAATTAAAAACACCAATCCTTTCTCATCATATGAAAAACGAATTAGGGTTTTACAGAAACGAAACCAAAAACAATCCTTTCTCATCATATGAAAAACGAATTAAGGTTTTATAATTAACATGCCATATGAAATCAATATATCTCATGTAATCATATCAACATGGCATTTTCGACTTAAACGAAAACAACAAGTGGCTCTGATACCACTGTTAGGAAATCAAGGAGATCACTGCAAACAAAACACGCAACGGAAAAAAAAATTTTGATCTTTGATTTCCCATCAGGATCCATGCTGTTCGTTTAATTCGACAAAAGTGTTCAAAGAACTAACCTGTTGATGATTTGAAATCACAGTTTGGAAGAGATGCCTCGATTGTGAAACACCCTCTATCGCGTATCCACACGAATGCTACCGTCTGGAGTGCTAGCTCTCTGCAACAGCGAAGGCTGAAAAACGTTTTCTCTAAAACGTATTAGGGTTTCTTTTTCGTTCTCCTTTTATTTTCTAAAGTTACCTGTATAAAGACTTAACGTCTGGAGTGAATATAATCACTCCAGAATCCAATTCGAAATTGGATAAGGTAAGTCAAATTCAGAATCCAAATCTAATTAGGATTCTGAATATATTATCTAATAATATATATAATTGGATAAGGTAAGTCAAATTCAGAATCCAAATCTAATTAGGATTCTGAATATATTATCTAATAATATATATATAAATGAAAATAATAATAATAATAAATATTAATATCTAATATTAATATTATTAATATTATATCCAGCCCAAAGCGCATTCTTGTGTGTGACCCGATAGGCCCATATTAATTGGCAGTCAATTTAATCTCTATTAAATCAACAAGTCATAATTGGCCTCTAGCAAGGCGTTACAACTACCCAATTAATATAAGGAATGTCCAATTTGCCTAATAATAGTACATGCATTAATCCCTTTGTCACACGATATCTAGCTTGAACATAAGTCATCGTCAATCTCATACTTATATTGTCCAAACTTATGATTACTCGATCTCCAAGTAGACTGATAAAAACAAATGAAATTGATCACACTATCAATTCATTTGAGCACGGCCATGCATTTCACAGTCTCACTTATCGAGGGGCCCAAAAGATATCTCTCTCAAAGAGAGGGACAAATTCTATCTTGATTGTTCATTATCCTCTATATAATTTCTATCATATATGATCATAACCTTTATTACTATCCATTTACAGATAATGTTTGATCATGTCAAAATATAATAGTCCTTATATTGGAAACTATGACAATCTCAAGTCAAAGAATTAATACATAACTATCATGAGATTTACTTATGACACTATCCCATGTAGTAATCTCATGATGGGTCTATCCAATACATTGTTCTCTAACAAGTATCTATGAAATTGATTTGTATCACTATACACATAACCATCTGATGATTATCAAATCAATGTTCATACTGGTTAAGAATTATTTTTTATCTCTATAACAATAATAAACCAGGGACAAATATCAAAATTGTGTAACATGCAAATAAACAATAATGATAATAAAACCTGATTTATTAATAATGAATATATAACATAAAGATCTAAATAAATGGCCTAGGGCACATACACTAACAGTTTCAAGGTAGAGTTAGACACATTCTAGTGTCCTAGCCTTGTCACTAGCCATGTCACATGTCTTGGCTATGATGAATGAAGCATGGGCATGTTCCATCTTAAGAGAGAAAAAGCATGCATGATCACAACAATATCAGACATGGTTTGAAAGCTTGGCCAAGTCCAAAGTGAAGTTCAAGAAACATGGCCAAGACAAACCAAGCCTGGCCGTATTCCATTCAGTAGAATAAAAGTGAGATCAAGGTAGAAAAGTACATGGTCACAAGTCTTTGCCATGTCTAAGAAGAAAGTTGAGAGACATGGCCAGGAAAAATGAGGTCTTGGCCATGTTGTACCAAGTAAGTCAAAGGCACATTTTTTTAATGGCAGATATAAAATTAAATTTAGTGGAGCTAAAATTGAGCTAATTGAGAAGTTTAAATAGGGAAAGAAAATACTAAATAAGAAATACAGAGGTTCACATGGGGATAGAGATTAGGTCTTAGAATTACGGTGAAGCTTTGGAAGGGATTTTTTAGTTCTTGAACTTATTCAAATGGGGTTGGAGGAAGAATGAGAGTTCTAGCTCTAGTCATATACACAAGTGTTTTTTTTATTCTTTCAATTGATTCATTGCATAAAACTTTATTGTTTATATTTATTAATTTATCAATGGAGATTTGTGATTTTTATAAAATTGAATTGAGTTTCTATTATGTTATGATGAGGAATTAAATTAATTATGCCTAAGGTTCGTAGTAGATTTAATTTAATATTATAATTCAATAATCTCTATTAATATGTCTTGTTTTAAGTTGATTGCATTAGAATGTATATTAGGTTAATAGATTGGCCACCTACTAGTCTCTAGATATCAAGTGAATGATCGAGTGGTGAAACTAAGTATTGGTATTATACATTCAACTACCCTAAGAATGAATTAGAAATATAAGTTCTAGGTTTCACTTAATTCATAAATTCAAAATAATTAGTATTTGTTAATTCGTGATTGTGAGAACTAATTAATTGATAATTGCTAATTAAAATTAAGAAATAAGTTAAGCTGCAAGGTTATATTAATGAAAAATTTGAGAAATTGCATTGATTAAATTGAACTATAAATCCTAGGTCCCCTTCAAAAGATCACATTAATTTTGTGCAATCCATTATTCATTTTGTTTTTAATTCTAAAATTCTTCTATAATTTTCACATTACAAATTTATTCATTTATTATTTTCTTTTAATCAAATTATTACAAATAAATAACTTCCTTGAGTGATGACCTTGGGACATTCATCCATTACTATAACAACCTCGTATACTTGCTAGAGTTGCTTTTAGTGGTGTTAAACTGCGTGCAACAACTGCCAATTATCCAATTTTTGATTCATAAAAATCATGATCGGACCACAAGCATCCTGAACATACCTCACCCAATTCACCCAAATTTCCGTGAGACCTTTAATCTTGAATCCTACTCCCAAGTGTCCAATTTTTTATCCATAATAAATCTCGGTCAGACCACAAGCATTCCAAACGTACCTTAACCAGTCCACCCAAATTTTGGCGTACTTCAACCCATGAATCTTATTGACAAATTTCCCAGCTTTTGTCAACATCAATCCTGCTCAAGCCATCCTAATCCTAACTGTACCTTACCTGGTTAGCCCATAATCTGACTGTAATGTTTAAAATTTTTAAGCAGTGATCGTATGAAATATATAGATATTAGATTGTGTATAGTCATGAGAGTGATCCAGATATTTGAAATAGAAGGAAAAATAGAGTTAGTTAAGCTTTAAAAAGTTTAAAATTAAATCTAAGTATGGACTTGATTGATATTTCATAAAAAGTTTCTTTAAATAATAAAACTTTATAGAAAAGCCATTTTGATCTTATAATTGAATTTTTGTTGGAATTCAGATTTGAAATATAAATAATGGAGCTTTAAATTAACTAAAAATTTATTTTTATGATTTTACAAAATTAAAAGCAAATTAAAAAAATAAGAAAGAGATCAAAGTTATGGTGAGCACACCTTATATGATTAAAACCCTAATATTATATAAATATATATAAATGAATTTCTTATTCTTCTTTCTTTCATCCCCAAACCGAATGTGTCCTTCCACCATATCCAAATTTCATTTCTTCCCCCTTCTTCTATCAAACCTATGTGAAAAATTAAGGAAAAATCATATATAACACAATTTTTTTTTCTAGAATTCATTAGATTAGTTTTGAAACACTAGAATAATCAAAAAATATTCAAGAAAATTTGAGCAATAGAGAAAAAAAGCTACTTTGAAAGGAGTTTTGTGCTTGTTTATTCGTAAGTTGCCATTATTTGTTTTAATTTAATTTTCATGAATTATGTGAGTTGATTTTACTAGTTTAATTAAATTTTTGTGATGAATTTTGTTAATAGAATTTGCATAGAGAAAAAGTTAGAATATGGAACTATATGATGAGGAAATTGATTAGAATTCATTTATGAATAATTCTAAGTGTATATGTATAGTTTTTGGCATAAAATCATGTTTGGAACAACTTTTGATTGATTAATGATTCAAATTTTGGATTTAGGGTTTAGAATTGATATTTGAACTAGTTAATGAAATAATTTATTATAAATTAATAAATAGATGGAAATAAGTGTATTTATGAAGTTTCTAATCTAAAATTATGGCTAGAAAAATTTTTGAATCATGAAAGTGTTAAATTAAGGTTATGGTCAATTTAGCGTTTAGAAGTAAGAATGGAACTATGTGTTTGATTGTGTCCTATTTTGAGCTTATTCCTGGTGACCTCAGCTTGAATTGCTTGGGCTCCTCCTTGATAGTTTGGATATGGTCTAAGCTACATGTGTTTAGTTTTATGTCTTTCTTGAGCTCATTTCTGGCAACTAAAGCTTGGTTAAGAATATGGGAGCTCGGTCTGTTTTAGCTTAGCCTGGTTGTCAGATGTTCAAATACTCTATCCATTATCCAAGATTGTTCGGGCTTCAAGTGGTCAGTGTTTGGTGTTCAATTTCGATCTTATCTTATTTAGCTCATGCTGAAATCAGTTTTAAGACAGTTTGGTCGTGCCTTTCATTGGTCTGAGTAGACCATATGAAAAATAATTGTAATCATGTTCCTACAGAACTATAACTTAATACAAACATTAGTCATATTTAATTTGATTGCGTAAGATCAAAATATAGTGAATTAGGCCAAGGATTAGGCTAACAATCTTTGCATTTTATGCTTTGGCAATTAAATTAAATTGATTTAATATGAACTTTAAAATCTCCCCCTTAACATATGTTCTTCTTCTTCTTCTTTTTGAATTTTCAATTGTTCCCCCTTAACATATGCTATAAATTGTATTTCAATCAATTCAAGTTATCTCTCCCCATTTGACAAAGACAAAAGCAATGCAAGCATTTAATAATAAACCAAACTTTTATTTAGACGAAGGAATTTAAAAAACTAAAAATTTATGTATGATAATTTCCATTAAGGTCCAACAAAAGACATAGAGATCATATAGAAGAAAAAGAAGGTTAAGATAGTAGGGAATAAGGAGGATAGCCAAAGTCGTCATCATCATTTCCATCTTCATCTTGAGTTTTATTTCCTTCTTCATCTTCTAGGCCTTCATCAAAGATGCCGGTTGGTTTTATCTCATCTTCTTCATCTGATCAGGAACATTTGGGAATGCCTATGATTTATTGCATATCCCTAAAATCCCTATGAAGATGAGAGACCATCATGGTGAGATTGTCAATGTGAGAGGTTTGTGAGGAAATTTGTTCTTGAATTTCTTAAAGAATGGAGAGAATTGAACTTTGACCTTTTGGAGTATGGGGTCCAGGTATTTCCACTTGGAAGGATTCTTTGCTCTCATCAAGAATTCTTGGCCTTTTTCTTTCTCGAGCCTTAATTCCTTGAGCACCAAAAGCATAATGATATGTCCTATCTTCTTCAAATATCCATTTGGAATGCTTTAGGTATTGAATGTTGATTGGTTTTTGGATGGATGAAGTGAATTAAAAAGAGTGGCTCTATTTGAAGAAGTGAGTGCACCTAAATGCATAACAATTTGAGTAATGAACCAGTTGATTTGTTTCTAATGGTAATAAATGAATCAATCAAGAACTTGGCATTTTGAATATTTTCCCCTTTTATAGGGCAATATAGAAAAATGAGGTCTCTATGAGTAACTTTTTCATTTCTTTCTCCTTTAGCATTCATTGTATAGGTGATAAATCTATGCAATAACCAAGAAGAGAGTGTTCTAAGGTGCTTAGCATTGGAAAGTTTGTGAAATCCATTTCAATGGAAATTTCTTTCCAAAAGTTAAGTAAAATTTCATTCGAGATTTTGCGATCAAAAGAACAGTAAATTTCTGCCTTGTTGAATCCCCATATTGAAGCAAAATCATCAAGGGTCATTTGGTATTGTTGGTTGAATAGTCTAAAGGTTATACCATAATGTCCTAATGGTTCAATATCTTTCTTTTCAACTACCATGGTAACAAGAAATTCTTTGGTTAAGGATTCCCAACCCAAGCAATCTTATTCAAGGAAGACTAAATTTTCCCACCTAAGATTTGAAAGATAAGCCCATATTTCACCTTCCATAGAAAAAGATTCTAAAGAAAATAAAGAGACAATTCTAATTGCTTCAATTTTCTTATCAAGAATTAAATTGTACCTTTTTTCTCTTCTTCATTTAAATATCTTGGTTTATGGGTTGTTGATCTAGGAGCTTCTTCCATAGGAGTGGAGGAAGTTGCTACAACATTTCTTTTCTTTTGTCTTGAGGCTGTCTTCTTGTGAGAGTCTTTTAGAGCCATTAAGGAATGAGAACTTAAAGTATAAAAGATGATGAATGATTTGGTGGAGTTTGAGTGTTTTAGGAGTGAATTTAAATCTTAAAAATTATAAATTTTGACTACAAATTAATTTATATATAGAGTTTGGGGGGTTAAACTAGCTGTTTATAGCTATTGGAGAAATTTTATACACTTTTAAAAGATTTTCCAACAACTTGAAATTTGAAAAATTTTAGTCTTCTAGGTCAGACCTCGATTAGTCCTGGTAGACTATCTTATCATGAGCTCAAACAATGAAGCTGGAGCGGATTAAATGTCTTACGACAAAATGATCATAAAATTTTGAATGAGCTCGATTGGACAAGGTCTTGATATGCTCGGTTGGGCTAGGAAATTTTATGGTACAGTCGAACCGAGCTTGGTTTGAGCAGAGTGAGCAGGATTTAAGGAAAAGAAAGGTGTGAATTAGGTTAAAATATATCTCAATTTGTGGCCTTAATGTAAGATTAAAATAAATGTGAATGAGAAATTAGATCATATAGAACATATATTTTTCAAGCAATTCTAATTTCAATATTTATATGCACCAAAACAATACATGTAAATTAAAAGTACTTCTATTATCATTCCTATATGTTGTTTTATAAAATTCATTCTTTCTTCATTTAAAGGTTTAGTAAAGATATCAGCAAGTTAATTTTGAGTATCAATGAATTCTGAGACAACATTTTTATTTTGACCATTATCTCTCAATAAATGATGCCTAATGTCTATATACTTTGACCTAGAATGTTGGATCAGATTTTTAGATAGATTGATGGCACTTGTATTATCACATTTAATGGGAATGTGATTAAATGTTTTACCACAGTCCATCAATTATTGTTTCATCATTAAAATTTGTGTGAAACAAAAATGTGCAGCAACATATTCGGCTTCGTAATAGATAGAGCAACTAACATAAAGAAACTAGGGAATTATCAAAAAATTTGGCATGCTCTGGTGATGCTTTTCCTATCTGGTAGGCTACCAGCAAAATTTGCATCCAAAAAACCTAATATGTCAAATAATGTGTTTCTAGGATACCAAAGTCCTAAATACAATGTTCCACTAAAGTATTTCAAAATTCTTTTGCTGGAAATCAAATGTGACTCTTTACGGCATGATTGAAATCTAGCACAAAAACATACACTATACATTATATCAGTCTAGAGATGGTAAGATAAAGAAGAGATTGGATAATACCTCGATATTTCTTTTCATCTACTTTCTTATCAACTTTGTCTTTGTCCAACTTCAATAATGTGCTCATTGGAGTCTTACTTGCTTTGCAACCATCCATGCAAAACTTCTTGAGAAGTTCCTTTGTATATTTGGATTGGTTGATGAAGATATCATCCTTACATTACTTAATTTGTAGACCAAGAAAGAACTTGAGTTCACCCATCATGCTTATTTCAAATTCCCTAGCAATACAAGAAGAAAACTCTTGGCACAAAGATTCATTAGTAATACCAAATATAATGTCATCAACATAAATTTGTATGATTAAGATGTTATGCATTTTCTTTTTAACAAAAAGAGTTGTCCACTTTGCCTTTTGAAAAACCTTTTTTCTAGTCAACAAGCACTAAGTTTATCATACCAAACTCTTGGGGCTTGTTTCAATCCATACAGTACTTTGGTAAGCTTAAAAACATGATTAGGAGATTTATGGTCTTCAAAATCAGGTGTAGTTCAACATACACTTCTTCATTTATAAATCCATTTAGAAATACACTTTTGACATCCATTTGAAAAGTTTAAAATTCATATGACAAGTAAACACAAACAATATTCTAATTGTTTCTAGTCTAGCAACGGGGGCAAATGTCTCATTATAGTCAATGCTTTCCTCTTAGTTATAACCTTTAGCTACCAATCTAGCTTTCTTTCTAGTAATGAGTCCATATTTATCAAGCTTATTCCTATATACCCATTTGCATCCAATAATTTGATGATCTTTAGGTCTAGGAACAAGTTCCCACACTTTGTTTCTTTCAAATTAATTGAGTTCATCTTGCGTAGCAATCACCCAACATTCATCACTTAGAGCCTCCTCAATGATCCTTGGCTTGATTTGACAAATAATGGCAATATTAGAATCTAAGTATTTAAATTTAGATCTAGTAGTTACTCCCTTAAGGGTATCACCAATAACAAGATCTTTTGGATGATCCTTCTTATATTGCCAATCTTTGGGTAGTTCTTGAAGTTCTTCTTCTTGTTCCATTATTGTTTCCATCTCATTGTTATTGTCTTTTGGAACATTGTTTGTCTCATATTCTTCAAATGTACCTACATAATCATTAAAAACACTACCTTTCCTTTAATCAAGCTTAGAGAATTCATCAAAAATAACATGCATTGATTCTTCAACTACAATTGTTCTCTTATCAAATACACTATATGCTTTAGCAAAAGATGAATACCTTAAAAATATGCCTTCATCTAATTTGGATGAGAAATTTCCAAGATTATCCTTGGTATTCAATATAATGCATTTTCATCTAAACATTCTATGGTATAAAATTTTATGTTTCCTTCCATTTCAAAGCTCATAAGAAGTTTTGCTTTTCAAAGGCTTATAAACATGATTTAAAATATAGCATGCGGTATTAATGGCCTCCGCCCAAAAGTAAGAGGGTAAATCATACTCATTGAGCATTGTTCTAGCTATTTCTACCAATGTTATGTTTTTTCTTTCAACCACACCATTTTGTTGTGGTGTTCTAGGATGAGGTAACTTTGCATCCTTTAGAATCAAAATTTATGTTATATCCTTTATCACACAATTGACTCACACTAAGAAAATTATGCTTTAAACCATCAACAAGTTATACATTATCAATCATATTTTTGCCAAGAATGCTAATGGATCAAATGCCTATGATTTTAACTTTAGCATTATTCCCATAAGTTACATTATCTCCTTGATTGGAGGTAAGAGATGTAAAAAGTTTTACATTACCCCTCATGTGCCTTGAGCATCCACTATCCACAAGCCAAACACTTTCATTGGCAGTTGACTTTAGGCATACCTACAACACAATCACATTTATCTTCATTTAGGTACCCAAATGTACTTAGGTCCTAGGGGGTTAGTAGCAGAAGGATCCTCTAATTTGAGATGAGCCTTCCTAATGTAGCAATGACATTGATATATTTTTTGTGTTTTTGCACTCTTTTAATGAAATTGAATGAAACATGTACACAATTTCAAGTGTGTGTTGAGTGAAATTGTTTTTGTGCATTATTGTGTCTATGTTCATGCCTTGTATACATGTTTGCATGGTTTGCTCTTAGAACTTTAGTTCTAGAGCATTGTGAACCTAATATAATCCTTTTAGGATTTTTAGGTTTGGCGTGTGCATTTGTGTTATTTATAAGTTCAATGCTAGGGGTTTGAGTTGTAGAGGCTTTGACAAATGTTGGTGCACTAGATGTAGTGATAGATGAGCTATTTAACCCTAAATCATGTTTCAAAGAGGGTGACCTTTGATTACTAATCACAATTTTTAAGGCTTCTTTTCCTTTATGAAATTTTGATATAGAGTTCTTACATTCACTTATTTCTCTTTTCAAAATAGTATTTTCTTTACAAATGTTCTCTAAGCTGGATGAATTTTTTGACATATCATCCATAGAATTTAACAATTGTTCATTCGAATTCTTTAATTCCAAATTCAGATCCCATTCACCCTAAAATTGAATGATTTGGGGGGCTATGATAGGCTGTTACGAGTAAAACCCATAAAAAATGTAGGGCTCAAAAATCAGTTTCTAAATTGATATTGTGCGTCCCATAACTCTTCCGTAATGAAAAGTTATGGCCTTTTAAAGTTGACCTTTCCACCATCAAAATTGACCCTATATTTTCAACCCTAATTTCAACCCAAAAAGGTCTCCTTCAACCCTAGCTTTGTTCTAGCAGCCGCCAAGCTATTTTTTTTCTTATTTTTTTTATTTTTTTCGTTTTCTTCTTTCCTCTTTTTTTTTGTTTTTTTAAGCTAACGAACTAATAGTGATGGGATGATTAAAGTAAAGTAAAGAAAAGAATATCACAGAAAGTATAACAACATAAATAGAGCCAAAGCTCTGATACCAAATGATGCAAAACCCCAAGATTATAAAGAATCTGAAACCCCAACACAAAAATTCAGTATACCAAGAACCCTAGCTGGTTGTTTATCCTACTGAACCCCTAATTGACATGCAACTAGAAACGTAGATAATTGGACAAAATTAAAGAAAAAACTAGAAAGAATGCCACAAGTGTTACCTTGATATGTTAATTCCAATTCTTGATGCAACAAGAAGAAGAGTACCCTCTCTTGATGAAATTTGACCAAGCCACAATAATTGAATAATATGATCGCCAAAACTCATGTCATATAACCCTAAAATGAGATATAAATAGCTAAACCCTAATTAGGGTTATTAAGTAGCATTTGGTTGGCTAATAAAATTTTAAGAAATAATAAAGTAAACAAAGTTCTAATTTAATACAAAACAAATAGGGCTCTTACTTTTTAAATAAGCATAACTAGTGGGCCTTATTATATATTAAATAATAGGCACATATACTTGGATTAAATTTATGGGCTACTTCTCCTCTATATCCATAGCGTCAAAGGCCTGTCCACCAAGTCTTTCTTCCATGAATCGCCTTACAAAGCCTTGGAAGGTATATTTGAGCTTCTTGGCCTGCAACCTTGTAATTGGCCCATTTGGTAAAACGAGCTCCATGCCATGTTGGCCTCCTATGCTTGCTTCGCTAGCCTTGCTCATACTGCCATCTTTGTTCACATCACTATGTCTGGAACTTTTGAAGAATTTCCATGGGTGTGGACACGAACAAGACATCTGGGCATGTCTAGTATTGTCTAAAAATAGAATTTGATGAAATAGCTGACAAGACCGAGACCTATGGCCGTATCCTCTTTTGTCCAAACCAAATTTTTTTGGGAAAATTGCAACCTTATCGTGTCACCTATGACTTGTCTATATGCTCAGCTCATGTCCAACACTACCAAAATTTGATTAAATTCTTCTCTTATTTTAATTTTTCTTTAATCTCGACCACAACACAATAATAATCATAGCATTTATTCTAAATACTTATTCATATTCTAGCAAACTAATGTTAAAGCCCAAGAAATTTAGAATTATTAAAATAAAAAAGAATAAAGGCATTCAAACCAATGGGTTGCCTCCCATCAAACACTTCTTTAATGTCATAATAGCTATACGTTGTTGCATCATACATCAGTAAAGGTAACACTCTCAACTTTTTTCCAACCTGTATTGCTTCCGAATAAGGCTTCACCCTCTGACCATTTACCTTAAAAGTCTCATTTGTTTTCAAGTTCTGTAACACCCTTATACCCTATATACATATAATACATACACCCGGTATATGTACAATATGTGTATAAAGATAAGAATGCCACAACCCGGTTTAATAAAAATTTTCATATTCCCAATTAAAATCCCAAACACTTTAAAATGTCTGCTTATATAGTAAATAAACATTCTTTGTTAATTATAGGTTCCAAAATAAGTATTTTAAATAAAAATCTCTAGGAAAGTTTACCAGAGTTTTGTCTATAAATTGGACATCCCAAAATTCAATAAAACTCAACATGCATAAAAGTGCACTCCCAATAAAAACAAATCAACATTTCACCTATACTTCTCAATCTCCTCCCAATTTCTCAAAACATTATATATGTACATAAATATATAAATATCAAACACATATATATACATTCCCACATAATAAAATTTATCCAAAAAGTCTTTATAATTTACAATATATACCCCAAAACATAAACATAATATACATACTAACAAAATATACTATAACATAAAATATATACATGGTGGCAGCCTGGAAGCAGTAAAATCAACTCAATAAATCACAAGTCTAGACCTGACTAGCTCTAGAAGAACTCTCTGGATCTACTGGATGACCCCTGTTACCTGCACGATGAATTACAATCGCATTAGGAAAAAAGCTTAGTGGTACAAACATTGATAATAATCAAACTTTAATATAATGCAAATGCACTTTTGTATGTTATGTCACAATGTGGCATACAATTTCACTTTTAAACATAATCTTTCATCTTTTATAATTCACATAAACATATGTACAAGCATGGGCCCAAACAAACTAATATATTATTCAAATCCCAGAGTTACTATTTTGGTCCATAATTGATACCCAGTGTCTAGCCCGAAGGCAAGTGACACCCAGCACCTAGCCCCAAAGGCAAATCATATAGCAGTGACGCCTAGTGTGTCATATCCGTGATTTTGGAGAAATTAAATAAGTACTTGGAGATATAAAAGTTCTATATACCCAATATATATACCTATTGTATATATAACATATACATATGGTATATTAATTGTATATGTTAGATATATACATTACATACTTAATATATTTAATACACATATAAGGTACATTTGATGTGTATATAAGATACCCATTATTTGTGCATATGTTTGGGTATTTCCACATAATTCACATATTAATCACATTTACATAATTTAGCCATTATAATTGGCTTTTCACAATGCATTTAACGCATAAATGACATTACAAATGTCATAGCACATTATTCATGCATAACCAATATATCAAGTAGCTTAACACATTTTCCAACCAAAATGTGTTAAGCCCAAATGTCATGCAAACATAACCAATGTATTCAAAGTTTGTACTTACCTCAAATAGCAACCAAAATAAGCTTAAAACAACCTCCAATCCTATCTTTCCAACTTGCCCTTCACTACTTGGATGAAGCAAAACAACCTCCCTCAATGCCTAAACCAAATGTGATAGCAAATAATCATTTAGTATCACATTTAATGGAATTTTCAATATTAAACCATAATTAAATCTCATCCAAGAAAAAAAATCCAAAATTTAAGGCTAACCTCACTTTAACTTTAGATTCTCATACTAGGCCATTCATTTTAATATATTAAATTTATTTATATTATTAGAAACATATTTCAATACATTAAAACCATTTACATTACAAAAACACACTCTTATACAAAAACACACTCTAATACATTCATCACTTTTATCACCAAACAACAAGATTAAACAAATAAAATTATACAATTCAACAACATTGGAAAAATCATTTTCCAAAACCCTAAATCACACTTCCATTCTCAAACTCCAACCAAACACAACCAAATCTAATTTTTGACTTTAAAATACTTATTTATGCATCAAAACAACTCATTTGGAATCAATTTGCACAATTAAAAACCATGATTTCAAAACCTCAAAAATTACATAACCCTAAATTCTCTCTTCACCAATCTTACCCAAACTCAACCATTTCTTCAATCCAGTCTTAAAATCATTGTTAGCTACCCAAAATAACATCATACACACCAATTCTAATAATTATAACATACTACTTAAAAAATTCAAAATCACACATAATCAAAATTTCCATGGAATTCAAAGAAAGGAGTTGGAAACTTACCAAATTTAGTGGAAATCACCAAAAATTAACTTTAAACTTGTTAAAGCCTTCAATAAATTGAGTATGGAAGAGCAAAATTCCTTGGGCACCACCAATGGAGGTTTCGGCCAAGGAGGAAGAAGAAGAAGATGAAAATAGTTTTTGATTTTCTCTTTCCTTTCTTCTTTTAATTTCAACCATATATATATTATTTAATTTACTTTAATAATTAATTATTTAATTAATTAATTAAAAGTCCAAAAATTCCTCTTCCATTCAAAAATTATTTATTTTTGAATTAATTTAATAATTTTAAATTTTTAAGATTTAATTATCAAAATACCCATTTTACCTTGACTTTTGACTTTTTCTTTAAAAAGTGTTGACTTTTATATGTTGTATATATTTTACATATATATCACATATATATTCCAATTTTTCATTTAAAATCCCTTCATTTTTCATTAAAAACCATTAATTTAATTTATCCAATTTAATTATAATATATTTTAAAAAAATTTCTAAAAATTAGAAATTTTTTTTAAAAAATTGGGATATTACACATATGCACAAATAATGGGTATCTTATATACACATCAAATATACCTTATATGTGTATTAAATATATTAAGTGTGTAATACATATATCCAACATATACAATTAATATACCATATGTATATGTTATATATACACTGGGTATATATATTGGGTATATACAACTTTTATATCTCCAAGTACTTATTTAATTTCTCCAAAATCACGGATATGATAATTTTCTTCCCCTTAAATAATTTCGTCCTTAAAATTATCTAGTACGGTAATAAATCATCCAAATCAAAACATAATCTTAAAATGTCATATTAAATTAATCATCTCATCAAATCATTATTTCATCAAATTACATAATTTCTACCTCCCCTTTGGATTCATTCTCAATTACCTTTTTTACCTTTTTACCATTCATAACTCATCATTATACTATCTATTTACTCAAACAGTCACAATAGATTATCATATCATCAATTGAATTGTCATTAGACAAAATTAGTTCATCTCTTTAATATATATACACCACACACCTATTTCACTCAAGATATTTGATCACTTCATTATCTTAAATAATATACTCTTATAACCTTAAATTCAAATGTTAATAATTTATATCTTAACACTAACTATTTTGTCATCATAGTCATTTCAAACTTGTATCTCTATTTAATTACCACCTTGCTTTATATTTACAAATAGTTATTTGTAAAAATCACAAATGATAACAACTCCCAATTCCAACTAATGAGTCTTAACACAATAATTTTACACATCTTCACTTTGATCCGACTCTTTATATAATTAACACATATTAATTTAATATCACCATTATACAAGAACAAAATCTTATTTCCTTATTAAGATTCATTCCATACGTATGAATAATGTGCTATGACATTTGTAATGTCATATATGCATTAAATGCATTATGAAAAGCCATTGATAATGGCTAAATTGTGTAAATGTGATTAATATGTGAATTATGTGAAAATACCCAAAGTAATTGGGTAATGTGTTGTGAATGCAAAAATGTGGTATGATGTAAGGAGATATGTGGAAACATAATGAAATGAATTGATATTGATAAAAATGAGAAAAATGAGAAAAAGATGAGAAAATAAGGCAATGTGCCTAGCTTGATTATGTGACAATGAGAAAGAGATTGATAATGAGAAATATGAATAAATTGTGTGCCTAGTATGTTATTCAATTTTTAGAGTTCTGTATTTGCCGGCATACCTATGATTTGCCTACGGGCTAGACGCTGGGCATCACAGTGAAAATATTTTTGAGGTAAAATAACCGGGTCGTAAGCCTTAAAAATAAGTCCTTAAAGCTGAGCTAGGTGAAATGACTGGTCATAAGCTTTAGACCTAGTTGGACTATTACATTAATATTTTGCCTACTGGGCTAGACACATTGTAATATCCTAAAGTATACCCTAAAAGTGTTGGGATTACTGTTGTATTTGGATTCAATGTGTGTATTGAAGGAAAGAGAAAAGAAGAAGAAAGTCAAAAGGAATTGTGTGTGGTGGAGATTTAATGGTATTATTATTATTATTATTATTATTATTATTGTTATTATTATTATTATTATTATTATTATATATATATAAGATAAGAACGAAGGAAGGATGGAGAACCTTCCTTCTTCCTCTTCTTCTGTTTCTTCTTCGTGGACAAGAGAGCACAAGAGAGAGAGAGATTGATCTTCATCAAATTTCTTAAGGATTTTAAGAGTATTGAAGATGGAGATGAAGATTTGGCAAGCTATACAGGTAAGTACACATTTCTTGAATGAATTTTATTGATTATACATATATATAAGTATATACCTTCTTGTGTGGTTTTCTTTTGGATTGAGGTTATGTTGGGTATGATTGGTGTGTAAAATGATGATAACAAGAGATTGAAGTATGTAAATGTGTGGAATTGATATCTAAGTGATGATGAGTTGAGAAAATTGTGAGGAAAATGATGAAATGTTGAATTAGAGTTTGGTTTAGATGAATTTCAAAGTGTTTGGTCTTTGAATTATTGAAGGACACGGCCAAGTTATGGGAGACACGGCCAAGTTAGGGCAAAATTGGTCGTGTTGGATGAGTTTTGGAGAGACACGGCCACTGGCTTGGCCGTGTCCCTTGCCTGTGTTTGCTACTGTCTGATTTATGTTGAGAGACACGGCCGTGTCCCTTGCCCGTGTCTGGTACTGGATTGTTGTGTTGAGAGACACGGCCACTGGCTTGGCCGTGTCCATTGCCCGTGTTTGCTGCTGCTTGAATTGATATTGAGTGACACGGCCACAAGCTTGGCCGTGTCCCTTGGGCGTGTTGGCTACTGGATGTTATACTAGGAGACACGGCCACAAGCTTGGCCGTGTCCCTTGAGGGTGTTTGCTATTGTGTTTGTTACTTGGTCATCAAACATTATTGGATCTTCAAATGTCTTTTGTATCTAAACACATTTAAAACAGTAATGATCCAACCAAATGTATATGGAAGATTCTAAATCCATGAATAAGGTAAATTGTTATGTATATGTATACTTGAGTGATGAATTGAATTGATCAATATGATTTGATGATAATGTTGATATTATATGAACCATGTTAGGTTTTATGCATTGTCAATCTCATGAATTGTATTGTACTATATGTAGATTAATGGTGCATATGAATAATGGCATGTTGTGTATAATGTGGAATATCATGAGATCATTGATGATGAATTACTTTAATGTTATGATTGAAGCATGCCTATATGGTATGATTGATTCATGATATGTTTGTTTAGTAATGTAATTGATGTTGCATATCTCAATGATGAAACTTGAAATGTGATTTGAGATATAATGTGATATAAAGCCATTGTTCTTGGCAATGATGACTCAAATGTGATATAAAGCCATTGTGATTGGCTATGGTGATGCAATTGAAAGAAATAAGGCATGTTTGCCTAAATGATGATGAGAATTGAGAATAGAAATGATAATGAAATAATAAATGAATTGTGTGACTAATGTGTTATTCCATTTTCAGAGTTTGTTGTTGGTGGCATGCCTATTAGTAACAATCTCTTGAAGTTAGGTTGGATTTGATCCTTGAAGCCAAGTTGGGTTGAAGTTTAACATGTTTTACTCCCCTTGAAGCTTGGTTGGGTCTAATCCTTGAAGCCTAATTGAGATGTTACAACCCTTGAAGCTAGGTTGGGTTTGGTTCTTGAAGCCAAGTTGGGTTGATACTTAGCATGCTTTGTTCCCCTTGAAGCTTGGTTGAGCCTAATCCTTGAAGCCTAGTTGGGTCTATGATAATGATAAATGTGATGAATAAACCAAAGCATTACTCTGAAAATTGAATGGCATATTAGTGTGTCTTGGGCCCATGCTTGTCTTTGTGTAATGTGAGTCATGAATGGTAACATGATTGATAAATAAGATATATGGAAACAATGTTGAAACAAATGAATAATGAGATCTATGAATACTTTTGATGGAAATGTGTTTCATTATTAATGAATTGCGAATAAAATGATGTTATGAAGTATGAGTTTGTAATATGTGCATTGAAATGTTGAAAGTGAACATGGCTTAAGGAGTTCTGTTGAGATATGAGGTTATGGAAATAAAATGATGTTATGAAGTATGAGTTTGTAATATGTGTATTGAAATGTTGAAAGTGAACATGGCTTAAGGAGTTCTGTTGAGATATGAGGTTATGGAATTGTTGTGTGATGTGTAATATGTTTGTGAATGTGAGAATTGTTCTTATAAAGGTTTGAATGGTGTTTTGTTGTAACAATATATATACATATATATATGTATATGAAATAGAAAGGGTAAGTATTGTGTTGTGAATATGCTATGTAATGATGTATTTAATTTATGAGATTAGTGGCAATATATGAAGAATCTATTGAGAAAGGAAAACGTGGTAAGAGAACAATAAAACATGATGCTAAAATTATAAGGTATGATTATTTTGTAATGTATACTTTATTATTTATTTGTACTACTAAGCTCTCGGGCTTAGCGCGGTTGTGTAATCGCGCAGGTATTTATGCGGATGATCTGGATGCCTAGCTGCTATGCCACGAGAAAAGTAAGAGTGTCTCGAGACCAACCAGAAGGTGATGCATACATGTGTGATTTTTAGTTATGATTTACTTTTTGATAAGAATCATGATTTTTATAAATGTTTCTTAAATTAACATAATGTTGCTTGAATTCGGATAAAGATTTTTAAATAGAAACTAAAAGTGACATTCTTATACTTTATATACGCATTGTATGTATACCAGGTATATGTATAGTGCTTATATGGAGTATAGGGGCGTTACAGTTATTTTGGTATCAGAGCTTAGGTTCGAGATTCTCGGCCTAAGTAAAAATTAAAAAGAGAAAGTTTTGAAAAGCTTAAAGAGAAGTAAAAAGAAGATTTTTGAAGAGTTTAAATAAGAAGTGAAAAGAAGATTTTTGAAATGCAATTGGTAAGACATGCATATGCATTCACATCTAGGTTGGTCTCGAACGTGGCATTGAGTGAATTGTGAATTGTGAATTGTGATGTATTTGAGTTACATGAGATGAGATAAATGATAGTGTGTAAATGAGGTTTTATATGAAAGCAAATCTAGAAATGTTGATAATTGAGAAGATGAGTGTGATATAAAGAAATGATATGGAAAGTATAAGTAAAAAGTTTGAGTATTGGTATGTATTTGGCATATAAAGAAATGGCTAGAAGAATTAAGTGGGAAATGAGTTAGAAACAAATTAAGATTAAAGTATGTGATCTATCCTCTATTGTTTGAATCTCTTCCTAATAAACTTTATGGTTGGATTTATAGAAAGAGGAAATATTGTTGGATGGGTAATATGAAAAGATATATTAGGTAAATGCAAAGAGTACAGTGAACTATTGAATGAGTTGATTGGTATAGATTAAGTGTGATAATGTAAGGTGTCAATATGTAAAGTTAAAGTTATGTTCAAAAGAAAAAGAGATGATGTTGGTTAAGTATAAATATACATTGGTGTTGTTTGTATTGTTATTTTAATGCAAACATGGTGATTTCACTATTAGAAATGTGATATGCTTGAATATTGTGAAAGCTCATGTAAATGGTGATGATATGTGATATTTAGATTTTTGGAATGAGTTTAATAATGGTGAAACATATATGTTTTGATGTTGCTTTGTGGTATATACATATAAAATGTTTTAAAGTTGATATTAAGAGAATGAGATGAATAAATTGAAGTTTAAGTAAATTAGTAAGTTAAAAATTTATAGTTTTAATGGAATGTGAATAAAGAGCAATTAAATATTAATAGTTTAATGTATTTACATGAGATATATGAAATGAATATTAGTGCACATGAAAGTATTAGGAATTGAGCAAAAGAAAATGAGTTACTTTAAGTAATTTGATTGGAAAGGATGAAAATGATTATGAAAGATGTGTTAAAGATATTTATAAACAAATGTGAGAGAGATATCACATTGGAAATGTGATTAAGCTCCTTGTGAAATAAGGTTCTAAGTAGAGTGTATATATTTATTGAAGGTAATGAATAACTTAAGTTATGATAAACAAATGAGTATGATGATAGTCCAAGGAAAGTGGTAAATATTAAATTTGTATAAACTATATGAAAAAGGGAAATTTAATAAATTGCATAATTAGGTGTTTATATAAAGAGGATTTGTGAAATGAACTTTTGATATGAATGTGATCTATGAAGGTGTGGATAATATGTTTATTATTTTATATCATTACTTGTTTAATGGTATTAGAAGTGAGAATGGACCTGGGTAATATTGAACAGTGAAATTGTTATAGCAATAACTAAATGAGACTATCATAAGATGTGTTGGAACTCAAAGTATTTGTGTGTGAAAGTGTTTTATGTATAGATGTATAATAAGAAATTGTAAGGAAAGAATTATGTACTTGAAATTTTTTAAAAAGAGATGGATTGGAAATGGAGTAATGAATGATACTTGTGTAAGATTTGTATCTAATTGAAGGTTGGGAGTAGAAAATGTTAAGGATAATATTATCGAACATGAGTTGGGTTAATGATGATCAGATAATCAAAAGCAAACTGTTTTGGAGATGGAATTAAAATGTGTTAATTATTGGTGTAATAAAAGCTTGGAGAATAAATATATAATTTATGTGATACAAGTTAGTATTATAATTGTAAAGGTTGGGAATTGAATAATAGAAGAACAATATTGATTTACAACCCCTAAGTGTGATTGTTAATATATCATTGTCATATGATTTGGTTAGTGTGATTAGTGATTAGTTTTATTATCTTCAGATTTAGAATTGAGATGGATAACTATGTTTCCAGAAACATAGTTAAAAGATATGATTGGTGAAGTTATAACTTATATTTACGATATTAAAAAATTTAATTGTATTTATGAGAAGTAAAGCAAGGGAAGAGATTGTGATAATGTTTTAAGCTATGAATTGTGTGATAGAAAAATAATTACATAAATATATTAATATTGGGTGAAGTGAAGAAATAATAAAAAAGGAAGAAATTGTAATCATGACTGAAAGTTATATAGGATACATTTACAGTGTAAAGTGATTATGTGAATGAACGTAAAATTTATGGGAGTATGAATAATGTAAATTAATATGTATATATCAATAATGTTGGAAATGATATGATTGTATAATGAGATGTTAATTATAATTAATGGTATACGTGTATACTATTTTGATGTAATGAGAAACTATGATTATTGGCAAAGATGTTAGAAATGAATTATAATGGAGGTAGAGTACCTAATTGATATTGAAAAATGAATTGGGAAAAGATAAATGAACGGACTTATCTGTCTCCTGTGGAACCATGCGGACCCAATGTGTTGGGCAACCAAACTTGGATTACCAACCTGGTTGGGGGAAAAGCTCGTTTATGAAGTTATAGTTGTTGGCAATATTGATAAATTTTGAATGAGTATAAGAAATGATGATATAATTATTGAAATAAAGAAATGTATATGTATAAACATGATTCATATTGATTGAATATATGAATTTGGAAAGAGTAGAATTTGAATATAAGTTTGACCTAATGAACTTAGGTTATATATAAGTATATATGGTAAAATTCAATGATAAATTTCAATAAGTTGATTGTTGGTTTGAATCAAATAAAGTTGAAATGTTAGTATATTGTGATAGATAAATCGATGGATCTAGGTTTAGTTAAAGTTGCAAGGCAATATTGAGATTTAATATGTGCAATTGTATTGGGAGTGTAAGATTTAATGGTAATGTGTATGATGTAATATTCTGATTTATGAATGAACATAAATAAATTGAGGTATATTAATTGTACATGGTGAGAAATAAACTCATGAGAATAAGGATATAGTTATCCATTGATGTTTGGTAAATGTTTATTTTGATAGTGATGGTAAAAATGGAATAAACAATGCTAAGATATTGATTAATGATTTTTGAGGTTAAAGTTAAGAGAATATCTATAAAGAGTTAAAGTGATAATCTGACTTTAGTACAAAGATAAAATGTATTGGAGATGTTATGAGATATCTTGATTGCTTTATTGAGAAAGTAATAAGAGGTAAAGATATATATATATACCTATACAATGATAAATTATGAATTTCAGAGAAGATGATTATTTAAGGGGGAGAGTAGAAGATATGAGATTTAATAAAACTATATTGTAAGATACGATTATCTTTATATGAAAATTAAGATGGTGAATTATTCTGAATGGGTTGTTATTATACTGGATAATTTCGAGGACGAAATTATTTAAGGGGGAGAGAATTGTAATATCCTAAAGTATACCCTAAAAGTGTTGGGATTACTGTTGTATTTGGATTCAATGTGTGTATTAAAGGAAAGAGAAAAGAAGAAGAAAGTCAAAAGGAATTGTGTGTGGTGGAGATTTAATGGTATTATTATTATTATTATTATTATTATTATTATTGTTATTATTATTATTATTATTATTATTATATATATATATATAAGATAAGAACGAAGGAAGGATGGAGAACCTTCCTTCTTCCTCTTCTTCTGTTTCTTCTTCGTGGACAAGAGAGCACAAGAGAGAGAGAGATTGATCTTCATCAAATTTCTTAAGGATTTTAAGAGTATTGAAGATGGAGATGAAGATTTGGCAAGCTATACAGGTAAGTACACATTTCTTGAATGAATTTTATTGATTATACATATATATAAGTATATACCTTCTTGTGTGGTTTTCTTTTGGATTGAGGTTATGTTGGGTATGATTGGTGTGTAAAATGATGATAACAAGAGATTGAAGTATGTAAATGTGTGGAATTGATATCTAAGTGATGATGAGTTGAGAAAATTGTGAGGAAAATGATGAAATGTTGAATTAGAGTTTGGTTTAGATGAATTTCGAAGTGTTTGGTCTTTGAATTATTGAAGGACACGGCCAAGTTATGGGAGACACGGCCAAGTTAGGGCAAAATTGGTCGTGTTGGATGAGTTTTGGAGAGACACGGCCACTGGCTTGGCCGTGTCCCTTGCCTGTGTTTGCTACTGTCTGATTTATGTTGAGAGACACGGCCGTGTCCCTTGCCCGTGTCTGGTACTGGATTGTTGTGTTGAGAGACACGGCCACTGGCTTGGCCGTGTCCATTGCCCGTGTTTGCTGCTGCTTGAATTGATATTGAGTGACACGGCCACAAGCTTGGCCGTGTCCCTTGGGCGTGTTGGCTACTGGATGTTATACTAGGAGACACGGCCACAAGCTTGGCCGTGTCCCTTGAGGGTGTTTGCTATTGTGTTTGTTACTTGGTCATCAAACATTATTGGATCTTCAAATGTCTTTTGTATCTAAACACATTTAAAACAGTAATGATCCAACCAAATGTATATGGAAGATTCTAAATCCATGAATAAGGTAAATTGTTATGTATATGTATACTTGAGTGATGAATTGAATTGATCAATATGATTTGATGATAATGTTGATATTATATGAACCATGTTAGGTTTTATGCATTGTCAATCTCATGAATTGTATTGTACTATATGTAGATTAATGGTGCATATGAATAATGGCATGTTGTGTATAATGTGGAATATCATGAGATCATTGATGATGAATTACTTTAATGTTATGATTGAAGCATGCCTATATGGTATGATTGATTCATGATATGTTTGTTTAGTAATGTAATTGATGTTGCATATCTCAATGATGAAACTTGAAATGTGATTTGAGATATAATGTGATATAAAGCCATTGTTCTTGGCAATGATGACTCAAATGTGATATAAAGCCATTGTGATTGGCTATGGTGATGCAATTGAAAGAAATAAGGCATGTTTGCCTAAATGATGATGAGAATTGAGAATAGAAATGATAATGAAATAATAAATGAATTGTGTGACTAATGTGTTATTCCATTTTCAGAGTTTGTTGTTGGTGGCATGCCTATTAGTAACAATCTCTTGAAGTTAGGTTGGATTTGATCCTTGAAGCCAAGTTGGGTTGAAGTTTAACATGTTTTACTCCCCTTGAAGCTTGGTTGGGTCTAATCCTTGAAGCCTAATTGAGATGTTACAACCCTTGAAGCTAGGTTGGGTTTGGTTCTTGAAGCCAAGTTGGGTTGATACTTAGCATGCTTTGTTCCCCTTGAAGCTTGGTTGAGCCTAATCCTTGAAGCCTAGTTGGGTCTATGATAATGATAAATGTGATGAATAAACCAAAGCATTACTCTGAAAATTGAATGGCATATTAGTGTGTCTTGGGCCCATGCTTGTCTTTGTGTAATGTGAGTCATGAATGGTAACATGATTGATAAATAAGATATATGGAAACAATGTTGAAACAAATGAATAATGAGATCTATGAATACTTTTGATGGAAATGTGTTTCATGATTAATGAATTGCGAATAAAATGATGTTATGAAGTATGAGTTTGTAATATGTGCATTGAAATGTTGAAAGTGAACATGGCTTAAGGAGTTCTGTTGAGATATGAGGTTATGGAAATAAAATGATGTTATGAAGTATGAGTTTGTAATATGTGTATTGAAATGTTGAAAGTGAACATGGCTTAAGGAGTTCTGTTGAGATATGAGGTTATGGAATTGTTGTGTGATGTGTAATATGTTTGTGAATGTGAGAATTGTTCTTATAAAGGTTTGAATGGTGTTTTGTTGTAACAATATATATACATATATATATGTATATGAAATAGAAAGGGTAAGTATTGTGTTGTGAATATGCTATGTAATGATGTATTTAATTTATGAGATTAGTGGCAATATATGAAGAATCTATTGAGAAAGGAAAACGTGGTAAGAGAACAATAAAACATGATGCTAAAATTATAAGGTATGATTATTTTGTAATGTATACTTTATTATTTATTTGTACTACTAAGCTCTCGGGCTTAGCGCGGTTGTGTAATCGCGCAGGTATTTATGCGGATGATCTGGATGCCTAGCTGCTATGCCACGAGAAAAGTAAGAGTGTCTCGAGACCAACCAGAAGGTGATGCATACATGTGTGATTTTTAGTTATGATTTACTTTTTGATAAGAATCATGATTTTTATAAATGTTTCTTAAATTAACATAATGTTGCTTGAATTCGGATAAAGATTTTTAAATAGAAACTAAAAGTGACATTCTTATACTTTATATACGCATTGTATGTATACCAGGTATATGTATAGTGCTTATATGGAGTATAGGGGCGTTACACACATGATGTCATTATAGACCAAAATAGTAACTCTGAAATTTGAATAGCATATTAGTTTTCTTTGGGCCCATGTTTGTGTTTGTTCTTATGTCAATTGTGGATTGTAAAATATTTGAAAAGTATTAGAAAATGGAATGACATGATATCCATAAGCATTTTGCATTGGCCTTACTTTATAGTTTTATTATTATCAAAATTTATAACGCTAAGTTTTTAGCTTAGCGCGATTATAATTTGTCACGTAGGTGACATGGGCTATTTTGCAGAGCCGAAGAGTCCTACTAGCCCTAGTCGTGTCTAGGCTTGCATTTATCGAGATTTAAGTATTTTTGGGTACATCAAGATTAGAGTCATTTGCCAGCATGTACATATTTGATATTATAGTATATTTGATATTATGTATATTATGTTTGTTTTTGAAGTATATATTATAAACTGTAAAGAATGTTTTGTATAATTTGTTTAAAATGGGATTCTATATGTGTTGTTGATATATATATATATATGTATAAATATTTTGAGAAAATATGGAGAAATTGAGAAGTATTGGTGAAATGGAGATTTGATTTTATTAGGAGTGTTTATTTTATGCAGGTTGAGTTTATTAAATTTTGGGATGCCCAATTTATAGACAAAACTCTGGCAAATTTTTCCCAGAGATTTTCATATAAAATGTTTATTTAGGGTTCCTATAACAAATAAAGAATATTTATATACTATTTAATTTTATATATTTAGTTTTTAAAATTTTAAATCAGAAATGTGAAATTTTTTTATTAAATAGGTCTGTGACATTTTTGTACCATATATGCGTATTGTACATATGTTGGAATATATATATTGTATGTATATAGGGTATCCCGAAGAAAAATAATAAGGATAACCTCATAGGTATGCCACCAAATACATAACTCTGAAAATTGAATAACATATTAGGCACACAAATAATACATGTTTTCCATAATCAACTTTTCTTATCACATTGCCTCGTTTCTCATTTTTCTCATCACATTGCCTCATTTTCTTATTTTAATTCATCATATCATATCCTTTCATCATAATGTATGTCATTTCATATTAAAATCATATTACCCAAATATTTTTTTGTCATTTTCACATAATGCATATAAATCACATTTTATTCATTTTAGCCATTAATAATGGCTTTTCATAATGCACATAATGCATACACAATAATTCACATGTTATAACAAAATGTTCATGTTGCCAAGTAGCTTAACACATTTTCTATCAAAAATGTGTTAGGCAAAATTTAATGCAAATACATCTAAATTATCAAAAATTTGTACTTACCTCAATTAGCAGTTAAACCCAAGTAAAAAGTCACCCTCCAACCTTTACTTCCAACTTTCCCTTTAACACTAATGTTGGAAATTCACTTCTTCTTAATGTCTATTCTAAATGTGAACAAATACAATCATTTAGAATCACATTTTAAAGCATTACAAGCATATAACCCTAATTAAACCTCACTCCAACCAATATCCCTAGATTATGCCTAACCTTACTTTAACATTGAAATTCCATGTTAATCCATTTAAATTGGTGTTTCAAGTTTATTTATATCATTAAAGACATATTATAACATGTTTTAATCAATTAAATTAAATAAACATATGCTCTTGACTAAAACCCTAAAATGTCATAACTTTCATCAATTAAGGTTCTTCATTCCAATTATTAATCCAAAACCAATCAATTATATCACTAAATAATATTATCTAAACATTAAAATCAAACAACCAATCATACTTTGAAAATTCTCTTCCAAAACCCTAAATTCATTACTACCTTATCCAATCTCTAACCAAATTTTGTTAAATCCATCATTTGACTTTAAAATCCTTAGTTATGCATCAAAAGAATATCTTTAGAATCCATTTGCACAATTAAACTACATGATTTCAGAAGTCCAAATTTTACATAACTTAAAATTAACTTCTTCATCCAAACTTAATCTAAACTTACTCTTTTCTTCCATCTAACGTGAAAATCATTAACAACTAATCAAAATAGCTTCATACATACCCATTCAAGAAATTAAATCATGCTAATACAAAAACCCAAATTCAACATATTCAAAACTTCATGGAATTCCAAAGAATAAGATGGAAAACTTACTATTTATAGAGAAAATCACAAAAACCCCACTTGAAACTTGAAAATTCTTTTAATTCTTGATGCTTGGAAGAAGAAGAAATCTTGATCCTTTGGCTATGGAGGTTCGGCCTCCATGTAGAAGAAGAAGAAGAAGATTTTTTTATTTTAATTTTCTCTTTCTTTCCACTTAAAATATGACCATATATATAATATATTTTAATATATTTTTAATTAATTATTTATTTATTTTAAAAAACCATAATTTACTTCTTCTATTCAAAAATAATTTATTTTTAAATTATTTAAATAATTTTAATTTTAAAAGTATAATTACCATTTTGCAATTTGACTTTTGAATTTCTTTTAAAAATGTCAACTTTTATATATGTTGTATATATTTCATACATACATATATATATCACATATACACTTTACGTTTTCACTTCTAATCCTTCAATTTTTTATTTAAATTATTTATTTAATGTATTTAATGTATTTAATTTAATTTATTTTATTTAATTTTTAAAAATTACGGATGTTACAAGTTCAACAGCTCTACAACCCCATATGGGAATACTTGAATAACATGAAAGGCTCCACTCTAGCGAGACTTCAACTTTCAAGGAAATAACCTCATCCTTGAATTAAACAAAAGAACTTCACAGGATCATCTTCTCATGCATCGCTTTTGTTTTTTCCTTGTAGATCCTCAAACTCTCATAAGCTTTATTTCTAAGCTCATTTAGCTCAGAAATTTACATCATTCTCTATTATTTTGCCCCCTTCTAAGTCCATATTTATAGTCTTAATTGCCCAATAAGCCTTATGTTCCAACTCCATTGGTAAGTGACATGCCTTGCCAAAGGCTAATTGAGTCCAAAGAACTTATGAAAGACAAACCACCCTATCTTTCATCTTTTTGCTCACTGTCTTTTTCAAGATTCCCTTGATTTGCTTATTAGAGATCTCAGCTTGGTTAGATGTTTGGGGATGATATGGAGTTTCCACTTTGTTCCTAATGCCCAATTTGGTCATTACCTTTTCAAACCACTTATTGCAAAAATGGCATTCGCCATCACTCACAATTGCCCTGTGAGTTGTTGCGCTCTAATTAACACTACTAGAACTACACTCGCAAGTATACGAGGCTGCTGTAGTATCTTGGTGAACACCTCAAGGCCGTCTCACAAGGAAGCTAGATAAGCTAATTAATTATCAGAATGCAAATAACAAATTATCAATAAATTTAAATTGCTAACAACTAATGAAGACAGATCGAATGGAGTTTAAAACAATAAAAGTAAACTGAGCTAATATATTGATTCACTTAATAGAAAGGTCTAGGGTTTGCACTTCTCTACTAACTTATATGTATGAACGGTTATTCCTCTCAACCAATTTAATTTCAAAGATTATATCTCAAGCAACTTAATTAATCAAATCAAGGAAACAAGCTCTCGCATTCAAACCTCTTTCAAATAATCTTGTTACAATTGAAATGATCTTTTTCTTAGGTTTATATTTCTAATTCACCTAAGTCCCTAATTGAATTGTTCCAGCATTAGTCTTCATTTCTCAATCCTTCATCTAATACCTCAAACACATAATTGGTGGCCAATCAATTATATATTAACAGGAATCCATTCAATCAAGGCTAGAGAAATAATTCAGTTAAGAGCAATAACCAATTCATACAATCATAGTAGATCAATACAAACCCTAGACTAGATCAAATTATTTCATAATAATGCTATCAAACAGATTCATCTCATTAAAATTCAAAGAAATTAGTTTAGACATAATAGAATTCATGAATACAATTCCAATGAAAATTAAGAGATAAAGTTTGAGAACAAAACCAAATTAAAAACTTTCTTTAGCTTCTGAAGAATCTCTTGTTCAGATCTTTGTTAGAAGAATATTGTAGTGGCCAAAACTAATTAAATCCAGACTGTTTGCATCAAAGTGCAATCAAAATTCTCCAAGAAAATAAAATGGAAGCTCAAAGGTTATTGTTTGACGGCTGATAAAAATCCCCTCTGTGTAAACCCTAATCCTCTTATTTATACGAAACCTCACTCAAAATCTGCATTTTCTCTCTTCCTTTAGTCCATGGAGTGACACGACCAGTGGCTTGGCCGTGTCACCTGGATGTGTCAGCTTCTGTGTAATCCTTCATCTTTTCTTCTTTGGAATGGAGTGTGTGTAATATCCCCATGTATTCCCTAGAAGTCTTGAATATTGTTGTTGTTTTAATTGGATTGAATGTATATTTGATTTGAAAGAGGAAAGAAATTAAAAGAGAATGTGTATGTGTTGTTTTAAAAAGGAAAGTAAGGTGTAGAGAGAAATGTATATGTTGGGTATATGGTGGTATAACTAACATATACATTAGTCAAAAGGGAGAGTCAATAAAAGAGGATATTTATTTGGATATGTGAAATTACTATTATGGGCATACAAGTGATAAAAGTTAAGTTAAATGGAAAAGGGTATATAGGTAATTGCTTGGTTAAAATCTCTTGGTGGAGATTTAAAGAAGAAGAGGAAGTTGACTTTTGTTTATTTTTCTTTTCTTCTCTTTGGTGTGCCGGCCATTCAAGAAAGGAGAGAGCAAGAGAGGTGTTCTTGATGCAAGAATTAAATTGAAGAAGGAAACAAAGGATTTGGTTAAAGATTTGTGGAATTTCTTCATTTAAGGTAAGTACTCTCTTGTTTTTCTTGGTTATTTTGAAGTTCTGTGTGAAGTCAATTAGGGTTTGTTGATTTTGTGATTTGGTGTGTTTGAGTTGTGTTTATAAGTGTTAGTATTGATTGTAAGTAAAAAGGTTGAATTGGTGTTGGTTTGGTTGCGAAGATTGTAAGTTTAAGTGGATGTTGATTGTGAAGGATCAAGAGTTAAGTTGGTTTTAGGGTTTTGAATTGGTGAATGATTAAATGTATGGTTAATTGTGAATATTGTGTTAAACATGCAAAATAAGTGTTAATGACTTTGATTACATCCATTGGATTGAGTTTATGTTGTGCATATTGTGTCTAAATGCCATTAGAAGTGTTTTGGCCACAATTAGGGTTTTGTTCTTGAGTGACACGGCCAAAAGCAAGTTGAGACACGGCCAAGACTTATTATTTTTGAGAGACACGGCCAAGTCTAGAGAATTTTGGCCGTGTTGGATAGGTTTTGGGGTGACACGGCCACAAGCTTGGCCGTGTCCTTTGAATGTGTTTGCTACTGCCTGAGTTGTGTTAAGAGACACGGCCGTGTCCTTGCCTGTGTCTGCCTCGGGGAGTTTTGGTCTTGAGAGACACGGCCACAAGCTTGGCCGTGTCCCTTGGGTGTGTTTGCTACTGTAATGGTTTTGGTTCTTCATGCATTGTTTGATTCTTCAAAAGTCTTTTACTCCTAAACATTTTATATACACTCTAAATACTTTGTAAACAAAGAATGACCTAAACGAATGTATGTGGATGATTCTAAACCTATGAATAATGATCTTTGGATTAGGTTTTGAAGAAATTGTGTTGCATTAACCTAAATGTGGAGAATTCTTGGAAAAAAAGAAATGTATAGATGGATGGGAATAGTTCTTGAGGTAAGTACCAATTTATATGTTTGTATTTATTTACATGATTTGAGACTTAACACATTTGTTTGCAAATGTGTTAAGGGGTGTATTATATTGTTAATATAATTTGATTAAGGTGATGATTGAATGATGTGAAGGATGTGAAGATCATTAAAAAGGTAAGCATGAACCCTATTTGATTGTATATCCTTATATGTCTTTGAACCTTAACACATTTGGATGAATGTGTTAAATACTCTATTATATTGTGGATGTAAATGAATAATGTAAATTGCTATATATATATATATAAATATAAAGGATGAAACATGAAATGGGAAAGGTAAGAAGAAATGAGGATCATTCTTAAGGTATGTGCAATTTGTTATGATAAATGCTCTAATAATGAATGGTGTTAATGTGTTTTGGGAAATGATGAAATGTTATGTTATATGCATTGGAATGGCAATGTATTATATGAATAATATATTTTGAAAAGTTATATCAATGAGGTAATATGTATCATATGGATTGAGATATGATATGTTGTGAAACCATTGTAATTGGCCATGATGATGCAAATGTGATATGAAGCCATTGTGATTGGCTATGACAATTCAATTGAGATATGTGAGGCATGTTTGCCTAAATGATGATGAGAATGTTAGTGTATATGCCCTAGGCCATTGATTTGGACCTTAATGTTATTCATTTTGTTATTAATAAAGAAGTTTTTATTATCATTGTTATGTTTGCATGTTATATATAATAATGATTATATCCCTGGTTTATTATTGTTATGGAGATAATAATAAATATAACTAGTATAATATTGATTTGATAATCATAAGATGATTATAGGTATGAAGATACAAATCAATATTATGGATACATGTTAGAGAACAGTGTATTGGATAGGCCCACATAGATATCACTTCATGGTTTAAATGTCATAAGTGTATCTCATAATAGTTTTCATTAATCCTTTGACTTGAGATTGTCATAGTTTCCAACATAAGGAATATTATGTTTTGACATGATCAAACGTTATCTGTAACTAGATAATTATAAAGGTTATGCTTGAACATGATATAAATTATGTAGAGGAAAATGAACAATCAAGATGGAATTTGTCCCTCTCTATGAGAGAGATATCTTTTGGGCCCCTCGATAAGTGTAACTGAGAAATGCATGGCCGTGCTTAAATAAGTTGATATAAGATCAATCTTATTTGTTTATTAGTTAACTTGGAGATCGAGTAATCATAAGTTTGGACAATATAAGTATGACATTTACTATGACTTATGTTCAAACTAGATATCGTGTGACAAAGGGATTAATGCATGTACCATTTCAGGTTTTCATTTATAATGATTCTCATGATTAATTGGGTAGTCATAATGTCTTGCTAGAGGCCAATTATGATTTGTGCATTTCAATAGAGATTGAAATACACTACCAATTAATATGAGCCTATCGGGTCGCACACATAGAACGTAGGCTGTACTTAAAATAATAATAATTGAATTTTTATTATTATTGTTGGTATTATTATTATTATTAGATATTAATAATAATATTGTTATAATAATTAAAGACGTGGGTCCATATAGGATATGGACAGTTAGGGTTTTTTTTTTTTAAAAAAAATCTTTTAAAACGGTTATAAAAGGACTGGAGGCCTTGATGATCTTATGATTTTTTTCATTTAAAAAAAACGGAAGAAGTGGAAAAACCTAATAAAAACCCTAGTTTCATTTTTGCAAAAGGTTTAGCCACTGCCATTGGTGAGCTAGCACTTAGAACGGCGTACGTTTGTGTGGACTTCGTTAGAGGGTGTTCGTCTTCAGAAGGCAGCATCTGTTAATCGTTTTGAAGCTACACAAAAAGGTTAGTTTCGAATCTCTTTTATCGAACTGAATGGATCACATGGATCCTGTGAGTAAACAGAAAGAAATTTTTGTTTTCCGCTGCGGCAAGGGTTGCAGATTCTTCTTGTTTTACTAACAGTGGTATCAGAGCCTCTTGTTGATTCCATTTAATTTGAAATATGCCATGTTGATGTGTTGATGTGATCTATTGTTTTTCGAATGGCATGATTGGATTCATTTTATCATTTGATGATGATTCGAATCTGTTATATGAGATATAACATAAATTGTTGTTGATATATGATGTTTAAGATGCCAATTGTATAAGATACAATTCTGTGAAATCAAATTGGGGTTGGTATACAATCTGTTATGGTTTCGAATTAGGGTTAATATGATTAATTCAATTCATTTATTCATATTGAATGTATACATAGATTTCGATTTTGATTAATATGATTATTGAGTAAATTGTTTTCTAAGGTTTCTGGTAATAGTTCTCTGTTAATATGATTAATAGATTGCTATTATATTCTGTTTAATATGATTAACAGAATAAGGGTTTTGACAGAAAATAATTAATTGGATTAATGATTCTGTTTAGCTTCGAGGGGCGCTGCCCCTTCGGAACCCCGCCCAGTGACCGGCCAGCGGGACCGCCGTGTGCGCAGCGCCTTATAGTTCGTTCCGATGACATTATGTCAACTTATTTGTTTTTTTTAACATGTTTATATGTAATATGCTATGATTATTTGATGTCTTGGCATGGTGCATAGTATGGCTTTATGACCTATGTGTTTGTTTATTCATATCTTTGGATTATAAATACGGCCTGCGTGTCGTTTATTTTTGTAACTTTATTATTACTAGTTTAGTATTTAGTTTTTATTATTAATGTAATAATGAAGACTCAAGCCTGGAGAAGAAGATGAAAAATTCCATGGAGATGAAGTTGCCTTTCAAGATATGAAGAAATGTACTATTGCAAATGTTGTAATAGATAGGTTTTCTTTTCACCTAGGGTTGCCTATATGATCTTCATTTGGTCTCATGAAGATCATATCTAGTTTGGCCATACTATGTCACGTTTATTTTTATCGAATATGTATGAGATGTCATGTTTGATAGTTTATATATGCATATAGGATGTGATATATAAATGTTAATTTTAACATGTTTTCAAAATTAAATGGAATGAACCCTCACTATTAATTTAAGTTTTAATGCCATCCATATCTTAAACACGTATCAAGGCTAAGATCACCTAAATGTAGATTTTGCCAAAGCAAAGTACTTTAGGTTATCCTAGTAAGATATGATGAGTAATGGTGCTGCTCATGCGTTTAAAATTGGTTAGACTTAATTAGGCTATCAAAATGGTTTTGGGCCTAAGGCATTAGATGGGGTATAACATGCTATGACATATGATGTCATGATCCCATATTATCTAAGAGTTACATGTGATGTAATTGGTAAGGGGTTACCTACCATAATAACTTGATTTTAAGTGTCATGCCAAAGCTGACTTAATATTAAGTAAAAATTGGATCTTAGCCCACTAAAATGTCATTGTGATGATTGAGGGTTATATTTTAGTGGGATTTTAATTACTTATCACCTTTTATTAATTAAAATTTGCATATTTTGTAGATTGAAATGGCTACCAACAATAACTCCACTTTATCACTGCGATCCATCCTTGAGAAGGAAAAACTGAAAGAGAATGGGACTAATTTTGTTGATTGGTTTAGGAACCTAAGAATTGTTCTCAAACAAGAAAAGAAGTCCTATGTGCTTGATGAAGCTGTCCCTGAGCCACCTCCTGCTAATGCTTCTAATGCTGATAAGAATAAACATAAGAAGCATATGGATGATTCCAATGACATTGGATGTCTTATGCTTGCTACTATGTGTCCAGAACTTCAGAAGGATCTGGAACACTTGGAGGCTTATGAGATGAGTGTCCATCTCAAACAAGCTTTCCAACAGCAAGCTAGGCAGGATAGATTCGACATTGCTGTTGCATTATTTGACTGCAAGATGTCAGAGGGTGAATCGGTTAGCGCGCATGTTTTGAAAATGAAGGGCTACATTGATCACCTTGCCCGACTTGGATATCCCTTGAGTTTAGAACTCTCCACGGATTTGATCCTTCATTCTTTGCCCAGCAGTTTTTCACATTTTGTTATGAACTATAATATGAACAACATGGAAAAGTCCATTCCTGAGCTACATGGTATGCTCAAAATTGCTTAAGGGAATATCAAAAAGCCCACTAAGGCTACCCATGTATTGAATGTCAATAAGGGTAAGCCTATGAAGAAAAAAGGCAAGACAAAGGGCAAAGCAACAGTTGCTACAAAGCCTAAGGGACAGCCCAAGCCAAAAGAACGCAAGGCACCTGTTCCTAAGGAAGGAACTTGTCACCATTGCAAGGAGCCTGGGCATTGGAAAAGAAATTGCCCACTTTATTTGGCTGAATTGAAGAAATCGAAGGGTAGTGCGACTACGTCTTCAGGTATATATGTTATAGAAATTAACTTATCTGCTTCTACTTCATGGGTATTGGATACTGCATGTGGTTCTCACATTTGTACAAATGTGCAGGGACTCAAAAGGAGTAGATCACTGAAAAGGGGCGAAGTTGACCTACGAGTTGGGAATAAAGCAAGAGTTGCTGCACTAGCTGTAGGATCTTATGAACTTCATATGCCTAATGGCTTTTTGTTAAATTTGAACAATTGCTATTATGTTCCTACTCTGAGTAGGAATCTTATTTAAGTTTCAGTTTTGGATGATGAAGGTTTTTCATTTTTAATTAAAAATAAGACCTGTTCTATTTTTGATAAAGATGATTTGCTTTATGGTATTGCAAGATCTTTTAATGGCCTTTATGTCCTTGACTTAGATGATTCTAGGGAGAATCATATTTATAACATAAACTCTAAGAGAATTAAGCCAAATGACCTAAACCCTACATTTTTATGGCATTGTCGTCTTAGCCATATAAATGAGAGACGCATTTCTAAACTCCATCAAGATGGATTATTAGATTCATTTGATTTTGAATCATTTGATAAATGTGAATCTTGTTTACTTGGCAAAATGACAAAGAATCCTTTCACCGGACAAGGTGAAAGGGCTAATGACTTGCTAGGACTAGTACATACATATGTATGTGGCCCGTTAAGCATTAGTGCCAGAGGAGGATATAATTATTTCATTACTTTCACTGATGATTTCAGTAGGTATGGCTATGTCTACCTAATGAAACATAAGCATGAGGCTTTTGAAATGTTCAAAACTTTTCAAAATGAAGTACAAAATCAACTTGGTAAAACTATTAAGGCACTTCGATCTGATCGAGGTGGTGAATTTTTGAGCCAAGAATTTGACGAACATCTAAGAAATTATGGAATTGTTTCACAATTAACTCCTCCAGGAACTCCACAATGGAATGGTGTTTCTGAAAGAAGAAATCGAACTTTATTAGATATGGTTCGATCTATGATGAGTCAAGCAGATCTTCCATTATCGTTTTGGGGTTATGCCTTGGAGACAGCTGCTTTTGTTTTAAACCGTGTACCATCTAAAGCGGTTGAAAAGACACCATATGAGATATGGACTAGCAAAACGCCTAGTTTGTCTTTTCTTAAGATTTGGGGTTGTGAGGCTTATGTGAAAAGACCAGTTTCAGATAAGTTAGCTCCAAAATCTGCTAAATGTATTTTTGTGGGATATCCTAAGGAAACTAAAGGATATTATCTCTATATTCTATCTGAGAACAAAGTGTTTGTTGCTCGAAATGGAACCTTCTTGGAAATGGAACCGTCATTACAATCACTGTCTAAATAGACATTTATCAACCCTCAATGGATAACAAGGTCCTTATTTTCCACAATTGGAGTTACCTCTTTAGCATGCTTTTCTCTTAACTTACATTTTAATACATTGCCTTTCAATTTATTTTATAAATAACCAATCTTCTCCCTTATTATCATAATTTATAATTACTATAATTCCATACATTCCTATCCATTCTTACTTTAATATTTTACATCATATACATTGTCACGTAATTAATTACATTCTTAATACAACTATACATATTAAATCTCAATAATACTTCATAATCTTAGTCCAATTCAGATCAATTGATCTATCTGTCACAATATATCCATTTTCCAATCTTGTTCAATTCCATCCAACGATTAATTTATATAACTTATCTTGAAATTGCACCATATTCATATATGTATATATGATCTAATTCAATTAGGGCAAACTTATATACAATTTCTTGATCTTTTCCAATCCATATTCAATCAAATTATTGTGATAACAAATCACTTCAAATCATATTAGTATAGTTCCCACCAAATCTTATAATAACTATTTAACTATGCTTCTTAAACAAAATTTTCAATCTCACCAATTTGTACTACAGTCATATTGTCTCAGTCCCAAATTTATGGATACTAAAATTAACCGGCTACACATACTAACCAAATCATATAGCCATAGGAGATGAATGGTCACACACCTGTAACTCATAAATCAATACTGTTTCTCGATTATTCTGTATCCAAACTTTTTAATTACACTATTTAGTTGTATCACAAGAATTATATATCCATTCTCCACACTTTTACTACACCAAGAGTTAACACATTTCAACTCCATCTCCATAAATTTTCTCTTGAACATACGATTATCATTAGTCTAACTCACATCAACAATATTATCTATAACATCTTTATACACAACATTTAATCATATACAAATTCCATTTATTACTCCACTTCTAATTTATCTCTTGTAACACTTTTCATACAGTATACTTTCCTTTTTATTATATACTTATACATATAGAATTTCTACAAACAAAATCCTTAATCCAAGAAACATTATATGATAGTTTAACTCAGTTATTATCATAACAATTTCATCTTCTAGTGTTACTTGAGTCCTTTCTCACTCTCCATTTCATCCCATAATCTAACTCTACATAGGTTAAAACCTATTCTCTCATAGATCCACTGATACATGCCCTATTATTCTCCACACCACTAAACAAATAATTATATCACATTCACATACTTAGGTCACATTCACAATATGACTTGCTTTCCACATTTCTTACATTTTCATTTACATTCATATCGAAAAGCTCATTCCACATTTTTCATACATGCATACACATAGTCATACAATTATATATAATTCCTCTTTTACATATATTTAACACAATTTAACATTTATTACTTTTCCTTAATCAACATCATTCTTACCCCTTTTTGACATAACTTAAATTATTTATCAACTCAACACATATGTATTTCCTAACTACAATAATACTTCACAAATTCTTAGTCACCTTACTAAGGTGACATCTCTCTCACCTTTATTTTGAAATGCATTTAATATATCATCTTTATATCCGTTTGTTTACCATTCAACGTATATATATATTTTACTCATATATTTATACATATGTACATTACACCTAATAATATACACATTGAGCCTAATAGCTCCTATACACTTAATTATATGCTCTGATTTTTATTTTCCTTTTTCATACATTCACTACAAATTTAGTGTTTATCACTTTCTTTTGAATACTATTATTCTCATTCTTCCAATATGATAAAAAGTATTTAATCACACTACAAATATATATTCTGACTATAATAACACTTCACATCCATCTTGGTCACATTCCCAATGTGACATCTCTTTACTTTCATCTTTAAAAAAAAAACATTTAATATGCTTCCATAATTTTTTTTTTGCAATAAAATGACTTAAAATAGCTCCTTTTCATTTGCTTATCTATTTCTCTTTTTACTTCAAAACAAATTCTCATACCATCAATCACATTACTTAATTCATAATACTTTCATGTGCAATATTAATCATTTCACCTGGCTCAGGTATTGAATATACATTAAATCATCAATATCCAATCAATCTTTATCAGTTTCTAGTAGAACTTTAACTTTTCAACTTACTACTTCGCTTAAACTTTAAATTTACCAAACTCATCTTTTCTTAAAATCAACTTTAAAAACATCTCGGATATATATATATATATATCATAAAGCAATATCAACACATATTTCTTCCCCAATTATTAAGCTCATTTCGAAAAATCTCAAATATCCCATATTATTACCATTACCATGAGCTTTCACAATATCCAAGCATCTCACATTTCTAACCTTAAATTCACAATGTTTACATTAAAATAACCATACCAATTTATATTCTTACATAACCAATATCATCTCTTTTTCCTTTAAATAATACCTTGACTTTATATATATACCCCAAACTTTAAATAATCATACCTTGTCTTTACTAATCAACTCATTCAATATTATTTTCCTTTTCATTTCTTTATGCTTCAACACATTTAACACTTCACTTTACTTGCATAAATTTCCATTTTTTAATTATCAATTAGACTTATATAAATTCATATCATTCATTATACTCATTTAAATTTATCATTATAGCCAACAACTATGACTTTATATACGTACCCTTCCCCAACCAGGTCGGTTGTCCAAGTTCGGTTGCCCATTCCAATGGGTCCGCATGGTTCCGCAGGAGACAGATAGGTCCGTTCATTAAACTTATCAATATATATATATATTTTAATTCATTTCTTTTTTCACAAGCAAGTTAAGTAATCATGCCTCAACATCTCACATTACAACAAAACAGTTTTCTCATAACATCATATCATTCACACATTAACATCCATTTCATATAACACAGATATACTATAAATCATATAATGCCACCTCCGAGACCAACCTAGGTGTGAATGCATATGCATGTATTACAAATTTCATTTTCAAAACTCTTCTTTTTAATTCATTTTAAGCGTTTCAAAACTTTTTCTTTTTAATTTTACTTAGGCCGAGAATCTCGAACCTAAGCTCTGATACCAAAATAATTGTAACACCCCAATACTCCATATAAATACTATACATATACCTAGTATACATACAGTAAGTATTTAAAGTATAAGGATGCCACTTTTCTTTTTACCTTTCAATACCTGTAACAAAATTCAAACCATAATAGGTCAATTTAAAGAACACTTACAAATTATTGTCTTTATCAAAACTTCATTTATACATATAATATAACATACTTAAAGTGGATACATGTATGCATTACCCTCTAGTTGGTCTCGACAAAATCTTACTCTTCTCGTGGCATACCAAAAGACTTCATGTCTTCCACCAAGCTACCTGCGCGATAATACATCCGCGCTAAGCTCGAAAGCTTAGTAGTACAAATATAAAATACAAACATATATCATGGAAACACTAACATATAAAGATATCTCAATTCCATATATTTTTAGTTCTTATTAAGTTTATCCCTATTCATTTGCACCTTTCATATCTTTCAACTAATCTCACATCTTATACACATATAAACATAGCATTTCTACCAAGTCCAACCCATCACTAATATTCACAATCAACATCTCAATACACACATTATACATCATACCAATCACAAGTCACATTTCCAATTAAGACAATCATTGTCATCAACCACAATTCATCAATTGAATTCACAATCAATGCTAATACACACATTATACATCATACCAATCATAACATTTCTTTATTCACAATTCAACATTAATGATTCATCACTAGTGCTCATAATCAATATTTCAACGCACATATTACATATCATCAATCACATGTCCAATGAAATATACCAAAGATTTAATTATCCATTTCTTTCAACATTTGTATATCACATTGACAACAAAGACAGACTCGGGCCCAACAGACACCACTATGTTATTCAGAGTTCAGAGTTACTGCTTTGGTCTATAATCATAATCATCAAGCCCGTAGGCATCATATATCAATATTTCTATCCATGGATAGTGTAACAGACCCAGTCTCTTGGACCATCAACTCATCATGAGAAGATCCTCAACCCGGCAAGACTGTTACCAATCATATATTTCATATTCACAATTCTCATAGTGTAACAGACCCAGTCTCTTGGACATCAATTCAACTCAATTTGAAGAGATCCTCAACCCGGCAAGACTGTTACCTTTTTCATTTTATAGGCATGCCTCCAAACCCAGAACTCTGAAAACTGAATAACACATTAAACACATATTTCACTTATTGTTTCATTATCAATTTCAATCTCAATGTTCATTATCATCTAGGCAAACATGCCTTATTTCTTTCAATTAGATCATCATAGCCAATCACAATGGCTTCACAACATGTCATATCTCAATCCATATGATACATATAACATCAGTGCTATAACATTACAAAGTACCTTATTCATATAGCACAATACAATTCACAAGATTCATAATACACAAATCATAGTATTGTTCATATAGTATCATGTGCATCATCATTATAATACTCAACATCAATTACATTAACCAAATGAACATATCATTATTCAATCACATGATTCACATTATACATATAGCATCATTGCTATAACATTACAAAGTACATTAAAGTAATTCTTCATAAAAATGTTTATCATAATAAATTTGCATAGCTCATACCTTGTTGAATGATCCTCTTCTCTTTCACACTATACAAGTCACATTAGATTAACAATGTAATAATTTACCTAATATTATTTAATTATACTCAATCAATTGTATTCTCATACATTAATATTCATCAAATCATTCACATCTTTCATTTTCCCATAACACAATTATATATATACATATCATTAATGATATAAACACATCAAAATACATTAGTGATATGCATTAACAATGCAATCATGCAACATTGGTACTTACCTTAATAACATTTCACACCACTCTAAACTCTTCTCCACTCAATAGTTCTTCACTTCACAAATTAGGGCAATTCAACCTCTTCACAACCTAATCCAAAAGGAATATTAGCAAAATGACCATATGAATAGTACATTCTGGTTTTAGACTCCATTTTATCCTTAATTTGAAAAATTGTATAAAATAATCTACTTGACTAAAAATTCTAAAATTTTTACAGAATTTAGTTTTGTATCTTAAAATCATTCCTTTAAATTTTCAGATCAAACTGAACACAAAATCTTGGTCAAATAGTTCACCTAACCAGACTGCCCCAATTGCCCTGCATCCTGGCAGCAGTTCTGAACTTTGTGAATTCCATAAATCAAATTCAATCAACGTGGTTCCAAATTATTTTTATCAAATACTAGACTCACTAAGCAACAACATATCCAAAATTCAATTGGATATGATTTTTCTACATTTTATTAAAAATCCCGAAATATAGCTGTCTCAATTAAGGTACCTGCTGGAACAGGTCTAATAAAAATAATCTTTCTAAACTCATAACCATTCCAAAATCGAATCAACATATTTTTCAGTCATTCTAGACTCATAGAGGCACAACATATCAAAAATTCACTTCAAGAACATTTTTCTATAATTAATTAAAAATCATACAAGTCACAGCCTTTACTAATTGTAAAACAGAAAAATATTCACTAAACACAACTCTTACTCTTCCATCACCAACACCAATTTACTTCTCCTTTTCAAATCTATTTCAACTCTTCTCAACAAATTACAAACATACTTAATCATACTATTACTAAACATAACTCAATCCAAACACAACTTCAAAAAGAATCAAGGTAAACAAGAGAAAACTTACCAAGATGATAAAATTCCTTGAAATCCAACTTAGCTACTTGAAATCTCTCTCAACTTTGGAGCTTAAAATCATCAAAACCTTTCTTTGTTCTATTGTTTTTCTTTGCCAATGAAGGAGCCGGCCAACACAAGGAGAAGAAGAAGAAATGATGAAGAAAACACAAAGTCCACATGCATTAAATACTCATCCAAAAGAAAATTACTATAATGTCCTCATCCATTTAACTAAACTTTTGTCACATATATACCCATATAGGTAATTTCACAAATCACAAATAAAATATCTTCTTCCCTTGACCAAGCCCTTTGACCAACTTATATGTTATATATATCACCATATACACTACATATACACTTCTATCCACACAATGCATTCCTTCCAACTACACACATATACATTATTTTCTCAACTTCTATTATCCTCCAAATAAATCATACACAATTACCACTTATCAATCACACATTCAATTCACTAATAACAATATTATCACAACTTCTAGGCACACTTAGGGATATTACAAATTCATTTCTAAAAGAACTAGTGGGAGTACAGTTCAAATAGATGAATTTATAGAACCACAAGAAGATATTGAACCGCCTGTAGAAACAGTTTCAGAACCACAAGTCATTGTGGAAACTGAAAATGTTACACAAGTTCTGCGCAGATCTGATAGACCACGTCATCAGCCTGAGAGATATGGATTTCTCATGACTGAAAGTCGTGAAGTTTTGCTCATAGATCAAGATGAGCCAACTACCTATCTTGAAGCTGTGTCAGGTCCAGATTCAGAGAAATGGCTTGGAGCCATGAACTCTGAGATGCAGTCCATGTTTGATAACCAAGTATGGGCCTTAATTGATCCTCCCGAAGGTATTAAGACTATTGGTTGCAAATGGGTTTTCAAGAAGAAAATTGACATGGATGGAAATGTGCAAACCTATAAAGCAAGGTTGGTTTCTAAAGGTTTCAAACAAACTCATGGTATAGACTATGATGAAACCTTTTCTCCAGTTGCTATGATTAAATCTATTAGGATTCTCCTTGCCATTGCTGCATACTATGATTATGTGATATGGCAAATGGATGTCAAAACTGCTTTCCTTAATGGAAATTTACTCGAGGATGTGTACATGACACAACCTGAGGGTTTTGTAAATCCTGAGAATTCTGGGAAGGTTTGCAAGCTTCAAAGGTCCATTTATGGATTGAAGCAAGCATCTCGAAGCTGGAATCTTTGTTTTGATGAAACAATTAAGAACTTTGGTTTCATTCAAAATGAAGAAGAACCATGTGTTTACAAGATGGTTAGTGGGAATGCTATCGTGTTCTTAGTCCTATATGTAGATGACATATTGATCATTGGAAATGATGTCCCCACTTTACAAAAGGTTAAAGATTGGTTAGGGAATTCTTTTTCAATGAAGGACTTGGGTGAGGCTGCATATATCCTTGGTATAAGGATCTATAGAGATAGATCTAGAAGGATAATTGGCTTAAGTCAAAGTACATACATTGACAAAGTGTTGAAGAGATTCAGCATGCAAGATTCCAAGAAGGGATTTTTGCCTATGTCACATGGTATTCATCTTAGCAAGAATCAATGTCCTAAGACATCTGATGAGCGAGATAGAATGAATAAGATCCCTTATGCTTCTGCTATTGGATCTATTATGTATGCCATGCTATGTACTAGACCTGATGTCTCATATTCTTTGAGCACAACAAGTAGATATCAAGCTGATCCTGGTGAGGGTCACTGGACAGCTGTTAAGAACATTCTTAAGTATCTAAGAAGAACTAAGGATGTTTTCTTAGTTTATGGAGGTTTGGAAGATGAGCTAGTTGTAAATGGTTACACAGATGCTAGTTTCCAAACTGATATAGATGATTACAAATCGCAGTCAGGTTTTGTATTCACATTGAATGGTGGAGCCATTACTTGGAAAAGTTCCAAGCAAAGCACAGTAGCAGATTCTACAACAGAAGCTGAGTATATAGCAGCATCAGATGCAGCTAAGGAAGCAGTTTGGCTGAAGATATTCATCACTGAGCTTGGAGTGGTGCCTAGCATTGCTAATCCTATGGCTATCTATTGTGACAACAATGGTGCCATAGCGCAAGCAAAAGAGCCAAGGTCCCATCAAAAATCTAAGCACATACTCAGGCAATTTCACCTCATTCGAGACATCATTAATAGAGGTGATATCAAGATATGCAAAGTTGACACAAATGACAACATAACAGATCCATTGACAAAGCCTCTCTCGCGGGTCAAGCATGATCAGCACACTAGGTCTATGGGTATGAGATATTTGTTAGACTAGGCCTAGTGCAAGTGGGAGACTGTTAGTGTATATGCCCTAGGCCATTGATTTGGACCTTAATGTTATTCATTTTGTTATTAATAAAGAAGTTTTTATTATCATTGTTATGTTTGCATGTTATATATAATAATGATTATATCCCTGGTTTATTATTGTTATAGAGATAATAATAAATATAACTAGTATAATATTGATTTGATAATCATAAGATGATTATAGGTATGAAGATACAAATCAATATTATGGATACATGTTAGAGAACAGTGTATTGGATAGACCCACATAGATATCACTTCATGGTTTAAATGTCATAAGTGTATCTCATAATAGTTTTCATTAATCCTTTGACTTGAGATTGTCATAGTTTCCAACATAAGGAATATTATGTTTTGACATGATCAAACGTTATCTGTAACTAGATAATTATAAAGGTTATGCTTGAACATGATATAAATTATGTAGAGGAAAATGAACAATCAAGATGGAATTTGTCCCTCTCTGTGAGAGAGATATCTTCTGGGCCCCTCGATAAGTGTAACTGAGAAATGCATGGCCGTGCTCAAATAAGTTGATATAAGATCAATCTTATTTGTTTATTAGTTAAATTGGAGATCGAGTAATCATAAGTTTGGACAATATAAGTATGACATTTACTATGACTTATGTTCAAACTAGATATCGTGTGACAAAGGGATTAATGCATGTACCATTTCAGGTTTTCATTTATAATGATTCTCATGATTAATTGGGTAGTCATAATGTCTTGCTAGAGGCCAATTATGATTTGTGCATTTCAATAGAGATTGAAATACACTACCAATTAATATGAGCCTATCGGGTCGCACAAATAGAACGTAGGCTGTACTTAAAATAATAATAATTGAATTTTTATTATTGTTGTTGGTATTATTATTATTATTAGATATTAATAATAATATTGTTATAATAATTAAAGACGTGGGTCCATATAGGATATGGACAGTTAGGGTTTTTTTTTTTTTAAAAAATCTTTTAAAACAGTTATAAAAGGACTGAAGGCCTTGATGATCTTATGATTTTTTTGTTTAAAAAAAAAACGGAAGAAGAGGAAAAACCTAATAAAAACCCTAGTTTCATTTTTGCAAAAGGTTTAGCCACTGTCGTTGGTGAGCTAGCACTTAGAACGGCGTACGTTTGTGTGGACTTCGTTAGAGGGTGTTCGTCTTCAGAAGGCAGCATCTGTTAATTGTTTTGAAGCTACACAAAAAGGTTAGTTTCGAATCTCTTTTATCGAACTGAATGGATCACATGGATCCTGTGAGTAAACAGAAAGAAATTTTTGTTTTCCGCTGCGGCAAGGGTTGCAGATTCTTCTTATTTTACTAACAGTGGTATCAGAGCCTCTTGTTGATTCCATTTAATTTGAAATATGCCATGTTGATGTGTTGATGTGATCTATTGTTTTTTGAATGGCATGATTGGATTCGTTTTATCATTTGATGATGATTCGAATCTGTTATATGAGATATAACATAAATTGTTGTTGATATATGATGTTTAAGATGCCAATTGTATAAGATACAATTCTGTGAAATCAAATTGGGGTTGGTATACAATCTGTTATGGTTTCGAATTAGGGTTAATATGATTAATTCAATTCATTTATTCATATTGAATGTATACATAGATTTCGATTTTGATTAATATGATTATTGAGTAAATCGTTTTCTAAGGTTTCTGGTAATAGTTCTCTGTTAATATGATTAATAGATTGCTATTATATTCTGTTTAATATGATTAACAGAATAAGGGTTTTGACAGAAAATAATTAATTGGATTAATGATTCTGTTTAGCTTCGAGGGGCGCTGCCCCTTCGGAACCCCGCCCAGTGACCGGCCAGCGGGACCGCCGTGTGCGCAGCGCCTTATAGTTCGTTCCGATGACATTATGAATGTCAACTTATTTGTTTTTTTTTAACATGTTTATATGTAATATGCTATGATTATTTGATGTCTTGGCATGGTGCATAGTATGGCTTTATGACCTATGTGTTTGTTTATTCATATCTTTGGATTATAAATACGGCCTGCGTGTCGTTTATTTTTGTAACTTTATTATTACTAGTTTAGTATTTAGTTTTTATTATTAATGTAATAATGAAGACTCAAGCCTGGAGAAGAAGATGAAAAATTCCATGGAGATGAAGTTGCCTTTCAAGATATGAAGAAATGTACTATTGCAAATGTTGTAATAGATAGGTTTTCTTTTCACCTAGGGTTGCCTATATGATCTTCATTTGGTCTCGTCAAGATCATATCTAGTTTGGCCATACTATGTCACGTTTATTTTTATCGAATATGTATGAGATGTCATGTTTGATAGTTTATATATGCATATAGGATGTGATATATAAATGTTAATTTTAACATGTTTTCAAAATTAAATGGAATGAACCCTCACTATTAATTTAAGTTTTAATGCCATCCATATCTTAAACACTTATCAAGGCTAAGATCACCTAAATGTAGATTTTGCCAAAGCAAAGTACTTTAGGTTATCCTAGTAAGATATGATGAGTAATGGTGCTGCTCATGCGTTTAAAATTGGTTAGACTTAATTAGGCTATCAAAATGGTTTTGGGCCTAAGGCATTAGATGGGGTATAACATGCTATGACATATGATGTCATGATCCCATATTATCTAAGAGTTACATGTGATGTAATTGGTAAGGGGTTACCTACCATAATAACTTGATTTTAAGTGTCATGCCAAAGCTGACTTAATATTAAGTAAAAATTGGATCTTAGCCCACTAAAATGTCATTGTTATGATTGAGGGTTATATTTTAGTGGGATTTTAATTACTTATCACCTTTTATTAATTAAAATTTGCATATTTTGTAGATTGAAATGGCTACCAACAATAACTCCACTTTATCACTACGATCCATCCTTGAGAAGGAAAAACTGAAAGAGAATGGGACTAATTTTGTTGATTGGTTTAGGAACCTGAGAATTGTTCTCAAACAAGAAAAGAAGTCCTATGTGCTTGATGAAGCTGTCCCTGAGCCACCTCCTGCTAATGCTTCTAATGCTGATAAGAATAAACATAAGAAGCATATGGATGATTCCAATGACATTGGATGTCTTATGCTTGCTACTATGTGTCCAGAACATCAGAAGGATCTGGAACACTTGGAGGCTTATGAGATGAGTGTCCATCTCAAACAAGCTTTCCAACAGCAAGCTAGGCAGGATAGATTCAACATTGCTGTTGCATTATTTGACTGCAAGATGTCAGAGGGCGAATCGGTTAGCGCGCATGTTTTGAAAATGAAGGGCTACATTGATCACCTTGCCCGACTTGGATATCCCTTGAGTTTAGAACTCTCCACGGATTTGATCCTTCATTCTTTGCCCAGCAGTTTTTCACATTTTGTTATGAACTATAATATGAACAACATGGAAAAGTCCATTCCTGAGCTACATGGTATGCTCAAAATTGCTTAAGGGAATATCAAAAAGCCCACTAAGGCTACCCATGTATTGAATGTCAATAAGGGTAAGCCTATGAAGAAAAAAGGCAAGGCAAAGGGTAAAGCAACAGTTGCTACAAAGCCTAAGGGACAGCCCAAGCCAAAAGAATGCAAGGCACCTGTTCCTAAGGAAGGAACTTGTCACCATTGCAAGGAGCCTGGGCATTGGAAAAGAAATTGCCCACTTTATTTGGCTGAATTGAAGAAATCGAAGGGTAGTGCGACTACGTCTTCAGGTATATATGTTATAGAAATTAACTTATCTGCTTCTACTTCATGGGTATTGGATACTGCATGTGGTTCTCACATTTGTACAAATGTGCAGGGACTCAAAAGGAGTAGATCACTGAAAAGGGGCGAAGTTGACCTACGAGTTGGGAATAAAGCAAGAGTTGCTGCACTAGCTGTAGGATCTTATGAACTTCATATGCCTAATGGCTTTTTGTTAAATTTGAACAATTGCTATTATGTTCCTACTCTGAGTAGGAATCTTATTTAAGTTTCAGTTTTGGATGATGAAGGTTTTTCATTTTTAATTAAAAATAAGACCTGTTCTATTTTTGATAAAGATGATTTGCTTTATGGTATTGCAAGATCTTTTAATGGCCTTTATGTCCTTGACTTAGATGATTCTAGGGAGAATCATATTTATAACATAAACTCTAAGAGAATTTAGCCAAATGACCTAAACCCTACATTTTTATGGCATTGTCATCTTAGCCATATAAATGAGTGACGCATTTCTAAACTCCATCAAGATGGATTATTAGATTCATTTGATTTTGAATCATTTGATAAATGTGAATCTTGTTTACTTGGCAAAATGACAAAGAATCCTTTCACCGGACAAGGTGAAGGGCTAATGACTTGCTAGGACTAGTACATACAGATGTATGTGGCCCGTTAAGCATTAGTGCCAGAGGAGGATATAATTATTTCATTACTTTCACTGATGATTTCAGTAGGTATGGCTATGTCTACCTAATGAAACATAAGCATGAGGCTTTTGAAATGTTCAAAACTTTTCAAAATGAAGTACAAAATCAACTTGGTAAAACTATTAAGGCACTTCGATCTGATCGAGGTGGTGAATTTTTGAGCCAAGAATTTGACGAACATCTAAGAAATTATGGAATTGTTTCACAATTAACTCCTCCAGGAACTACATAATGGAATGGTGTTTCTGAAAGAAGAAATCGAACTTTATTAGATATGGTTCGATCTATGATGAGTCAAGCAGATCTTCCATTATCGTTTTGGGGTTATGCCTTGGAGACAGCTGCTTTTGTTTTAAACCGTGTACCATCTAAAGCGGTTGAAAAGACACCATATGAGATATGGACTAGCAAAACGCCTAGTTTGTCTTTTCTTAAGATTTGGGGTTGTGAGGCTTATGTGAAAAGACCAGTTTCAGATAAGTTAGCTCCAAAATCTGCTAAATGTATTTTTGTGGGATATCCTAAGGAAACTAAAGGATATTATCTCTATATTCTATCTGAGAACAAAGTGTTTGTTGCTCGAAATGGAACCTTCTTGGAAAAGGAATTCATTTCTAAAAGAACTAGTGGGAGTACAGTTCAATTAGATGAATTTATAGAACCACAAGAAGATATTGAACCGCCTGTAGAAACAGTTTCAGAACCACAAGTCATTGTGAAAACGGAAAATGTTACACAAGTTCTGCGCAGATCTGATAGACCACGTCATCAGCCTGAGAGATATGGATTTCTCATGACTGAAAGTCGTGAAGTTTTGCTCATAGATCAAGATGAGCCAACTACCTATCTTGAAGCTGTGTCAGGTCCAGATTCAGAGAAATGGCTTGGAGCCATGAACTCTGAGATGCAGTCCATGTTTGACAACCAAGTATGGGCCTTAATTGATCCTCCCGAAGGTATTAAGACTATTGGTTGCAAATGGGTTTTCAAGAAGAAAATTGACATGGATGGAAATGTGCAAACCTATAAAGCAAGGTTGGTTTCTAAAGGTTTCAAACAAACTCATGGTATAGACTATGATGAAACCTTTTCTCCAGTTGCTATGATTAAATCTATTAGGATTCTCCTTGCCATTGCTGCATACTATGATTATGTGATATGGCAAATGGATGTCAAAACTGCTTTCCTTAATGGAAATTTACTCGAGGATGTGTACATGACACAACCTGAGGGTTTTGTAAATCCTGAGAATTCTGGGAAGGTTTGCAAGCTTCAAAGGTCCATTTATGGATTGAAGCAAGCATCTCGAAGCTGGAATCTTTGTTTTGATGAAACAATTAAGAACTTTGGTTTCATTCAAAATGAAGAAGAACCATGTGTTTACAAGATGGTTAGTGGGAGTGCTATCGTGTTCTTAGTCCTATATGTAGATGACATATTGATCATTGGAAATGATGTCCCCACTTTACAAAAGGTTAAAGATTGGTTAGGGAATTCTTTTTCAATGAAGGACTTGGGTGAGGCTGCATATATCCTTGGTATAAGGATCTATAGAGATAGATCTAGAAGGATAATTGGCTTAAGTCAAAGTACATACATTGACAAAGTGTTGAAGAGATTCAGCATGCAAGATTCCAAGAAGGGATTTTTGCCTATGTCACATGGTATTCATCTTAGCAAGAATCAATGTCCTAAGACATCTGATGAGCGAGATAGAATGAATAAGATCCCTTATGCTTCTGCTATTGGATCTATTATGTATGCCATGCTATGTACTAGACCTGATGTCTCATATTCTTTGAGCACAACAAGTAGATATCAAGCTGATCCTGGTGAGGGTCACTGGACAGCTGTTAAGAACATTCTTAAGTATCTAAGAAGAACTAAGGATGTTTTCTTAGTTTATGGAGGTTTGGAAGATGAGCTAGTTGTAAATGGTTACACAAATGCTAGTTTCCAAACTGATATAGATGATTACAAATCGCAGTCAGGTTTTGTATTCACATTGAATGGTGGAGCCATTACATGGAAAAGTTCCAAGCAAAGCACAGTAGCAGATTCTACAACAGAAGCTGAGTATATAGCAGCATCAGATGCAGCTAAGGAAGCAGTTTGGCTGAAGAAATTCATCACTGAGCTTGGAGTGGTGCCTAGCATTGCTAATCCTATGGCTATCTATTGTGACAACAATGGTGCCATAGTGCAAGCAAAAGAGCCAAGGTCCCATCAAAAATCTAAGCACATACTCAGGCGATTTCACCTCATTCGAGACATCATTGATAGATGTGATATCAAGATATGCAAAGTTGACACAAATGACAACATAGCAGATCCATTGACAAAGCCTCTCTCGCGGGTCAAGCATGATCAGCACACTAGGTCTATGGGTATGAGATATTTGTTAGACTAGGCCTAGTGCAAGTGGGAGACTGTTAGTGTATATGCCCTAGGCCATTGATTTGGACCTTAATGTTATTCATTTTGTTATTAATAAAGAAGTTTTTATTATCATTGTTATGTTTGCATGTTATATATAATAATGATTATATCCCTGGTTTATTATTGTTATAGAGATAATAATAAATATAACTAGTATAATATTGATTTGATAATCATAAGATGATTATAGGTATGAAGATACAAATCAATATTATGGATACATGTTAGAGAACAGTGTATTGGATAGACCCACATAGATATCACTTCATGGTTTAAATGTCATAAGTGTATCTCATAATAGTTTTCATTAATCCTTTGACTTGAGATTGTCATAGTTTCCAACATAAGGAATATTATGTTTTGACATGATCAAACGTTATCTGTAACTAGATAATTATAAAGGTTATGCTTGAACATGATATAAATTATGTAGAGGAAAATGAACAATCAAGATGGAATTTGTCCCTCTCTGTGAGAGAGATATCTTCTGGGCCCCTCGATAAGTGTAACTGAGAAATGCATGGCCGTGCTCAAATAAGTTGATATAAGATCAATCTTATTTGTTTATTAGTTAACTTGGAGATCGAGTAATCATAAGTTTGGACAATATAAGTATGACATTTACTATGACTTATGTTCAAACTAGATATCGTGTGACAAAGGGATTAATGCATGTACCATTTCAGATTTTCATTTATAATGATTATCATGATTAATTGGGTAGTCATAATGTCTTGCTAGAGGCCAATTATGATTTGTGCATTTCAATAGAGATTGAAATACACTACCAATTAATATGAGCCTATCGGGTCGCACACATAGAACGTAGGCTGTACTTAAAATAATAATAATTGAATTTTTATTATTGTTGTTGGTATTATTATTATTATTAGATATTAATAATAATATTGTTATAATAATTAAAGACGTGGGTCCATATAGGATATGGACAGTTAGGGTTTTTTTTTTTTTAAAAAATCTTTTAAAACGGTTTTAAAAGGACTGGAGGCCTTGATGATCTTATGATTTTTTTCGTTTTAAAAAAAACGGAAGAAGAGGAAAAACCTAATAAAAACCCTAGTTTCGTTTTTGCAAAAGGTTTAGCCACTGCCGTTGGTGAGCTAGCACTTAGAACGGAGTACGTTTGTGTGGACTTCGTTAGAGGGTGTTCGTCTTCAGAAGGCAGCATCTGTTAATCGTTTTGAAGCTACACAAAAAGGTTAGTTTCGAATCTCTTTTATCGAACTGAATGGATCACATGGATCCTGTGAGTAAACAGAAAGAAATTTTTGTTTTCCGCTGCGGCAAGGGTTGCAGATTCTTCTTGTTTTACTAACAGAGAATTGTGAATGATATTGATGATAGAATGATCAATGAATTGTGTGTCTAATATGGTATTCATTTTCAGACTTTTGTTGTTGGTGGCATGCCTAATAGTAACAATCTCTTGAAGTTAGGTTGGACTTGATCCTTGAAACCAAGTTGGGTTGAAGTTTAACATGTTTTACTCCCCTTGAAGCTTGGTTGGGTCTAGCCCTTGAAGCCTAATTGAGATGTTACAACCCTTGAAGCTAGGTTGGATTGGTTCTTGAAGCCAAGTTGGGTTGATACTTAGTATGCTTTGTTCCCCTTGAAGCTTGGTTGAACCTAATCCTTGAAGCCTAGTTGGGATAATGAAAAATGTGATAATTAAACCAAAGCATTAACTCTGAAAGTCGAATGGCATATTAGTGTTTTGGGCCCGAGTCTGTCTTTGTTACCAAGGTGAAATACAAGTGTTGAAATAAATGAGTAATGAGATCTATGGTGGATTCCATTGGGAATGTGATTCATAATTGGTATGATATGTAATGTGTGTATTGTAATATTATTGTGAGCATTGGAAATGTGATTCATAATTGGTATGGTATGTAATGTGTGTATTGCAATATTATTGTGAGCATTGGAAATGCGATTCATAATTGGTATGATATGTAATGTGTGTATTGCAATATTATTGTGAGCATTGGAAATGTGATTCATAATTGGTATGATATGTAATGTGTGTATTGCAATATTATTGTGAGCATTTGAAATGTGATTCATGATTGGTATGATACATATAATGTGGGTATATTAATATATTGATTTTGAGTATTGGTGATGGATTGGGGTTAGTGATAATATTATGTATATATACATCATATATAAAATTAGTTAGGATATATGAAAGATGCAATTAAAAAGAAAAGAAAATATGATAAGAACTAATTATACATTGAATTGATATATCATTATATGTTAATACTTCTATACTATATGTTGTATTTTATATTTGGACTACTAAGCTCTCGGGCTTAGCGCCGGTGTGTATTCGCGCAGGCAAATAGGTGGAAGATATGAAGTCTTTCGTTATGCCACAAGAAGAGTAAAAGTTTGTCGAGACCAACTAGAGAGTAATGCATACATGTATAACTTTTATATTGATGTATTTATGACGAGAAAATAGTTATATGTATAAATGAAGTTTTTGATAAAGATAATGATTTGGTAAATGTTATTTAAATTAACGTATTATGGTTTGAAATTCTTTTACAGGTTTTAAAAAGGTAACGAAAAGTGACATCCTTATACTTTATATACTTACCGTATGTATACAAGGGATATGTATAGTACTTATATAAGGTATCAGGGTGTTACAATTGTTTTGGTATCAGAGCTTAGATTCGAGATTCTCGGCCTAAGTGAAAAAAAAATTTTGAAAAGTTTAAATTGAAGTAAAAAGGAAAAATTTTGAAATGAAATTTGTAATACGTGCATATGCATTGACACCTAGGTTGGTCTCGGATGTGGCATTATATGAATTGTAGAATATTTGTGTTATATGAGATGTTCAATATAGTTGATGATATATATGTACACTATTTTGATGTGATGAGAAACCATGATTGTTGGCAATGATGTTGGAAATGAATTATAATTAAGGCATAGTGCCTAATTGATTATAAGAAAACGAATTGTGAAATGTAATGTGATATATGTATATTGATGATGCATATGAAAATGTCATGTTGTGTGCAACATGGAATGTAATGTTGATGTTTATGAGCAATATTATGTAGGACATAATATGAATTGAAACATAAAGAAATGAAAAGGAGAATAAAGTTGAAAATGAGTTGAAAACAAATTAAGATAAGAGTATGTACTCTTTCTTCTACACTTTGAACCTCTTTATAATAAAGTTTATGTTGGGGTTATTAGACAGAGGAAATATTGTTGGATTGTTAAGACTGAAAGTTATGTTATTTAAATGAGGAGAGTATGGTGGAATATTGAATGAGTTGATTAATATAGACAAAGTGTGACTATTTAAAGTTTGGGATATAATATATAAAGTTAAGGTTTTGGTTAAAGGAAAAAGAGATGATATTGGTTAAGTAAGAAAATAAGTTGATATTGTTATTTTAATGCGAACCTGGTAAATTCAATGTTAGAAATGTGAGATGCTTGGGTATTGTGAAAGCTCATGGTGATGGTGATAATATGTGATATTTGAGATTTTTGAAGTGAGCTTTATGATTGTGGAAATTATATGTTTTCATATTGCTTTGTGATATATATTTGGAAGATTTTTTTTTAAGTGATATTAGAAAAGATGAGTTTGGTAAATTGAAGCTTAAACAAAGTAGTAAATTGAGAAGTTAAAGTTTTAGTGGAATTTGAAAAAAAAAATTATTGGGATATTGATGGTTTAATGTATATTCAATACATGAGCTAGGCGAAATGACTAATATTCCACATTAAAGCATTATGAATTGAGTAATGTGATTGATAGTATGAGAAATTGTTTTAAAGTAAAAAGGGAAGTGGATAAGCAAATGAAAATGAGTTATTTTAAGTCATTTTAACTGCAAAGAGTAAAGATGGTTATGGAAGTATATTAAATGTTTTTTTTAAAGACGAAAGTGAAAGAGATGCCACATTGGGAATATGATCAAGATGAATGTGAAGTGTTAGTATAGTCAGAATATATATATACATTGTAGTGTGAATAAATGCTTTACATCATATTGGAAGAATGAGAATGACAATGTTTAAAAGAAAGTGATAAACATTAAATTTGTATTGAATGTATGAAAAAGGGAAATAAAATAAGAGCATATAATTAAGTGTATACATGTATATGATTTGTGAACTGAGTTTTTCAATATGAATGAAATTACGATATATATATAAAAAAAATGTGAAAATTATTATGAAGGTGATTTACAAATATGTATGTGGTATAATTATAGAATTTGTGATATGGAAATGATGTTGTATGTATTAGTGGACCTAAGAGAGATTAGGTCTTGAATTGTGTAAAGCTAGATGGATTATGTTGTGGAAGTGAATATGGAAGGGACTTGAGTAATATTGGACAGTGGAAATTGTTATGATGAGCATTGAATGTGATGATCATGTGATATTTAGAATTTTAAAGTATTCACATATGGAAAGTTCTATATATATATATATATATTATAAGAGATTGTAGATGGATTAGAAATGAGGTGACGAATAGAAATTGTAAGGGAACTGCATATGACTGAATATGTATATAGTAATATTGTTGAAATATGAATTAAGTTGATAAAGATCATTTATTCGAGTGCAAATTGGTTTGAAATAGAATTGGAATGTGTTAACTTCTGATATAGCAAAAATGCAAAGAAGGAATATGTAATTCTTGAGATATACCTTAGCCTTGTATTTGTATAGATTGAGAATAAAATTATGAGAGGAACAATATTGATTTGAAAGTCCCAGGCTTGAATATTAATCTCTTAAAGCCATGTGTTTTGTCTAGTATATTTGATCGGTTAATTTGTTATCCATGGATTTGGATTTTAGATAAAATGATTGCAATACAGATTTGGTGAGATTGAAAACTTTGTTTGAGAAGTATAGTTAAAAGTTATGATGGATAAAGTTGTACTTTATCATTTTATGTTAAAAATTTGGTTATAATTGTGAAGGCTAAGAGAGGAAAAAGAAATTATGGAAAGGTTTTGAGTTATGGATGATATGACAATAAGGTAATCGAAATAAATATAATAATGATGTGGAATGAGAGGAGATATAAAAAAAAGTTATAAAATATGACTGAAAGTTATACTGAATACGTTGATGGTATTTAACTTGAGGTTTAAGTGAATAAACTATGTGTATATTAAAAGATAATTTTAAGTGATTTGTTATTATGATAATTTGATTGAATAGGGATCGGAAGAGATCAGGAATTAAACATAAATTTGCCCTAATGGAATGAAGTTATATATATACATATATGAATATGGTGAAATTTTATGATAAGTCAAATACATTAATTGTTGGTTGGAGTTGAATAAGATTTGAATGTGGATATATTGTGACAGATAGATCAATGGATCTAGAATTGGCTAAGATTATGAATCATTATTGAAATTTAATGTGTATAATAGTACCAAGAGTGTAATTATTTACATGGTAATGTACATGATGTAAAATTTTTAAAGGGTGATTGGATGAATGAATGAAGTTATAGTAATTGTAAATCATGATAAGAAGAGAAAAAGATTGGTTATCTATAAAATAAGTTGAAAGGTAATGTATTAATATGTAAGTTAAGTGAAAAGCATGCTAAAGAAATAACTCCATTTATGAAAAATCAGGATTTTGTTATCTATTGAGGGTGATAAATGTCTATTTAGACAGTGATTGTAATGAAGGGATAATTAATGCTCAGATATAAGTCAATGGTTTTTAAGGTTAAAGTTAAGAGAGTAATTACAAAGAAGTGAAAGAACAATATATATTAAATATAAAGATTAGATGGAGTATAAGTGTACTATAAAATGATCTGATTCTTGTATAAAGACATTAACAAGAAATGTAATGAGTTCTTTTGAATGTTTGATTAAGGAAGTAACAAGATGTATAAACATATAGAATGATGAGTTATGGAATTTAAAGAAGGTGGTTGATTCTAAAGAGGAGAGTTGAAGCTATATGATTTGATGATATAATGACTTAAACGTATAATTAACTTCATATGGAAGTTAAGATGGTATTGTATTATGAATAAATTGTTATGGTATTGGTAATTTCGAGGACGAAATTTCTTTTTAGAGGGGGAGAATTGTAATATCCCCATGTATGCCCTAGAAGTCTTGAATATTGTTGTTGTTTTAATTGGATTGAATGTATATTTGATTTGAAAGAGGAAAGAAATTAAAAGAGAATGTGTATGTGTTGTTTTAAAAAGGAAAGTAAGGTGTAGAGAGAAATGTATATGTTGGGTATATGGTGGTATAACTAACATATACATTAGTCAAAAGGGAGAGTCAATAAAAGAGGATATTTATTTGGATATGTGAAATTACTATTATGGGCATACAAGTGACAAAAGTTAAGTTAAATGGAAAAGGGTATATAGGTAATTGCTTGGTTAAAATCTCTTGGTGGAGATTTAAAGAAGAAGAGGAAGTTGACTTTTGTTTATTTTTCTTTTCTTCTCTTTGGTGTGCCGGCCATTCAAGAAAGGAGAGAGCAAGAGAGGTGTTCTTGATGCAAGAATTAAATTGAAGAAGGAAACAAAGGATTTGGTTAAAGATTTGTGGAATTTCTTCATTTAAGGTAAGTACTCTCTTGTTTTTCTTGGTTATTTTGAAGTTTTGTGTGAAGTCAATTAGGGTTTGTTGATTTTGTGATTTGGTGTGTTTGAGTTGTGTTTATAAGTGTTAGTATTGATTGTAAGTTAAAAGGTTGAATTGGTGTTGGTTTGGTTGTGAAGATTGTAAGTTTAAGTGGATGTTGATTGTGAAGGATCAAGAGTTAAGTTGGTTTTAGGGTTTTGAATTGGTGAATGATTAAATGTATGGTTAATTGTGAATATTGTGTTAAACATGCAAAATAAGTGTTAATGACTTTGATTACATCCATTGGATTGAGTTTATGTTGTGCATATTGTGTCTAAATGCCATTAGAAGTGTTTTGGCCACAATTAGGGTTTTGTTCTTGAGTGACACGGCCAAAAGCAAGTTGAGACACGGCCAAGACTTATTATTTTTTAGAGACACGGCCAAGTCTAGAGAATTTTGGCCGTGTTGGATAGGTTTTGGGGTGACACGGCCACAAGCTTGGCCGTGTCCTTTGAATGTGTTTGCTACTGCCTGAGTTGTGTTAAGAGACACGGCCGTGTCCTTGCCTGTGTCTGCCTCGGGGAGTTTTGGTCTTGAGAGACACGGCCACAAGCTTGGCCGTGTCCCTTGGGTGTGTTTGCTACTGTAATGGTTTTGGTTCTTCATGCATTGTTTGATTCTTCAAAAGTCTTTTGCTCCTAAACATTTTATATACACTCTAAATACTTTGTAAACAAAGAATGACCTAAACGAATGTATGTGGATGATTCTAAACCTATGAATAATGATCTTTGGATTAGGTTTTGAAGAAATTGGGTTGCATTAACCTAAATGTGGAGAATTCTTGGAAAAAAATAAATGTATAGATGGATGGGAATAGTTCTTGAGGTAAGTACCAATTTATATGTTTGTATTTATTTACATGATTTGAGACTTAACACATTTGTTTGCAAATGTGTTAAGGGGTGTATTATATTGTTAATATAATTTGATTAAGGTGATGATTGAATGATGTGAAGGATGTGAAGATCATTAAAAAGGTAAGCATGAACCCTATTTGATTGTATATCCTTATATGTCTTTGAACCTTAACACATTTGGATGAATGTGTTAAATACTCTATTATATTGTGTATGTAAATGAATAATGTAAATTGCTATATATATATATATATAAATATAAAGGATGAAACATGAAATGGGAAAGGTAAGAAGAAATGAGGATCATTCTTAAGGTATGTGCAATTTGTTATGATAAATGCTCTAATAATGAATGGTGTTAATGTGTTTTGCGAAATGATGAAATGTTATGTTATATGCATTGTGAATGGCAATGTATTATATGAATAATATATTTTGAAATGTTATATCAATGATGTAATATGTATCATATGGATTGAGATATGATATGTTGTGAAACCATTGTAATTGGCCATGATGATGCAAATGTGATATGAAGCCATTGTGATTGGCTATGACAATTCAATTGAGATATGTGAGGCATGTTTGCCTAAATGATGATGAGAATTGTGAATGATATTGATGATAGAATGATCAATGAATTGTGTGTCTAATATGGTATTCATTTTCAGAGTTTTGTTGTTGGTGGCATGCCTAATAGTAACAATCTCTTGAAGTTAGGTTGGACTTGATCCTTGAAACCAAGTTGGGTTGAAGTTTAACATGTTTTACTCCCCTTGAAGCTTGGTTGGGTCTAGCCCTTGAAGCCTAATTGAGATGTTACAACCCTTGAAGCTAGGTTGGATTGGTTCTTGAAGCCAAGTTGGGTTGATACTTAGTATGCTTTGTTCCCCTTGAAGCTTGGTTGAACCTAATCCTTGAAGCCTAGTTGGGATAATGATAAATGTGATAATTAAACCAAAGCATTAACTCTGAAAGTCGAATGGCATATTAGTGTTTTGGGCCCGAGTCTGTCTTTGTTACCAAGGTGAAATACAAGTGTTGAAATAAATGAGTAATGAGATCTATGGTGGATTCCATTGGGAATGTGATTCATAATTGGTATGATATGTAATGTGTGTATTGTAATATTATTGTGAGCATTGGAAATGTGATTCATAATTGGTATGGTATGTAATGTGTGTATTGCAATATTATTGTGAGCATTGGAAATGTGATTCATAATTGGTATGATATGTAATGTGTGTATTGCAATATTATTGTGAGCATTGGAAATGTGATTCATAATTGGTATGATATGTAATGTGTGTATTGCAATATTATTGTGAGCATTTGAAATGTGATTCATGATTGGTATGATACATATAATGTGGGTATATTAATATATTGATTTTGAGTATTGGTGATGGATTGGGGTTAGTGATAATATTATGTATATATACATCATATATAAAATTAGTTAGGATATATGAAAGATGCAATTAAAAAGAAAAGAAAATATGATAAGAACTAATTATACATTGAATTGATATATCATTATATGTTAATACTTCTATACTATATGTTGTATTTTATATTTGGACTACTAAGCTCTCGGGCTTAGCGCCGGTGTGTATTCGCGCAGGCAAATAGGTGGAAGATATGAAGTCTTTCGTTATGCCACAAGAAGAGTAAAAGTTTGTCGAGACCAACTAGAGAGTAATGCATACATGTATAACTTTTATATTGATGTATTTATGACGAGAAAATAGTTATATGTATAAATGAAGTTTTTGATAAAGATAATGATTTGGTAAATGTTATTTAAATTAACGTATTATGGTTTGAAATTCTTTTACAGGTTTTAAAAAGGTAACGAAAAGTGACATCCTTATACTTTATATACTTACCGTATGTATACAAGGGATATGTATAGTACTTATATAAGGTATCAGGGTGTTACAGTGTGACACGGCCAAGCTCCTGGCCGTGTCATGTGACATGGCGAAGCTCCTGGCCCTGTCATGTGACACGGCCAGTGGCTTGGCTGTGTCACATGAGTGTGTCACCTACTGATCTCTTCGTTCTTTGCTCTTCTTTCTTTGGTCTTCTTCCTTGGCTAGGTGTGGGACACGGCCAAGCTCCTGACCGTGTCATGTGACACGGCCAGTGGCTTGCCCGTGTCACCTGAGTGTGTCACTTACTGCCAGATTTTCCTTCCTCTCTTGGTTCCTTGGTTTTGCCCTTAAGGTGAGACACTGCTTCATGCTATTCTTTCTTCCAAGGAAATATTTTGCATATTAACCTAAAACAAAATCTTGAAACACACTTTAAACAAGAATCAAATGAAACATTAACAAAAAACACATAAACACCGCACTCAAAACTAAGACAACAATGATAAAAACACTGAAATAAATTAAAACTACCAAAATTAATGAAAACACTAAATAAACAGATTAAAACTGCCAAAATGCCTAAAGAAAACAATAATAATCATAATAAATAAGATACAATTCTATGACAAAAACTAATAAAATAACTACCCCACACTTAAAACTTTGCTTGTCCTCAAGCAAATTCACATGGCATAAATTAAAAAATCAAACAACCTTAACTATAATTCCAGTATATAAGATGAAATCCTTTAAGACTCAACCATAAATAATTACAATTTACTTCAATCAAGATTTTCTTAACTCATTCATTAATCCAGACATACAAATCTCATCTCTCATCTAAGTGTTTCACTCTATTTCAAAGGTCAATTCACTCAAACCACTCATGACTGCATACTGCCATAAACTTGCTTAATTATCCAATCTCTCTCACTGATTTTCTCAAGAAATAATCCAAAGATCTTTTCTTTGGATGTAATGGGGCTAAGGTGAAGGTGTGAGAAAAGACATTTAAGTTGGAACATCAAGAAATGGAGTATCTAAATTAGACAATACTCTTGCTCAGAAACTCGTAACTCCCTCAAATGACATATTCACCAACCCTTGATGATCTCACATACTTGCATACTTAAAGAAAAGTACATGAGTCAACATTCCTCTTTGATGACTAATGCTAGAAAATATATGAAATATATATATATATCTTCTCTTTTATTTTCTTTTATATTATTATTATTATATATATATATACAAAATATAAAATTGCATGGAACATCTAGCTTAAAATGTAGAGGAAAAGAATAATCTACTCTTAGTCAAACACAATGTGCAAAGTATGCATTTCAGCCCCAAATCTTACTAAAGCAATACTAATTTTTTTTAATTGCTTACCCACACTTATGAATTAAACCACCCTATTGTCATATCATAAGAAACTCCATTCCTTAATGCAGGTATGATGATAATAGGAAAATGTTGAGTTGTGAATTGTGTTGATCAATCAAGAAAAAGTCAAAGGCTCAACTTGGCTCATGAAGGAATTCATAATTAAGGGAGGTCTTTTTAAGCTAAAGGGATAATCCTAATTTGCCTTCATCATTTTAAAACTTGAGATTAAATCATAATGTGAGTTCAATTAGTATGCAAAAGCAAGATCTAGAGATGCAAAATCATGAAGGTGCACACTTAAGAAAAGAAAATCAATTGATAATAATATTCAATCTATGAGGCTCAAAACTCACAAAGGGTGGGTTCTCAAAGATTTATATGTCATGAATTGCAGAATGTGAAAATTGATCCCGAATGAATTCAAATGCTAATCTCTATGCTGATACTAAAGTCTCAAATATAATGCTAGAATCACAGAAAAGTTAATAAGTTTTCAACAATTATGCCATGCACAACGCACAATATAACACACAACGACAAACAAAACAAGAATTAAAGGAAAGCTTAAAGATTACCCCACACTTATAAATTACATTGTCCTCGGGTCAAAATCATCAAAAAGGGTTGTTGCCAATGTGGTAACCAATCCTCCAATACAAATAGCCCCCTTCTTTTTATTTTCCAAATTATCAAAAACATCGGCCAACCAATAGCCGGTACTAATGGGTATTGCATTACAAGCACAATCTAAGAAAAAGAGCTCACTAAGTTCCACTACACCTGGGCTTTCCTTCCGAGCAAAGAACCCACAGGACATAAAGCAATGCAAATACCTAAGAGCGGGATTACTCAATTTAGTTGCCTTGGCCGATTTGGCCACATAAGTTCCCGAGCCCAATGCTCCCCAAGCAAATTGTTGTTTAAAATCCTTAGGTACAGACCTTTCACCATGTTGATGAAAACCAAATATAACATTCAATTGCTCAATACTAACCACAAATGATTTCCCAAGCAATTTAAAATTCAACCTAGAGCAAATTTTTTGTTCATCTCTTTCAACCTTAAGAGATGTTAAAAATTCTAAAGTGAGCTCTTGAAATTGCAAAGGTCGAAAGGAGACTAGGTTCTCCCACCCAAGGTTTTGAACATAACTATAAAAATTATCCCTAATATGAAGAGCATTAAGGGATTCATCACTGACATACCTCGTTGGAAAGAAACCCCTAGCCAAAAGAGTTGCTCTCTTTAAAGATGAAGAAGATGAAGATGAAGATGCAGCTGCAGTTGGAGGTCGCTTCCTCTTGTGGTGGGACACCATCTTCATTCTTGGCATATTGAAAGATCTGAAAAAATTTGAAACTTAAACAGATTAAATTGATTTTTTATGAGAGAAGAAGAAGATTGAACGGATTAATTTCAATTTTGGTGAAGGAAATTGATAATTAATGGGAGTTTGGATGCTTTGAAAGAACAACAATGGAGTTTTTTGAGAGAAAAAGTCGAGAGAGAGAAAGGAAGCAAAAACAAAACTAGGGATTGAAATGAACGAAAAGTTCTAAAACCGTGTTTTTAAAGTTTAAAATTGAAGGGACACGGCCAAGCTTGTGTGAGCTTAGCAGTGTTTGATGAGTTTGGAGGGACACGGCCAGTGACTTTGCCATGTCCCATGGGTATGTTTGACACTGTAAATAAAGGGTTTCAAAAACAAAGATAAAGGACTTGGGGTGAAGCTTGTCCGTGTCCCATGTGGCACGGCCAAGGACACGGCCAAGCTTGTTGGCCGTGTCAGGAGCTGTGTGTTTTTGAGATTTTAGGGTTGGCTTAACACGGCCAGTGGCTTGGCCGTGTCCTTCACTACCATTTTTTTTGTGTCACCAAATCTTAAAGAAATGCAATCCTCTTCTTTGATTAACCCTGAAACACAATAAAAACTGATCAAAGCACCCATTCCATTTATTTAAACTAAACATAAAATTAAAATTGCTGAATATAAAAACCGATGGGTTGCCTCCCAATTAGCGCTTCTTTAATGTCGTGTAGCTAGACATTACTGCAAGACTTAAGGATTGTAGATCAAAGTGCTATCGATGATCCTTACTTCTTGGAACCCTTCATTATATGGTTTAACTCTCTGTCCATTTACTTTAAAAGTTTCATTTGTTTGAGAGTTAAGCAATTCTATTACACCGGAAGGATATACCTGAGTTATCTCGAAAGGACCACTCCATCGAAACTTGAGTTTTCCTGGAAACAGACGGAGACGAGAATTAAAAAGCAAAACTTTCATACCTGGGCTCAATGTCTTTCGCACTATAATTCTGTCATGAAGTGCTTTTGTGCGATCCTTATAAATCCTCGAACTCTCATATGCCTCATTCCTCAGTTCATCTTGTTAGTGTATGAGCCCTAGGCCATTTATTTGGATCTTTATGTTATACATTCATTATTAATAAATGAGGTTTTATTATCATTATTGTTTGTTTGCATGTTACACAATTTTGATATTTGTCCCTGGTTTATTATTGTTATAAAGATAAAAAAAAAATTCTTAACCAGTATGAACATTGATTTGATAATCATCAGATGGTTATGTGTATAGTGATACAAATCAATTTCATAGATACTTGTTAGAGAACAATGTATTGGATAGACCCATCATGAGATTACTACATGGGTTAGTGTCATAAGTAAATCTCATGATAGTTATGTATTAATTCTTTGACTTGAGATTGTCATAGTTTCCAATATAAGGACTATTATATTTTGACATGATCAAACATTATCCGTAACTGGATAGTAATAAAGGTTATGATCATATATGATAGAAATTATGTAGAGGATAATGAACAATCAAGATAGAATTTGTCCCTCTCTTTGAGAGAGATATCTTTTGGGCCCCTCGATAAGTGAGACTGTGAAATGCATGGCCGTGCTCAAATGAATTGATAGTGTGATCAATTTCATTTGTTTTTATCAGTCTACTTGGAGATCGAGTAATCATAAGTTTGGACAATATAAGTATGACGTTGACCATGACTTATGTTCAAGCTAGATATCGTGTGACAAAGGGATTAATGCATGTACTATTATTAGGCAAATTGGACATTCCTTATATTAATTGGGTAGTTGTAACGCCTTGCTAGAGGCCAGTTATGACTTGTTGGTTTAATAGAGATTAAATTGACTACCAATTAATATGGGCCTATCGGGTCACACACAAGAATGCGCTTTGGGCTGAATATAATATTAATAATATTACTATTAGATATTAATATTTATTATTAATATTATTATTATTTTTGTTTTATATATATATTATTAGATAATATATTCAGAATCCTAATTAGATTTGGATTCTGAATTTGACTTACCTTATCCAATTTCAAATTGGATTCTGGAGTGATTATATTCTCTCTAGAAGTTAAGTCTTCTTATAGGTAACATTAGAAAATTAAAAAGAGAACGAAAAAGAAACCCTAATACATTTTAGAGAAAACTTTTTTCAGCCTTCGCCATTGCAGAGAGCTAGCACTCCAGACGGTAGCATTCGTGTGGATACGCGATAGAGGGTGTTTTGCGATCGAGGCATCTATTCCAAACTGTGATTTCGAATCATCAATAGGTTAGTTCTTTGTACACTTTCGTTGAATTAAACGAACAGCATGGATCCTGGTGGGAAATCAGAGATCAAAAATTTTTTTCCGCTGCGTGTTTTGTTTGCAGTGATCTCCTTGATTTTCTAACAGTGGTATCAGAGCCACTTGTTGTTTTCGTTTAAGTCGAAAATGCCATGTTGATATGATTACATGAGATATATTGATTATGTATGGCATGTTAACTATAAAACCCTAATTCGTTTTTCATATGATGAGAAAGGATTGGTTTTTGGTTTCGTTTCTGTAAAACCCTAATTCATTTTTCATATGATGAGAAAGGATTGGTGTTTTTAATTTCGTTTTCATGAGATGATCACGTATATATGATTGGTTGATTAAAACAATTTTCATATGATGAAAACGATTAAGTTTATATGTGATATAAACATTTGGTAATTATTCTGTAATGGGTTGTACATATTCGAAATAAAACAGTAAGAAGGTTAATGAGATTAACGATTATGTTTTAGGGTTTCGCCAAAGAAAAATGTTAATGAGATTAGATCTTGTATGTTCGCGCCTTATAGTTTGTTACCGCGACATTAAGAATGTCAATATATTTGTTTCTATTTAACATGTTGGTGATGAATATGTTATGTTTGTTTGATGTCTTGGCATGGTGCATAGCATGGCCTTATGACCTATGTGATTGGTTTATTCATATCTTAATTTTGGGTAAATACGGCCTGCGTGTCGTTTATTTTGTTGTAATTTATTTTACTAGTAGTTAGATTTTCTTTTATTGTAATAAATGAAGATTCAAGCTACAATGTTTGTGATGGAGATTTATGCCAAGGAGAAGATGGTTCCATGGTGATGGAAGCACAAGCTCAAGTTTTGAAGATATGTAATATTGCAAGTGTTGTAATAGATAGGTTTTTCACCTAGGGTTGCCTTTATGATCTTCATTTGGTCTCTTGAAGATCATATTTAGTTTGGCCATGCTATGTCACGTTTACATATTTTGTCATTTGGTATATGATGCTTATGTGACAAATTATATATATGCATATAGGATGCTAAAATATAATGATATGTAATGCAAGACATGATAATAATTTAGTTGAACCCTCATTAATAATTTAAGTCTAAATGCCATCCACGTTTTGAACACCTATCAAAACTAAGATTGTATTAAAGTAGGTATTGCCAAAGCAATATGCTTTAAACATTCCTAGCTAAGTAGGATGAGTAATAGTGCTACTCATATGTTTTAAAATTGGTTAGACTTAATTAGGCTATCAAAATGGTTTTGGGCCTAAGGCATTAGATGGAATTCAACATGCTATGACATATGATGTCAATATTCCATAATTACTAAGAGTTACATGAGATGTAATTGGTAAAGATGTTACCTACCTAAATAACTTGATTTAAAGCGTCATGCCAAAGCTGAGTTTAGAATTAAGTGAAATACAGATCTTGGCCTACTAAAATATTTTTTTTAGAGGGTTATATTTTTAGTAGGAGTTTAAATAATTTTAACCTCATTATTAATTAAAATTTGACTTTGCATATTTATCAACAGATGGCTGCTAATAACAATTCCACCTTATCACTGCGATCTATCCTTGAGAAGGAAAAACTGAAAGAATGTGGGACTAATTTTGTTGACTGGTTTAGGAAACTGAGAATTGTTCTCAAACAAGAGAAAAAGTCCTACGTGCTTGATGAAGCTATCCCTGACCCACCTCCTGCTGATGCTTCTAATGCTGCTAAGAGTAAGCATAAGAAGCATGTGGATGATTCAAATGACATAGGATGTCTTATGTTGGCTACTATGTGTCCAGGACTTCAGAAGGATCTGGAACACTTAGAGGCTTATGAGATGAGTGTGCATCTCAAACAAGCTTTCCAACAACAGACTAGGCAAGATAGGTTTAACACCGCTGTTGCATTATTTGACTGCAAAATGTCTGAAGGTGAATATGTTAGTGCTCATGTTTTGAAGATGAAAGGCTATCTAGATCACCTTGCTAGACTTGGATATCCCCTGAGTTTAGAACTCTCCACGGATTTGATCCTACATTCATTGCCTAGCAGTTTCTCACAGTTTGTCATGAACTATAACATGAATGACATGGAGAAATCCATTCCTGAGCTACATGGTATGCTCAAAACTGCTGAGGGGAATATCAAAAAGCCTACCCAAATATTGAATGTCAATATTAAACAAATGAAAAAGAAAGCCAAAGATACTAAAGGCAAGGGTAAGGCAAAAGGTGCTAAAGGGTCCAAGGGACAAGCTAAACCAAAACCTGAACCTAAGGCTAAAGTTCCTAAGGAAGGGACTTGTTTCCATTGCAACAAGCCTGGGCATTGGAAGAGAAATTGTCAACTCTATTTGGATGAGTTAAAAAAGTTGAAGGGTAGTGCGACTACATCTTCAGGTATTTATGTTATAGAAATTAATTTATCTATTCCTTTTTCCTGGGTATTAGATACCAGATGTGGATCTCATATTTGTACAAATATGCAGGGACTCAAAAGGAGTAGGATGTTGAAGAAGGGCGAAGTGGACCTACGTGTTGGCAATAGAGCAAGAGTTGCTGCTATAGCTGTAGGAACTTATGAACTTGTTATGCCCAATGGGTTTTTGTTAATTTTGAACAATTGCTTTTATGTTCCTACTATGAGTAGGAATCTTATTTCAGTATCTGTTTTGGATGATGAAGGTTATTCATTTTTTATTAAGAATAAGAAATGTTCTATTTTTGATAATAATGATTTGCTTTATGGTATTGCAAATTCTTATAATGGCCTTTATATCCTTAATCTTGATGATTCTAATGGTAATGATATCTATAACATAACTTCTAAGAGAATAAGACAAATGAGTTAAACCCTACTTATTTATGGCATTGTAGCCTTTGCCAAATCAATTTCATAGATACTTGTTAGAGAACAATGTATTGGATAGACCCATCATGAGATTACTACATGGGTTAGTGTCATAAGTAAATCTCATGATAGTTATGTATTAATTCTTTGACTTGAGATTGTCATAGTTTCCAATATAAGGACTATTATATTTTGACATGATCAAACATTATCCGTAACTGGATAGTAATAAAGGTTATGATCATATATGATAGAAGTTATGTAGAGGATAATGAACAATCAAGATAGAATTTGTCCCTCTCTTTGAGAGAGATATCTTTTGGGCCCCTCGATAAGTGAGACTGTGAAATGCATGGCCGTGCTCAAATGAATTGATAGTGTGATCAATTTCATTTGTTTTTATCAGTCTACTTGGAGATCGAGTAATCATAAGTTTGGACAATATAAGTATGACGTTGACCATGACTTATGTTCAAGCTAGATATCGTGTGACAAAGGGATTAATGCATGTACTATTATTAGGCAAATTGGACATTCCTTATATTAATTGGATAGTTGTAACGCCTTGCTAGAGGCCAATTATGACTTATTGGTTTAATAGAGATTAAATTGACTGCCAATTAATATGGGCCTATCGGGTCACACACAAGAATGCACTTTGGGTTGGATATAATATTAATAATATTAATATTAGATATTAATATTTATTATTATTATTATTATTATCGTTTATATATATATATATTATTAGATAATATATTCATATGCCTCATTGTACCCATATCAAGATACTTATATTCCTAATGCCCAATTTGGTCATTACCTTTTCAAACCACTTATTGCAAAAATGGCATTCGCCATCACTCACAATTGCCCTGTGAGTTGTTGCGCTCTAATTAACACTACTAGAACTACACTCACAAGTATACGAGGCTGCTGTAGTATCTTGGTGAACACCTCAAGGCCGTCTCACAAGAAAGCTAGATAAGCTAATTGATTATCAGATTGCAAATAACAAATTATCAATAAATTTAAAATGCTAGCAACTAATGAAGACAGATCGAATGGAGTTTAAAACAATAAAAGTAAACTGAGCTGATATATTGATTCACTTAATAGAAAGGTCTAGGGTTTGCACTTCTCTACTAACTTATATGTATGAATGGTTATTTTTCTCAACCAATTTAATTTCAAAGATTAGATCTCAAGCAACTTAATTAATCGAATCAAGGAAATAAGCTCTCGCATTCAAACCTCTTTCAAATAATCTTGCTACAATTGAAATGATCTTTTTCTTAGGTTTATATTTCTAATTCACCTAAGTCCCTAATTGAATTGTTCCAGCATTAGACTTCATTTCTAAATCCTTCATCTAACACCTCAAACACATAATTGGTGGCCAATCAATTATATATTAACAAAAATCCATTCAATTAAGGCTAGAGAAATAATTCAGTTAAGAGCAATAACCAATTCATACAATCATAGTAGATCCATACAAACCCTAGACTAGATCAAATTAGTTCATAATAATGATATCAAATAGATTCATCTCATTAAAATTCAAAGAAATCAGTTTAGACATAATAAAATTCATGAATACAATTCCAACGAAACTTAAGAGATAAAGTTTGAGAACAAAACCAAATTACAAACTTTCTTTAGCTTCTAAAGAATCTCTTATTCAGATCTTTGTTAGAAGAATATTGCAGTGGCTAAAACTAATTAAATCCAGACTGTTTGCATCAAAGTGTAATCAAAATTTTCCAAGAAAACAAAATGGAAGCTCAAAGGTTATTGTTTGACGGCTGATAAAAATCTCCTCTGTGTAAACCCTAATCCTCTTATTTATACAAAACCTCGCTCAAAATCCGCGTTTTCTCTCTTCCTTTAGTCCATGGAGTGACACGGCCAAGCTGGTGGCCGTGTCACCTGGATGTGTCAGCTTCTGTGTAATCCTTCATCTTTTCTTCTTTGGAATGGAGTGTGACACGACCAAGCTCCTAGCCGTGTCATATGACACGGTCAGTGGCTTGGCCATGTCACCTGAGTGTGTCACCTACTGATCTCTGTTGGGAAAATCGGGTAATTTTCCCTCAAACTATAACTAGTGAATTGCACTGATTCGGTAATTTCCAGGAAAGACTACTGAATAGTCTCCTTAGACAAAATTACCATTCCAAATAAATTCCCAGGAAAGGCTGGAGGGGTCACAAATGGTCCCTCTTAAAACCCAGTCTCCTAGACAGAACTTACTTGCACAGTATATTATCACAACCTAAACCCGTGTATATATGAATAGTACCGTACACGTGAATAGTAAAATATACCCAAATGAATAGTACAATACACTACAAATAAACCCGACAAATAAATATTGAATACTATACTAATACAGAAAAGAAACAAAATAAATGCGGAATAAATAAAAAAGACAAGGAAAGAACACACCCGGAAATTTGATAACGGAGTTCGGTTAAATATGCCTACGTCTCCGAGCACCACTTGAGGCAGCCTGCTCTTATTAATTTGGGAAGAGAAGACCAAAATTTACAATATACAAATTTTCGAAAATGTATACTAATTTTTGGGATACAAATAAGTTGGAAGGGATGAGTTATTTATAAGGCAATTAACTCACCCCTAACTTTAAAACTTCCGATGTGGGATTGCAACAAATTAAGCCACACCAACCAAAGCCATCAATTTTGACAAATCTCCACCTTGGCATAATTTCTAATCCCACCAAATGCAAACATTCTTCATCTTCCCAATCAAACAAAACAGTCTTCGTAGTGCTTCCAATTTGCGCCTTCAGGCGCCAACTCAAATGTGCAGGATATTGACCAAGTCTAAACAATGTTTAAACTTGGCTTTTGCCACCACCTTGGTCATCATATCTGCAGGATTCTCCGTAGTCCGAATCTTCTGGAGAAGTATCTCCTCTTCTTCGAGAATTTCCCGCACAAAGTGATAGCGAACATCAATGTGCTTCGTTCTTACATGAAAAACTTGATTTTTTGCTAAGTGAATAGCACTCTGACTGTCACAATACACCTCAAGGTGTTTCTGACCAACTCCCAAGTCTCTTAGCAATCCTTGAAGCCAAATTGCCTCTTTTACAGCCTCTGTAATTGCCATATACTCTGCCTCTGTTGTAGACAAAGCCACTGTTGACTACAAAGTAGACTTCCAACTTACTGGCGCCTTAGCTAAAGTGAATAAGTAGCCAGTTGTAGATCGTCGCTTATCCAAGTCACCTGCATAGTCAGAATCACAATATCCAACTACGCATTGACCAAGTGATTCATCCCGCTCAAACACTAAGCCAACATCTACAGTACCTTGAATATACTGTAGAATCCATTTCATAGCTTGCCAATGAACTTTGCCAGGATCATGCATATATCTACTCACAACACTGACTGCCTGTGAAATATCGGGTCTCGTACACACCATTGCATACATCAAGCTTCCAACTGCATTAGCATACGGGACTTTCGCCATGTATTCTCGTTCTTCATCTGTCTTTGGAGATAACTGGCTGCTAAGCTTCAAATGAGGAGCAAGCGGAGTACTTACAGGTTTTGTATCTTCATTCATACCAAAACGTTGTAATACCTTCTTCAAATACTGCTTCTGTGTCAGCCAAAACTTGCCTCTCTGTCTATCCCTACTTATCTCCATGCCGAGAATCTTCTTGGCTTCTCCCAAATCCTTCATCTCAAACTCTTCACTCAACTGAGCCTTCATTTTATCAATTTCAATTTGGCTCTTGGATGCTATTAACATATCATCAACATACAAGAGTAGATAGATGTAGGACCCATCTTGAAGCCTGCGCAAATACACACAGTGATCGTATTTGCTTCTTGTGTACTTCTGACCCATCATAAACTTGTCAAATCGTTTGTACCATTGCCTCGGTGATTGCTTCAATCCGTACAATGATTTGTTCAGTTTACAAACCCAATTTTCTTTACCAGCAACTTTGAATCCATCTGGCTGAGACATATAGATTTCCTCCTTCAAGTCACCGTGTAGAAACGCGGTCTTCACATCAAGTTGAGCTAGCTCCAAATTCAACTGTGCTACCAAGGCCAACAAAATTCTAATTGAGGAATGTTTAACAACTGGAGAAAATACCTCATTATAATCAACTCCCTCCTTCTGAGCATAGCCTTTAGCTACCAATCTTGCCTTGTAGCGAACATCATTCTTGATAGGAAATCCTTCTTTCTTTGCAAATACCCATTTGCATCCAATTGCTTTCTTGCCTTTTGGTAACTGTGTCAACTTCCACGTCTTGTTCTTCTCAAGAGATTGCATCTCTTCTTCCATTGCATCTTTCCATCTACCATTTTCTGAACTTCGGATGGCTTCAGGAAAGGTGGATGGAACTTCATCAACAACTGGAAGTGCATAGGCTACCATGTCAACAAAACGAGCAGGTTTCTGAATTTTTCGTCTTGTCCTTCTAACAGCAATTGACTCTGACTGCTGTTGAGATTCTTGGGTCGAAATCTCTTCCTCATCTGCCTCTGCTTCTGCCATAGGAGAGTCACTCATAGTACTTTTTGTTGGGCTCACCATTATCTGTTCAAACTCCACCTGCTTCGGCGTACACTCCACCTGCTGCGGAGTACCATCAGTTCCTTCTTGAGTTACCTTATGCAACATGGCAGATTCATCAAAGGTAACGTCCCTGCTGATGATGGTCTTCTTTGCCTCTAGACACCAAAGACGATATCCCTTAACTCCAGCATTGAAGCCCATAAAGAGAGCCTTCTTTGCTCGTGGATCCAACTTTGATTCATTTACATGATAATATGCAGTAGAACCAAAAACATGCAAAGAATCATAATCTGTTGCAGGTTTCCCAGACCATACCTCTAAAGGAGTCTTGCAATCTATTACAGATGACGGCAAGCGATTGACGAGATGTTGAGCATATGTCACAGCCTCAGCCCAAAACTTTCTGCCTAACCCAGCATTAGACAGCATGCAACGAACTTTCTCCACCAATGTCTTGTTCATACGCTCCGACACCCCATTTTGTTGTGGTGTTTTTCTGACTGTAAAGTGCCGAACTATGCCAAATTCTTGGCATGCCTCCAGGAATGGATCACTCTTGTATTCTCCACCATTGTCTGTTTGGAGAACTTTGATCTTTCTACCAGTCTGGTTCTCAACCTGAGCTTTCCATTTAAGAAAAACTCCAAGCACTTCATCTTTCTTCTTCATAGTAAACACCCATACTCTTCTGGAAAAATCATCAATAAAAGTGACAAAGTAATGCCTACCTCCAAGAGATGGAGTCTTGGCAGGTCCCCACACATCTGAGTGCACATAATCCAAAATACCCTTGGTATCATGAATGGCAGTGCCAAATTTCACTCTTCTTTGTTTTCCCAAAACACAATGCTCACAAAATTCTAATTTGCAAGTCTTCGTACCTTTCAATAGTCCTTGCTTGGCAAGAATTTGCAAGGATTTTTCACCAGCATGTCCCAAACGCATATGCCACAGCTTTGTTGCCTCTGAATCCTTCTTGCTACTAGACGTTGCAGTCGCTACTGTCCCAACCACTGTACTACCTTGGTAGTAATACAGATTATTCTTCCTCACGCCTTTCAACATCACAAGTGCTCCCGAAGTTGCTTTAAGAATTCCATCTCGCATCATCATAACTAGGCCTTTTGACTCTAAGGCCCCCAAAGAGATGAGATTCTTCTTCAAATTCGGAACATACCGTACATCTTTCAGAATTCTTGTGGATCCATCGTGATTCCGCAGCTTGATTGAACCTATCCCAGCTGTTTTACATGGATTGTTATTTCCCATATAAACAACTCCACAATCACATTCTTCAAAATCAAAGAACCACTCCCGAATGGGAGACATATGGTAGGTGCAACCGGAATCCAAAATCCACTCATCTGGATGGGATGTTGAAGGTGATACCACCAAAGAGACATCTGACTCTGCATCACTTTTGCATTCTGCAACATTTGCATCTTGCTGAGCCTTCCCTTTATTCTTCAACTTTGGACAGTCTTTCTTCCAGTGCCCTTTCTCATGACAGAAAGCACACTCATCTTTGGCAACTCTGCTTTTTGACTTTGATCTTCCTCTTCTTCCCTTCAACTGGCTCTGCTGACGACCTCTCGCCACTAATGCTTCATCTGCTGTAGCTACTTTGTTTTTCCTTTTATCTTGTTTTCTCAATTCATGACTATACAAGGCAGAACATACAGCATCTAAAGATATATTCTCCTTCCCATGAAGTAAAGTAGTTTCTAAGTGTTCAAATTCATCGGGAAGGGATGACAATAACATCAAAGCCAAATCTTCATCTTCAAATTTTACATCTAAGTTTAACAGGTCTGCTACTAATTGTTGAAACAAAGTGATGTGTTCGTTCATAGTAGTACCTGGTTGGTAATCAAACCGGAACAACCTCTTCTTCATAAGGAGCTTATTCTGACCACTCTTTTTCAAAAATTTTTCCTCCAACGCCTTCCACAATTTATGTGCAGAAGTCTCGTTCTTGAATGCATACTTCTGCTCTCTGGATAAGCAAGATCGAATTGTTCCGCATGCCAACCGATTTATGATACTCCAATCCTTATCTTCTACGTATTCTGGTTTCTTTTCTTCAATGGCGATGTCAAGGCCCTGTTGGAAAAGGGAGTCCATGACCTCGCCTTGCCACATGCCAAAATGGCCAGTACCGTCAAATATCTCTACCGCCAACTTCAAACTTGACATTGGAATCCTTGGCCATGTGGACAAGGAAGCTGATGTCCCTTGTGCCATATCTGATGTAGCACTATTAGTTGGTGGATTTACTGATGCCATTACAGACTCAAATGATAGTATTCAATATAAATAATATTACAAACAGACCTAGGATGAACCTTCGGCTCTGATACCACTTGTTGGGAAAATCGGGTAATTTTCCCTCAAACTACAACTAGTGAATTGCACTGATTCGGTAATTTCCAGGAAAGACTACTGAATAGTCTCCTTAGACAAAATTACCATTCCAAATAAATTCCCAGGAAAGGCTGGAGGGGTCACAAATGGTCCCTCTTAAAAAGCAGTCTCCTAGACAGAACTTACTTGCACAGTATATTATCACAACCTAAACCCGTGTATATATGAATAGTACCGTACACGTGAATAGTAAAATATACCCAAATGAATAGTACAATACACTACAAATAAACCCGACAAATAAATATTGAATACTATACTAATACAGAAAAGAAACAAAATAAATGCGGAATAAATAAAAGAGACAAGGAAAGAACACACCCGGAAATTTGATAACGGAGTTCGGCTAAATATGCCTACGTCTCCGAGCACCACTTGAGGCAGCCTGCTCTTATTAATTTGGGAAGAGAAGACCAAAATTTACAATATACAAATTTTCGAAAATGTATACTAATTTTTGGGATACAAATAAGTTGGAAGGGATGAGTTATTTATAAGGCAATTAACTCACCCCTAACTTTAAAACTTCCGATGTGGGATTGCAACAAATTAAGCCACACCAACTAAAGCCATCAATTTTGACAATCTCTTCATTCTTTGCTCTTCTTTCTTTGGTCTTCTTCCTTGGCTAAGTGTGCGACATAGCCAAGCTCCTGGCCGTGTCATGTGACACGGCCAGTGGCTTGGCCGTGTTACCTGAGTGTGTTACTTACTGCCAGATTTTCCTTCATCTCTTGGTTCCTTGGTTTTGCCCTTAAGGTGAGACACTGCTTCATGCTATTCTTTCTTCCAAGGAAATATTTTGCATATTAACCTAAAACAAAAACTTGAAACATACTTTAAACAAGAATCAAATGAAACATTAAACAAAAACACATAAACACCACACTCAAAACTAAGACAAAAATGACAAAAACACTGAAATAAATTAAAACTACCAAAATTAATGAAAACACTAAATAAACAGATTAAAACTACCAAAATACCCAAAGAAAATAATAATCATCATAATAAATAAGATACAATTCTATGACAAAAACTAATAAAACATGAGTCACATAAATTCTCAAAAAAATATTCCTTCAAGAATTTCAAAATAATATTAGCATTATTAGTCCTAGTGGGGATAGCCTCCACACACTTGGAAACATAATCAACAGCAAGAAGGATATATTCAAAACTAAAAGATTTCAGAAATGGTCCCATGAAATCTAATACCGATACATGAAAAATCTCAACCATAATAAAAGTAGAAGAGGCATTTCATTCCTCTTGCTTATATTTCATACTCTCTGGAACCTATCTCATCTAAGACAAAAATTATAAGAATCTTTAAAAAGAGAAGTCCAATAAAAACCAATTTGAAGATTCTTCTCGGTGGTCTTCTTACCTCTAAAATGCCTTCCACAATACATAAAGTGGCAATAGTGCAACACCTGCAATTGCTTTTTGTCTGGCACACATCTTCTAATGATCTTATCCTTGCAAGATCTAAAAAGTATGGTTTATCCCAAAAATAATATTTATAAGAATGTAGAAATCTCTTCTTTGCCTAAGCATTAAAATATTTTCTCAAGGCACCACAAGAAAGATAACTAGCAATATACGCATACCATGGTACTTGAGTTAAGGCAAATAAGTGCACATAAGACAATCATTCAAAAGCATTTTCAAGAGAAATCTATGCATTATCATCATTAGAGTACAACCTAGAAAGATGGATAGCCACTAAATTTTGGTTACCTTTCCTATCCCTAATTTCCACATCAAACTCTTGCAACAAAAGAACCCACCTAATAAGCCTAGGTTTAACTTGTGGTTTATTCAATAAATATTTCAGGGTCATATGATCTAAAATATAATGACCTTCAAACCTATCAAATAATATCTAAATTTATCAAGTGTAATACCACAACTAACATCTCCCTTTCAGTGGTTGTGTAATTTACTTGTGCATTGTTTAAAGACAAATTTGCATAGTGAATCATACATAAGTGCTTATTACTATTTGGCCCAAAACTGCTCTAATAGCATAATTTAAACCACACACATAACCTCAAAAGGTATATCCCAATTAGGAACAACAATCACAAGGGTATAAGTTAGTTTTTCTTTTAAAATGTTAAATGCTTCTAAGAACTTATCATAAAAAACAAATGGAACATCTTTTCCAATCAAATTATACAAAGGACTTAAGTTTTTTGAAAAATCCTTTATGAACTTCTTATAAAACCCAATATGTCCTAAAAAACTCCCAATCCCCTTAATAGATGTGGAAGGTGGTAAATTTGAAATCAAATTAACTTTAGCCATATCCATCTTAATACCTTTATGAGATACAACATGCCCAAAACTATACCATGATCTACCATAAATTAACTCTTTTCCCAACTCAAAGTCAAATTGCATTCAATACATCTTTCAAGTACAAGAGTCAATTTATGCAAACAATCATAAATAGAAGTGACAAAAATAGAAAATCATCCATAAATACATCAATGATCTTATCTACCATGTCAAAAAAGATAGACAACATGCACCTCTGAAAAGTACCTAGTGCATTGCAAAGTCAAAATGGCATCCTCCGGAAAGCAAATGTCCCAAAAGGAAAATTGAAGATCATCTTGGGTTGGTCTTTTGATGCTATAGGGACTTGGTAATAACCTAAAATACCATCAAGAAACACATAGGAAGCATGCCTAGATAACCTATCTAGCATTTGGTAATTGAATGACTAATGAAAATGATCTTTCCTGGTTACTTAATTTAATTTCCTATTCTAACACCTCTATACCCCGTATACGCACAATACATACCACCATATCTGTAATATACGTATACTGAATATAGGAATGCTACGGTTTACTAAACAAACAACTCCTTCCTTTTATCAATAATATGAGCAAACTTAAAACATTTAAATTATATCTTAAAACACAATAAATAAAACGTTCATTCGATACGCAGCGGAAAATGTAGAGGTATTTACAAATACATAAACATCAAAATAAAATTTTACAAAACATAAAGTTTATACATGTTTGGCAGTCAGTCTTTGATCTTTAAGCTCACAATCAACACTTCAAAATCTAGACTCGACTCAGTCTAGATGAACTCTCTGGCTCGACCCTATCACCTGCGCGATGAACCACAATTGCGCTAAGCCAACGGCTTAGTGGCACAAACCCCAACAACAATATGCTTTAATGCAATGCCAATGTCACATATTCCAACAATAAAGACAACATTCCTAAATGGAATGCTAATGTCACACATTTATATATCATAAACAATACATTAGAATATCACATTTCAAAGTCTTCTATTAAATCTCATTATTCATTTGTTTCACCATTCATGACTCACATTTAAACAAAGACAAGCATGGGCCCAAAAGACACTAATATGCCATTCCACTTTTAGAGTTAATGTTTTGGTTTAATTATCACATTTATCATTATCATTATCCCAACTAGGCTTCAAGGATTAGGTTCAACCAAGCTTCAAGGGGAACAAAGCATGCTAAGTATCAACCCAACTTGGCTTTAAGAACCAAACCCAACCTAGCTTCAAGGGTTGTAACATCTCAAGTAGGCTTCAAGGATTAAATCCAACCTAGCTTCAAGAGATTTTTACCATTAGGCATGCCACCAACAACAAAACTCTGAAAATGGAATGACACATTAGACACACAACTCATTCATTATTTCATTCTCATTTTCTCATCATCATTTAGGCAACCATGCCTCAATTATCTCATTTGCATCATTATAGCCAACAATAATGGCTTCACATCTCATCAATATAGTATACATAGCCAATTGCATTAAACATTCATCATCATCTAGGCAAACATGCCCCATTTATTTCATTTGAATCATTATAGCCAACCACAATGGCATCACATCTCATTATATTTCAATTCACATTAAAACAATTCATCATTAAAGTATTCATCATAACCAATTGCATTGCATACCTTTTGAATGATCAACATATCTTTCACATTATACAAATCATAACATTAATCAAATTGTATTAACAATATAGTAAATTACTTAACACATTTATAACCAAATGTGTTAAGTCTCAAAATCATGTAAATGAATGCAACCATGTAAGTTTGTACTTACCTCAAGAGCAACTCACACCAATCTATACACTTCTTCTTCCAAGAATTCTCAACACTTAGGTTAGGGCAATCCAACCTCTTCACAGCCTAATCCAAAGGAATATTACACACTTAATTACAAATATACATGAATTCCAATACAATTATTCCCTTATTAGTCTCATACTAGACCCATAGATCATAAATACAAGCCAAAACCACTATCTAGGGCCCCACGGTCGTGGCCTCACAACCCCACGGTCGTGGTCTCACAACCCCACGGTCGTGGCCTCACAAACCCCCACGGTCGTGGGTTAGCAAATGAATCTGTCCAATTTGCTTAACACCCCACGGTCGTGGCATGCAAGGGCCACGGGCGTGGTATCCAAAATGGTTCTGTTTCAGACCAAACTCATGTATTCTATGTTTTAAACTTTATTAAACACAAACATCATGAAAGTCTACCAAAAATAGTTGATCAACTCACAACATACATCAATCACCAAGTCACAACTCTTACTCTTTCAACACCAACATAATTCCTTTTCTTCAATTCAATTCCAAAACCATAATCAATTAAACCCAACACACTCAAACACACCACAATCAAACATACTCATGCTCTTAATAATCCAACACCAAACTCAAACACAACTTAAAATAAAATAAGAGAATCAAAAGGAAACTTACCAAAGTTGATGAAACTTCTCAAATTTCCAACTTAATCACTTGAATCTTCCTTCAATTTTGAGCTTGGAAAACAAAACTCTCTTTCTCTTTATTTCCTTTGTGATGCCCGGCCAACCAAAGAAAAAGAAGAAAATGAAGAAGAAAAATAGCCAAGTCAAACACTCAATCTCTTTAAATCTCCACCAAGCAAAAATACTATTAAAATAATTCAAAATATCCTCTTCCACTCACTTAATTTTCCATTTTCCACTAATTAATTAAAATAAATTAATTACTCTTCTTTTGACCATATATTAATTTGACATGTATATGTTGTATATATCTCTATATATACAACATATACACATCTCTTTTTACTTCTTCTCTCTTTCCAATTTAACATATACATTAAATTCAAATACAACAATAATTACTCCAAAACTTCTAGGGCATACTTTGGGATATTACACCTATAGTCTATACAAACTCTCCACCCAGTTTGTGTGCATGTTGGTTCCAACTCACCTATAGACTCCTAATTTTCTAAATTGAACCCAGTCCAATGTTAGAATCACTCGGATGGGTTTAATTTGATATGAGCTAAATTAGTATCCTAATTAGGTTAAATCCAAAATGATTTGGATAATCATTAACTCTTCAAATTGGTTTAAGACTAGAAAACCTAATTAAAAACCCCATGATTGCTTATAAAAAGAAGGAAAAAGAAAAAGAGAAGGGAACCAACAATAGCTATAACCACAATTAACAAACCAAAAAGCAATAGTCAAAAAGCAAGAAAAATAAAATAGAGACAGTAGACCAAAACATCCATTGATCTTTGATCATTGAGGCACCAGCCAAAATTCAACTTGATCCAGGTAGTAGCATCATCAAGCTTAATTCAACATATCAAATTTGGTAGAGAAGATGATGTAAGTTTACTTTTTCTAACTCAATCTATTTAAACTCCCATTGGTCATTTCCATTCTGTAATAACATGGAAGCAATTGTTGCCTGAAATCATTAATATAATTTTTACAAATCTCTTCCAGTAAAGTGTAACTTTGATTTCAATCTTGTTCAAAACCTTAACTATATGATTTAATCCAAGCTATTTTATACAAAACCAAATCCCATAATCCAAAACTCTAATCTTTAGTGACATTAGATAAAACCCTGATTTGCATGTTTTAGTGTAACATCCCAGTTTCTTAAAACTTAACCCGGCAAGTGATCTTGGGCCTAGACTCTCAATCCGGTAAGTAGTCTTGCACCTCAACCGGACTCTGCTACAGTACTAGACTACCCTCACGAGCCCTTCAGTAGGTATTTGTTTATTTGGCTCCTAAGGAGTCGCCTCCTCTGATCGAACCCCTGACCTCCCGCTTAAGAGAGCCAACGCAGTTGAGGTGCAAGATTACTTGCCGGGTTGAGTTCCAAGAAATTGGGACGTTACAGTTAAAAGGCACCTTTTTAACTGTAATGACCTGGATGTCTCAGTCCTCAGCCCATCAAGTTATCCTGGGTCTCCCCTCAACCCAGCAATCCGTTATAGTACTAGACTACCCTCACGGGCCCTCCAGTAGGTATTTGTTTATTTGGCTCCTAAGGAGTCGCCTCCCCAGATTGAACCCCTGACCTCCCACTTAAGAGAGCCATCGAGCACAATCCAGTACCAATTCTTCCAACTATAATGTCCCAGTTTCTTGGAACTCAACCGGCAAGTGATCTTGGGCCTAGACCCTAACCCGGCAAGTAATCTTGCACCTCAACTGGACTCCGCTACAGTACTGGACTACCCTCACGGGCCATCCAGCAGGAATTTGTTTATTTGGATCCTGAGGAGTCACCTCCCCAGATCGAACCCCTAACCTCCCACTTAAGAGAGCCAGCGAGCACAATCCAGTACCAATTGGTACTGGATTGTGCTCGCTGGCTCTCTTAAGTGGGAGGTGGTTCAATCTGGGGAGGCAACTCTCAGGATCCAAATAAATAAATTCCTACTAGATGGCCCGTGAGGGCAGTCCAGTACTGTAGCGGAGTCTGGTTAACGTGCAAGATTACTTGCCGGGTTAAGGGTTTAGGCCCAAGATCACTTGTCGGGTTGAGTTCCAAGAAATTGGGACGTTACATTTAGCCCTAATCTATTTCCCCAAATCCTAATTTACATGTTTTAGTCTTAATTTATTTTCTAAAATCCTAATTTCCATGTCTTAGCTTTAATTTATTTTCTAAAACCCTAATTTGCATGTTTTATCCTTAATTGCATATCAAATGCTAGTTTCCATGTTTTAATCTTATTTTGCATGTGAAATCACTAATTTGATTAGTAAAAACCCTAAAACTCTAGTTTTGCAATCTAACCTTAATTTATAGAAGCAAACCCTAATTTAATTATCATCGGTTTATTATTGTTTGTTCATGATGGATGATTGTATTATATTCATAGACTTATTATTTGGATTTTGAAATATGTAAAAGGCATATTTCCACTTTGTGGGTGCCTTGTTTATTCTAATTATTTATTTATTTTCCACATGTTTCTACCTTTAGATGAGTGTCCTATTTTATTTATTTGTAACAACATCTAGACTTTGTAAGGGCATGTTTCCATCTCATGTGGGTGCCCATTCTCATTTTATTTGATTTATAATATGATGAATGTTTATTTTTTTTGTTGCATGTATTATGGAAAATATTATAATAAGTTAATAATTTAATAATGTTAGACCTAAAAAGGAGGTCGGTTCTAGAGAACCGGGCATTATAAGGGTGCTTGGTCATTCTTAGCTTCCACATGCATTTCTAACTTCTCAAACCTAATAGGGGTTGGAGATTCCTTAGGAACTGAGTCATCCACCCCTTTCTATCTTCCTGGTCTATTCGAGTGGTGACTCCTATGCTTTGGTTTTAAGCCCATGTTCTTTAAGGCCTATAGCCTAACAGTTCTGAAGTCACATTAACCATTCTATCGGGAGTAAGGGTAAAAATCTCCAATTATAGTGGTGACTCCACTAGGGATAAGGGAAGTTGATTTCGTTGGTCTTTATATTAGTTATTCTTTCTTATTATGATATTACCCATTGCATCACTCATATTGCATTGTACATATGAGTTAAGATGCCCTGTGTAACCCATGTTATATTGTGTAAGGGATACCATACTTTCACTTAAAGTATGGAGATCGAGCATTGCATACCACTCATAGCCTCATATCTTTTGGTATACACTTACTATAGGGACCTGATAAGTGTATAATTGATGCTATTTTTGTCCCTATTCCTTAATATATTTATTGTCAAACTGAGTGTAATTTGTTTGTTCAAGTGTATATTAGGGTTGATTCCAGGAACTTTTGACACGTTGGGACCTTAAGGTTATTTAGGCTAGAATCACGGATGAAAGACAAGGGAAGAAGCTATTTTAGGTAGATTCTTCAAGTGACATGCCCAGTGATATGGGCGTGTCCGTGGCCATGTCATTCAACTACTTTACAGAAGCTTCTACATGTCCAGAGACACGGGCATGTCATTGAATGTGCCATTACTCCTAACTTACAGAAGATGTGACACGCCGAATGACACAGACGTATCCATGACCATGTCCCTAACTCAACATTACAGTAGCAACAACATGCCTAAGGACATGGGTGTGTCACTGCCCATGTCATTAAAGTTTGAAACAGAACCATTGACACGCCAACAGACACGGGCGTGCCTATAGGCGTGTCAGGCAAAAATATCTGGGTTATAAAATCTGAGCTAAAGAGTGAATTAGGGATAGAGTTTATTTTTCAGAGCCGACCTCCCAAGAAAAAGAGAGTTTTTGACAGCCAAGAGTGAGAGTGAAGACCCAATTCCTGTGAGATTTTATCCAAGATCCAAGGATTGAAGTGAAGAAACACAAATCATTCATTATGGATTGTTTGAATTCTTTTGCTTATTTCTTCTGTTTTGGTTTTCTGGTTATGAACACGAGCTAAACATTTTATCTATCTAGATATTGATGAACCCTAGCTTTATTGTGTGGATTGAATAGTTCTTATTAAATTAAATCATTTGATTGAGTTGTTTTATCCTTTTGATTCTTAATTTTTTTTCCAATTGATAATAGCATGCTTATTGATTGGTTGCGATTTTCATATTATTGACTTTAGAAAGCTTGATATGAATAGAATGCTCATTAGGATTGAGGGTTGATTGGAGTGCTAGAGATAGACTTACAAGACCCTTTGGTTTAAAGTTCCTTGTTCTTATTGCAAGATCTATTTAATTATACTTGAGAAGAGATTCCTAGCATTCTACTTAGTGATTAGGGATTAATTCACTTGAGAGTGGTTTTAATCTAATTTATGGGAATGCCAATTCAGCTCTTTTATTTGATTTAATTGAATTGGTATTCATAAATACTTTTCATGGCTAGGGGGATTCAAAATCTGGATAGTATTTTCATCACCAACTTTTGTTGTACAATATTCAATTTTTCTTCACTTTAGTTTATTGAGTAATTTTTCTTTTATTTTAATCATCACACAAACTATTGATTCACTAAATAACAGTTAAAATTTGCACTAATATTTGACCTTGTCCCATGTGGATCAATATCTTACTCACTGTTTTCTTACTTGCGAGACTCGTGCACTTATGGTAACACTACGATAGCATAGATTCGTAGTCAATTTTTTACGCCGTTACCGGGGACAACAATTTTCAATATTAGTAATATAATCAAGACTATTGATTTAGTTTTTATTTTATTTGTTTTAACATTAGTTCTTGCTTGTTGATTGCCATTCTAGGTACTTCTTCCCATTTATGACCTGAGCTAGCTCTTCCCAACTACTTGAATTAGATCAAGAGCTAGAGAAAACATTGAGGAGAAAGCAAAAGGAAGAAGAAGAAGCAATTCTAGCAGAAATGGAACCAAACTTCGAAGATCTCAGCTCAGAAGAAGAACTGGAAATGATGGCAAGAAATGAGCCAAGGACAATGCAAGAATTTGCTAGGCGTACTCTTAATGGGGCATTCAAGCATACAGAGACCGGTAGTTGCTGCAAATAAATTTGAGATAAAGATAAATGCAATTCAAATGGTGCAGCAAACTTGTCAGTTGATGGATTCCTAGATGAAGATCCTAATGCAGATATTGAGACTTTTTTGGAAATATGTGATACATTCAAGATACAAAATGTCTCCGAAGATACAATTAGACTGAAGTTGTTCCCATTCACGCTTAGAGATCGACCGAAGAAATGGCTAAAATCTTTTCCCCCAAACACTTTCACCACATGGGGTCAATTGGCAGAAAAATTCCTAGAGAAATATTTTCCACCGTCCAAGACTGCAAAGTTGAGTAATGATATTTCAGCTTTTCTCCAGCTAGATGGTGAAACTCTTTTTGATGCCTGGGAAAGATTCAAAGATTTATTGAGAAGGTGTCCTCAACATGGGCTTCCGATGTGGCTACAAATTCAAACTTTCTACAATGGATTGAATTATGCAAATAAGTAGTCCATCAATGCAGCTGGCGAAGGTACCATAAATAATAGAACACCTGAACAAGCAAGGGATTTGATTGAAGATATGGTCCTTACCAATTATCAGTGGCAAACTCGAAGGGAATAAGGAAAATTAAGGGTTACTGGTTCACATCAATTGGATCTCGTAGTTGCTTTGACAGTACAGTTGGAAGCAATGAATAAAAAGAATGATTTTTTAGCTTCATCTTCAGGGAAATCAATGCAAGTAATGTCTTGAGAATGGTGTGGGGGTGAACAACAAAGTCAAGATTGCCAAAGTGGCAATATGTTTGCTAGACAAGAGCAGCTGGATTATGTTGGAAACATGCCTAGGCAACAACAGAACAACCCCTACAGCAACACATATAATCCAGGGTAGAGAAATCATCCCAATTTCTCCTGGAATAATCAGAATAATCCAAGGCATCCTCCTAGATTTTAGCAACCTCAACATCAACAAGCTACCCCTCCAAGAAAGAACAATTTGGAGAAAATGATGGAGAAGTTTATAGCAGCTTCAGAAACTAGATTTCAATCAACAGAAACTACCCTTAGAAATCAGCAAGCCTCCATTCACAATTTGGAAAATCAAGTGGGGAAAATTGCCAAGTTACTCAGTGAATGACCACAAGGAAGTTTACCTAGCAATACTAAGGCAAACCCGAAGGAGCAGCTAAAGGCAATTACTCTAAGGAGTGAAAAGGAAATTAAGGGTGGTGTAGTTAAAAAAGAAGCGGAGTCACAAGAAAAAGAGGCTGAGACACATAAAGCAGAAGAAGATAACTCTACTGTCGCATCGGGAGAGAAGGCTGCAATGGGAAATGAAAAAGAAAATCAACCTCAAGAACCCAGTCCAGCAGTAAAGGAATACCGACCTTGAGTGCCATATCCAACAAGGTTGAACAAGGATAAGATGGATGGTCAATTCGGTAAGTTCCTTAAACTCTTTAAACAACTGCACATTAATATTCCATTTGCTGAAGCTTTATCACAGATGCCCAAATATGCTAAATTTTTGAAAGATATCATTTCTAACAAAATGAAACTTGAGGAAGTATCTTTGGTGCAATTATCAGAAAAGATTTCAACAATTTTGCAGAAGAGATTACCTAAGAAATTAAAAGAGCCTGGTAGTTTTACTATTCCATGTTTGATACGTAATCTTGAAGTTCAAAGTGCATTAGCTGACTTGGGGGCTAGCATAAGTGTTATGACATACAAGATGTTTAAAGAGTTAGGTGTTGGAGAACCTAAACCAACACCCATAACCATTCAACTTGCTGATAAGTCACTAATTCACCCTCGTGGCATTATAAAGGATGTGTTGGTAAATGTTGAGGAATTCATTTTCCCCAATGATTTTGTTGTCGTTGATGTAGATGAGGATGCAGATGTTTCGCTTATCCTTGGTAGGCCATTTTTTGTACAACTGGTGCCCTTATCAATGTCCATGATAGCATATTGACCTTAAGAGTGGGAAATGAGAAAGTTATTTTTAATATACATTATGCTATGAAACACCCACTTACACTCAATGAGGTGGATTCATGCAATGATATCATTGAGCATGAAATATTAAATTATGTTACTAACATTATTTCCAAGGATCCTCTTGAGTTGTGTTTATTGTAGGATAATGTTGAGGATCAAGAAGCACTAGAGCAGCTTGCTTATCTTGAAGCAAGCAAGTCATTTCAGAGTCGGTCATATAAAACCATTGAAATGCCAAAAGAACAGAGGTCGTGACCATATGTGATTGATCCACCTAATTTAGAACTCAAGATCCTTCTGGATCATCTTGAGTATGGATTTCTAGGAGAGGAGAATAAATTGCCAATTATTTTAAGTTCCCACCTGTCTGTTGAGCAGAAGGTAAAACTCATTGAGCTATTACAAAAACAAAAGCAGGTTATAGCTTGGAAGATAGCAAACATCAAGGGTATTAGTCTGTCCTGTTGCACTCATAAAATACCAATGGAGGATGAGTTTAAGTCAGTGGTGCAACCACAATGGAGACTAAACTCTAAGATGAAAGAAGTAGTTAAAGCTGAAGTGATCAAGCTACTTGATGCTGGAATTATATATTCAATTTAGGATAGCTCTTGGGTGAGTCCGGTTCAAGTAGTACCAAAGAAAGGAGGGACAATGATGGTTCCTAATGATAATAATGAGCTAATTCCAACAAGAACAGTTACAAGTTGGAGGGTTTACATTGACTACCGGAAGTTAAATGATGCAACTAGGAAGGACCATCTTCCTTTGCCCTTCATTGATCAGATGTTGGAGAGATTGTCCGGGCATGAGTATTATTACTTTTTGGATGGCCTTTCAGGCTACTTCCAAATTCCTATTGCCTCAAAAGACTAAGATAAAACTACATTCACCTACCCAAATGGGACATTCGCATATCAAAGGATGCCATGGTGGTAATCTTCGATGAGCTCATTGAGGATATTATGGAAGAGTTCATGGATGATTTCTTGGTTTATGGTAGCTTGTTCGAAGGTTGTTTGAAAACCTTGAGAGGGTCTTGATAAGATGTGAGGAAACAAACTTGGTACTTAATTGGAAAAAATGTCATTTCATGGTTCAAGAAGGAATCATGTCGAGACACAAGATTTCAAGTAAGGATATTGAGGTGTACTAGGCTAAGGTGGAAACCATTGAAAAACTGCCACCCCCCACATCAGTCAAGGCTATTAGAAGCTTTTTGGGACATGCAGGCTTCTATCGGAGGTTTATACGCGACTTTTCTAAGATAGCTTGTCCTCTAATAAGACTCCTTGAGAAGGATGTTGATTTTGTGTTTGATGAAGAATGTTTAAGAGCTTTCACAACTGTTAAGGAGAAATTGACTCATGCCCCAATCATGGTAGATCCTGATTGGAATTTACCATTCAAACTAATGTGTGATGCAAGTGATATTAGAGTGGGGGCAGTTTTGGGTCAAAGCAAACAGAAGTATTTTCAGCCCATTTATTATGGAAGCAAGATGCTAAACGCAGCCCAAGCCAATTACACAACTATAGAGAAAGAACTTCTAGCTGTGGTTTTTGCTTTTGACAAGTTTAGATCATATTTAATCTTGTCTGGACAGATTGTGTATACAAACCATTCAGCTTTAAGGTATTTATTTGCCAAAACAGATGCAAAGCCTAGCCTAATTCATTGGGTTTTATTATTGTAGGAGTTTGATTTGAAGATTCAAGACAAAAAGGGAGCTAAAAATCTAGCAGCAGATCACCTTTTGCTCTTAGAGAACCAACATTGGAGAAGTTCGAAGAAGGAAACATTGATGATTATTTCCCTGATGAGCAGCTTTATGCCATGGTAAGTGTTTCAACTTTTGATGTACCTTGGTTTGCAGATTTTGCTAATTATTTGGCTGCTAGGGAACTCCCTAAAGTTATGATGTATCAAGAGAAGAAGAAATTATTTTTTGACTTGAAATATTACTTCTAGGAGGATCCTTTCTTGTTTATGTTATATAAGGACCACATGATCTAGCATTGCATGGCATGGCTCAAAACATTGAATATTCTTTGTCATTGTCATGTTGGAATAGCTGGTGGTCATATGAAAGCCAATAGGACTACTCAAAAAGTGTTAGAATTAGGATTTTATTGGCCCACATTGTTTAGGGGTAGCTATGATTTTGTGAAATGTTGTGATCATTGTCAGAGAACTGGAAACATCTCCTCTAGTGATGAGATGCCCCAAAATGGAATTCTAGTGTGTGAAGTCTTTGATGTATGGGGGATCGATTTTATGGGACCATTTTCTAGTTCTTTTGGTGACAAATAAATTCTTGTAGCTATAAACTATGTTTCCAAATGGCCTGAAGCCCAAGCTTTAGCAACAAATGATGCCAGGGTAGCGATGAGGTTTTTAAAAAAGTTTTTTTTTCAAGATTTGGTACACCAAAAGCGATCATAAGTGATAGGGGTACTCACTTTTGTAACACTCATCTTAAGAAAATTTTCAAAAGGCTAGGTGTTACACATAGGTTCTCTACTCCTTACCATCCCCAAACTAGTGGCTAAGTTGAGAACACGAATAGAGAAATAAAAGGGATCCTTGAAAAAACTATAGAGCTATCCCGAAAGGATTGGTCTGAGAAATTAGACAACGCTCTATGGGCCCTTAGGACTGCATTCAAAACTCTATTGGGTACTTCACCATTTAGGCTAGTATATGGAAAGGCTTGTCACTTATCTTTGGAGATTGAACATAATGCTTATTGGGCTATAAAATAGATTAACCATGATCTAGCTAGTGCAGGTGACAGGAGAAAATTGCAGATCAATGAGCTAAATGAATGGAGATTACAAGCTTATGATAATGCGAGGATGTATAAGAGCAAACTAAAAGATGGCATGATGCTCACATTAAGAAATAGAAAGAGTTTCAAGTTGGCAATTAGGTATTATTGTACAATTCTAGGCTTTGACTTTTTCCAAGTAAGTTAAAATAAAGATGGTCTGGTCCATTTACAGTCAAAGAAGTTTTTCCCTATGGGACAATTGAAATTACTCACCCAGAGAAAGGGACTTTTAAGGTTAATGGGCAAAGGCTTAAATTGTATTTAGGGGGGGGACTAGAGTGAGTTAAAGGAGGTTTTATACCTCCAAGATTAAAGACGATCCAATCCCAAACGTCCAACTAATACGACGTTAAAGAAGTGCTGTGTGGGAGGCAACCCACTATTTTTTTGTTTTGATATTTATTTCTTTATTTTTAAGTTTTTAGTTTGTTTTGTTGTTTTTTTTTTATTTTTATTCTTTTATCATTGGTTGGTGGTGTGTTTTCCTTGAATTCATTTGAATTTGTAGAGGAAATTTTCTTTTGGGGGGTGTCATTAATTTTAAGAGACAGTAGCTAGGACATGACCAGTGATATGCCGGTGTCACTGGACGTGTCATTTAGATGGCACCACAATAGATACAACACACCCACTGACACGCTCGTGTCATTGGTCGTGTCAATTTGGTTAAATTTGAGATTCACAGTAGCTACAACACGCCCAGTGGCACTCCCAAGTCACTGGACGTGTTGATTTAAATGAGTCACAGTAGCTACAACATGCCCACTAGCAAGCCTATGTCAGTGAGTGTGTCGTTTTTTTAGAAACAGTAGTTATGACATGCCCACAGACACGGTCGTGTCAATGGGCATGTCCATGAGTTTTTAAGTCGTGCCGATTTTGAATCGAATATAATTTTCTCTCTCCTCTTCCCTTCTTTTTTGATTTTCTCTCAATTGTTTCACACTCTCACACTCGAAATCCCATACCCATTCATCCTAGAGGAGATTTTGACTCCCATTTCATGATTTGGAGAGGATTTCATCCATTTTCCCTCGCTTTTATCGCCTTTTTTCATGCTATTAAGGTACACACTCTTAACTTTTGAAATGTTATTTTGTTGTTAGTGATTTGTTTTGAGATTCTTGCAAGTTGTTTGGAGAGTCTTTGAGATTTGTTGATTGTTGGCTTTGTTTTTATTTAGTTGGATTCTAGAAGCTTGAAGATTTTATTGTTGATTTATTTATTTGCCATAGCTAGTTTCTAAGGATTTTGAATGCTTTTTACTATAGGCTTTCGAGTTTTATTTGAGTTTTGTGGATGTTTTGTGATTTACTCATTATGTTTTTGACTTTATGGTTAGAATCGAGTTGCGTATATTGATTCACTATTTTTGTTTTTTTATGCATAATGAGTCGACATCCTATGTTTTGTTGCGTTGGCTATGGCGATATTGAATTGGGGTTATGCTTGGTAATTGATTATTTCATGAATAGGGGGTTGCCCTTGTTGAGAAAAATTTCATTATTCTCTCATTGGTTTAGTGCCATTACTGTTATTGTTTGATAATGCCTTACCATTATTGGTTTCATTGGGTTGGTATATTATGTCACTCTTTTTGAATTGTTTGGTGTACTTTGTTTTGAGGCTATTCTTGTTTGTTTTGCAGATCATGGGTCCTCGCAAAAAAATACCATCTAAATTACTAGCTAAACGGGCTAGAGGTGAAGGTAGCTCAAGTCGACCTGGTACCAATCCCATCTCAAAATTCATGGCCGGCCACAAATACCTTCGATTCTCAACTGCGAGAGGAGCGAAGATGGTTTGAACTATTAGAGAACAAGGACTAGTCGCCACCTAGGGTTTTGGATTGGGGTGGCATGGAGCAAGCCAACATAATGACTGAGGTCTGAGAATTGATCAACCAGCCAGGATGGGAACAACTCTTCTCCATCAGTGAGCCTTCCTATAGAGAATTAACCCTGGAGTTCTTCTGCACTTTTCAATTTGATAAAAACAAAATCTCCATCATCGAGCCGATGATGAAATTTCGGTTGCGCGTTCAGTGATTTCACATGAGCATCAATGAACTTGGAGTACATTTAGGTTTATTTACTGTAGAGGAGGTGCAGACTGTAGATATCTTAACTCCGAGGTGGACTTTACGGAGTATGATGTCATTCCTCCCAGGGTTTGGAGCGCGTTTGCACCGAATGCCGCCAAGTATCAGCCGAAGATATCCAAGGCATCAAATTTTAAGTCCTTCCCCTGTCGAGTAGTGCATAATCTATTGGTTCACACCATTGTGGCTTGGCTTAGTAGTATGGGAGTTGTTGGCCTGAGGGATATGTTCTTCTTGAACTGCATGGTCCATAAGATCTGGTGCAATGTAGCTCATGCTATCACACATTTTTTCTATATGTAGTCTAAGAAAGGGGCACCGAGTAACTTGCACGGTGGCATGTATGTTACAAGACTCGCTCGCAGCTTGAGGGTGTTGGATGGATGCCTCCCAATGACTTTGGATGGGCTTCCCAAACTATTGGCATGGATACTTTGAAATGGTTGAACCCACTTTTGACATACCTCCACCTCCATCGACAGATATCTCTCGCCCATCCACCACTGCCAGACCTTCTTCCTCAGCTGGCCCGTCTTTTACTTCAGCCCCTACTTTCAGAGACTGGTGTCATTCTGCGAATATTGAGTAGGATGATGGTGGGAAACCAATGGAGTTTGAGTGCCAAATATGCAAGATAGAAGGAATGATAAAAAAAATCGAGCTGAATAAGAATAAGTTATTGACTCAGCAAGATCAGATCCAGTGTTCCATAGAGTAGCACAACTCATCCTTCCAAGCGTAATGGCTCGAGCAATCTATGCTCAAGTTCTGGAGGCATCAGGGATTTAGCCCTTTGCAGCCACCACCACCATCGTACCAACCTTTAGTGCCCCATGTTGACATCTTCAATGATGATGATAGTGATGATGCTAGTGCCAGTGGTGATAATACTAGTGCTAGTAACGATTCCAGTGCCGAGCCCATGACGACTAGTTCATTTTGTTTCTTCATTTTATTTTCTTTTATTTTATTTTTATTTTCTTATGAATTCCTGTACATTTCATTTTTAATATTTTCATGTTTTTGTTTTTTTTTATTCTTATTTTTATATATGTCTTTGAAACTTCACCATTCTCTATGTCAATTTTTTTGTCCTGTAGCTCCTTCGACATTGCAACACTTTTGGAACCCTATTTATATATGTCAATTCAAGACATGTCAGGGCAATTTTCTCTCTTTTTTTCTTTTTATTATCTTACACACATTGGGGACAATGTGTGTCTTAAGTGTGGGGGAGGGGCATATTTCATAAATTGAGCTTTTATTTTATTTTATTTTTTTGCCATTGGTTGCATTTGTCTCAATTAGTTTCTTTGATTTTATTTTTTGGATTCAAGTAAACTAGATTGCTATTATAATTTGAAGTGAAATGGTTCCTCTTTTCATTAAAATAATGATTGATCTAACAAACGACAATCTCTTATTGAGGTTGACTCATTTTTCTTAATTGATTGCTAAAGTCTAAATGTGATAGTTTGAATTAGGTAGTTGAATGATGAGAGTTGCACATCTGAAGTTTAAAACCTTAGTTACACTTTTTAGCATAGCCCAATCCTTTAGATACTTGAGTCGAACATAGTATGACATCTTTATTATCTTAAGTTCTTGACCACTTTGCTTTATAAAAAAAATAAAAATAATAAATTAAACCAATCTTTCATGAGCTTTGAAAATTTATCCTTGTTCTGCTAATTTTAACTCTTGAATTAAAATAAATGAGTTGGAATCATGAATAGAGCTAGTAGCCATTTGAATGATGATTCTAAATGAGTAACCGGGGGTCGGCATCACAAATGTTTACCTTCGAGTCAAAAAGTTAGTATCACAAATTAATGTTTCACGCAATGCATTTTATGAAGGGGTAAAAGAACGTAAGAGAAAACTTACATCCTTACTTCTTTCATGACTTTTAAGTTCTTGGAATTTTATGCTCAATATTTTAATTTTGAACTTTTAAATTTTAGATCTGTTAGATTTTTGTTTTGAAACTTCTTAATTCAACTACCATGTTTGAGATTTAGTTTTTGGTTGAGAATGTTGGGTTTTCTAATTCAAGTATTGTAAAAACTTTTGTTTTCTTTGGATATAAAGGGGTCTTTTCATTTCTACCTATTATAGTGATTTGGTTTGCTTGAGGACAAGCAAAAACTCAAGTATGGGGGAATTTGATAAGTGTATAATTGATGATATTTTTGTCCCTATTTCTTAATATATTTATTATCAAATTGAGTTTAATTTGTTTGTTCAAGTGTTTATTAGGGTTGATTCCAGGAACTTTTGATATGTTGGGACCTTAAGTTTATTTAGGCCACAATCACGAATGGAAGACAAGGGAAGAAGCTATTTTGGGAAAATTCTTCAAGTGACACACCTAGTGACATGGGCATGTCCGTTGCCATGTCATTCAACTACTTTACAGAAGCTTCGACACGCCCAAAGACATTGGCATGTCATTGAATGTGCCATTACTCTTGACGTACAAAAGCTGTGACACGTCCAATGGCACGGGCTTGTCCATGACCATGTTCCTAACTCAACATTGCAGTAGCAACAATATGCCTAAGGACATGGGCGTGTCACTACCCATGTCATTAAAGTTTGAAATAACACCGTTGACATGCCCACAGACATGGCGTATCTATGGGCATGTGAGGCAAAAATATCTGGGCTATAAAATCTGAGCTAAAGAGTGAATTAGGGATAGAGTTTATTTTTCAGAGCTAACCTCCCAAGAAAAAGAGAGTTTTTGGTAGCCAAGAGTGAGGGTGAAGACCCAATTCCTGCGAGATTTAATCCAAGATCCGAGGATTGAAGTGAAGAAACACAAATCATTCATTATGAATTGTTTGAATTCTTTTAATTATTTCCTATGTTTTGGTTTTCTAGTTATGAACATGAGCTAAACATTTTATCTATCTAGATATTGATAAACCCTAGCTTTATTGTATGGATTGAATAGTTCTTACTAAATTAAATCATTTGATTGAGTTGTTTTATCCTTTTGATTCTTAATTTCTTATTTCCAATTGATAATAACATGCTTATTGATTGGTTGCAATTTTTATATTATTGACTTGAGAAAGCTTGATATGAATAGAATGCTCATTAGGATTGAGGGTTGATTGGAGTGCTAGAGATAGACTTACAAGACTCTTTGGTTTAAAGTTCCTTGTTCTTATTATAAGATCTATTTAATTATGCTTGAGAAGAGGTTCCTAGTATTCTACTTAGTGATTAGGGATTAATTCACTTGAGAGAGGTTTTAATCTAATTTAGGGAAATGCCAATTCAGCTCTATTATTTGATTTAATTGAATTGATATTTATAAATACTTTTCATGGCTAGGGGGATTCAATATATGGATAGTATTTTCATCACCAAATTTTGTTGCACAATATTCAATTTTTCTTCACTTTAGTTTATTGAGTAATTTGTCTTTTATTTTAATCATCACACAAACTATTGATTCACTAAATAACAGTTAAAATTTGCACTAATATTTGACCTTCTCCCTAGTAGAATGATATCTTACTCACTATTTTATTACTTGAGCGACCCGTGCACTTGTGGTACCACTGCGATAACATAGATTCGTCATCAGGACCTAAGCTTCTCAACCCAAAAACCAAAGTCCGTGTAGTTGGCCTAGTAACTTTTCATAGGTTGACCTTGAATGCTTATTGTTTGACTATAATTAACATATTTTGATATGAGTTATGTCACATCCGCCCACCGTATTTATGCATAGTAGTCATGTGCACAGTGAGAAAAGGGGAAAGGAGAAGATACTTCCCGACAACGGCCCTAGATAAGGCTATAGGATCAATGGGACCTAATTGAAAAAAATGTAAAGTTTTGGGGAGGTGACTATAATTTCCAAAAAATTTTGGGGAGGTGACTGTAATTTCCAAACGTTGTACTGTAGATTCTTAATAGTGCACATAACAGACTCCAAAAATGGAGAGTAGAGAAAAATCGAGTCACAACGACGCGTAACGGTTTTTCCAGAAAATGCCCCGTTAGAGAGAAATGAAGACATGTAGACTAGGGAAATTTTTGTCATTTTAATTAAGATTTATACATGAATCCAAAGTAGAAAATAAACATAAGAGTGAGTAGAGGACGTCGAGGGGTTGAATATGAAACAATCGTCAGAAGAATCGGAGCCGGGCAAAACCCGAGCAAAGAAAGGACCTAAAGGGAATTTTGTAAAAAGTCAAGGGCTTATTGGTAATTTTTCAAAACAACTTGGAAACCTAAAATAGATTTCAAAAATTGAAAGTAGAGGTCGAAAGCATCAAAACCATCTGTAGTTTGCTTCGTGGAACTGTACGGTTCAAAAGTCACGATCGATTAATCGCTGTAGGGTATTTTGGTCTTTTCACACCCTAGACCATAAAATTCCAGCACAAGGAGATTTGAGGGCCAAAATATAATTAAAAGAAAGTCCAAGGGCTTGGGTTTTAAATAAATAAAAGAAAGAGACAAATGGACTAATGGAAATTAGCCATTTAAAAGTTATAAAAAAGAAGAAAAGAAAAAGGTGTGGACATTTGGCCCTAAAGTATTCATCCAACCCAAAAGTGGACATCATTTCCACTATATATATCATAACAAGAGGAGAAAAATCTCTCTCTCTCAACTCTCCCAAAAACATCGGCCTCCATAGGAAGAACACCAAAGAGTTTCAAATTTTTGTCAAGTTTGATTCAAGTTCAAGGTGAGTTTTAAGGTTTTAAGTATGTAGATTTCAATTCTAGTATCAATTTTAAGTATTTATATATCTATTGGAAGATTGGAAATTAGGGTTCTTATGGTGGATTTGGGAAAAATTTAAGTAGTGATGATATTGATTAATTAAATGGAAGAATCAAGGTTTCTAAGGTTTAATAAGGTTAGATTAGGGTTTAGTTTGAAAAGAAATGGAAGGGTAGTGTATGTTCTAAATTCTAAGGTTTATGTTTAAGGTTGTGTTCTTGAATTTCTTGAAGGAAAAACAAAGATTAAGGAAGGAGAAGAAGGAAAAGCAAAAGGGAATTAAAGGAACAAGGTTTGGTACTTTACCATAAAAGAAATTTTATTGTTCTTACAAACTTTGGTTTATGGAATGTTTGATGTTGATGCTTAAATGTATTGATTGAGTTTAAATTAAATGTTTAAGTTATGTTCTTGGTTTCTTATGGCAATTGAGTTGTTTAAATTTAATTTAAACCAAATGTTTTGAGAAAAATTTGGCAAGTTGATTTGATGAACTTTAATTAGTTTGATTTAAGTTAAACATGCAAAAGTTATCAAAGGGAAGTGTTTGAATCTTCACTTTATCATTATAGAAGCCTTCACATTGATTTGTAAAAGAAAAATACACTATCCCATGTATTTCATATGTTTGGGCCGAAATGGTCCCAAAATGGCAGATTTCTGGATCTTTTTGTGACAGTTGTTTGAGGTAGTAAATGAATGAATTTTTCAACGAAATTTTACGTGTAATTAGTCAGCATATGAAATAAGTTTTCTGTAAAATTTCAGACACAAATAAGATCATTTACTTGGTCAAATGGAAGACTGAAGTGGACTGAAATTTTGAAGAAAACCCAGATTTTACTATTCATATGGTCATGCCATTTGCATTGCCGATTTTACGTGCCGCGACGCTATTCATTTGGCCAATTTGTGACCTTTTGAGGAATGCTTTGAAATGTTTGATATGTTTATTATGGATGTTAAATATGTGAAAAAGGGTAATGGTTTGACTAAAGAAATGTGGTGGGCGGCGTAAATGGCAAAGCGCGATGGGAATTAAAATTATTTCTCGAGTCATTCTAAAATGAAGTTTGAGACTTAAATTGAATCATTTTAACCTTTATGCTCTACTGGGCAGTTGGGAGTGGTAGATAAGGGTATGGTGCACTATACTAACTTATGCAGTACTGCTTGATATTGTGATTGAATTGTTATGATCTGAACTCAATGGTGAGGGCCATTGGGGCCAATGGTGAGGGCCATTGGTTATAACTAGGATGGTGAGGGCCATTCCTGTGATATGATAATGGCGGTGAGGGCCACCTATGTTACAGTGGTGAGGGCCACTGCCTTATCGCTATGGTTCCCTATATTCCAGTAGAGCCAAAGTCCGGTTATTATTTTTAAATGATGTAATGCAAAATGAGTTTGAATTATGGTTTTTACTTTTGTTGAAAGCATATTTACACTGCATGTACAATAACTACCATTGGTTTAGTATTGGTTGATTATTGATTTAATTATTTCCTTTTATTTCAAATGCTTTCATGTTTTAACTATATTTTCATCGGTAAAGTACCCACTGAGCGACATTGCTCAGCGAGTTAAGTTTTCCTTGACTCGTAGGTTCGGAGCAGTAGCTAAATCTTGGAAAGCGACGACTAGACCCACAGCATCTCAGAGTAGATCTCTTAGTTTCCATTATGAGTTAGCTAGTTGTGGCATGTATATGTATATATAAGATTGAGAATTACTATGTTATACTGTACATTAGTAGTATGTAATAAGAATAAATCTCTACTTTATTTTGTACTAGAAGTGTGAATTCTTCTTGCAGGTTGTAGTTGAGGTTATAAGGTGGATTCATTGGGAGTGTATTGAAACTGATTGTATTCGCATTGGTTTGTGTAAAAATGTTTACAAAACTCAGAAAAACCAGTTTTGTCGACACTTGGGACAAAATTTCTAGGCGAACCTCTGGCAAAATTTCTGTAAAAATCGGAACTAAAATTTGACTAAGTAAAATTGGTAGCAACATTAGGTTAGTGTGGCGCCTCTACTCGGCTTGCACACGTAGGTCGGGAAGGGGTGTTACAATTTTTTGTATCAGAGCTCCGGTTTAGTCGGTTCTGGGTAGTTAGTTGAACTGAACCATAAATGTATGACCCAAAGGGTTAGGTTAGGGGTGCTAATTATGTAACTATACATATGTGTAGTATTGTTAGTTATGTTATTTTAATTATAACAGGAGTAATTATGGGTGATCGAAACGATGAGATGAGGGAGCTGAGGATGGAAGTAGAGAGGCTAAAGCAAATAGTACAGGAGCAAGATGAAACCATAGAAATTTTGGCAGATCGAAGTATACAGGATCGTGAAGACCTAAGAGAAAAAAATGAGATGATTACCACCTTGATGAGAGACGTACAGATGTTAAAGGAGGACAGGCTTAGTCAGAGATTGGAGTTTGATAGTGCTTGTAGGAGCCTCGGGGTAGCACATAGCGAGATCCGTGCTTTGTAGGAGAGGGTCCAGGAGCTAGGCCAGTACTTACCTGGTGAAGCATCGCATGACCCAAAGTTTGACCCTGAGATAGAAGAGTATTTGTCTGACAGTGCCACCTCACCTAGGGCACCTACTCACTGAGCTTTGAGATGTATTGCTGTTTGGAGGTTCTTTTGGTTATGTATATATGTGACATCAGGATATCATGTAGATATTGTGTGGTAGTATGACATGATGATATAGTAGTAAGGAGTCCTAAATTTTGTAATGTACATAAGGGATTCCTAGTAATGTAAATACTTTTGCTTGGAAATAATAAAAGTTGTGTTGTATATGTGTTATTTAAGAGTTTTATCTTTATATACATGCCACATAGGGTAATATAATGTTGTTGGTCTGGGTCGTTATTGATGATGGGATTGTATACATTTTACTTTGTTCTTTAGATGTCGTGAGTAGCGCAGCGTGATATAGAGGAGGAGGTCGAGTCTCAGGGCTCCCGAACTGTAGAAACGCGGGTATCAGAGATACCTGCATCTGAGCAACCACCAGAAGATGCTCCTATTCCAAACGAAATGTTGCAACAAATGGCTGCTGTATTACTGCAGATAGCCGGTGTTGCCCCTGCACCACCACCAGTGCCAGCACCCGTACTAGTACCTGCTGTAGGAGGGGAAAGGAAACCCCCGATCGAAAAGATAAGGAAGTACGGGGCGAAGGAGTTTAGGGCCCGAAGGGACGATGATTCTTCTACAGCCGAATATTGGCTGGAAGGAACAGTACGAGCCTTAGATCAGTTACAGTGTACGCCAGAAGAGCGAGTGGTATGTGCTACTTCCTTATTAGTGGAAGAAGCATATATATGGTGGGACACAGTTCACCAATGAGTTCCACCGGAACAGAGGACATGGGATTTCTTTGTGAATGAGTTCAAAAGGAAGTTTATATCGGAGGCATACCTAGATACCAAGAAAAAGGAGTTTCTACACATAAAGCAAGGTCGAATGACCGTTGCCGAATATGAGAGGGAATTTACCAGGCTGAGTAGGTATGCCAAGAAGACAATTGAAGACGAACATGATAGGTGTAAACAATTCCAGGATGGTTTGGATAATGAGATTAGGATGCAGCTAATTGCTGCTAATATCAAGGAATTTTTCGAGTTGGTCACTAGGGCTCTGGAAGTAAAGCAATGTCAGTCTGATAAGCAGAATAGAAGACAAAAGATGAAACAGAAGAGAGGTACCCAAAACTATTCAGGAAACTACCAATCATCAAGGAAGCGATTCCAAGGTAGTGGTTCCATGGGAGACGGTCAACGCGGGGGTTACAGTCAGGGATCGAATCACGAAGGCTTAAGTCAAGCCACCTCAGTTGCTAGTACCGGACGATCCGGAAGAGGGCAAGGAAGAGGATTTAACTGAAGTGGAGGTAACTTTTCTACCGGTCCTAGAGGTAATGAAGGCAAAAATACTAATCCACGCTGTGATCATTGCGGAGCCGCCACATGGGAGAATGTTGGGGTCAGACATTTGCATGTTACATATGTGGATCTCTAGATCACCTTATGCGAGAGTGTCCCCAGCGAATGCAGAATTTACCTAGGGAGACTGCGGGATCACAAGCGGCAGCAGGGCTAGGTCGAGACAGAAGTAGGGGCGAAAATCTGTCACATGTGCAGTCTGAGACGGCGAATCGATTAGAAGCGAGGGTTCCTGCTAGAATGTATGCCATGAGGGGGCGAGAAGATGAAGAAACGCAAGACCTGATTGCAGGTCAGTTGTCTATGTTTGGAGTTCCGCTTTACGTTTCAATAGATCCGGGTTCTTCACACTCATATATATGCACAAAAAATGAAAAACTTGGAAACCTAAAGGTAGAACTAGAGGAAGAGGGAATATTAGTTACTAGCCCATTAGGGAGTGAGGTGATTACGAGGAAGGTAGTGAAAGATTGCCCCGTGGAGATACACGGACATATCTTTTGGGGAGACTTATTTGAACTACCATTTCAAGAATTCGACGCCATTCTTGGGATGGATTGGTTGGCCAAACACGATGCATTGGTTCTCTATAAACGGAAGAGAGTTACTCTGCATACGTCAGACGGTGACGAAGTGACCTTAGTGGGAAAGAGGAAGGACTACCTAACTAACATTATTTTCGCTATGACGGCTAAGAGGTTAGTGCAAAAAGTCTGCGAGGCATACCTGTTATGCGCGTTAGAAGAGAAAGAAGAGGCATCAAAGCTACAAGATATACCTACTATTTGCAATTTCCCCGACATATTTCCTGACAATTTACCCGGATTACCACCTAAACGAGAGGTGGAATTCACCATAGACGTGTACCCGGGAGCTGCACCAGTATCCATCGCACCTTACCGAATGGCGCCAGTGGAACTAAAAGAACTAAAGGTATAGCTACAGGAACTTTTAGACAAGGGGTTTATTAGGCCAAGCGTGTCACCATGGGGAGTGCCAGTATTGTTCATGAAAAAGAAAGATGGATCCCTAAGGTTGTGTGTGATTTACCGTCAACTCAATAAGCTGACCATCAAGAACAAATATCCACTACCTCGCATAGACGATTTGTTTGATCAACTCAAAGGTGCTGGAGTCTTTTCAAAAATTGATCTACGATCGGGTTATCATCAATTGGGGATCAAAGTAGAAGAAGCCACATGGGAACGCGAAGAAACTATGAGGAAGCAGTACCCATATTTATTTCCACCTTATGGGCTTCGGGACGGAGCCTAAATTAACGAGGGAGGAACTGTCACATCCACCCACCGCATTTTTGTATAGTAGTCATGTGCACAGTGAGAGAAGGGGAAAGGAGAAGATACTTCCTGACAACGGCCCTAGATAAGGCTATAGGATCAATGGGACCTAATTGAAAAAAATGTAAAGTTTTGGGGAGGTGACTGTAATTTCCAAAAGGTTTTGGGGAGGTGACTGTAATTTCCAAAAGTTATACTGTAGATTATTAATAGTGCACATAACAGACTCCAAAAATGGAGAGTAGAAAAAAATCGGGTCACAACGACGCATAACGGTATTTCCAGAAAACGCCCCGTTAGAGAGAAATGAAGACATGTAGATTAGGGCCATTTTGGTCATTTTAATTAAGATTTATACATGAATCCAAAGTAGAAAATAAACATACGAGTGAGTAGAGGACGTCAAGGGGTTGAATATGAAACGATCGTCAGAAGAAACGGAGCCGGGCAAAACCCGAGCAAAGAAAGGACCTAAAGGGAATTTTGTAAAAAGTCAAGGGCTTATTGGTAATTTTTCAAAATGACTTGGAAACCTAAAATATACTTCAAAAATAGAAAGTAGAGGTCGAAAGGATCAAAACCATATGTAGTTTGCCTCGTGGAACTGTACGATTTAAAAGTTACGATCGATTAATCGCTGAAGGGTATTTTGGTCTTTTCACACCCTAGACCATAAAATTGCAGCACAAGGAGATTGGAGGGCCAAAATATAATTAAAAGAAAGTCCAAGGGCTTGGGTTTTAAATAAATAAAAGAAAGAGACAAATGGACTAATGGAAATTAGCCATTTAAAAGTTATAAAAAGAAGAAAAGAAAAAGGTGTGGACATTTGGCCCTAGAGTATTCATCCAACCCAAAAGTGGACATCATTTCCACTATATATATCATAACAAGAGGAGCAAAATCTCTCTCTCTCAACTCTCCCAAAAACTTCGGCCTCCATAGGAAGAACACCAAAGAGTTTCAAAATTTTGTCATGTTTGATTCAAGTTCAAGGTGAGTTTTAAGGTTTTAAAGTATGTAGATTTCAATTCTAGTATCAATTTTAAGTATATATATATATATATCTATTGGAAGATTGGAAATTAGGGTTCTTGTGGTGGATTTGGAAAAAAATTAAGTAGTGATGATATTGATTAATTAAATAGAAGAATCAAGGTTTCTAAGGTTTAATAAGGTTAGATTAGGGTTTAGTTTGAAAAGAAATGGAAGGGTAGTGTATGTTCTAAATTCTAAGGTTTATGTTTAAGGTTGCATTCTTGAATTTCTTGAAGGAAAAACAAAGATTAAGGAAGGAGAAGAAGGAAAAGCAAAAGGGAATTAAAGGAACAAGGTTTGGTACTTTACCATAAAAGAAATTTTATTTTTCTTACAAACTTTGGTTTATGGAATGTTTGATGTTGATGCTTAAATGTATTGATTGAGTTTAAATTAAATGTTTAAGTAATGTTCTTGGTTTCTTATGGCAATTGAGGTTTTTAAATTTAATTTAAACCAAATGTTTTGAGAAAAATTTGGCAAGTTGATTTGATGAACTTTAATTAGTTTGATTTAAGTTAAACATGCAAAAGTTATCAAAGGGAAGTGTTTTAATCTTCACTTTATCATTAAAGAAGCCTTCATATTGATTTGTAAAAGAAAAATACACTATCCCATGTATTTCATATGTTTGGGCCGAAATGGTCCCAAAATGGCAGATTTCTGGATCTTTTTGTGACAGTATTTTGAGGTAGTAAATGAATTAATTTTTCTACGAAATTTTACGTGTAATTAGTCAACATATGAAATAAGTTTTCTGTAAAATTTCAGCCCAAAATAAGATCGTTTACTTGGTAAAATGGAAGACTGAAGTGGACTGAAATTTTGAAGAAAACCCAGATTTTACTATTCATATGGTCATGCCATTTGCGTTGCCGATTTTACGTGCCGCGATGCTATTTATTTGGCCAATTTGTGACTTTTTGAGGAATGCTTTGAAATGTTTGATATGTTTATTATGGATGTTAAATATGTGAAAAAGGGTAATGGTTTGACTAAAGAAATGTGGTGCCCGACATAAATGGCAAAGCGCGATGGGAATTAAAATGATTTCTCAAGTCATTCTAAAATGAAGTTTGAGACTTAAATTGAATCATTTTAACCTTTATGCTCTACTGGGCAGTTGGGAGTGGTAGATAAGGGTATGGTGCACTATACTAACTTATGCAGTACTGCTTGATATTGTGATTGAATTGTTATGATCTGAACTCAATGGTGAGGGCCATTGGGGCCAATGGTGAGGGCCATTGGTTATAACCAGGATGGTGAGGTCCATTCCTGTGATATGATAATGGTGGTGAGGGCCACCTATGTTACAGTGGTGAGGGCCACTGCCTTATCGCTATGGTTCCCTATATTCCAGTAGAGCCAAAGTCCGGTTATTATTTTTAAACGATGTAATGCAAAATGAGTTTGAATTATGGTTTTTACATTTGTTGAAAGCATATTTACACTGCATGTACAATAACTACCATTGGTTTAGTATTGGTTGATTATTGATTTAATTATTTCCTTTTATTTCAAATGCCTTCTTGTTTTAACTATATTTTCATCTGTAAAGTACCCACTGAGCGACATTGCTCAACGAGTTAAGTTTTCCTTTACTCGTAGGTTCGGAGCAGTAGCTAAATCTTGGAAAGTGACGACTAGACCCACAGCATCTCAGAGTAGATATCTTAGTTTCCATTATGAGTTAGCTAGTTGTGGCTTGTATATGTATATATAAGATTGAGAATTACTATGTTATACTGTACATTAGTAGTATGTAATAAGAATAAATCTCTACTTTATTTTGTACTAGAAGTGTGAATTCTTCTTGCAGGTTGTAGTTGAGGTTATAAGGTGGATTCATTGGGAGTGTATTGAAACTGATTGTATTCGCATTGGTTTGTGTAAAAATGTTTTCAAAACTCAGAAAAACTAGTTTTGTCGACACTTGGGACCAAATTTCTAGGCAAACCTCTGGCAAAATTTCTGTAAAAACCGGAACTAAAATTTTACTAAGTAAAATTGGTAGTAACATTAGGTTAGTGTTGCGCCTCTACTCGGCTTGCACACGTAGGTCGGGAAGGGGTGTTACAAGTTATGGCCCGTTTGGTCTATTTTTTTTCTAATATGACTTAATTATGATGAAAGCCAAAATAAGTTTTTTTTCTTTTAAGCACAAAAGGCAAATTATTTTCAAACTCTTTTTCAAGATAGTCTTTGGATATAAAACCTTTTTAAGGTATGTTATGATCTTTTATGTGTGTGTTTTTATGATAACTTTCTTTATTGGTTTTTAGTTAATTTTTCCTTAAATGTGTGTTTTAGTCTGATAGAAGTATTATGACATAGGTTGAAGCATGAAAATGTGAAAAATGGAGCTCTAACAAAGCCAAGTTGGAGAAAAGTGCATTACACACAGCCAAGAATTTGGAAAATTGAACACGACCATGTTTTCAATGACTTGGTCATGTCCCTCATGAGAAAAGAGGCAAAATTTGGCAGACTGTAACACACCCATCCTACTTAGTGTTGTCACTATGACACAGCCAAGACAAACATGACTTGGCCTTATCACTTAGTTAAGGAAAGAAACTTAAAGGTAGAAGCAGACACATGGAGAAGACACAGCCAGATCACAGGCTATGTCACATGACACACCCACTGGCTTGGCCGTGTTCCACCTAAAGAGCAAATAACTAAAGAAAGGTAGAAGAAGACATGGCCATGAGACACAGCCGTGTCACTGGCTGTGTCACTCCACGCAACAAAAATGCATTGATAGGCAATGATGGACACAGGCACATGACTTGCCCGTGTCCAAGGAAAAATTAATAGACATGGCCAAGTCAATCATAAAATGGCCATGTTAGTGTGTAAAAACTTTTAATTATTAACACATTTATAGGGACAAGATAGGAGACAACATGAATGTTTCTATTTCAAATAAATAAAAGAAGAGAAAATGTGAGTAGTTTTTATGGAAAGAAAGGTTTAAGAATGACTAAAAGGTGGAACAAAGGGAAGTGAGGAGCATGGGGTTGAAAAAGCAACATTCTCTTTGCATTAACACTTAAAATAATTAGAATGGGAATGAAGAAAGGAACACATTGGAGAGGGCTACCATTCTCTATTGCTATTCATCTTCTTCTTATTAAAATACACCATCATCATCACCATTTCCAACTTCATCTTCCTTTCATTCTCATATTTTCTTCCATAGACAAGCTTCTTTAACATTTTTTGGGGATAGTGTTTGGGTAGTTTTTGAACAAGCTCTTGAGAGTGTTAGATTTGGGTGCAGTTTACAGAGTGGATTATAGGCTTAAGAAAGTTTTCTTTTCATTTTCAAGGATAAAACCATTCATTGAAGGGTTGAAGAGGGCTTGGGAGTTCTTCATCACATTCAATTTGAGCTAGGAGGGAGAACTTGAAGTTTCAACTCTTGGCATCTTCAAGGGGTTTTCCATTTTCTCTCAATTAATTCATTTCAAGATTTTTATTGTTTTGAATGAACATTAATATTTCCACGGATAATTGTGATTTGATTTATATTGAGATGAATATTTATTTTGAATTGATGATGAGCAAAATTTCCCATGCCTAATGTTTCTAGTATATTTGATCAAATGTCTTAATTCAATATCTCCATTAATATAACTTGTTACTACTTTTTTGCATTGGATTATATATTAGGATGATAGATTGGCTACCTATTGAAATCTTAATATTGAATGATGATCGAGAGGTGAAATTTGATATTGGAACTATGCAATCAACTGCCCTAAGAATAAATAAAAAATATAAGTTCTATGGTGTACTTAATTTGGTAGCTAAGATAATTGGCTTTTATTAATTCATGAATGTGAGAACCAATGAATTGATAATTGCTAATTGATATTGAGAAGAAAATTAAGTTATAAGGTTATGTTAATGAATAATAGAGAATTGAGCTTTGATTAAATTAATCTACAAACCCTAGGTACCATTCCAAGAATTTAAATTAATCTTGCACAACCATTACTCATACTTTTAAATTTTAATTACTTTTCACCATTGCAACTTATCACACATTCACTCTTTAATTTATTGCTTCAATCAACCAATTATGAATAAACACCTTCTTTGTTAGACGATCCTCGGACAATCCACCATTTGCTATAACTACCTCATATACTTGCAAGTGTCACTTATAGTATTATTTAGTGGAGAGCAACAAGTTTTTGGCACCTCTGCCGGGGAAGGCAATTTTTAGTAGTAGTTTTATTCTCTTATTTTTATTTTAATTGTTTAAAGTGTTTTTTTAATTGCCTTGGTGATGTATGCAAGGACAAAGGTCCTAAGGCAATGAACTTGTTCCATTTATAGATGACATTCATAGACTTCCTAGAACTAAGGGAGTGGATCCTTTGGTAAAAGAAGGAGAAGACACTGGAGAGCAATATAAGGAGAACATGAAAGTAGAAATGGGTGAATTAGAGGGACCATCCATGAAGGAGTTTGCCTGACCAATTATTAGGGTAACCACATTATGTATATGGTTGAGCAACGTTGCAAGAAACTATGATCTAAAAAAATACTCATTACATTACGTGTAGACCCTTTATTTTTGCCCTATCTAGTCTGATCCCAAATAAAGAAGGCAAGCTAAATTTGGTCTGATTTTAAAAGCTTAAACCTAGTTTATAGCTTTGATACAGGTTAGTCCAATTTTAAAAGCCCTAAAGTAAGTTGATTTAATTTTTAAAGCCCTAAAATGGTATGATCCAATCTTAAAATCCCAAAGCAATTCGGTCTGGCCAAAAATTGGCTTAGCCAATTTGCTACCAAGCCGGCCATGGCGAATTGGCCTTGCCAAATTGCCATCGACCATGCCTGAGGTGAATTGGCTTGGCTAATTCATCCATGTCAATTCATCCTAAACCCTTGCCTACAGCAAATTGGCAAGGCCAATTCATCTCATGCCCTTGCATGGAGGCATGGGATGAATTGGCAGGCCATGCACAGGAGCATAGAGCAAGGCCCACGACAAATTGGATAGCATAATTTGCCATGGTTCCTTAATCCAACCTCAATTCAGTTTGTTAATTTTCCTAAACAATATCAGACTTTGTTTGACCATCGGATTAACATATTATGGTTTTTGTTTAATCCTTCTTTGCATATAAATAGCAATAATTAATATGAAAGGTAGGAATTAATAAAGAGAGGCAGCAAAGAATTATCAAAAACATACTGAGAGCAAAAATGAAGAAAAGCAACCAAGATTAACATAGAAGCAGTAGCTGCCATTAATCAAAAGAATCAGCATCCATCAATTGTCCTGGCAATTGTTCCACTTAACTAAATGCTACAATTGATCCAGGCAAGCAGTAGCATAAGTAAGCTTATTCCAATTTATCAACTTTGGTGGAGCCTTCGACCCAGATTTGATTTTCTAAATCCAGTTTAGATTAAAGCTTACAATAGTTATGAATGAATACAATATTGAATGATTTGGAGGTTATAAAATTTTATTAATCTAGTAAGTTAACTTAATTCCTATAGCAATTTTTATTCTTTGATATATGTCATCATACATTAAGCTTAATTCCATCCAGTAGCAATTTGCATATCCAGGTCATATACTTATTTAAATTAATATGTAGTGGTCATAGTTCATGTAATCACAGTAAGCATCAAACCATAATTTCTAAATCCTAAATCTACAAAACCAAAAACCAAAACCCCTCACTCCAGAACCCTAATTTCCTAAACCCTAATCCCTAAACCCTAATATCCAAAACCCTAATTTAGATAGAAACCATAATTCCCCAATAAAACCATATCATGTAAACCGTCTACCTTTCAAGGGCGCTGCCCCCTCTCCCCCGCAAGGGGCACTACCATCTCAACCTCGCCTGCTAATCGGCTAGTGGGACTATTGAAAGCCCGACCCTTATCATAGCACATTATATTTTTCTTAATGGGATAATATTAAGATATGTTTGTTTATTTTTTTAATTATTCAATTATTTTCATATGTTTTGTATTATTTTCTTGATTTATTATTTTCCTTAGATTTATATGTACTTTTAAAGGGAATTGTAAAAGGCATGTTTCCATCTAGCATGGGTGCCTTATTTATTTAGTTCATGTAATTTAGTTTATTTCAAAGACTTTGGACTACTGTAAGGGACATGTTTTCACCTTTTAGTGGGTGTCCTATTTTATTTATTTTCTATGTGAACATTTAAGGATTGTAAGGGTATGTTTCAATATAAGGATGGGTAGCCATATTATTTTGTGATTTACTATTTTATATTATTTTAATGAATGAATCCATTCTATTAATAATTGCATGTAGTATGGATAATATTATAATGTTCAAGAATTTAATAATATTTAGACATGAAAAAGAGGTCAATTCCAATGAACAGGGCGTTATAGGGGTACTAGGTCATTTTCACCTTCCCCATGTCTACCCAACTTTTTAAACCGAATAGGAGGTTGGGAATTCCTCAGGAATTGAGTCATCCACCACTTTTTTTTGCCCGTCTGGGTGGCGACTCCATTTTCTCCAGGTTTAAGCTCGTGTTCTCTAAGGCCTTGAGCCTAACAGTGCCGAAGTCACAAAAACTATTCCACCAGGAGTGGGGGAAAAATCCCCGCTCACAGTATATTGCCCTCTTTTCATGGATTGCTGAATGAAGATCCTCAACTTCATTCGTGATTTTTATACAACCTTGCATACATTCCCTTTGCATGCAATGATGGACGATGAGCTAAAAATGAGGTGTTTCCCATATAGTTTGAAGCATAGGGCAAAGGCATGGTTGATGATTGTACTGAAAAATTCCTTAACCATATGGACTAAAGTATATAATAAATTCATGGAAAAATTCTATTCACATCAAAAAACTAAAGAGTTTAGGGGGAGTATTGTAACATTGACCCAATTGGATGGAGAACCATTTCATGAGGCATGGGATGGCTTCAATTTTTGTTATTCCAATGCCCTAATCATTACTATCCATAACAATTGCTTAATCAATTCTCTTATGATGGGCTCACTCAATAAAGTCAAAATACAGTGGATAGTGCAGCAGGGAGTGCAATGGGTGATCTAATATCTGCAATCTTGGAGAAATTAAACAAGTATTTGGAGGTATATGTATTGTATATACTTAATATATACCTAGTGTATATATAGTGTATACATAATATATATTGTTTGTTGGATATATGTATATATTATATTATATTATATTATATTATACTTGATTTGCCTTCGGGACTAGACGCTTGGCGTCACTGTGATATGATTTGCCTTCGGGGCTAGCTTTTGAGCAATTATTATGATTTGCCTTTGAGACTAGACACAGGGTGTTAATTTGGACCAAAACAGTAACTCTGAGATTTGAATGACATATTAGATCTTTTGGGCCCATGCTTGAGTTTGTTATTATGTGAATTATTAAATGATGAAAGAATATGTTTAAAAGTGAGCTTGGATGCCACATTATGACATAGCATAAATGCATTATGCATTGGCATTGTTTCATAATTATATTTGTCATCAAAGTTTGTACAGCTAGGCTTTTGGCTTAGTGTAATTGTAATCCATCACGCAGGTGACAGGGGAAATTCGATTGTGTAGGAGGGTTCTTCTTGACCGTGTCGAGTCTAGATTTAAGATCTTGAGTGTAGAGTTGATAGTGGGCATTAAGATCACAGACACAACCAGCATGTATATTTTTTATATTACATTTTGATATTACCTATGTTATACTATGTTTTTGGTGCATATATTATAAATTAAAAAGAATGGTTTAGATAAATTTAGAGATGTGGGTTTATATGTGCTTTTGATAAATATTTATTTTAAGGTATTTAAGTTTTTAAATTAGAAAAGTGAAAAATTTTTATTAAATGGGATTGTGATATTTTTGTACCTTATATATGTATTTTATATATGCTGGATGTATATATTGTACGTATATAGGGTATAAGGGTATTATATTTATTTTGGTATCAGAGCCTAGGTTTGAGGTTCTCCACCTAGGTGGGTTGTTAGATAGAGAAAATGAAGATTTTAAATATTATTTTCAATTGTGATATATGCATTGGCATTGGCAGTTTCTAATCTTTGATGTGGTAATTTCTGCTGTATTTGTAGATATAGGTAGTTATGGCTTCTTGGATGCATCAGTCTGCAGAGGGTAGTATAGAGAGTGTAGCTCCTGGTGAGGGTAGAGATGGAGAGAGCTGAGACTGCTGGTAAGGCATCTACTTTTGTGCCTATTACATAAGCAACTGAGGAAAATTTTGCCGGGCTAGGTACGGCATATGGTGGAGCTATTGAGGCAGGCTCCAGTTCAGTAGCCACAACCGTAGCCGCAGTTGCTGATGAGGAAGTATGATAAGTTGCTGCTGTAGTAAAGTAATGACTAGACAGGGTACAGAGAGTGTTTATCCAGTTGCAGGCCAATCCATAAGAGAAGTTTGATTGTGCTAGATCTCTTTTCCAAATGGATGCCTATGAGTGGTGGAAGATGGTTCCCCATGCTATAACTAGTCCACCAGTCTTGACTTATGATGATTTCCTGTGGGAATTCAAGAAGAAGTTACTTTGAGAGAGTTTAAGGATACGAAGAAGATGGCATTCTTGAGTTTGAGACAAGATACCAGGACAGTGAAGAAGTATGAGATTAGGTTCATATGGTTGAGTAAGTATGTTGGAGGGATCATTTTTTGTGAGATTGACCAGTGCTAGAGGTTTGAGGAGGAGCTGAGACCCTCTATCTTGTGTCTTATAGCAGGCTCTCAGTATCATAACTTTTCTTAGTTGGTTACAGCAGCCAGGAGTGTTAAGAGAGCATACGGTCTTACAGCAGCTGCCAAAGCAGAGGAGAGCAGAGCTAGGAGACTCTAGGGTGAGGCAGGTTCTTCATCAGTGAAGAGAGGCCGAGGGGGATATCCTCAGAGATTCAGTAAGAGCCAGGGGTAGTCTAGTAGGTCAGTACAACAACAGAGACAGAGACCTGTAACCTCAGTGCCTAGTGCTCCACCTACTTGTGTTCATTGTGGTAGGGCATATAGGGGTATCTGTTAGAGGATAGGTGCACCAGTAGTGTGTTACAGATATGGTTCACCAAAGGTTTTATGTCCAAAAGAATATTGTGAAAAATTTTGAAAATAATTTTGGTCTTTTGGGCTTAAAAATTATTTTGGGCTTACAATATAATTAGGTTATATTAGGAATGGAACAAACCAAATAAGTCATGATTCAAACTAAGATATATCAAACATAGTCAAAGAGAAAGTATTTGGGTATAAACCTAAAGAAAGTAAATAGGCAAACTACATGGGCTTTAGTCTTTAGGTTGAAAAGCTTAGGTTCCCATAGCAAGTATATAACAAATGGTATAAGGCTATGAGTGGTTATGCCATGCTCGATCTCCATACCTTGAGTGAAAGTATGGTATCCCTTACATAACACAACACGGGTAACACGGGTGTCCTACATCACCCACATAATATAATCTAAAATGATGCAATAGATAATATCATAATAATAAAGAATAAAATAATATAAAGTCATATGAAATCAACTTCTTTTATCCCTAGTGGAGTCGCCACTGTGAGTAATGATTTTTGCCCCCACTCTGGTGGAATGGTTCTTGCGACTTTGGCACTATTAGGCTTAGGGCCTTAGAGAACACAGGCCTAAATCCAGAGAAAATGAAGTCTCCACCTGGACGGACTGGAAAAAAGAAAGAGGTGGATAACTCTATTGCTATGGAATCCCTAACCCCCTAATGGCTTTAGAAAGTTAGGTATGTAAGGGGAATGTGAGAAGTGGCCTATCACTCCTATAACACATGGTTCATTAGAACCGGCCTCCTTTTCATGTCTAAATATTATTAAATTCTAAAAGATTATGACATTATTCATACTACATGGGAATAATAAAATAAAATATCATTATATTAAAATCAAAAGAATGTTCAAAACAAAATAATGAATGGGCACCCACACGAGGTGAAAACTTACCCATACAAACAAATCTAATGTCTCAAACTAAATAAATAGGATACCCACCAAAGGGAAGAAACATATCCTTTTACATTAATCCAAAATCTTTAAATAATAAATTAAATTACATAATAAAAACCGAATCACCCACGAAGTGGAAACATGACTTTTACAATTTTTAAATCTAAATAAATAATTAATTAAATCATTCAAGTTTTAAAATTAAAACATCCAATAATAAAACATCCATAACACGTATTAATAATCAAACCTATATTATATTAAATAAAATTGTACAAACTAGGGTTTTATTATTATAGATTAGGGCTTTCACAAATTTAGGGTTTAGGGTTTTTAGAAAAATAAAATTAGGGTTTCAAAAGTTTTTAAAATTGGATTTTAGGGTTTTGAGATAGAAAATTGTTTTAAGGTCTTATGATTAAAAACTATTTTTGGAACTTTAGGATTTAAAAACTTATTTCAGTGTTTAGTATTAAAAACTGTCTTAGGGTTTTAATATTGAAAAACTTTTTTAGGGTTTTGTGGTTTAAAACTTTTTTAGGGTATTGCTATTGAAAATAGGTTAATGGGCTATTTAATGTTTTAAAACTTTATTATTTTGGATTAAGGTTTCAAGAATTAGGGTTTAAGTCTTGGGAAAGTAAGGTTTTGGAAATTAAGGAATTAGGATTATGAGTTTTTAGAAAAACAGAATTTGGGATTTAGATATTTGAAAAAATGATTAGGGTTTTTGTAATTTTGGAAGACAAATTAGGGTTTGAATAATTTGATTAAAGGTTTTGAATTAAATAGTGGGCCACTGTGAGGTTGAAATAAATATGAAGTGAGCTACTGAAATTAAACAAACAGATTCAATCTTGGTTTTATAAAACATATAACTAGGGTTTTGATAATTCTAAGCTACTATGAAATAATGTATTAGTTAGGTGATTGCTGTTAGGGTTTGTACAAATTATAACCTAAATTAATTAGCTACCGAATCAAATGATTATCATTATTCAATATTTAAAAGAAGAGTGTAGTTATTGGATATTTAAACAGATATGAATTAGAAAACAAAACTTGCATTCATTGGTTCCGCCAATATAAGTTTGAATTAAACTCGTGCTTACTGCTTTACTAACCTTTTTTTTGGATGAACAAAGTAATTTGGCAATTGCCTTAGTTGTAGTCACTCTCTCTACTTTTCTTTACTTCCACTTTTGTTTCTCAAATCATGGCTCAGAGCTTTATTAATTTCTCGTTATTTTGATAATTCTAGCTGAAGCAAAAGTACAGACAGTGTGCTACTACCTTTGTATGGTGTAGTGCTTGTGTTGCTAACTCTCTATCTTTTGGTTTACTATGCCTGCTAGGGGTTTCTCTATTTAATGCTTTATGTTAATTATAGATCAATGTAGCCTCCCTGTTATTAACATTAATCCTTGTTATTTATAGGAAAACAATGACTCATAACCCTAAATCTGCCAAATCCGTGTTCAAAAAGAATTCTATCTTTATTAGGAAAACAAATAACCTACCAAAACACAAAATAAATTAGGGTCATGTCAATTTGGCATCTCCAAATTGACATGGAGCCATCCCACACCGATTTGGAGTGTCCAAATCGACATGGGCTAGGCTCATGTCAATTTGGGTTTCCCAAATCGACATAAGCCTTGCTCATATCGATTTGGAACATCGACATAAGCCTTGATCATTGTTCATGTCAATATGGAAATGCTCGTGTTGATTTGGGCAGCTCCGACTTAAACCATTACAATAATTTTCATTTTCTGGGCCAGACATTTTTAATTTGGACCGAATAGATTCAATTTAGGGTTTTACATTTTTAACCAGCAAAATTTATGCTTTTTGAAGCTAGACAGACTTATTTAAAAGTTGTAGACTAGGTTTAAATCTTTTAAAGTTGGGTTAGATTTATTTTGGCATTCTTTAAATAAGATGTTTTATTAGTTTTTGTCATAGAATTGTGTCTTATTTATTATGATAATTATTGTTTTCTTTAGGTATTTTGGTAGTCCTAATCTGTTTATTTAGTGTTTTCATCAATTTTGGTAGTTTTAGTTTATTTCAGTGTTTATGTCATTTTTGTTCTAGTTTTTAGTGTGGTGTTTATGTGTTGTTGGTTAATGTGTATTTGATTCTTGTTTAAAGTTTGTTTAAGTGTTTATTTTAGGTTAATATGCAAATTGTTTCCTTGGAAGAAAGATAGCATGAAGCAAACAAGAAACCAAGAGAGAGGAAGGAAAATTCAGGTAGTGACTGACACACTCAGAGGACACGGCCAAGCCACTGGCCGTGTCACATGACACGGCCAGGAGACTTGGCCATGTCCCATACCAAGCTAAGGAAGAAGGCCAAAAGATCAGAAGGTGACACACTCAGGGGACACGGCCAAGCCACTGGCCGTGTCCCTCCAAAAGCATCAAACACGGCCAAGCTCACCCAAGCTTGGCCGTGTCACTCACCATTCCAAAGAAAAGAGATGAAAATCAAACAGAAGCGGACACATTCAGGTGACACAACCAAGCTACTGGCCGTGTCACATGACACGGCCAGGAGCTTGGCCGTGTCACTCCATGGACTAAAGGAGCGAATTTTTGGAGCGAGGTTTCGTATAAATAATACGATTAGGGTTTTTGAAGGGGACTTCTGGATCAGCCGTCAGAGAATTAACTTAGGGTTTTCCATTTTTATTTTCTTAGAGATTATTGATTACATTTTGATTCAAACTGATTAGATTAAATTTATTCTAGCCATTGCAACATTCTTCTAGCAAGATCCGAACAAGAGATTCTTCAGAAGCTTAAGGGAGTTTGTAATTTGGTTTTGTTCTCAAACTTTATCTCTTAAATTTCTTTGGAATTGTATTCATGAATTCTATTATGTCTAAATTGATTTCTTTGAATTTTAATGAGATGAATATGTTTGATAGCATTATGAACTAATTTGATCTAGTCTAGGGTTTGTATGGATCTACTATGATTGTATGAATTTGTTATTGCTCTTAACTGAATTATTTCTTTAGCCTTTGGAATTATTGTTAATATATAATTGATTGGCCACCAATTATGTGTTTAAGGTATTAGATGAAGGATTGGGAGATGAAGTCTAATGCTGGAATAATTCAATTAGGGACTTAGGTGAATTAGAAATTTAACCTAAGAAAAAGGATTATTTCAATTGTAACAAGATTACTTGAAAGAGGTTTGAATGTGAGAGCTTATTTCCTTGATTCGATTAATTAAGTTGCTTCAGATCTAATCTTTGAAATTAAATTGGTTGAGAGGAATAACCGTTCATACATATAAGTTAGTAGAGAAGTGTAAACCCTAGACCTTTATATTAAGTGAGTCAATATATCAGCTCAATTTACTTTTATTGTTTTAAACTCCAATCGATCTGTTTTTATTAGTTGTTAGCAATTTGAATTTATTATAATTTGTTATTTGCATCCTAATAATCAATTAGCTTATCTAGTTTCCTTGAGAGATGACCTTGGTGCGATCACCTTTGCTATAGCTATCTCGTATACTTGCGAATGACGCTTATAGTAGAACTAAATTCGAGCGCAACATAAGACCGCACCAACTTTGGTACAAAATTAAGGGTCTACATATATCTACACCACGTGTAAAATTAGAAGTAAGAATGTATATGTCTAATGTTTATTATTTGCAGATATGTACTACTAAGCTGTAATGCTCAACGCAGTTGTGTAAATCACATAGGTAAGAGCGTGCTGATTAGTGAAACACATACTATGGTAGATGCATGGTGATCTAGATTGCCACAAGACCAACGATGCCATTAGCATACATGTATATTTATGATTTAAGCATTTTATTTTATGTAAATTAACTTATAACACTTGTGTTGGTTTATAAAGATTTAAGATGACAGTGTGTATATATCTACGTCAGTATTTGATTTTAATCGATAAAGTTTAAAGTGTTGAGATTTTAATTCTATAGTAATAAAGTAGCAAATTTGGAGAATGAATGAAATTATTAATATTTTGAAAGTGTAAAATTTTTATGCAGGTTGTGCGCTTGTTGTTTTGAGATTTATTCGAATTATATACAAAACTCTAGCAAGTTTTTTCAGAGATTTTCATTAAATTATATACTTTTAGTATTTCAATTATTAATGAATATTATTTATTAAATTATTTTTAAGTTGCAAAATATTTTCTTGAATTTATAAAAATTTGATAAGATTGGAAACTATGACATTCTCATATTAGATATGCATATATATATATATCAGGTGTATGTATTATGCATATATATGGTATAAGGGTGTTACTGGCGAGATGATAACTATGGAAATGGTTAGGTTTGAAATGTGTTTAGGTCATTTTTGTACTAGTTTTTAGTATGATTTTATGTGTGTTTTAGTTAATGTTTTGATTGATTTTTGTTTTAAGTTTGTTTATTGTGTATGTTTTTAGGTTTGAGAGCAAAAAGACCCTTGGAGGATCAAAACAGTGCAAGAAGAGCAAAGAACGAAGAACAGTAGCTGACACACTCAAGGGACACGGCCAAGTCAGTGGCCGTGTCCCTCCAAAAGAGCTCAAACACGGCCAAGTTGCTTCAACTTGGCCGTGTCTCACTTAAATCCAAAGCAAAGAAGAAGAAATTCTCTCAGAGGCAAACACAAGCAAGGGACACGGCCAAGTCACGGGCCGTGTCCCTTCAAAATGATCCAACACGGCCAAGTCACTCCAAACACGGCCGTGTCACTCAACCAAAGAAGAAAAGAAGAAACTCTAAGACAGAAGCAAACACAAGCAAGGGACACGGCCAAGTCACTGGCCGTGTCCCTCCAATTCACCTCAGACACGGCCAAGTCTCCTGTAACTTGGTCGTGACCATATATTCTTTTGCATGAACAGAAATGAAAAAGAGATCGAGGGAGAGCGGCTAGGGTTTTGAGAACAAAAAGAAAAGAGAAGAGAGGGAGGCAAACACCAACTTGGGATGACGAGAGAGTGACACTCTCCTTGTCCCTCATCTTCATCCTCCATCTTCATCTTCTCCATCTTCCATTGACAAGCTTCAATTTGGTTCTTTGGAATCAAGTGGGTCAATAAGCTCTCAAAGGTTGAAGAAGCTTCAATTGAAGGAGTGGTGACTTGAGAAAGCTCCATTCCATCTTCCAAAGGCACAATCAATTGAAGGATTGGTGACTTGAGAAAGCTGCATCCATATTACAAGGGGAATCAACCATTGAAGAGGCTTGAGTTCTTCATCATACATCAAGTGGAGCTAGGAGGAAGATTAGCAATCCTACTCTTGGCATCTTCATAAGGGGTTTTTCTATTCTCTCTTTTAATTCATTTCAATATTGTTTTTGTTGTATTAATAGATTGATATTGCAATTGAACAATTTGTATTTGTTTTATATTGAGTTGAATGAATGTTTTAAATTGATGATGTTGAGTTAAATACCCATGCCTGGGGTTTGTAGTATATTTGATTGAATGACTTTGATTTGATATTTCCATTGATTACCTTGTTGTTGGTTGATTGCATTGGATTGTATGCTAGGTTAATAGATTAGCTACCTATTGATCTCTAGATATTGAATGAAGGACCGAGAGGTGAAATTTGGTATCGAAATTATGCAATCGACTACCCTATGAATGAATTAGAAATATAAGTTCTAGGGTTTTATTAATTTGCAAATGCAAAATAATTGGTTATTGCTATTTCATGAATGTGAGAACTAATGAATTGGTAATTGACTAATTAATCTTAAGAAACAAATTAATTACAAGGCCATGTTAATGGATAATTGAGAATTGAGCTTTGATTGAATGGACCTATAACCCTAGGCACTTTCCCGAGAACTGAATTGATCTTGTGCACCCATTACACACATCAAACCCTACGTACGTTAATCTTAGGTTTAAATTATCTTTTACAATTCCAACAACAAACTTCTGCATTTAAATAAATTGTCAATCAAGCTATTACGAACCACACCTTCTTGGGGAAACGACCTTGGGGCGATCACCTTTGCTACAGCTACCTCGTATACTTGCGAGTGATGCTTGGTAGTAGAGTTAATTCGAGCACAACAAGTTTTTGGCGCCGCTGCCGGAGAAGGTTGTTAAGTAGTGATAGTTTGATCTTTCTTTTCATTGTTTGTTTATTTTCTGTGAATTGTTTGTTTGTCTTGTTTTTCTTTAAATTTACTTATTTGTTTGTTTTCTTTAAGTTGCTAAGTGCCTTGTGTAAATATGCAATTTTCAAGGTGCGCAAGGGTTTACGATGATAGCCCTAATTCTGACATGGCATGGCAATTAGCAGAATTAACGAACCAAATTAAGATGCTAAATGCAAGAGGACAAACACCTATGCCTACTCGAAGAGTATGTTCAGCATGTGGCATTGCAGGACATAGCGCAAACATGTGTTTATTTGGTTATGGACAATATCAAGAGAGGCAAGAGGAAGAATATGCCTCTGAAAATTTCCAGCAAAGGGGTAGAAGTAACCCATATTCCAATCCTTGTAATCCAAATTGGAGAAACTACCCAAATTTTTCTTGGAAAAACCAGCAGCACATTCCACCTCCAAATTTTTTTCAACCTTACCAGAGAAGTTTTTACTCTCAAGAACAATATTCAAATCAAGATTTCCTTAAGAAACCCACTTTGGAAGATAGTTTGAATACCTTCATTCAAATTAGTGCACAAAATTAGATTCAATACAAGACGTCCAAAGTGGAAGATGATTTGAATACTTACATTCAAATTAGCACATAAATTCAGGAAAGAAGCAATGAGAGGTTTGATTCTTTGGAGGAAACATTGAAGAGGGTGGAAATGTAACTTGGGCAACTGGCACATCAACTCCAAGAACACCAAGAGGAGGAATTTCCTAGCCAATTGGAGCAAATAGAGGTAATCACAAATTTTAAGAGTAAACAGGTGATATATAACAATTTTTGTGATTCCTTTGATGCAGGAACTAACAATGACGAAGATGGAGAGGAAATGCAATCAAACATAGAGGAGTTAATTCATTCAAAGGAGGAGGAGAATTTGGAAGCATCGACTTCGACAAATTTGCATGAACCTCCAAATCCTTGTATGCCACCAATCCCATTCCCAAGTAAGCTGAATGCAGAGAAACAAGGTATGCAACTTTCTGAACTCCATGATATGCCCTATAGTGAAGATAGTGTAGATAAGCTTGAGGTGGCCATGACCATAGAAGTAGAGCCTAATTCTTGCAAATTAGAAATTGATGAGAGCAATTTACTAGAGAATAATGAGATTGTTGAGGGAGAACTTCAAATTGCTAAAGAGAATGTAGAACACATTCAACCAAACTTGGTTGAACTTAAAAAGACCCCAAGAATTTTGAAAGATGTTTTGGTTGGGGAATACAATATGCAACAAATTATCATCTCTCCCACTCTTGGTGGTGAGAATGAGCAAAAACCATGTTGCAAACTGAAAAAGTTTCTTAATACGTCCCTATATCATTAAAAAATCAAGCTAAGACAACCCTCACATATTCTTTTTGGACAATTGCCCCCCTAAGAATGCTACCTAAGCTTTTCAATATATTGGGCATTTTTCAAAGTTGCATGGTGTTCATCCTCTCAGTCATGGGCTCCAATTGCATTATGGGTGGAAGGAGCCCCACATATCGTATATGGGAACGATGGAAATCAGGTATCATCTAAACTTTCTCTGTAGTATGCATGCTCACATTGAGGACAATGTAAATTTTTAAGTATCGGGTGCATTTGGTGTTTTATGTTTTTACTTTTAATTGCCTTTTGTTTAGGTTTTAGTTACTGTTTTTAATGTTTTTCATTGAATAAATGAGTTTTAGAAAGTTCAATTGTTATAAAAAATTGTTGATAGATGACCTTTGAATTTTTGAAGCATGATTTGGAGAATTGAATAGATTTGGTGCTTATTGTCAATTTTGTTGGTTTTTCCTTGCATTGCCATTAACCTTGTGAGGAATTGAGCCATCATCTTATTATTCTTTTTGTGGGTGAACATCATTGATTGAAGAATTGCTAGAACTTGCTTTGACATGCATTTTAAGATTACATAAAAATTTCAAGGGACAGAAGCGAACACAAGCAAGGGACATGGCCAAGTCACTGGCCGTGTCCCTCCAATTCACCTCAAACACGGCCAAGTCTCCTGTAACTTGGCCGTGACCCACCTGAAAAGTGTATAAATTCTTTCACACGAACAGAAACGAAAAAAGAGATCGAGGGAGAGCGGCTAGGGTTTTGAGAACAAAAAGAAAAGAGAAGAGAGGGAGGCAAACACCAACTTAGGATGAGGAGAGAGTGACACTCTCCTTGTCCCTCATCTTCATCCTCCATCTTCATCTTCTCCATCTTCCATTGACAAGCTTCAATTTGGTTCTTTGGGATCAAGAGAGTCAATAAGCTCTCAAAGGTTGAAGAAGCTTCAATTGAAGGAGTGGTGACTTGAGAAAGCTCCATTCCATCTTCCAAAGGCACAATCAATTGAAGGATTGGTGACTTGAGAAAGCTGCATCCATATTGCAAGGGGAATCAACCATTGAAGAGGCTTGAGTTCTTCATCATACATCAAGTGGAGCTAGGAGGAAGATTAGCAATCCTACTCTTGGCATCTTCACAAGGGGTTTTTCTATTCTCTCTTTTAATTCATTTCAATATTGTTTTTGTTGTATTAAGAGATTGATATTGCAATTGAACAATTTGTATTTGTTTTATATTGAGTTGAATGAATGTTTTAAATTGATGATGTTGAGCTAAATACCCATGCCTGGGGTTTGTATTATATTTGATTGAATGACTTTGATTTGATATTTCCATTGATTACCTTGTTGTTGGTTGATTGCATTGGATTGTATGCTAGGTTAATAGATTAGCTACCTATTGATCTCTAGATATTGAATGAAGGACTGAGAGGTGAAATTTGTTATCGGAATTATGCAATCGACTACCCTATGAATGAATTAGAAATATAAGTTCTAGGGTTTTATTAATTTGCAAATGCAAAATAATTGGTTATTGCTATTTCATGAATGTGAGAACTAATGAATTGGTAATTGACTAATTAATCTTAAGAAACAAATTAATTACAAGGCCATGTTAATGGATAATTGAGAATTGAGCTTTGATTGAATGGACCTATAACCCTAGGCACTTTCTCGAGAACTAAATTGATCTTGTGCACCCATTACACACATCAAACCCTACGTACGTTAATCTTAGGTTTCAATTGTCTTTTACAATTCCGACAACAAACTTCTGCATTTAAATAAATTGTCAATCAAGCTATTACGAACCACACCTTCTTGGGGAAATGACCTTGGGGCGATCACCTTTGCTACAGCTACCTCGTATACTTGCGAGTGAGGGTAGTAGAGTTAATTCGAGCGCAACAAAATGTTGGGAGCAAATTCATAGTAAAAGAATATTGGAGAAAGGCATAGAGGAGCATATGAGTTGTATACAAATTTAGAGATGGCAAGACAAATAGCAAAGTTGACAATGAAAGAAAAATTATAGAACTCTAAAGAAAACATGCCTATGTTAAGTCAAGGGACATGTTCACTATGTGGTGTTATAGGCCATAATGCAAATATGTTCCCTTCAAGCTTTGATCAATTACAAGAAGGGTAAGAGCAATTATATGCCTTTGGAGGTTTCCAACAAAGGGGTAGGAATGACCCATATTTAAATTCTTATAATCCCAGTTAGAGAGGCCACCCAAATTTTCATGGAAGAATCAATAACAAGTTTCACCTCAATAATCCTTTCAACCTTATCAAAGTGGTCCTCAATTTCAAGGATAATCTTCACATAAAGATCAACCAAACCATGGAATAAAACTTGAATGCTTTCATTCAAGTAAGCACGCAAAATCAAGAATTGAAAAATAAAAGGTTTAATTCTTTGGAAGCATCATTGAAGAATGTTGAAACACAAGTTGGTCAATTGGCTAACCAACTTCAAGCTCATCAAAAAGAAAAATTTTCAAGTCAATTAGAGCAAGCCAAGGCAATCATGATCTTAAGAAGTGGTAAAGTAATTGATAACAAAATTGTTGATTCTTTGGATGTAGGTACAATTCAGGAAAATGGTGAGAAAATACAAACAAGCCTAGCTCAACCAAGCAAATCAAAAGAGGAGGAGAGCTTGGAGGCATCCACTTCACCAAAGTTGCATAAATCTCTAAATCCTTATAGACCGCCAATATTTTGCCAAGCAAGTTAAAAAATGAGAAGCAAGACCAACGATTTTTTGAAATTTTTAACATGCACTCAAAGGTAAGTATAAATCTTCCCTTACTTGAGGTGATTAAAAATATTCCAACTTATGCCAAATTATTTAAGGAACTAAACACTGAAAAGAAAATGTATGAGCTGAATTAAAAGTTGATAATTTTAGAAGTAACAAGTGCCATTTTACAACACAACTTATCTCTTACGCTAATGGATGCTAAAAGTTTTATACTTAATATCTCTATGGGGAATGGGAAGGAAACCATTAGCATGTGTGATATAGGAGCTAGCATAAACTTGATGCCATATTCCATTTATTTGAAATTAGAGCTAGGGGAACTTTAACCAACTAAAATGGTGTTGCATCATATAGATAGAACTCTTAGATACTCTAAGGGAATCATAGAGGATGTTCTAGTTCAGGTAGGTGGTTTGATTGTTCTTGTTGATTTCGATGTATTGGATATGAAGGAAGAAATCCCTAGGGATTCTAAACATATAATTCTGCTAGGAAGGCCTTTTATGGCTACAACTAATACTTTGATTGATGTTAAAAATTGTAAATTAACCATGACTATTTTAGGAGAAACTGTGGAATTTTTAATCTTTAACACTTCCCCTATTCCCACTACTATTGTGTATAAAGATTGCTCTTTTATTGATTATACTAATATTGTTGTTGAAGAAGTTTTCTTGAAGAAAAGTAGTGAAGACAAGCTAGATATGGCCTTATGTTTTGGTGAAGTTGAAAATTATAATGCGGAAAGTAAGGAATGAAATTCAATACTGGATGATGAGAGTAATGAGAGGGAACTTGAGATTGAGGAAAAGGAGATTCAACCAAAAGTGGTGAACTTAAAGAACTCCTAAAGCATTTAAAGCATGTTTTTCTTGGGGAGAAGAAAGTACAACCAATGATAATTTCTGCGACTCTCAACAGTGATGAAGAAAAGAAACTTGTGAGTGTTAAAAAAATTTAAGAGAGCCATTGGTTTGGTTCAGCGGTATCAAGGGTATTAGTCCCTCCATGTGTATGCATAAGATAGTTTTAGAAGAAGGTGTTAAACTGGTGAGAGAGGCTCAAAGGAGGCTTAACCTAAATATGAGTGAAGTGGTCAAGAAGGAGGTTCTTAAGGTCCTTGATGAGGGGGTGATCTATGCCATAGCTGATAGCGAGTAGGTTAGTCTCGTACATGTGGTGCCAAAGAAAGCTAGGTTGACTGTAGTTCAAAATGAGAAGGGAGAATTAGTATCTACATGAACTCACACTCGGTGGTGAATGTGCATAAACTATAGGAAATTAAACAATGTCACCAAGAAAGATTATTTTCTTTTACCATTTAATGATCAGATGCTCGGTAGATTATCTTGACATGCTTTTTACTATTTCCTTGATGCTATTTTGGGTTACTACAAAGTTCCTATAGCACCAGAGGATCATACCAAAAAAACTTTCACTTGTCCCTTTGGGAAATTTGCATTTCAAATGATGTCATTTGGACTTTGCAATTCACTAGGGACATTTCAAAGATGTATGCTTTCCATTTTTCTGTTATGTTGGATAAGTACATTGAGGTAATTATAGATGACTTCTCTATTTTTGGCAATTCATTTGATGATTGTTTGCATAAGTTGACTTTTATACTTGAAAGATGTATTGAATGCAATCTAACCCTGAGTTGGGAAAAGAGTCATTTTATGTTTGATCATGGCATTGTTTTAGGCCATGTTGTTTCCCATAAGGGCATCGAAGTGGACAAAGCTAAAGTTGAGTTGATTATGAATCTGCCAACCCCCACATCTGTTAAAGGGATTATAAGTTTTTTGAGACACATTGGATTCTATAGGTGGTTGATAAAGGATTTTTTCCAAAATTTCACATCCTTTATGTCATTTGCATGGAAAAGATGTCCCATTTGTCTTTGATGATTAGTGTTTAGAAGCATTTGAAATTTTGAAAGAAAAATTGACTTTTGCCTATATAATTGTTGCCCCAAATTGGGATTTGCCTTTTGAAATCATGTGTGGTGCATCAAATTATGCTATCGGAGCCGTTTTGGGCCAAAGGGTGAATAAATTGATGTTTAATTTATTATGCAAGTTTGTCTTTAAAATGATGCGCAAATGAATTACACAACCACTAAAAGAGAGATGATAGTTATGGCATTTTCACTTGACAAATTTAGATCTTATTTAATAGGTTCTAAAGTCATAGTATTTTAGGATCACACGGCCTTGAAATACCTATTGACTAAACCACAAGCTAAACCTAGGGTCATTAGGTGGGTTTTAATGTTGTAAGAATTTGATGTTGAAATTAAGGATAGGAAGGAAAGTGAGAATTTAGTAGCCAACCATCTTTCTAGATTGAATTCTGATGATAATGATATGAAAATTACTTATGAAAATGCCTTTTGGTAATTTCTCGATGAATAGTTATTATTTTAACTCAAGCACCATGGTATGCCGATATTGCTAGCTATCTTTTTTGTGATTCCTACATTCCTGTAAGTACTATTTTGGAATGAGCCATATTTATTTAGAATTTATAGGGATGATTATCAAAAGATGCGTGCCAGAAGAAGAGCAATTACAAGTGTTGAAATTTTGCCACAACAAGTATTATGGATGGCATTTTGGAGGAAAGAAGACCACCGAGAAGGTTCTTCAAAGTGGTTTGTATTGGCCTACTCATTTTAAATATGCTTATAACTTTTGTATAAGATGTGATAGATGCTAAAGAGTATGAAATATTAGCAGGAGAAATGAAATGCCTCTTAATATTTTTTATTGTGGTGGAAATTTTTGATGTATGGGGAATTAATTTCATGGGGCCATTTCCCAAGTCATCTGCCTTTGAATATATCCTTCTTTCTATAAATTATGTGTCCAAGTGGGTAGAAGCTATCCCAACAAGGACCAATGATGCTAATGTTGTTTCAAAATTCTCGAAGGAAAACATTTTGAGTAGGTTTAGGACACATAAGGCAATCGTGAGTGAGGGAGGAAGCCATTTTTGCAATAAATGGTTTGAAAGGTTAAGGACCAAGATGGGTATTCCGCATAAGATGGCAACCCCATATCACCCCCAAACATCTGGCCAAGCTAAGATATCCAACAAGAGAATTAAATGAATCTTGGAGAAAATAATGAGCTCAACGAGGAAAGACTGGGCGAACTGTCTTCCAGAAGCACTGTGTTCATATCAGATGGCTTTCAAAATACCTTTAGAAATGAGTCCATATTGTCTATTCTTTGGCAAGGCATGCCACCTGCCAGTGGATTTAGAGCACAAAGCCTATTGGGCAATCAAGGCTATAAACATGGACTTGGATGGAGCAAAAAAGCAAAGGATGGTGTAAAATTCAGAGTTTGATGAGTTTGAGGCCTATGAGAGTTCAAGGATCTACAAAAAATGAAAGCTATACATGACAAAATGATCCTTAGAAGAACCTTTGAACCGGGAATGAAAGTCCTTTCATTCAATTCAAGGATGCGGCTATTCCTCAAAAAATTAAGTCCTGTTGGAGTGACCATTTCAAGAAGTTCAAACATTTCCATATGGAGTTGTTGAATTGTTAAATTTTAAAACCAATGAGATTTTTAAAGTGAATGGGCAAAGGATGAAGCCCTATATGGAAGAGCTCCAAGTTGTAAAAACCAGAGAAAGCATGGTATTCATTGATGAGTTATGCAACAATGCCAGCTATACGACATTAAAAAAGTGCTCAATGGGAGGCAACCCATCAGTATGTATTTCTATTATTAATTAAATTTTCATATTTTGGATTTCTAAATTTTTATTTTTGGTTTGTAATAAATTGAATGGCATGGGTACTCTGATGGGTATTTTTGTTGTGATTGAGTTTCATGACAAGAAATGAAGGAAAATATTAAATAAATTAGGCATGGGTAACACTACCAATACATTTATAAAAGAAATTTTTATTGCAGTAGCAGACACGGCTAGATGACACAGCCGTGTCAAGCATCCCAAAAAAAAGCTCAGCGCACAGAAGCAGACAAGCCCAACTGACTTGGCCGTGTTTGTGGTCGTGTCACGCGAGCATGGCCAAGTCAGCCCAAGCCATGTCACTACCCAGTTTCAAGCCCACTTTTCACAGATGTAGATATGCCCACTGGGCGTGGTCGTGTTCGCGGCCGTGTCTAGTCCCAAAACACATGACATGGACAAGTCAATTAAATCTCAAAAAATCACCTCAAAAACTCAATTTTCTATCTCAAAAACTCACCTCCCTCACTCAACAAAACCCACACCTACCCCAAAATCTCAAAATTTTCCATCAATTCTCCCTTATTTCTTCCTAAATACTGAAATAAATCTCTCCAAAGCTCTCAATTTCATCAAATCTCAAGATACTAAAGACTAAGATGGTGTCCCACCATAAGAGGAGGCAACCTTCATCATCTTCTTCATCCTCTTCAAAGAGATTAGCAATTCAAGCTAGGGATTTTTTCCCCTCAAGGTATGTAAGTGATGAATCCCTTAATGCTTTGGGAATTAGGGAAATTTTTGAAATGTATGTTAGGAATTTGAATTGGGAAAAGTTCATAACACTCAAGCTCTTGCAATTTCAAGAGTTAACAATTGAGTTTCTTTCTTCTCTTAAGATATAAAAGGATGAGTCTAAGCTTTGCACTAAGCAAGGCTAGGATTCAAATTGAATTGAAAATCACATGTTATCACTATTAAGCACTTGAATGAAATATTTGGTTTTAGTCAAGAAGGGTATAAATCCATACTTAAGGACTTTAAGCACCAATTCGCATGGGGAGACATCAAATAGGCCAAAGCAACACAATTGGCAAACCCTGCATTGAGATATTTGCATCGGTTCATATCATGTAGCTTCTTTGCTAGAAAGGAAAGCCCCAAGGTAGTTTCACTTAATGAATTGTTTTCCTTGTGGTGTGTCGACAATAATGAACCGATAAGCACGGTGTATTGATTAGCCAAAATTTTGGATAACATGGCTCATAAAAGAAAGGGTACAATTTGTATTGGTGGAATAGTCTAAGCTTTGATCAAAATAGTTGCGGCATGCAAAGAATTTATGGAAGTGATGCATTGGATATAACCACTTTGATAACTAAAAGTGGCAGGACTTATGTGATGGCTCAGGTGAGCCAAGTGTGTAAGGCTACAAAAGAGATAATGAGTTGATTTAGAATCTGATTCTGAATCACTCATCTTGGATGAAGATGCCCCAGTTCCAAAAAATGATGAGGTGATTAGTAGGATAGAAGCCTCAGAAAACAAAGTCAATCGTAATCTTGCCGAAGTACTCAAGCAATCGGAACAAATCAATAGCAACTTGGCCATGATTTTTAGTCTTCATCCCTTGGCCGCATCATCATCAAAACCTCTACCGCATGGCTCCAACTAGCTTCAACCTTTTGAAAGTGCATTTTATTTTATTTGGTCTCTATTTTTGGGTGTTTTTGTTACTATTTCCATTTACTATTTTTAGTTATTAAAGCTGTATGTTTTGCTATCTTTTATTTATTGTTATGTTGTTTTTAGAATAATTAATGTTCATTGTTGGAAAGACACGGTGAAACTATGGAAGATAGGTTTTACCTAAACCCTTCTTCTTTCAAAATAATGCTTGTTTACATTTGGGACAATGTCAATTTTAAAATGTGGGGTGCAAAGTTTTACTTGTAACATACTTTTGTTTACTTTTGTTGAGTTGCTTTGCTTATATTATTTTTGAATGTTGAAAAGTTCAATTATTATAAGATTGTTGATATGTGACCTTTGAATTTTTGAAGCATGAAATTGAGAATTTGATAAAATTGGTGCTTATTGTCGATTTGGATGGATATTCCTTGCAATACTTTTAAACTTGTATGAAAAATTGAGCCTCTTAAGTTGGAGACCAACTTATTATTCTTTGTGTGTGAACATTATTAATTGATGAATTGCTAAAACTTGCTTTGACATGCATTTTAAGATCACATAAAAATTCCAATTAGCCATCAATATGATTAAGGCAATTAGGTGTACCCATTTTAGCTTTAAAAGGCCAATCTAATATACGACCTTAGTTCACCAATTTTAAGCCTATTCCATTTTCCCTTTTCTTTTTTTTTACAACATCATTAGCCTTGAACTATTGTGTTTTAACTCTTACCTTTTCATTAGGATCAAGAGCATTTCAAGTACTTAAGTGATTGATCATTGTGTTAAATAAAGTGTGGGGGTTAAATTTAGTGGGTTTATTGTTGCAAATAAACATTTAGTAATTATTGTATTCCTTTATTAGATTTTCTTATTCTTCTTCATATTATTGCTATATTAAATCTAAAATGAGAACAAATTCAAATCCTATTTTGATTTAAGAAAAAAATTAAAAATGTAAAAAATAAAAAAATAATAGAAATTTTTGTTCTTATGGGTAGGGTTGGAATAAGTTTGGGTATGATCTTTGTAAATAAAATAAGTGGATCCTCTTAAAAGAGTATTTTAATGTCAAGTGCTAAGTGGGAAGAAGGAGTTTTGGGATTGTTGGGTTTTAGTATGATTGCTTACTTCATTCTTGAAGTACTCTTGAACTTAATAAATAAGCTCACATTTCCAAATGTCATGCCTTTACCTTAGCCCCATTACAACCAAATGAAAGGCCTTGTGATTGATGATTGATTAGAATTTAGTGGTAGAGATTTGATTGATAAGAAAGCCTATAGTTATAATCTTTCATGGAATGTTAGGAGCGTAAAAACTACCTTATTTAAAAACTTCAAAGAGTTAGTAAGGGAGTTCCAACCTTTGTTATGCATAGAAAAGCATTGAATTACATGAGTATTAATTTTATTTAATTTGATAATGATTGTGGATAATAGGAGAAGGGAGTCTTGATATATCCTTATAACTTTTGAACTTGATTAAATTTTTCTCGTTTGGTTCTATTTTTAACTTCGCTTGGGAATAAGCAAAGGATTAAGTGTGGGGTAATTGTTATGATCATTTACATGTGTGTTTTTAGGGTAACTTTATTGGTTTTTATTTAATTTTTCCTTAAATATGTGTTTAAGTTTGCTTGAAGTGTTCTGATTTCGGTTTAAGCATAAACATGTGCAAAATGGAGCTTTAACATAGCCAATTTGGAGGAAAGAGCATTGGACGTAGCCAAGTTGTCTTCAGTTATTTGGCCATGTCACTCATCAAGAAGTTGGAAAATTAAACACGACCATGTTTTTAATGACTTGGTCGTGTCCCTCATGAGAAAATAAGGAAAATTTGGTAAACTATGACATACCCATACTACTTGGTTGTGCCATATGACATGGCCAGGAAAAAAATGACTTGGTCATGTCCTTTTGATAAGGAAAGAAACTTGAAGGCAGAAGTAGGCAAATGGAGAAGATACAGCCAAGTCACAGGCCGTGTGTGAGCGGGGATTTTCGCCCCACTCCCAGTGGAATGGTTCTTGCGACTTCGGTACTGTTTAGGCTCAGCACCTTAGAGAACACGGACCTAAGTTCAGAGAAAATGGAGTCGCCACCCGGACGGGCCGGGAAAAAGAAAGGGGTGGATGACTCGATTTCTAAGGAATCCCCAACCCCTTAATGTGTTCGAAAAGTTGGGTACGTGTGGGGAAGGTGAGAAATGGCCCAGCACCCCCATAACGCCCAGTTCATTGGAACCGGCCTCCTTTACCGGTCTTAATATTATAAAATTCTTAAATATAACAACATTATCCATACTACACACAATAAAAAGAAAGCATCATTATATTAAAATCAAAGCAATGTCCAAACAAAACAAAACAAATAAATGGACACCCATCCAAAGATGGAAACATGTCCTTACATCACATCCTAGATAGGACACCCACCGAAAGGTAGAAACATGCCCTTTACATAAGTTCTAAGATGGAAAAGCAAATTAAATTACATTATATTTAACTAATGAGGTACCCACCAAGTGGAAACATACCTCTTACAACTTTTGGAAATCTAAATTACTTGATAAAAGTAAATAATCATTCAACATAAATAAATCATTCATCAAAGCTATTAATCAAAATAGAAAATAAATATCCATCCATGATAAATTAAATAAATCAAGTATTGAAATTAAATAAATTAAAGCAGAAGAGATAAATCAAAGCATAATCAAGTATAGAATTAAATAAAGCAAACAAAAGTCTAATTATAACTACTGTGACTTTTTATGGAATTAAAATAGATTAGGATTTTATGTTTTAAAAGGTTGGTAAGACTCTTTGATTAACTAAATTAATATTTCAATGGTGAGATCATGAAACTAGGGTTTTAGACTCTTTGAAATTGTTTTGATTTGTGGTTTTAAATAGTGATTTTAAGCTACTGTATAATTTTAAAATATTTATATTTTTATGGTTTTTTAATGTTTTAAAGGATTAGGGCTTAGAAAAAAAAATTAAGATTTAAGGTTTTAAAGGAGTTAGAGTATATTATTTTAGGTTTAGAAATCGAATTAGGGTTTTAGTATTTTAGAATTTGGGTCTCGGGTGATGAATTTGAATTAGGGTTTAGAAAAATAATTTGATGATTTCATGAGATTTTATAAGTTTAAACCAAACAAATTAAAGTTTTTATGAATAAAAAAGATTTATATAATTGGAAAAGTATTTTAGGGTTTTTTTTTATAAGAAACATAATATGTTTTAAGAGTTTACATAATTTGGAAAGTAAATTGGAATTTTGGGGTTTTGAAGAAATAAAATTAATAACTTTAAATTCTTTGGGAAATAAAGCAACGAATTAATGTTTTTAACTTTGAACAAAAGGGATTAGGTTCTGGGATTTTTGAATTAAAAGAACAAAGGAAAATTTAGCTACTGTATAAAAAAACAAAGAATTTAATACATACCTTTTTTTTATGATTTCTCCAAAAATAAGTCTTCTTGGATGAACAAGCTCCAAAGACAAGCCTTTTTTGCCTTTGAATTGCTTAAATCGTGTTTCTGCTCCTTAAAAATCAAATGAATTCAATTATTGCTTTTCCACTTCACTTTCGGATTCAAATTCTCAAAGCTACTGTGAAATTTTTCCTCCCTCATTTGGTTGCCTTTGGTCCTTATTTATAGAGGTCTTTCTATGTAGATTCCTTATTATTCATGGCAAGTAATATAAATAAGAAAAGGAAACCAAAACCTAATTAAATTAGTTTCAGAAATTTTGCATCGGAAAAAATTACGCTGCCTAAAAAAATTACCGCGGGAAAAAATGCCCTGGCGAAAAAATTCTGCCGCTGGAAACTGCGGCAGTGGGATCTCGGTGGGCCTGCGGGCGAAATAGAAAATCTATTTCGCTCGCAGGAAATTCCTGCGGGCGAAATGCCCACGGGCCCGCGAGACGATTTTTTCGTCGCCGATTTTTCCGAGTTCGATTTTTATTTTTCTTTTTATTTTTCTTTTTTGACTTTTATTTGTTTATTTTTATTTTTTATTAATAAAAATTAGATACTAAAGCAAAAAATAGTTAAAAAAATTATTTTAGACCAATTAGACAACAAAAATCATTTAGGACTAAATAAAACATATTGGACCAGATTGGGTCAAAAATTAAGGCTCTACAGTTTGCTCCCTGCTTGAATGATCTGAAGCATTAGTGAAAGAGAGTGAAAAGCAATAAGACTTAATTTTTGATTAGATGGTTGAGATTTTAGGTTAGGGACCCGGTTTGAGTTCTGGACTCAAGGATGATTCTAGGTTCTGGACCTAAAGAAAATTTGGGTTCTAGACTCGGTTCGAGTTCTAGACTCAATGGATGATTCTAGGTTCTGGACCTAAGGAAAATTTGCGTTCTGGACCCGATTCGAGTTCTGGACTCGAGGATGATTCTAAGTTCTGACCTAAGAAAAATTTGGGTTCTGGACCCGATTGGAGTTTTAGACTCGAGGATGATTCTAGGTTCTGGACCTAAGAAAAATTTGGGTTCTGGACCCGATTGGAGTTCTGGACTTGAGGATGATTTTAGGTTCTGAATCTAAGAAAAATTTGGGTTCTAGACCCGGATTGAGTTCTGAACTCGAGGATGATTCTAGGTTCTAGACCTAAGGAAAATTTGGGTTATGGACCCGGGAGATTTGGAGACTCGGATACTCAATCCTATTTGGATTTGGATACTCAATCCTAAAATGGATTCGGATACTCGATCCTAAACTGGATAGGGATACTCGATCCTAACTTGGATTGGGATTCTCGATCCTAACTTGATTTGGATACTCGATCCTAAACTGGATTGTGATACTCGACCCTAAATTGGATTTGGATACTCGATCCTAAACTGGATTGGGATACTCAATCCTAACTTGATTGGGATACTCGATCCTAATTGGATTGGGATACTCGATCCTAAATTGATTTGGATACTTGGACCCGAGATTGGGTACTTGGACCCGAGATTGAATTGATTTAGATTTAATTTGGGTTCTTGGACCTGAGAGTGGGTACTTGGACCCGAGAATGAATTTGACTAACCTTTTATCAGTTAAGAAGTTTGACTGCTCCGACTGTTTTATGCATTGTGATTCTTCACCCTTAGAATGGATCTTCATCCTTGAAAATCGGGGTCTTCACTCTTGCAAATGGATCTTCATCCTTGGAGATTGAGTCTTCTTTGTTCTTTGAAGATGGGAGTGACATGGCCAGTGGCTTGGCCATGTCTTCTGGGTGTGTCAGCTTCTGCATTTTTTCTTTGGTTCTTCTTTATTTTTTCTTTGGTTCTTCTTTGTTCTTGGCTTAGGATGGGACACGGCCAGTGGCTTGGCCGTGTCTCCTGCCAGTGTCACCTACTGTTTCTTTTCTCTCTTTGCTTGGTCTTTCTTTGCTTTGCCCTTTAGGTGAGACACGGCCAGTGGCTTGGCGGTGTCGCCTGCCCGTGTCATGTTCTGCCAAAATTTCTTTTGAGGTGACACGGCCAAGCTTGATTTGGTTTGATCCATGCTCTTCTTTCCTTGTTTTGATCTTTCAAGGGAGTTTTTTTAACCACTTTTCCCTTGCAACTGCTTTTTCCTTTCTTCTCCAATTTTGATTGGATCTTATATCCTCTCCTTGCCCCCTAAGGATTTTTCTTTCATGCCAGCTTTGATTGATGTTTTTCTTGTCTAGTTCTTTGCATAAGCACACATTTCTTCTTTTGCAAAATGACCGGGGCTTCCACAAGCAAATAGGCTTTCCATGCTCCCTTGATTTGATATCTTCTTTTTGATACTTTACTTCGCAGGGTATTGATTTGAATTACCCGGTACGTTCCCAATTTCTTGGTAATTTATGCTATATGTATGCATGATTATGTATGCTCTTACCTTTTATCCTTCTTGGCTCACAGCAGATGCTTGAAGAACAGAAAAGGAAACTTCAAGAAGAGTTGGCTGCAAGTCTTCAGCAGGCTTCTCATTTTAAAAGTTTATATCATCAATCAGAATAAAATTTCTGAGACTTCCGATTTCAGGGAATGAGGGATCCCGGTGCTTCTTCATCGAGAGGCCCCCAGACTAAAGACCATGACAAATCAAAACTCCAAGGCAATAGGGATTTTAGTGCTTCTGCTTTGGGTGATCTCAGGACAAGTAATTTGCCCCCTCATCCAACAGGCGATGATTTTTTTAAGTCTTTATTTGGTGACCTACCACCACCCTCTTAGTGACATGTAAACATTGTAGCAATTATAAAACATTGTACAATAATAAAAACTATACAATTTTCCTCTTTACCGTAATCCTTCTTTTCCAATTTTTTTTCATTTTTTTATTACGTTACTGCAAATATTTTTTTATTTTTTTTATTATTTGTTATAGTACATTAATTTACATCCACTTCTTTTGTTAAACCAAATCCAATATGGTAAAGGAAATTCATTGCCACTTCCTTTCCTTATGCCATATGGTCTTATCCTTTCCCATCATCTTTTCCATTTCACTTTTGGAAAAGGTTTATTTTCTTCTATATAAATCACCTTGCATGCCCCTTTTAGTACAAAAACCAAATTTCTTTTCACTTTCAACGTGAAGACCCTTTTAACAATTTTGGTTCTCCTTTATTCATTAATCATGACCAAGCACCATTTAAAGAAAATAAAAATTCTATTTAAGAATATGGATTCCATCCATTGGAAGCAAATTTCATGGTCAAAGCTTGATGTTTTAAAATGTTTTCAAAATTTTCCTTACATGTCGTGGCTTCCTTGTGGGATACGAATTCTAGGGTATTTAGAATTAATGGCTTTGAAATGTGTCCCTTGATTGAAGAATTTGAGGCCATCTTTGGACATCCAAATAATCAACAAATGGCATTACCCACATTGATTTCCAAGACTCAACAGAAGATGCAGATGTTATTTCAAATTCCAAAACCCAAAATTCTTCGGTTGATGAGAGGTGAAAAAATTCTACTTGCTCCTTTGATTGACTTTTGTTTCTCTCATTTGGCTCCTACTAAGGCATGGAGATGCATGCTTTGTCTTTGCCTGCTCGGCCAATTCTTGCTTGTTTCTTCTAACGGTGATATTGGTCCACGAGTATTGGATATTATGGACCAAATGGAAGGAGGCTTATCATCGGTACCTGTGATTTTAGCCAAGACCTTAGTTGGATTAGACCGATTTAAATTAGGATTGTCAAAGAGACTGACTGGGAGTCTGTTGCTTCTTCAGGTAATTACCTAAACTGTCCTTTTGGGTTTTCAATTTAGGTTTTTTTTATTGCTCTAACTTTTTCCTAGTCCGCCCATGCAGGTTTTCGGAACTAGCAAGCTGTCCTAATTTTTGCCTAAGCTGCCCTTGCAGGTTTTCAACTTAGCGGACTTCTTTTTTTTTCTTTCTTTTTTTTAAACTTAATTCTTTCTTCACAGATTTGGCTTCAGGAGCATCTTTGTTTACTTGATACTCCATCCATGGATTTTGCCAGATACCTGCCACATCATCATTCTGCTAGGAAGCTACTCCATCCTGCTGCTTCATATGTTGACTGGGTTGATTGGACCCACTCACGTTCCGAAGTCAATATCCGTTGGTTGGTACCTTGGTGGAAGATTTCTCGTATCACCATGCGGACATACTTGATGTAAGTTCCCCTTGCTGCTCTTCGACAAGGTACATGCTATGATCCTCGCCGACTTGGGCATTAGTGTGGAGTTGAACCTCATGATTCTGACTTTGCTCCTGACCTAGATATGCCTTGCTTGACTAAAGCCTACTTGGATCGGTTAAGGCAAAGCTGGCCTGCACGTTACACTTATCGACTACCATAGATTTTACATTTGTCAATTCAGAAAGTGTTTTGTTAGGATGAAAAATAACTAAAGTAATAAAAGATGCTTCCTTTCCATTTATAATTTGTCATCACCTTTTGCAATTATGATTATTTATTTCATCCATATCTGGTCAAATACTTATAACAGTGCACATAGAAAAATTTTAACATTAATTCTATTTTATTAAATTAGGGAACAACCAAACATAAAACTAGCATACACAAGATCACTGCTGTTGCCAATTAGACCTTTTGGGTTTTCTAATTGACGATTTTCTCTCATATAGTCCTAATTATCGCCTAGCCCGCCCTTTCATGTTTTCAGAACTAGCGGACTGCTCTCACTTTTGCCTAGGCTGCCCTTTTTGGTTTTCAATCTAGTGAGCTTCTTTTTCCCTTTTTTCTGTCGTACATAAAAACTCTTCAACCTGTCAATGTTTACTGTCAATCTTAATTTGAAAATATAATTATTCCAAAAAACACCAAAGCAAGAAAATGAAATAAAAACCAAACAAGCCAAGGGAAGTTTATTGAGTTTTAGTTAAAAATGCTTTATCTATTTGGACATGTCAAGGGCAAGGATCAAGTTCGCTTAGGTCCCCTTTAATTGCTTAAGGACAACATCATTTTTTATCTAGCATTTCTACCTTTGACATTCCTTTTTTCTTTTGGAGTAACCCCACTATAAGGTTTACCAGAGCAAGTATTCAACACTTCTTCTTCTTCAATCTCGGACCGAGCCCATTCTTCTTCCTTAGTTTTGATTTGGCATTAATGTCAATCGAGTCCTAAGACTCATCTACAACACAAGTAGTCATTATCTTCTTGTCCATTCTATTTCATTCTTCTATCATAAAGGTAGCTGGTAGTGACACTTTTCCAAATTTAAGTAAAGGATTACTATTAGTGTTGGGCTTATCGGGTTCAGGTAGCTTACCACTGTTGATCAAATCTTAGATCTTGTGCCTTAATCGAACACACTTATATGTCTCATTCCATTGCATGTAATGGAATTATCAAAAGGCCTTGGTATCAAAGTTTCGTGGCAGTGGATTATGTAGTGGTTGAGGTGCCAATGGTTGCAACAAATCCATCTTCATTAGATTTTCAAACACTTTTGATAAAGGTTCACCAGAGTATAAAAATTTATGCTTCTTTCTTGGCTCTGTTGTTGCATTTATCTCAACACCTCTTTATACCTTTTTACTTTGCCCGACAAGATGGCAGCCACCCTTTTTGTCACCTTTTCCATTGTATATGTTCATTTCTTTCTCTCATTGCTCATATAAGTCTTTAAAATGCTTAGTCAATGTATGGCTCAATTGATCTTGTAGAATATGAATTGACTTCTCATTTCTTATTTGACCTCCATTAGTGGACCTGTTCCTTGTTAAAGTTGCCTTTCTCTTATTTTTATGTAAATGGGAGATGCATCATTAGCATTGTTGATGGTCTCTAGAATTTCAATCAACTGGGACTTCATAATCTCAGTCAATTGATCCTGTAGCTTAGCCATTGATAAGTGCACAATTGATGATATTTTGCCCCTATTTCTTAATATGATTGTTATCCATTGAGTTTAATTTGTTTGTTCAAGTGTTTTTTAGGGTTAATTTCAGGAATTCTCTATATTTTGAGGCTTATGGTCATTTTGGAGGAATTACTCATGAAAGTAGAAGAAAAGAGCAAAATTCTTCAAGTGACACGCCCATGGACATGGGCGAGTGAATGGACGTGCCCTTGATACTGCATACAAAAGCATTGACACACCCAGTGACATGGGCGTGTCATCGAGCGTGCCTATTGCAATGATTCATAGTAGTTGTGACATGCCCAGTGACATGGACGTGTCACTGGATGAGCCTTATATTCAAAATCCCAGTGGCAATGACACGCCCAGTGACATGGGTGTGTCAATGGGCGTGTCAGGCAAAATCATCTACACTATAAAAGCTGACCTGAAACACCAATTAAGGATCCAATTATCATATTTTATAACCTAGAGCTGACTTCTAAAGCAAAGAGGAGAGTTTTGGAGCTAAGATTGAAGGTGAAGACATATTCTAAACAAGATCTAAACCAAGATTCAAGGATTCAAGAGAAGAAGTATGAATTATTCGCAATGGATTGTTTGGATTCTTTTTCTTATTTCTCTTGTTCTGGTTTTCTGATTTTGAACATGAACTAACTCATTCTCTATCTAGATATTGATGAACCCTAGCTTTATTATATGGATTGAATAATTTTATTTAATTAAATCATTTGATTGAGTTGTTTTATTCTTATGATGCTTAATAATTTATTTCCAATTGATAATAGCATGCTTATTGATTGGTTACAATTTTCATATTGCTGACTTGAGAAAGCTTGGTATGAATTGAATACTCATAAGGATTGAGGATTGATTGGAGAACTAGAGATAGACTTACAAGATCCTTTGGTTTATAATTCCTTATTCTTAATGCAAGATATATTTAATTATGTTTGAGTAGAGATTCCAGCATTCTACTTAGTGATTAGGGATTAATTCGCTTGAGAAAGGTTTTAGTCTAATTTAGAGGAATACCAATTCAACTCTATTATTTGGTTTAATTGAATTGATTTTCATAAATATAATTGTGGCTAGAGGGATTAAATATCTGGATAGTATTCTCATCATTAATCAATTCATTCAACACTCAATCTCTCTCTATTTTCATTTATTAAGTTAATTATCTTTAATTACAAAACTTCACAAAACTATTGATTTGCTAAACAACGGTTAAAATTTGCACTAGTACTTTGCCTTGTTCTCAGTGGAATGATAACTCGCTCACTACTTTATTACTTGGGCGACCCGTGCACTTGTTGTATTGCAATAGCATAGGTTCTTGCCATCAAGTTTTTGGCGCCGTTGTTGGGGACAACGGTTTTCAATATTAGTAATATAATTAAGACTGTTGATTTAGTTTTTATTTTATTTTGTTTTAACATAAGTTCTTACTTTTTGACAGTCATTCTAGGTACTTCTTACTGTTTATGACCTGAGCTAGCTCTTCCCAACTTTTTGAATTAGATCAAGAGTTAAAGAACATTGAGAAGAAGGTGAAAGGAAGAAGAGGAAATAGTTCTGGCAGAGACGAAACCGAACTTTGAAGATCTCATCCTAGAAGAAGAAATGGCAGAAAATGAGCTAAGGATAATGCAAGAGTTTGCTAGGCCTACTCTTAATGGGGCTGAATCAAGTATACAAAGACTAGTGATTGCTGCCAATAAATTCGAGATAAAGACAAATGTCATTCAAATGGTGCAACAAACTTGACAAATGGATTTTCGGATGAAGATCCTAATGCACACATTGAAACTTTTCTGGAAATATGTGACACATTCAAGATACAGAATGTCTCTGAAGATGCAATTAGGCTGAGGTTGTTTCCATTCACGCTCAGAGACCGACCAAAGAAGTGGTTGAAGTCTTTTCCTCCTAACACTTTCACTACATAGGGCCAACTAGCAGAAAAATTTTTAGAGAAGTATTTTCCACCGTCCAAGACTGATAAGTTGAGGAATGATATTTCTTCTTTTCTCCAGCTAGATGGTGAAACCCTGTATGACGCTTGGGAAAGATTTAAGGATTTATTGAGAAGATGCCCTCATCAAGGGGCTACCGCTGTGGCTTCAGATCAAAACTTTCTACAATGGATTAAGTTACTCAAGTAAGCAGTCCATCAATGCAGCTGGTGGAGGTACCATAAATAATAAAACACCTAAAGAAGCAAGGGATTTGATTGAAGACATGGCCCTTACAAATTATTAGTGGCAAACCCCAAGGGAACAAGGAAGATTAAGGGCTACTGGTTCACGTCAATTGGATCCCGTAGTTGCTCTGTCAGCACAGTTGGAAGCAATGAACAAAAAGATTGATTCTTTAGCTTCTTCTTCTTCTTCGGGGAAAGTGATGCAGGTGATGTCCTGTGAATGGTATGGGGGTGGACATCAAAGTCAAGATTACCAAAGTGGCAACATGTTTGCTAGGCAAGATCAAGTAGATTATGTTGGAAACATGCCAAGGCAACAGCAGAATAACCCCTACAGCAACACATACAATCCGGGGTGGAGAAATCATCCTAATTGTTCATGGAATAATCAGAATAATCCATCACTTCCCCCTGGATTCCAGCAGCCCCAACATCAACAAGCTGCCCCTCCAAGAAAGAGTAATTTGGAGGACATGATGGAGAAATTTATAGTAGCTTCTGAAACCAAGTTCCAATCAACTGAAACCACCCTAAGAAATTAGCAAGCCTCTATTCATAATTTGGAGAATCAGGTGGGGAAAATTGCCAAGTTGCTCAGTGAGAGACCACAAGGAAGTTTGCCTAGCAACACTGAGGCAAATCCTAAAGAGCAGCTTAAGGCAATTACACTAAGTCATGGAAAAGAGATCATGAGAAGTGGTAGAGAAAAGGGTTGAAGTATAAGAAAATGAAAAAGAAGATGATCCTTCAGTCACTTTGGGAAATAAAGCTGTAAAGAAAGTGAGAAAGAGAAGCAGCCACAAGACAGCAGCCCCATAATGAAGGAATACAGACCTAGAGTACCATATCCGGTGAGATTGAACAAGGACAAGATTGATGCTCAATTCGATAAGTTTCTTGAACTTTTTAAACAATTGCACATTAACATCCATTTACTGAAGCTTTGTCACAGATGCCTAAATATGCTAAATTTTTGAAAGATATCCTCTCTAACAAAAAAAAACTTGAGGAAGTGTCTTTAGTGCATTTGTCTGAAAAGAATTCGGCAATTTTGCAAAGGAGGTTACCTAAGAAGTTAAACGATCCAGGTAGTTTTACCATTCCGTGTTTGATAGGTAACCTTGAGGTTAAAAGTGCATTAGCTAATTTGGGGGCTAGCATTAGTGTTATGCCCTATAAAATGTTTAAAGAGTTAGGCATTGGTAAACCTAAACCAACACTTATGACCATCCAACTTGCTGATAAGTTAGTAGTCCATCCTCGTGGCATTATAGAAGATGTGTTGGTAAAAGTTGGGGATTTCATTTTCCCCAGTGATTTTGTTTTCATTGATATCGATGAGGATGCAGATGTTTCACTTATTCTTGGTAGGCCATTTTTAAATACAGCCCGAGCCCTTATTGATGTTCATGATGGCAACTTAACTTTGAGAGTGGGTAGTGAGAAAGTTATTTTTAGGATACATGATGCTATGAAATATTCACTTTCACTTGATTAGGCGGAATCATGCAATGATGTTATTAAGCATGAGACCGTAAATTGTGTTACTAACATTGTTTCCAAGGATCCCCTTGAGTTGTGTTTATTGCAGGAAAATGTTGAGGATCGAGAAGCAATGGAGCAGCTTGCTTTTCTTGAAGCAAACAAATCATTCAAATGCATAGCATATGAGACTATTGAGATGTCAAAGGAAGAAAAGCCAAAACCATCGGTGATTGATCCACCCAACTTGGAACTAAAGCCCCTTCCAGATCACCTTGAGTATGGATTTCTGGCAGAGAAGAAGAAATTACCAATAATTCTGAGTTCCCACCTATCTTCTGAGCAGAAAGAAAAGCTTATCCAGTTGTTGTAGAAACATAAGAAAGTGATAGCTTGGAAGATAGCAGACATCAAGGGTATCAGTCCATCCTATTGAACTCATAAGATACTGATGGAGGATGAATTCAAGCCGATAGTGCAACCACAATGGAGACTAAACCCGAAGATGAAAGATGTAGTGAATGCTGAAGTGATAAAACTACTTGATGCAGGGATTATATATCCGATCTCGGATAGTTCTTGGGTGAGCCCAGGTAGTACCAAAGAAAGGAGGGATGACGGTGGTCCCTAATGAGAATGATGACCTGATTCCAACAAGAACAGTTACCGGTTGGAGGGTTTGCATAGACTACAGGAAATTGAATGATGCAACTAGGAAGGACCATTTTCCTTTACCCTTCATTGATCAGATGTTGGAGAGGTTATCCGGGCATGAGTATTACTATTTTTTGGATGGTCTTTCAGGCTATTTCCAAATTCCTATCGCCCCAAAAGACCAAGAGAAAACTACGTTCACTGCCCATATGGGACATTCGCATATTGAAGAATGCCATTCGGGTTGTGCAATTCACCTGCGACTTTTCAGAGGTGCATGGTGGCAATCTTTGATGAACTTGTTGACAATATTATAGAGGTGTTTATGGATGATTTTTTGGTCTATGACAGCTCATTTGATAGATGTTTGGAAAATCTTGAAAGAGTCTTAATGAGATGTGAGGAAACCAACTTAGTGTTTAATTGGGAAAAGTGTCATTTCATGGTTCAAAAGGGAATTGTGTTGGGACACAAAATTTCAAGCAAGGGCATTGAGGTGGATCGAGATAAGGTAGACATCATTGAGAAGTTACCACCACCCACATCTGTGAAGGCCATCAGAAGTTTTCTAGGACATGCAGGCTTTTATCGGAGGTTCATACGAGATTTTTCTAAGATAGCCCGTCCATTGACAAGACTCCTTGAGAAGGATGTAGATTTTGTTTTTGATGAGGAATGTTTGAGTGCATTCACAACTCTTAAGGAGAAATTGACCCATGCTCCAATTATGGTAGCTCCCAATTGGAATCTACCATTTAAACTAATGTGCGATGCAAGTGACTTTGCAGTGGGAGCAGTCTTAGGTCAACATAAGGAGAAATACTTCCTGCCTATCTACTATGCAATCAAGATTTTGAACACAACTCAAGCTAATTTCACAACTACAGAGAAAGAGCTGCTAGCTGTGGTTTTTGCTTTTGACAAGTTTAGATCATATCTAATCTTGTCAAAAGTGATTGTTTTTATGAACCATTCAGCTTTGAGGTACTTATTTACAAAAATTGATGCTAAGTCTAAGCTAATCCATTGGATTTTGTTGTTGCAGGAATTTGACTTGACGATTCAAGACAAGAAGGGAGCTGAAAATCTTGCAGCAGATCACCTTTCTCGCTTGAAGAATCCAACCTTGGAGAGGTTTGAAGAAGGGGACATTGATTATCACTTCCCCGATGAGCAGCTGTATGCCATGGTAAGTGAGGTAAGTAATTTAAATTTTGAAACACCTTAGTTTGTAGATTTTGCTAACTATTTAGCTGTTAGGAAACTTCCTAAGGACTTAACTTATCAAGAAAAGAAGAAATTTTTTTTCTGATTTAAAGTATTATTTTTGGGAGGATCCCTTTTTGTTTATATTATGTAAGGATCGCATGATCTGACGATGTGTGGCATGGCTCGAAATAATGAACATTCTTAGTCAATGCCATGCTGGGCCAGCTGGTGGTCATATGGGAGCCAATAGGACTGCTCAAAAGGTACTATAATCGGGATTTTATTGGCCTACTTTGTTTAGGTATAGCTATGAAATTGTGAACCGCTGTGATCATTGCCAAAGGACTGGAAACATTTCATCTCGTGATGAGATGCCCCAAAATGGAATTTTAGTGTGTGAAGTCTTCGATGTATGGGGGATCGATTTTATGGGACCATTTCCAAATTCCATTGGTAACAAATATATTCTTGTAGCTATAGATTATGTCTCTAAATGGCCTGAAGCCTAAGCCTTGGCAACCAATGATGCCAGGGTAGTGATGAAGTTCTTGAAGAAGTTATTCTCTCGATTTGGTACACCGAAAGCAATCATAAGTGATAAGGGTACTCACTTTTGTAATGTTTAGCTTGAGAAAGTTTTCAAAAGATTAGGAGTTACACATAAGTTTGCTACTTCTTACCATCCCCAAACTAGAGGCCAAGTTGAGAACATGAATAGGGAGATTAAAAGAATTTTGGAAAAAACTGTAGAGCGATCCCGAAAGGATTGGTTCGACAAATTGGACAATGCTCTATGGGCTTTTTGTACTGCATTTAAAACTCCTTTGGGCACTATGCCGTTTAGGCAGGTATATGGAAAAGCTTGTCATTTACCTGTCAAAATTGAACATAATGCATATTGGGCTACTAAACATATTAACCTTGATCTAGCTCATGCAGGTGAAAGGAGAAAGTTGCAGGTAAACGAGTTGGATGAGTGGAGATTGCAAGCTTATGGCAATGCCAGAATTTATAAGGAGCATACCAAGCGATGGCATAATGCTCGCATTAAGGAACGAAAAGAGTTTCAAGCGGGAGACTAGGTATTATTGTATAATTCGAGGCTTCGACTCTTTCCAGGTGAGTTAAAATCTCGATGGTCTGGTCCTTTTACTATTAAGGAAATTTTCCCCTACGGAGTGGTTGAAATAACTCACCCAGAAAAAGGAGATTTTAAAGTTAATGGGCACAGGCTCAAATTATACCTTGGAGGAGAAATACAGGACTTGAAGGAGGTTTTACACCTCCAAGACTAGGGAAATTTGCCCTGCCATCCAACTAATACGACGTTAAAGAAGTGCTGGTGGGAGACAACCCACAATTTTATTTGTTCTTTTATTTTTATGTATTTAATTTTTGTGTTTTTGGTTTGTGTCATCATTTTGTTTTAGTTTTATACTTCTATCATCGGTTGGTGGTTTGTTTACCTTGCATTCATTAGAATTAATGGAGGAAATTTGATTTTGATGAGTAAATTGAGCATATTATAGAACACGCCCGTGTCATTGGGCGTGTCATTATTTTTTATAGGCAGTAGCTACAACACGCCCAGTGACAGGCCCGTGTCACTGAGCGTGTCATTTTGAATGCGAAACAGTAGCTATGATATGCCCAGTGACACGCCCGTGACACTGGTAGTGCCTTAAAATAATAAAATAATAATAATAATAATAATAATAGTAAAATATATAATAAAATAAATAAATAAATAATAAAAAAAGAGCCAGCACGCCCAAAGAACACGCCTAGGATATATATAGAACACGCACGGGCGTGTCACTGGGCATGCTGACGTCTTTATATATAGAACCGAAGCTATTTTTCACGCAAATTTCAGTTTTCTTTCTCATTTTCTCTCAACTTTCTTGCACACCCACCGGCGCATTCACACACCCAATCACTTTAGGAGAGATTCTCACTCCTGGTTTGGATTATTTGTGCAAACTTTCTTGATTTCCATTTGAATTTACTCTATCCATGCAATTTTTACATTTTTCAGGTATGGACTCTCAATTTTTACAATTTTTTGGATTTTTTGGGTTGATATTTTTGTTGGATTTCCTTGGAATTGCAAGATTTATGATGTGTTTGCTTTATTTTTCTTTGTTTTGACTACTTCTTTCCAAGCCCAGCTGGATCACGAGATCTTGAGGAGGCAATGGCTGGAACAATCCATGTTAGAGTTCTGGTGGTATTAAGGGTTTCACTCTTTGCAACCACCACCTCCACCATACCAGCCACCTGCACCTGCCTCTGCACCTGCGCCTCCAGGTAATGTCTCCGATGATGAGATCAGCAGTGACGATTCCGGCGATGCGCTGATTTTTTACTAGCCCACATTTTATTTTATTTTATTTTAATTTCTTTGCTTTTTCTGTTTCTTTATTTTTCTTCCTTTTGGACAATTGTAATTTTCTTTGCGAACTGTTTCTTTTGTTTATTTATTTCATTTATTTATGTCTTAACCTTGCTTCTGCATTTTATATTTTTGTTTTGAAGCTAATTCGCCTTCACCATACTCTTGGCATCGTACTCATATTTATCCATTCATGGATATGGAAGGGCAGTTTTTCTCTCTCTCTTTATTATTTCTTGTTTTGCACACACATTGAGGACAATGTGCATCTTAAGTGTGGGGGAGAGGTATACTTTCTTAATTGAGTTTTTATTATTTCATTCTTTCTATTTGATTCATTTGTGTTAATAAATTTCTGTAAATTGTTTTTGGATTTAAGTAAGCTAGATTGTTGTAATAAGTGTGAATTGAGATGGTTCCCCTTTATATGTTAAATTAATTTGTGATTTCCTAAATGACAATTTCTTGTTGAGGTTAACTTGGCAATCTTGATCAATTGCTGAGGATCGACTGTAGATATAATTAGGTAGTGGATTGATGGAAATTGGACGCATCTGAAGTTTAAAACCTTAGTTATATTTTTTAGCATGTTATAATTCCTTAGATTCTTGAGTCGGACTTAGTATGACCCTTATGTTTCTGACCCTTAAGCGGTAAAAATATATATATATATATAATTCCAATAAAAGGAGCTTTGAAAATTTATCCCTGTTCCGCTGATTTTTACTCTTGAATTAAAAAATGAGTTGGAATCATGAATAGTCTAGTAGCCATTTGAACAGTGATTCTAGCTGAGTAACCGGGGGTCGGCATCACAAATGTTTACCTTTGCATCAAAAGGTTAGTATCAGTTCAAACAAATCGGGCTCCTTAAAATGTATATATATGTGTATATACATTTTAAAAAAAAGGGTTAGAAAACTTAAGAGAAAATTTACATTTTTCATACTTTGTTCATGGCTTTTGGATTTTCTAGAATTTTATGCTCAATCATTTAACTCTGGATTTTTAGGTTTTAGGTCTGTGAAATTTTTGTTTTGAAACTTCTTGATTCAGCTGTTATGATTGTGAATTAGTTTTTGGTTGAGAACGTCGGGTTTTCTGATTCGAGTATTGTCAAACTTTTCTTTTCTTTTTGAATATAGAGGGGTTCATCATTTCTACTTATGATAGTGAATTAGTTTGCTTGAGGACAAGCACAAACTCAAGTGTGGGAAAATTTAATAAGTGCACAATTGATGATATTTTGCCCCTATTTCTTAATATGATTATTATCCAATTGAGTTTAATTTGTTTGTTCAAGTGTTTTTTAGGGTTAATTTCAGGAATTCTCTGTATTTTGAGGCTTATGGCCATTTTGGAGGAATTACAGATGAAAGTAGAAGAAAAGAGCAAAATTCTTCAAGTGACACGGCCATGGACATGGGTGTGTCAATGGACATGCCCTTGATACTGCATATAGAAGCATTGACACGCCCAGTGAGATGGGCGTGTCACCGAGCATGCCTATTACAATGATTCATAGTAGCTGTGACATGCCTAGTGACATGGGCATGTCACTAGACGAGCCTTATATTCAAAATCCCAATGGCAATGACACGCCCAATGACATGGGCATGTCAGGCGAAATTATCTGCACTATAAAAGCTAACCTGAAACACGAATTAGGAATTCAATTTTCATATTTTATAACCTAGAGCCGACTTCTAAAGCAAAGAGGAGAGTTTTGGAGCTGAGATTGAAGGTGAAGACATATTCTAAACAAGATCTAAACCAAGATTCAAGGATTCAAGTGAAGAAATACGAATTATTCGCAATGGATTGTTTGGATTCTTTTTCTTATTTCTCTTGTTCTGGTTTTCTGATTTTGAACATGAACTAACTCATTCTCTATCTAGATATTGATGAACCCTAGCTTTATTATATGGATTGAATAATTTTATTTAATTAAATCATTTGATTGAGTTGTTTTATTCTTATGATGCTTAATAATTTATTTCCAATTGATAATAGCATGCTTATTGATTGGTTGCAATTTTCATATTACTGACTTGAGAAAGCTTGGTATGAATTGAATACTCATAAGGATTGAGGATTGATTAGAGTACTAGAGATAGACTTACAAGATCCTTTGGTTTATAATTCCTTATTCTTAATGCAAGATCTATTTAATTATGTTTGAGAAGAGATTCCAACATTCTACTTAGTGATTAGGGATTAATTCACTTGAGAAAGGTTTTAGTCTAATTTAGATGAATACCAATCCAACTCTATTATTTGGTTTAATTGAATGATTTTCATAAATATAATAAGGGATTTAATATATGGATAGCATTCTCATCATCAATCAAAAGATTCAACACACAATCTCTCTCTATTTTCATTTATTAAGTTAATTATCTTTAATTACAAAACTTCACAAAACTATTGATTTGCTAAACAGCAGTTAAAATTTGCACTAGTACTTGGCCTTGTCCTTAGTGGAACGATAACTCACTCACTACTTTATTACTTGAGCGACCCGTGCACTTGCGGTATTACAATAGCATAGGTTCTTGCCATCAGCCATCTTGGCTTCAAAAACTTCATTGACTATATCCCTAAGTTGTTTTGCATCCATCTTCCAAATAAAGCACTTGAATCAGAATAACTTGTGTAGGTAGGGTTGTCTTAGGCTCTTGAACAGTTGTACTCCAGGTCTATGAGCCAGAAAGGATTAATGTTATATAATGCAATGCATCTATGCAAGTATGCATGTGTGTACAGACAACAAATAAGCAAAAAGAGTAAGAACAACCCTTCCAATCTTATATCACCTGCACACGAATGGCAAGTCTCTTTTCTTAGGTATATGATCAACAAAATATCAATATGAGATATTTTGTTTTTAAAAAATTCACTCAGACAATTTAACCAATAGTTGTATTTTCAAACTTAGAAGTCAATCCATGATAATTTTCATTAATTAAGTCTTAATACATTGGTCCAATAAAGGGATAGCTGTTATGCTATGTTTATGATTAAAACCAAATTAAAGAGTTTATCATAAATAGATTTCCCATTTGGAAAAGCAACTAATGATTTATCCCACAAAAATGTCTGTGATTAACAATTCTTGGTATAAATTAGGCCCATAATTGATTTTTAGTATTCCATAATTGACCTCAATAATTATAAGCCCATTTAAGAAAAAAGGTTAAGAAAAGCTGTAATTTGAATGAAGTGAAAAATAGTTTTATTTCAAAGCCCTTGTAAAAAGGTTTATTTAAAATGAATCTTGAGCTTTGTACTTGGGCCGTGAGGGAGAAAAGAATTTTTGACCTATTTCAGAAAAATTTTATGTCCAAGGACCATCATGAAAGTTTTGAAAATAATTTTGGTTTTTTGGACTTAAAGGAAAAATCTATTTTGAGCTTACAATATAATTAGGTCATATTAGAAAAAGAACAAACTAAATAGGCCATGGTTCAAACCAAGATATATCAATCATAGTCAAATAATAAGCATTTGGTTAAAAACCTTAGGAAAGTTACTAGGCCAATTACATGAGCTTTAAGGTTTGGGTTGAAAAGTTTAGGCTCCCTTAGCAAGTATATACCAAATGGTACAATACTATGAGTGGTTATGCCATGCACGATCTCCATACCTTCAGTGAAAGCATAGTATCCCTTACATAACATAACATGGGTTACACGGGGCATCCTAACTCACGAATACAATGCAATCTAAATAATGCAATGGACAATATCATAATACGAAAGAATAAAATAATATAAAGATCAATAGAATTAACTTATCTTATCCCCAGTAGAGTCGCCACTATGAGTAGAGATTTTTGCCTCCACTCCCATGTGCAATGGTTCTTGTGACTTCGACACTATTAGGCTTAGGGCCTTGAGAACACAGGCCTAAACCAAGAGAAAATGGAGTCGTCACCCGGATGGACCAAAAAAGTAACAAGGGGTGGATGACTTGATTCCTAAGAAATTCCCAACCCCTTAATGTATTCAAAAAGTTGGATATGCAAGGGGAAGGTGAGAATGACTTAGCACCTCCATAGCACCCGGTTCATTAGAACCGACCTCTTTTTCAGGCTTAAATATTATTAAATTCTTAACTTATTAAATATCATCCATACTACATACAAATTAAAGTAAATAAATATTCATTGTATTAAAATCAAAGAAGGTCCAGATAAATAAATAAAAATGGGCACCCATACAAGATGGAAACATGCCCTTGACAATAATGTTCAATATCCAAAACTAAATAAAATAGGACACCCACCATTTGGTGAAAACCTGTCCTTTACATTCATCCCAAAAATTAAAATAAATTAAATTACATTGATCTTAACAAATTAGGCACCCACAAAATGGAAACATGCCTTTTACATCCTTTGAAATTTAAATAATTAAACCATTCAAACATTCACCACCAGCAAAATAGAACAAATCATCCATCACAAATAAAATAATAATAGATCATTCATCATAAACAATACAACGATGAATCAAATGATGAAATCTAGGTTTTAAACTAAAATATACAAAATTAGGGTTTATTGATATAAGTTAGGGTGGTTTTGGAAACAAGATTAGGATATTTAAATGAAAACTAGGATTTTTAAATCAAAACATGTTGGTTTAGGGTTTTTAAATTAAGTTTATTAGGGTTTGTGTAAAATCATAACCAATAGATTATTGGACTAAATAATCACATTACTCCATATATTTAACTACTAGATGTTTTAGAATAAATAATGGCTGGATGTTTGTTTAAATAAGCTATTGCATAATAGTATTGTTTTAAGGAATTGAAAATTGATACTATAAGATTTAAATGAATTAAAAGCAAAGAACGCACCTTTATTTATTGGCTCCACCAAATTGAAAAAATGTTGATCCAAGCTACTACCTTAATCAATCTTGATTTTTGTCACAAGGTTCAATGCAACCAAGGACATTTTTTGATTTTTGCATCTTGGATTGCTATGTATGTGTTTGTGTTTCTCTGGTTGATTGTTCTTAATTATTGTTTTATTGCTATTGATAATTGTTGCTATCCATGTCTCTTTTTAATGCTCTATTTATAGGCAAAAATGGTTCATTAAAAACCCTAATCCGTTAATCTGAATGGTCATTGGAAGTCCGACACTAATTAGGAAGTATAAATCTATTTAATAATCAAAATTAAATCTAGAGTAAAAGACAAGCCAACTCGCCATGGATGGCCATTAAGGCCAATTCACCATGGATCAGCCTCCATGGCAAATTGACTAAGCCAATTCATCATGACTTTAAATTTGAGGTCCGATCTAGCTTGGTTTTGCATTTTAAAATTGAATAGAACTTGTTTTGTTATTTTAACATTAAATCTTATTAGGTTTAGAGATTTTAAAATTTTAATTGACTTACTTTAGGCCTTTTAAAATTGGACCAACCTAATCAAAAGCTATAAACTAGTTTTAAGCTTTTAAAATTAGACCAAATTTGGCTTGGCCTTCTTTAATTGGGATCGGACTTAGGGCCAAAATTAAGGGTCTACACATGCGTACCCAACTTTTCAAACCCAGTAAGAGTTGAGAATTCCTTAGGAATCAAGTCATCCACCCCTTTCCGTCTTCCCAGCCCATTCAAGTGGCAACTTTTATTCTACAAGTTTAGGCCTATATTCTCTAAGGTCCAGAGTCTAACAGTACCAAAATTGCAAGAATCATTCTACTGGAAGTGGGGCGAAAATTCCCACTCACAAATGGCTTGAAGCAACTTTAATTAGAAGTCAGTGTTCTACTAGTCTCCTATCCAGCCCTGGTTTATCTTCATAACTCCAAGCAAAACAATCTTCATACTCATGTAATAAGTTCATCAATTCTTTCGAATCTATAACAAGCAGGGACCCGATGTATATTACCTTAAGGTCCTCTAGTGTCCCTAGATTGGCTTCTCCTGAGGCATCATGGGTATCAAGTTGGACATTATGAGCAGGGATTTTTGCCCTCGCTCTTATGTAGAATGGTTCATATGACTTCGGCACTGTTAGACTAAGAGCCTTAGAGAACACGGGCCTAAATCTAGAAAAAATGGAGTTGCCACCTGGATGGACTAGGAAAATAGAAAGGGGTGGATGACTCGATTCCTAAGAAATCCCCAACCCCTTATTGAATTCAAAAAGTTGGGTATGCATAGGGAATGTGAGAATGACCTAGCACCCCTATAGTGCTCGATTCATTGGAATCAGCCTCCTTTTCAGGTCTAAAATATTATTGAATTCTTAAGTTGTAACATCCTTTGACAATTCTTATATAAAAACTATCAGAGAATGTTATTCGATATACTATTCGCGCTCTAATCAATTCAGAGAAAACTCTCCTCATAATTAAAAATTTTCAAATAATAATACAATCTGCATATCATAACACTTATAGGTCCAATGTTTAAACCAATTTTCAATAATCCATTACAAATTAGATAACTATCATACATTTGTCAAATCAAATGATTAAATAATACATTCCTTTCTTTTACAATCATTCACTTGAATTCTCAAACTTCATTCTCTAAATACATATATCCTTTTATGTTTACACATTTATTTAATCTCTCAAATCGCCAAACTGAAGTATCTATATACATTTTATAACTTATGAATACAACATACACAAGATCTTCATCTGTTCATATCTTGCTCTGATGTCCTGATACCTGCATGTCAGAAAACAATTCTAACACGCTAAGCAAAGCTTAGTGGTGCTTGTATACACAAATTTTAACACTTAATATTAATGAAATATACTTATGAAAATATAGTAATAACACTTAGTTTTAAGAAATATTTCAATATATGAACTAATTTTAGTAACAAATCAATATACCATGCTGATTGCACAAAATAATAGTTATCCCTATATAAAAGTTATCATATAATACAATACTTTCGGTACTGCATCCTGTCTCATTAAGAATCATTTTATTCAAGACTTATTTTCTCATTTGATAATATTGTTCACAATACGCTTATTTTGTTTTTCAATAAGTCTTCCTTTACAAGTTCACATATAGTATCATTTCATTCATTCTATACTTTTCAGCACTTAATTTTAGTACTATACTTTAAAATACTTTATATCTCACATCATTATATACACTTTCAATCATTTGATTAATTCAAAATATTGAGCATAACATTTCCATTACATGCATTAGTACTTTCACTTGTAAGCATTAATATATATATTAACACTCACTTTTACACTATAACACAATACTTCAATTTCAAGTAATTGACTTATATTATTATTTTACATTTCTTTCATTAGTCACAACTATCATGTTCACATATAATTTCATTAATTATGCCCATACATACTAAACTTAGATCATAGGTTTGGATAACATGTTAGTGTAGAAATCTCAAGAATTTATAATGGCAATTATGCCCACTACCACTGATAACACAATGTGTCCATTAATGGCACGAGGTGCCCACTATCACTGTGGCTATCCATCCTCTAGTTATCCATTCAATCCAAAGCTAGATATAAATTTAGTATGATTTGGGCAATTCATTATTTTTGATGAACACTAAATTGTTTATTTCCTTTCATTGATACTATACTCTTATCAACATTTGGTAGGATATATATGTGTGTCACGTATCTAACGTTTATCACTCATTTTCATACATTTAACACATTAACATAAAAGTATGAACTATACACATATTAGTCTCATGTCATTGATTAACACTTGTTTATATAAACACTCGTTTATATAAGCACTTGCTTATATTTCACTTGTTTATATCATTTCATTAGTACATTACTCTTATCAATATTTAGTATGATATATATATTTGTCACTTATCTCAAGTTTCTCACACTTTTTCATGCATTTAACACATACACATGAAATCTCAATACAATTATTCACATATTACTCTCATACTAGGCCCGTAGATCACAAATTACAAGCCAAAAATATTATTTAGGTACCTCACGGCCGTGGCATCTCAACCCCACGCCCGTGGGATCCCAAATGAAGCTGTAGAATAAGTTTGAAGACCCCACGGTCGTGGCCTTCAAGGGCCACGATCGTGGCATATAAAACTCCTCTGTTTTATCGAATTTTTTTGAAGAAACAACATCACTTTTAATCCCACGGTCGTGGCATTGATTTTGGGACTCTTTTCGGAGTAAACTCATGTATTCTGCATTTTTAACTTCATGAAACATAAACATATTGAAGATCTAAGATAATAATGTATCAAACTCAATATTTTGACATAAAAAGAATTCATATCAAATACCTTCACTTAGTTAAATTTTTAACCATTTCATGTGGATAAAAACATGATCAAACCACTCAATTCTCACTCAATCATCATATAAAAGTTATTTTTCACTCAACAATCCAATTAATCAATATTTTCAAGAAATATCTCATCATACATAACTCAATCATTCAATTAAATCATTAAAACTCATAAAACTTCATATTTTTGCAAAGTATAAATCATAAGCACATACCTCTTCAGAATCTCTTTTTCTCTTTCTTTTTCTCTCTTTCCCTTTGATTACTTATTGATAATATTGCCTTTTCTAGCTTATTCTTCTAAAAATCATGTAATTATCTCTTATTCCTTGATCAATTTAATGAAAGGAAGAAGAAAGAAGTGAAGATGGTGATGATGGCATGGAAGATGGAGAGGAAATCAGAAATTTCCACACATACACCTATACACATATATATATATATTTTTAATATTTTTAATCTAGTAAGGGAATGCTCATAATAACTATAGTGCACCCTCATTCTTAACCATTGATTTTAAATCGAGTTTTCATCTCGTAAAACAGTAAAAATACTCTTTTAAGTAAAGTTTTAAGATACACAATGTACTCTTCTCTACATATAGCATTTATCCACAATACTTTGGTCACTGTACACTATCAAGTTTTCATTATTAGTCAATACGTCCCTGTTTAACATCTTGACCATTACATAAGTATTGTAATATTATCCATATTACATGCAATTATTGAAATAAATATTTATTGTATTAAAATCAAAACAAGTTCAAACAAAATAATAAAATGGGCACCCATACAAAATGAAAACATGCCCTTATAATGTCCAACATCCAAAATACAAGTAAAACAAAATAGGATACCCACTAATTGGAGGAAACATATCCCTTACATTACTCCCCAAAAATAAAATAACATAAATAAATTAAATAAATAAGGTGCCCACAAAATGAAAACATGCCTTTTACAACTTTAAAACCCAAATAAACAAATATAGTTCAATTAAATAAAATGAGTAATAAAAAAATCAAAATGCATCGTCCATCGTAAATCATGTGACAATAAATCAAATAGCAAAATATAGGGTTTGTTGATGTAAATTAGGGTTTTAGTGATCAAATTAGGGTTTATACCTAATATTAGGTTTTAGTATAGAAATAGCTTGGATTAAATCATATTGTTAAGGTTTGTACCAAATTAAAAGTCAAACCATTACCTACTAGATGGATTTTAAAAATATAAATTATCAACTTTAATTAATATTTACTTAATTATATTATAGAATGAAAACAACACATGAAATTAAAACAGTGTATTTAGAAATTCAAACATGTGTTTGTTGGCCCCCACCAAATTTGATGCATTAAACCAATCTTTTTTTATCACCTTGATCTTATGGTAGCTAGAACTCGATGATATACTGCCTGGATTAATCTATGTTCTTTGGTTGAGCTTTGACAATTAAGCAATTGCCTAGTTACTATGTGTTTTTCATTGCTTTCACTCTCTTCAAAATCTAGCCAAGGGATTTTATTCTTTTAATTCTTGGTTTCTATCTCTTTGCTCTCCATGGTTATTTTGGTGGCTTCCTTCATTTTTTCTTTTTATTTGCTTTGTTTAACTGGTTATTTATAAGCCAAATTAGGGCAATGTTCTAGAGTCCTAAACCGCGTTGGAAAAGCCAAGCCAAATCAATCCTATTACAATTAAAATTGCTTAAAATCAGCGTCGAAGACCATACCAATTCAATATGGAGCCTTGTCCATGTTGAATTGGTAGCCAATTCGATGTGGATAAGGCTCCATGTAGAATTGGCAAGTTGCCCTTGCCAATTCAACATGAACAAGGCTCATGTCAAGTTGGCAAGTGCCATTTCGACACGGTCTTCGGCTTTTGGGTTAGACTATGTTGGTTCGAGTCAGATCAGGTCGATCCATCTTTATTTTGGACTTTTGAAATTAAACTAGACTTATTCAAGATGTTTAAGCTTTCAAAATTGTACTGGACTAGGTTTAAGCTTCTTAGACTTGACCTAACCCTTTTTAATTAAGACTGAACTTCTTAGAGCCAAAATTAAGGGTCTATAGACATCCTCAAATTTGCTAAGCTTGATCTAAATATTCCAACTGGATTTCCTCCAAACCATATTCCTTTTAGCCTTTCTCAAAGACCATTTCTACTCTACAAGCTTCCATTTCCTTTAATTCTTCACACATACACTACATGTAACATTTCCATGTGGCAGTTGCAACCAGTGCCTCTCCTTCTGAAGTCCTTTTGATCATTCCACTTCCTTAATACTTGACTGACCCACTACCTAAAAGGCATTATTGTAGTGGGCTTGAGGAGAGCATTTGACTAATCTTGAATTTGCTATTTGTCCATAGAGGACATGCTCCCTCGAGTTCACATTTTTCTCCTTGACGTAGAAACAAATGGGACTAAACCCTTGCCTATATTACCTGGCTTTTATGAATTTTGCAAATGTTTGAATAGTTTTTCTTCAGCCCAAATTATCTCTACTTCATTTCTTTTCCAACACAAAAATTACCTAGTGTAGGGTAGATGACACACATGAATTTTCATGGATCTAATCTCTTTCAAGCAAAGCATTATAATTGGTTGATGAATTTACCATAAGGATTGCTACCATTGAAGTCAAACTTCCTAGGATAGATGTATTAATAAAATACCAATGGCAAGAGTAATTTCCCTAGTCAAGGTAGATACAATACCATCTATTGCAATTAATGCTTCTACAAACTACCAGAAAGTTCTTAACATCATGTTTTGTATGATGTTGACTGCTAAACCATTATCCACCAGGACTTTAGAGATCTTATAGCCATTAAAATATGCTTTCACAATTAATGGCATGATATGCTTCATCATTTACATAAAAAGTTTTTCAAATGCCATCCTCTTAGAGCTATTTAGCCTGATAGCCTAAATAGTAATGCCTCTATAAGTATCTTCTGTTGCTTCCTCCCTTAAAGATGCCCCTCAAGTGGGATGTACTTTCACTATATGAGCAAGGATTTTCTCCCCCACTCCCATGTGGAATAGTTTTGCAACTTCGACACTACTAGGCTCATGGCCTTAGAGAACACAGACCTAAATTCGAAGAAAATGGAGTCATCACCCTGATGGACTAGGAAAATAAAAAAAGGATGGATGACTTGATTCCTAAGGAATCTCCAAACCCCTATTGGGTTCAGAAAGTTGGGTATGCATGGGGAAGGTGAGAATGACCCAGTACCCCTATAGTGCCCAGTTCAATGGAATTAGCCTCCTTTCAGGTCTAAATATTATTAAATTCTTAAATTATTAAAATATCATCCATATTACATGTAATTTAAAATAAATAAGAATTCATTGTATTAAAATCAAAGAAGGTCCAAACAAACAAATGAAAATGGGCACCTATAAAAGATGGAAACATGCCCTCACAATAATGTCCAATGTCCAAAACTAAATAAAATAGGACACCCACCATTTGATGGAAACATATCCTTTACATTAATTCCAAAGCTTAAAATAAATTAAATTATATTGAACTTACCAAATGAGGTACCCACAAAGTGAAAATATACCTCTTAAATCCCTGAAGTTTAAATAATTAATAAAATATAATTAAATCATTCAAACATTCACCATAGGCAAAGTAATAATAAATCATTCATCATAAGTTTATAACAATGGATCAAATAATTAAATCTAGATCTTATTCATAAATAAAACTTTAAATATACAAATTTAGGGTTTATTGGTATGATTTAGGGTTTATAGGGTTTAGAATGCTAAATTAGGGTTTTGGTATAAAAATTAGGGTTTTAGTCCCCTAATTATGAAAACTAAGGTTTTGAGTATTAAACTAGGGTTTTGGATGGAAATTAGGTTTTCATGGATTTAAAAATCAAATTAGGGTTTTGACTTTAAAAAACATGCACTTAGGGTTTTGGATGGACTAATTAGGATTTTGGGTTTTAAAAATATGCAAGCTAGGGGCTTTTTGAATCAAAATTGGTTGTTTTAGGTTTTCTAAATCAAGTTTATTAGGGTTTGTGTAAAATCATAACCAATATTATTTGATTACTGCACTAAATAATCATATTACTGTAATTATTTAACTACTGGATGTTTTAGAATAAATAATTAAAGGATATTTGTTTAAATAAGCTATTGTACGATGGTATTATTTTAAGGAATTGAAAATTGCCACTAGATGAAACAAACAATTGCTACTGTAAGATGAATTAAAAGTAGAGAATGCATATTCATTTGTTGGCTCCACCAAATTAAAATAATATTAATCTAAGCTACTACCTTAATCAATCTTGAGTTTTAGCTAGAGGTTCAATGGAATCGAGGATAGTTTTTGATTTCTGCCTCTTGGATTGTTGTGTCTATGTTTCTATTTTTCTGGTTGATTATTCTTAATTGTTGCTGCTAATTACTATTGGTAATTGTTGCCTTGCTTTGCATTTAACCTCTGTATTTATAGGCAAAGATGGTTATTTAAAAATCCTGATCCCTTAATCTGGAAGGTCATTGGAAGACCAGTCTTAATTAGGAAGTCTAAAACTCTTTGGTAACCCAAATTAAACTCAGGTTAAAAGACCATGGTGAATTAGCTAATTCTCCATGGGTTGGCCTCCATGGCGAATTGGCTGAGCCAATTCATCATGACTTTAAATTAAGTTCCGATCTAGCCAGGTTTTGCATTTTAAAATTGAATCAAACCTATTTTGATATTTTAACATTAAATCAAATTAGGTTTAAGGCTTTAAAAATTAAACCGACTAACTTTAGTCCTTTTAAAATTGGATCGACCTAATCTAAATCTATAAACTAGGTTTAAGCTTTTAAAATTGAACCAAATTTGGCTTGGTCTCATTTAATTGGGATTGGACTAGCTTAGGGCCAAAATTAAAGGTCTACAGTTTGCCCCCTGCTTAAACGATCTTGAATTCATTCAGAGAGTGAAAAACAACATGACTTTGAGCTGATTTTGGGTAATGGTGGGTTCAAGAAATGAGAATTTGATTTTGGATTCTGGATCAGAGACTGGACTTGGTTTCTAAACCTAAGATTGGATTTGAGTTCTAAACTGTGAGCAGGGATTTTTGCCCCCACTCCAGGTGGAATGGTTCTTGCGATTTCGGTACTGTTTAGGCTCGGGGCCTTAGAGAACACGAACCTAAGTCATGAGAAAATGGAGTCGCCACCCAGATGAGCAGGGAAAAAGAAAGGGGTGGATCACTTGATTCCTAAGGAATCCCCAACCCCCTAATGGGTTCGAAAAGTTGGGTACGTGTGGGGAAGGTGAGAAATGGCCCAGCACCCCCACAACGCCAGGTTCATTGCAACCTGCCTCCTTTACAGGTCTTAATATTATAAAATTCTTAAGTATAACAATATTATTTATATTACACACAATAATTAAAATAAAGCATCGATATATTAAAAATAAAAACAATGTCGAAATAAAGCAAATAAATGGACACCCATCCAAGGATGGAAAAATGTCCTTACATCTCATGCCTAAATAGGACACCCACCGAAAGGTAGAAACATGTCCTTTACATTGGTTCAAAAATAGAAAAGCAATTTAAATTACATGATATTTAACTAATCAGGTACCCACCAAGTGAAAACATACCTCTTACAACATTTGGAAACCTAAATAAATTGATAAAAGTTAAATAACCATTCATAATTCATCAAAGGTATTAAACATCAATAGAAAGTAAACATCCATCCATGATAAATTAAATGCAACAATCATTGAACATAAAAAAATTAAAGCATATAAAATAAATCAAAGCATAATCAAATATAGAATTGAATAAGGCAAATAAAAATCTAAATCATAGCTACTGTTTCCATTTTGGGTTATTTATTTCATGTGTTTAGGATTTTGGAATTTGTGGAATTAGGCTACTATGAGTTTTTAAAGGAATTAAAATAGATTAAGATTTTATGTTTTAAAAGATTGATAAAGTTCATTGATTAACCAAATTAGTATTTGAATGGTGAAATCATGAAACTAGGGTTTGAACACTTTAAAATACTTACATTTATGGTTTATGGTTACTCATTGAATTATATTATAAGCTTACTGTGTAAAATTAAACATTTGTGTTTATATGATTTTTAAGGTTTTAAAGGATTAGGGTTTAGAAAAAATTAGGGTTTAAGGTTTTAAAAGGGTTAGGGTTCACTGTTTTAAGTTTGGAAGTTGTATTAGGGTTTAGTGTTTTAGAATTAGGGTTTCGGTGAATGCTTAGGTTTTTTAGAATTTGGAAAAAGCAATTGATAATTTTATGAAAGTAAACAAACGATTTAAGGTTTATATAAATAGAAAAGATGTTTTTAGGGTTTGTTGAAAGAAACAGAATCAAATTTTGTTTTTGAAGAAAAACATGTTCAATTAGGGTTTTAAGATTTTGAAGAAGTAAAAATAACAATTTTAAGCCTTTTTGGAAGACAAAGCAACGATTTAAGGTTTTCAAACCTTAGAAAAAGTGAATTAGGTTCTAAAGTTTTTGAATTAAAAGAAAGAATGAGATGTTTATGCTACTGTGAAAAAAAAATAAAGAAATTAAGAATTCAAACCTTCTTTCATAGGTTACACCAAAATTGCTTCTTGGATGAACTAAATCAAAGACAAGCTCTGCTGCCTTTGAATTGCCTGAATTATTTTTCTGCTCTCTCAAAAATTGGATTGATTTACTGCCTTTCCTACTCAGTTTTGGATCAATTTTGTTACAAGCTTCTATCCGATTTCTTTCCTTCTTTCTGATTGATTTTTTGTGTTGTTTTTTATTCTTATTTATAAAAGTTTTATATCACTAATTCTAGTTATTCACGGCATCCATTATTCATTAAGAAAAGGAAACAGAAACCTAATTGCATTAGGTTTCGAAAAATTTGCGTCGGAAAAATTTTGCTGGCAAAAAAAAACTGCTGCGGAAAAATTGCACTGGCGAAAAAAAATTGCCGCAGTTGGCTGTGGTAGGGGGCGAGGACTGACCTGCGGGCCATTTCACTCACAGAAAAATTCTGCTGGAGAAATGGCTTTGGCCATTTCGCCCGCAGGAAACTCCTGCGGGTGAAATAGCCCACGACCATCGTCCCGCGCTCTGATTTTTGGCGATGATTTTTTCGTCGCTGATTTTTCCATTGCCGATTTTTATTTTTATTTTTATTTTTATTTTTTATTTTTATTTCTTTGTTTTTATTTTTTATTAATAAAGATTAGATACTAAAGTAAAAATTATTTAATTAAGATAACAAAAAAATTATTTTGGACCAATTAAAATATACTAGACAACACAAAAATTATTTTAGACTAAATAAAATATATTGGACCGGACTGGGTCAAAAATTAAGGGTCTACAGTTTGCCCTCTGCTTGAATGATCTAAAACTTTAGTGAAAGAGAGTGAAAAGCAATAAGACTTAATTTTTAAGATGGTGAAGGTTTTGGGTTCTGGACCCGGTTTGAGTTCTGAACTCAAGGATAATTCTAGGTTCTGGACCTAAGGAAAATTTAGGTTATGGACTCGATCTAAGTTCTGGGACTTAGAAATAAATTCTAGGATGATCCTCTTTCTCTTGCCCTAATCTTCTTATTTATACAAAACCCTCGCTGAAAATCCGCGCTTTCTTTCTTTCTTTAGTCCCATGGAGTGACATGGCTAAGCTTGTGGCCGTGTCATGTGACACGGCCAGTGGCTTGGCCGTGTCACCTGGGTGTGTCAGCTTCTATTTCTCCTTGCTCTTCTTTGCTTCTTTGGAGATGAGAGTGGCAAGGCCAATCTTGTGGCCGTGTCATGTGACACGGCCAGTGGCTTGACCGTGTCTCCTGGGTGTGTCAACTTCTATTTCTTTCCTTTGGTTCTTCCTTTGTTCTTTAGCTTAGGAAAGGACACGACCAAGCTTGTGGCCATGTCATGTGACACGGCCAGTGGCTTGGCAGTGTCACCTGCCAGCGTCAGCTTCTGCCAAATTTTCCTTTCTTTCTTGGTTCCCTTGGTTTTGCCCTTTAGATGAGACTCGGCCAGTGGCTTGGTGTTTAGATCATTTTTGTACTTGTTTTTAGTATGATTTTATGTGTGTTTTAGTTAATGTTTTGATTAATTTTTGTTTTAAGTTTGTTTAAAGTGTTTGTTTCAGGTTTAGGTACAAAAAGACCCTTGGAAGATCAAAACAGTGCAAGAAGAGCAAAGAATGAAGAACAGTAGCTGACACACTCAAGGGACACGGCCAAGCTTGTGGCCGTGTCCCATACCAAGCTAAGAAGAAGTCCACAACCACAGAAGGAGACACACCCAAGGGACACGACCAAGATTGTGGCCATGACCCTCCAAAAGAGCTCAAACACGGCCATGCAATCCAAAGCTTGGCCGTGTCACACATCCAACTTCAAAAGAAAAGAAAGAAAGAAAGAAAGGAAGAGTTATTAAGGGACACGGCCAAGCCAACCAAAGCTTGGCCGTGTCACCTAATGGAAAGCAAGGAAAAGAGCTTGAAACAAGGCCAAGCTTACCCAAGCTTGGCCATGTCACCTTAAATTCTATAAATTCTTTCGCACGATAAAAGAAAAGGAGAGAACGACTAGGGTTTTGAAAGAAAGAAAAGAAAAGAGAAGAGGGGGCAAACATAATTTGGGATGAGGAGAGAGTGACACTCTCCTTGTCCCTCGTCTTCATCCTCCATCTTCATCTTCTCCATCTTCCATTGAAGATCTTTGAGGTTCTTTGGGATTAAATTGGGTTAACAAGCTCTTGAGGGTTGAAGCATCATTGAAAGGATTGGTGACTTGAGAAAGCTCCATTCCATCTTCCAAAGGCATAATCAATTAAGGGTTGGTGACTTGAGAAAGCTCCATTCCATATTGCAAAAGGGGAATCAACCATTGAAGAGGGCTTGAGTTCTTCATCAAACATCAAAGTGGAGCAAGGAGGAAGACTAGTAATCCTACTCTTGGCATCTACAAGGGGTTTTTCTATTCTCTCTTTTAATTCATTCTTATTGTTTTTTTTTATTAAGAGATTGATATTGCAATGAACAATTTGTATTTGATTTATATTGAGTTGAATGAATGTTTTAAATTGATGATGTTGAACTAAAAACCCATGCTTAGGGTTTGTAGTATATTTGATTGAATGTTTTGATTTGATATTTACATTGATGTTCCTTGTTGATTGGTTGATTATATTGTATTAAATGCTAGGTTGATTGATTAGCTACCTATTAATCTTTGAATATTGGATGATGGACCAAGAGCTGAAATCCGATATCGGAACTATATAATCGACCACCCTATGAATGAATTAGAAATATAAGTTCTAGGGTTTCATTAATTTGCAAATGTAAAATAATTGGTGATTGCTATTTCATGAATGTGAGAACTAATGAATTGGTAATTGACTAATTAACCTTAAGGAACAAATTAATTACAAGGCTATGTTAATGGATAATTGAGAATTGAGCTTTGATTGAATGGACCTATAACCCTAGGCACTTTCCCAAGAACTGAATTGATCTTGTGCACTCATCACACACATCAAACCCTACGTGTAATATCCCTATGCTAGCCCTAGAAGTTTTGTATGTGGTTGTTGTTGTTGTTGTTGTTGTTGGTTTAAATTGAGAAAAGAAAAGTATATGTATATGTGTTTTGGGAGAAATTTAGGGTTTAGAGACAAGTTTATATGTTGTGTATATGGTGATATATATAACACATAAGTTGGTCAAAGGGCTTGGTCAAGGGAAGAAGATATTTATATTGTTAATTGTGAAATTACCAAAGTGGGCAAGAGATAATTAAGGGAATTAAAATGTGTATGAGGGTGTTATAGTAATTTTCTTTTGGATGGGTATTTAATGAAGGTTGACTTTGTGTTTTCTTCATCATCATTTCTTCTTCTTCTTCTTGTGTTGGCCGGCTCACCATAGACAAAGGAAGACAAGAGAACCAAGCAAGGTTTTGATGTTTGTAGCTCAAAAGTTGAAGGAGATTTCAAGAAATCAAGTTGAGGAATTGTGGAATTTCTTCATTTAAGGTAAGAAATCTCTTGTTTTCTTTGGTTATTTTGAAATGGTGTTGGATGTGAATTAGGGTTTGGTTGATTTTGTGATTTGGTGTGTTTGATATGTGTTTGCAAGTGTTAGAATTGATTTTAAGTTAAAAGATGGAATTGGTGTTGGTTTGGTTGTGAATATGGTAAGATTTGTGGAGGATGTTAGTGGAGAGTCAAGAGTGAAGTTGGAGTTAGGGTTTTGGAATGGTTTGTGTTTAAATGTATTATGAATGTTTTGTGAAGTGATTCTTGTGTTGAATTTGTGTTTAGAACATTGATTTCATTCATTTGAACCATGCTATATTGTGTATGATGAGTTGAAGTGCAATTAGAGGAGAGTTGTACATTTTAGGGTTTTGATGTTGGGTGACACGGCCAAGTCATGAAAATTTGGGAGTGTTGGATTGGTTTTTGAGAGACACGGCCGTGTCCATTAGCCGTGTTCACTACTGGATGTTGGTGTTGGGAGACACGGCCACAAGCTTGGCCGTGTCCTATGCCCGTGTTTGCTACTGTCAAGTGAGGTTGAGAGACACGGCCACAAGCTTGGCCGTGTCCCTCAAAGGTGTTGCCCGTGTCCCTCAAAGGTGTTGCCCGTGTCCCTCAAAGGTGCTGCCCGTGTCCCTCCAATGTGTTGGTTAGGGTTTTATTTCTTTGTTCTAATTGCATTGTTTTGGTTTTCCAAGGGTAGGTTGGTCCTTAAACCTAACCCTAAACACTTTAAAAACACTTGAATCAATGAAAGATATAATCAAATGCATGTGTAAGGTCCTAAAACTATGAATCATATCAATTGTTCTTTGCCCTAATTGCATTGTTGAGATTGAACAATGTTATGTTATGCATTGTGAATAGTAATGTGTTTCATAAGTAATATACATTGAAATGTATATCAAAGATGCAATGATAATTCAAATAAGACATGATATGAGTCAATGCCATTGTGCTTGGCTATGATGATGCATTTGAAAGAAATAAGGCATGTTTGCCTAAATGTTGTTGAGAATTGAGAATGAAAATGATAATTGAATAATAAATGAATTGTGTGGCTAATGTGTTATTCCATTTTCAAAGTTGGTTGTTGGTGGCATGCCTAATAAGTGTAACAATCTCTTGAAGTTAGGTTGGATTGAATCCTTGAAGCCTAATTGAGATGTTACCACCCTTGAAGCTAGGTTGGGTTAGTTCTTGAAGCCAAGTTGGGTAGAAGCTTAGCATGCTTTGCTCCCCTTGAAGCTTGGTTGAACTTAATCCTTGAAGCCTAGTTGGGTATATGATATTGATAAATGTGATAACAAAACCAAAGCATTAACTCTGAAAATTGAATGGCATATTAGTGTGTCTTGGGCCCATGCTTGTCTTTGTTTAGTGTTGATTATGAGTGGTTAAATGAATATTAATGAGAGATATGAAAAGATATTGAAATGTGATATGTAATATGAAAGTATGTTGTTAGTTTCGCACATATGATGTTACATGTATAATATGGATTGAGAAATGACATTGCATTGCACTAAGTCATATCATTTGCATGATTATCTTGCTAAGCCGTTGGCTTATCGCGATAGTGTTTAATCGCGCAGGTAATAGAGTTGATAGAGTTGAACCCGAGAGTTCATCAAGACCAAATGAGAGTAGACCTTGAAGAATCCATTTTGGGAGCTTAAAGATCAGAGCAGACTTGCCAATCATGTATACTTCTTTATATTTTGTAAAGAAATGTTTAATATGTAAATATGTACATATTTTATAACTTCCGCTGTGTAATATTTAGATGTATATATATATATATAACTAATATGTTTTGTTTTATAAGTAAATGATCTACTTTTCTATAATGTATAATGATAAGGGTATTGAATCAAGTTTAAAGTGTTTTGAATGTTAAGAAAACCGTAGCATCCCTATGTTTGGTGCACTTATGCTACATTGTTGTGGTTGTAGTGTGTGTGCATTGGATATGGGGGTGTTACAATTGTTTTGGTATCAGAGCCTAGGTTTGAGATTCTCAACCTAGGTGAAATGTAATAAAAAGAATATTTTACCTAAAAAGTTGGTTTTGAATAAAAATACATGTTTGGGATTGGCAACCTCTGATCTTTAATAAGATGTAGTATGTTGTGTTTGCAGTGTTAGGTGTTGATGGATCCTCATTTGAGACAGTCAGTTGAGGGTAGTGAGGAGAGTGTTGCTCCTGATGATGGAGCTAGGATTGATAGTGTTGAGGAGGCACCTGCTTCGGTGTCGGGTAGACCAGTTGGTGAAGAGGTTCCGCCAGCCTGGTTTAGACATATGATGGAAGTTATGAGGCAAGCACCAGTACAACCACCGCCACCACCTCCTCAGCCTTTGGTATCTGTGAGGCATTATGACAAACTAAGGAAGTATGGAGCGGAGGATTTTCTTGGTACTACTGACCCAGCTGTAGCAGAGCAGTGGCTTGACAAAGTTCAGAGAATATTTGTTCAGTTGCAAGCCACTCCAGAGGAAAAGTTTGATTATGCAAGATCCTTGTTGCAGAAGGATGCATATAGTTGGTGGAAGACAGTGCCCCATTCTATGGATGATCCACCTACCTTATCCTATACAGATTTTCTGAGGGAGTTTGAATTGAAGTATACTCCAAGGGAGTATAAAGATGGGAAGAAAAGAGAGTTTCTAGATTTGAAGCAAGATCACCGGACTGTAACTGAATATGAGGTTGAGTTTATTCGATTAAGTCAGTATGCTGGGGGTATCATTGCTGATGAGATTGATAGATGTCGGCGATTTGAGGAGGGATTGAGGCCCTCGATCATGTGCTTAGTGGCTGGATCCAGGTATCAGGATTTTTCACAGCTTGTGGCAGCAGCTCGAAGTGTAGAGCGAGCTCAGGGTATTACGGTTGCTTCAGAAGAAGAGGTTAAGGTTAGAAGGCCCCAGTTCGAGGCAGGGTCTTCTTCTGCGAAGAGGGGTAGAGGAAGTTTTGTTCCTCGGAGTAGTAGGAGCCAGAGACCAGCGAGTAGGTCAGTGCAGTTACAGAGGCAGAGATTTAGACCTGCAGCTTCGGTGGCGAGTGCTCCGACCCCTATGGTTCAGAGATCCACCTTACCCATCTGCATCCATTGTGGTAGGCCGCATGGTGGTCCTTGTTGGAAGGCTGGTGTTGCAGGGGTATGTTTCAAGTGTGGGTCACCTGATCACTTTGTGAGAGATTGCCCTGAGAGGCAAGAGCTGATGTCAGTTGATACAGCTGCTTCTCGACCTAGTGCGAGGGGAGGCCGAGGAGGCAGAGGTAACAACCGGGGAGGCAGATCTGGGTTCAGTGCTAGAGGAGGTGCTACATCCAGGGAGAGTAGACCAGAGGAGGTTGGTTCTTCCCAGAGGATGTATGTTATGCAAAGGCAGCCAGATGCATCGGCAGTCATAGCTGGTACTTTTTCTTTATTTAATACTTTAGTACTTGCTTTGATTGATCCGGGTTCCACGCATTCATATATTAGTGCATCTGTTTTGCCTGTGTCTGATATGCATGCTGAGTCCCTAGGATTTGATGTGTTGGTGACAAATTCGTTAGGGCATAGTGTGATTGTTAGTAAAGTGCACCGGGATAGTGCAGTGAGGGTGCAGGGTGAGGAGTTCCTTGGAGATTTGATTGAGATGCCATTTAAGGAATATGATGTGATCTTAGGTATGGATTGGCTATCTCGACATGGAGCTGTGGTGGATTGTAAAAAGAAAATTGTTTCTTTGAGAACTGTTGATGGTAGAGAGGTGATAGTATCTAATGAGCAGGAACAACTAGCCTCCTTATTTGTTTCAGCTGTTGCAGCTAGGAGATTGATTAGAAAGGGGTGTGAAGCCTATCTTGCTCATGTGGTGGATACTAGAGTGAGAGGTTCTCCTATTGATGATATACCCACAGTTGCAGATTTTCCAGATGTGTTTCCAGAGGAGTTGCCAGGATTGCCTCCTGAGAGAGAGGTGGAGTTCGGTATTGAATTGTTGCCTGGTACCACTCCTATCTCTATTACTCCTTACAGAATGGCACCAGCAAAATTGAGGGAATTGAAAGTGCAATTACAGGAGTTGTTGGACAAAGGATTTATTCGCCCCAGTGTTTCTCCTTGGGGAGCTCCTGTGCTATTTGTGAAGAAGAAAGATGGTACTATGAGGTTGTGTATCGATTATAGGCAATTGAACAAGGTGACTATTAAAAATAAATATCCTTTGCCTAGAATCGATGATCTCTTTGATCAATTGAAGGGTGCAGCTGTGTTTTCTAAAATTGATCTGAGATCAGGGTACCATCAGCTGAGAGTCAGAGCTGAAGATGTGCCGAAGACAGCTTTCCGGACCAGGTATGGGCATTATGAATTTCTAGTTATGCCTTTTGGTCTGACGAATGCACCTGCAGCTTTCATGGATTTGATGAATAGGGTGTTCAGGCCCTATCTGGATCAGTTTGTGGTAGTGTTTATAGATGATATTCTGGTGTATTCGCGGAATAAAGAGGAACATGACATGCATCTGCGGATTGTATTACAGATTTTGAGAAAGAAGCAGTTGTTTGCCAAATTGTCGAAGTGTGAGTTCTGGTTGGATCAAAGCGCTTTTCTCGGACATATTGTTTCAGCTGAAGGCATTAGAGTTGATCCAAGTAAAGTTGAAGCTATATTGAATTGGAGTCCACCCAAGTCGGTGACAGAGGTTAGAAGTTTTCTGGGTTTGGCAGGCTATTACCGGCGGTTTGTGAAAGGGTTTTCTTTGATAGCTACTCCACTCACCAGATTGCTTCGTAAGGGAGTGAGGTTTTTGTGGACAGATCAGTGTCAGGCGAGCTTTGAACAGTTGAGAGAAATGTTAACTCAAGCGCCTGTTCTTACTTTACCTGTTGAAGGCAAACCATATGTGATCTACAGTGATGCTTCACATAGAGGTTTGGGGTGTGTATTGATGCAAGAAGGGAAAGTTATAGCTTATGCATCTCGACAGTTGAAATCGCATGAGCTTAACTATCCGACTCATGATTTGGAATTGGCTGCCATTGTGTTTGCATTGAAGATTTGGCGCCACTATCTGTTTGGGGAGAAATGTTTCATCTACACTGATCACAAGAGTTTGAAGTATTTGGGTGTCCAGAAAGAACTTAATCTTCGTCAAAGGAGATGGTTAGAATTGATTAAAGACTATGACTGCTTGATTGACTATCATCCAGGTAAAGCAAATGTTGTTGCTGATGCCTTGAGTTGGAAGTCTTTAGCTGGTTTAACTGTTTACTCGCTCTCGTTGCTTGTTGAGTTGAGAGCATTGCATGTCAGTTTTGTACCTTATGTTGATGGTGCATTATTGGCACAGTTGCAATTGAAGCCGGTTTTGTTAGATCAGATCAAAGAAGCTCAGTTGGCCGATAAGAAGATACAGAAGATTGTTTCGGATTGTCAGAGTGGAAAGGGTAGAGATTTTATTGTGAAGAGTGATGGAAGTCTCTCGTTCAAGAGCAGATTGTGTGTACCCGATGATGCTGATTTGAAAAGGATCATTTTGGAAGAAGCTCATCAGTCAGTGTTTGCTATGCATCCGGGTAATACAAAGATGTATCATGATTTGAGACAGCATTATTGGTGGATGGGTCTGAAGAGAGATATTACTGAGTTTGTATCGAAATGTCTCACTTGTCAGAAGGTTAAAGCAGAGCATCAAGTTCCAACCGGGTTGCTTCAACCGTTGTCAGTGCCAGAATGGAAGTGGGAAAGAGTGACAATGGATTTTGTCTGGTTTGCCATTGACACAAAAGAAACATGATGCCATATGGGTGATTGTGGATAGATTGACTAAGACAGGTCATTTCCTTCCAGTGCGGATGGATTACTCTTTGGAGAGGTTGGCTGAGCTGTATATCCATGAGATTGTGAAACTGCATGGTGTTCCAACTTCTTTAGTGTCTGATCGAGATCCTAGGTTTACTTCAAGATTTTGGAAGAATTTGCATAGTGCTTTGGGTTCTCGATTACACTTCAGTACTGCTTTTCATCCACAGACAGATGGACAGTCAGAGAGGGTGATACAGATTATTGAGGATATGTTGAGAAGCTGTGTCATTGATTTCTCTGGAGGTTGGGATAGGTTTTTACCTCTTGTGGAGTTTGCTTACAACAACAGTCACCAATCCAGCATTGGTATGGCACCATTTGAAGCATTGTATGGCAGACGGTATAGGACACCTCTTTGTTGGAATGAGCTTGGAGATAATAAGTTGGTTGGGCCTGATTTAATTCAAGAAACTGAAGAGAAAGTAAAGTAGATTCGAGGCAGGTTAAAAGCAGCTTCAGACCGACAGAAGTCTTATGCAGATCTGAAAAGGAGAGATATAGAGTTTGATGTTGGAGATAAGGTATTTCTGAAAGTGTCTCCTTGGAAGAAGATTTTGAGGTTCGGTCGGAAAGGAAAATTGAGTCCTCGTTTCATTGGGCCGTATGAAGTATTAGAAAGAGTTGGACCAGTGGCTTATCGACTAGCTTTGCCACCTGAGTTGGATCGTATTCATAATGTATTCCATGTTTCTATGTTGAGGAGATATAGGTCGGATCCATCTCACGTGTTGCCATTTGAATCTATTGAAGTGAGCCCAGACTTGACATTTGAAGAGGAACCAGTTGCTATTTTGGCACGAGAAGTGAAAGAGCTGAGAAACAAGAGAGTGCCATTGGTGAAGGTTCTATGGAAGAATCATGCAAAAGAAGAAGCAACTTGGGAAAGTGAGCAATCTATGCGAGAGCAATATCCTCAGTTGTTTCAGCTTTAATATCAGGTAATTTCGAGGATGAAATTTTCTTTTTAGAGGGGGAGAATTGTAATATCCCTATGCTTGCCCTAGAAGTTTTGTATGTGGTTGTTGTTGTTGTTATTGTTGTTGTTGTTGGTTTAAATTGAGAAAAGAAAAGTATATGTATATGTGTTTTGGGAGAAATTTAGGGTTTAGAGACAAGTTTATATGTTGTGTATATGGTGATATATATAACATATAAGTTGGTCAAAGGGCTTGGTCAAGGGAAGAAGATATTTATATTGTTAAGTGTGAAATTACCAAAGTGGGCAAGAGATAATTAAGGGAATTAAAATGTGTATGAGGGTGTTATAGTAATTTTCTTTTGGATGGGTATTTAATGAAGGTTGACTTTGTGTTTTCTTCATCATCATTTCTTCTTCTTCTTCTTGTGTTGGCCGGCTCACTATAGACAAAGGAAGACAAGAGAACTAAGCAAGGTTTTGATGTTTGTAGCTCAAAAGTTGAAGGAGATTTCAAGAAATCAAGTTGAGGAATTGTGGAATTTCTTCATTTAAGGTAAGAAATCTCTTGTTTTCTTTGGTTATTTTGAAGTGGTGTTGGATGTGAATTAGGGTTTGGTTGATTTTGTGATTTGGTGTGTTTGATATGTGTTTGCAAGTGTTAGAATTGATTTTAAGTTAAAAGATGGAATTGGTGTTGGTTTGGTTGTGAATATGGTAAGATTTGTGGAGGATGTTAGTGGAGAGTCAAGAGTGAAGTTGGAGTTAGGGTTTTGGAATGGTTTGTGTTTAAATGTATTATGAATGTTTTGTGAAGTGATTCTTGTGTTGAATTTGTGTTTAGAACATTGATTTCATTCATTTGAACCATGCTATATTGTGTAAGATGAGTTAAAGTACAATTAGAGGAGAGTTGTGCATTTTAGGGTTTTGATGTTGGGTGACACGGCCAAGTCATGAAAATTTGGGAGTGTTGGATTGGTTTTTGAGAGACACGGCCGTGTCCATTAGCCGTGTTCACTACTGGATGTTGGTGTTGGGAGACACGGCCACAAGCTTGGCCGTGTCCTATGCCCGTGTTTGCTACTGTCAAGTGAGGTTGAGAGACACGGCCACAAGCTTGGCCGTGTCCCTCAAAGGTGTTGCCCGTGTCCCTCAAAGGTGTTGCCCGTGTCCCTCAAAGGTGCTGCCCGTGTCCCTCCAATGTGTTGGTTAGGGTTTTATTTCTTTGTTCTAATTGCATTGTTTTGGTTTTCCAAGGGTAGGTTGGTCCTTAAACCTAACCCTAAACACTTTAAAAACACTTGAATCAATGAAAGATATAATCAAATGCATGTGTAAGGTCCTAAAACTATGAATCATATCAATTGTTCTTTGCCCTAATTGCATTGTTGAGATTGAACAATGTTATGTTATGCATTGTGAATAGTAATGTGTTTCATAAGTAATATACATTGAAATGTATATCAAAGATGCAATGATAATTCAAATAAGACATGATATGAGACAATGCCATTGTGTTTGGCTATGATGATGCATTTGAAAGAAATAAGGCATGTTTGCCTAAATGTTGTTGAGAATTGAGAATGAAAATGATAATTGAATAATAAATGAATTGTGTGGCTAATGTGTTATTCCATTTTCAGAGTTGGTTGTTGGTGGCATGCCTAATAAGTGTAACAATCTCTTGAAGTTAGGTTGGATTGAATCCTTGAAGCCTAATTGAGATGTTACCACCCTTGAAGCTAGGTTGGGTTAGTTCTTGAAGCCAAGTTGGGTAGAAGCTTAGCATGCTTTGCTCCCCTTGAAGCTTGGTTGAACTTAATCCTTGAAACCTAGTTGGGTATATGATATTGATAAATGTGATAACAAAACCAAAGCATTAACTCTGAAAATTGAATGGCATATTAGTGTGTCTTGGGCCCATGCTTGTCTTTGTTTAGTGTTGATTATGAGTGGTTAAATGAATATTAATGAGAGATATGAAAAGATATTGAAATGTGATATGTAATATGAAAGTATGTTGTTAGTTTCGCACATATGATGTTACATGTATAATATGGATTGAGAAATGACATTGCATTGCACTAAGTCATATCATTTGCATGATTATCTTACTAAGCCGTTGGCTTAGCGCGATAGTGTTTAATCGCGCAGGTAATAGAGTTGATAGAGTTGAACCCGAGAGTTCATAAAGACCAAATGAGAGTAGACCTTGAAGAATCCATTTTGGGAGCTTAAAGATCAGAGCAGACTTGCCAATCATGTATACTTCTTTATATTTTGTAAAGAAATGTTTAATATGTAAATATGTACATATTTTATAACTTCCACTGTGTAATATTTAGATGTATATATATATATAACTAATATGTTTTGTTTTATAAGTAAATGATCTACTTTTCTATAATGTATAATGATAAGGGTATTGAATCAAGTTTAAAGTGTTTTGAATGTTAAGAAAACCGTAGCATCCCTATGTTTGGTGCACTTATGCTACATTGTTGTGGTTGTAGTGTGTGTGCATTGGATATGGGGGTGTTACACTACGTACGTTAATTTTAGGTTTAAATTGTTCTTTAACATTCCAAACAACAAACTCTCGCTTTTAATTTAATTGCTTTAATCAAGCTATTATGAACCACACCTTCTTAGGGAAACGACCTTGGGGCGATCACCTTTGCTACAGCTACCTCGTATACTTGCGAGTGCCGCTCATAATATACTTAATTCTATCACAATAAGTTTTTGGCGCCATTTCCGGGGAAGGTTGTCGCAGTAGTAGTAGTTTGATTTTTATTTTCAATTTAATTGTTTGTTTATTTTCTTTGAATTTTTTGTTTGTTTAGTTTTATTTTCTTTCAATTTAATTTTTTTAAGTTGCTAAGTGCATTGTGTAAATATGCAATTTTCAAGGTATGCAGGGGTTTACGATGATAACCCTAACTCTGACATGGCATGGCAGTTAGCAGAATTAACGAACCAACTTAAGATGCTAAATGCAAGAGGAAAAACACCTATGCCTACTCGTGAAGTATGTTCGGCATGTGGCATTGCAGGACATAGCGCAAACATGTGTTCATTTGGTTATGGACAATGTCAAGAGGGGCAAGAGGAAGAATATGCCTATGAAAGTTTCCAGCAAAGGGATAAAAGTAACCCATATTTGGAAGCATCGACTTCGACAAAATTGCATGAACCTCCAAATCCTTGTATGCCATCAATCCCATTCCCAAGTAAGCTGAATGCAGAGAAACAAGGTATGCAACTTTCTGAACTCCGCGACATGCCTTATAGTGAAGATAGTGTAGATAAGCTTGAGGTGGCCATGACCATAGAAGTAGAGCCTAATTCTTCCAACTTAGAAATTGATGAGGGCAATTTACTAGTGAATAATGAGATTGTTGAGGGAGAATTTCAAATTGCTAAAGAGAATGTAGAACACATTCAACCAAACTTGGTTGAACCTTAAAAGACCCCAGGAATTTTGAAAGATGTTTTAGTTGGGGAATGCAGTATGCAACAAATTATCATCTCTCCCACTCTTGGTGGTGAGAACGAGCAGAAACCATATAAAACCATGTTGTAAACTGAAAAAGGTTCTTACTACATCCCTATAGCATTAAAAAATCAAGCAAAGACAACCCTCACATATTCTTTTTGGACAATTGCTCCCCTAAGAATGCTACCTAAGCTTTTCAATATATTGGGCACTTTTCAAAGTTGCATGGTGTTCATCCTCTCGGTCATGGGCTCCAATTGCATTATGGGTGGAAGGAGCCCCACACATCGTATATGGGAACGATGGAAATCAGGCATCATCTAAACTTTCTCTGTAGTGTGCATGCTCACATTGAGGACAATGTGAATTTTTAAGTGTGGGGTGCATTTGGTGTTTTATGTTTTTACTTTTAATTGCATTTTGTGTTTTTGTGTTTTTACCTTTAATTTGTTTTTGTTTAAGTTTAAGTTAATGTTCTTAATGTTTTTCTTTGAATAAATGAATTTTGAAAAGTTCAATTGTTATAAAATTGTTGATTGATGACCTTTGAATTTTTGAAGCATGAATTTGAGAATTGAGTAGAATTGGTGCTTATTGTCAATTTTTTTTTTGGTTTTTTCCCTTGCATTGCCATTAACCTAGTGAGGAATTGAGCCATCAACTTATCATTCTTGTTGTGGGTGAACATCTTTGATTGATGAATTACGAGAACTTGCTTTAAAATGCATTTTAAGACTACATGAAAATTTCAATTTGGCATCAAGATGATTAAGGCAATTAGGTGAACCACTTTGGCTTAAAAAGACCAACCCTATATTCAACCTTAGTTAGCCAATTTTGAGCTTATTTTATTTTTCCTTTTCTTTCTTTTGCACAACACCATTTGTAATATCCCAATGTGTGCCCTAGGAGTTTGATATAATTGTTGTTTTATTTGAATTAAAATGTATATGTGTAATTTGAAAGAGAAGAGAAATTTAAAAGAAAGTGTATATGTTGTGTATATGGGAATATATATAACATATACACAAGTCAAATGGATGGTCAAAGGAAGAAGATATTTAATTTGTTATGTGTGAAATTACTAAAAAGGGCATGTTAATGAAAGGAAGTTAAATTATATAGATGAGTGTATTTAAGTAATTTTTTTTTGGAATGCTTGGTGGAGATTTAAAGAGATGAGAAGGTTGACTTTGTCTCTTTCACTTATCCATTTTCTTCTCTTTCCCTTTAGTTGGCCGGCCCTCCAAAGTAAATGAGCAAGAGTGAGTTTTGCTTGTTCCAAATTCAAAATTGAAGGAGTTTTCAAGAGATTAAGTTGGAAATCCAAGAAGATTCATTATTTTGGTAAGTTTTTCTTGATTTCCTTGTTTTGTTTTAAGTTGTTTATGAGTTTTATTGTGGATATTTGAAAGTGGGGTTGTGTTGATGGTAGTATGTTGGTGTATGTTTTATTTAAATTGATTTGTGGTGTTGGTTTTGAATTGAAATAAAAAGATAGGTTGATGTTGGTATTGAAAGACTAAGAGTGTTGTTGGTTTTAGGGTTTTGAAGTGGTAAGTGGTGTTTAACTTGAGTTTGATCAATTATTTTTATAGATCTTCATGTTGTTGATGTTTGATGGAGTTGTAAGCATGGAATATGTGAATTTGGTTAGAAACAGTAGCATTTTGGATGCCACACCCGTAGCCCTTGGTTTCCATGGTCGTGGCCATTTGTAGCCATGGCCGTGGAGGTGTGGAGAAAGGGAGGCAGAACCATTCTTTAACCCACGCCCGTGGGGGTTGGGGTGGCCACGGCTGTGGGCTATAACATGTGGTGTTGGGTTGTAATGTGTGTTATAGAGGTCTAAGATGAGGTTAACATGTGATAAATTGTATTGGAATTCATGTATTGTATAATTTTGGATTAGGTTTTGGAAGAAAGTGATTTGCCCTAAATTGAGAAGTGAAGAATTCTTGGAAAAAGGAAGTGTATAGAGTTGTATAAGTGGTGCTTAAGGTAAGTACAAACTACATTATTGCATACATTCATATGATGTTAAGACTTAACATATATTTGATTGTAAATGTGTTAAAGAATCTAATGTTTTGTTGATGCTAATTCATAATCTTATGATTGATATAATGTGAACATTGATGATGCATATGAATAATGAGATGATTAAAGCATGTTTGTCTATATGAAATATGGAATATGAAATGTGAAAAAATATGATGATATGATGAATTGTGTTGATATGATGAGAAGCCATGATTGTTGACTATGATGATGTAAATGAATTACAATTGAGGCATGGTTGCCTATTTTGAAAATGAGAATGAAATAAAGATATAAATGGAAAGATTTTGTGTCTAATATGTACTATTTAACTTTCAGAGTTCTGAGTTTGGTGGCATGCCTATGAATTACTAGATAGGTGAAAAGACAGGGTCGTAAGCCGATTCCAGTTGCAAAATGTGAAATGATAAATGTGAAATATGAATTAGTAACAGTCTTGCCGGGTTGAGGATCTCCTCAAAATTAGTCGGGTTGAGGTCCAAGAGACTGGGTCTGTTACAATTGCTATGGTAACAATCTTGCCGGGTTGAGGATCTCCTTGAGTCTAACCAAGTAGAGGTCCAAGAGACTGGGTCTGTTACCCTATCCATGGATAGAGATATATATATGTTGCCTACGGGCTTGATGATTATGATTATAGACCAAAGCAGTAACTCTGAACTTTGAATAACATATTAGTGTCTTTTGGGCCCATACGTGTCTTTATGTCAATGTAAATTATGAGTGATGAAATAATTGAATCAAATAATGAAATGTAGTCTTATGAACAATATAAAAATATCATTTGTGAATATTCTCTTAATTGTTGAAATGTATGAGATTGTCATTGCATAGAAGCATATCGTTATTGTAGTTTGTACCACTAAGTTGTTGGCTTAGCGCGATTATGATTTATCGCATAGAAGCATATCGTTATTGTTGTTTGTACCACTAAGCTGTTGGCTTAGCGCGATTATGATTTATCGCGCAGGTAACAGGGAAGAACCAGAGAGTCCCTCTAGGCCGAGTAGAGGCTAGATCTTGAGGTGTATCTAGTGAAGCTTAAAGATCGAAGAAATACTGCCAAACATGTATATATTTTATGTTTTTTAGAACTTGAGTTTTAATGTATAATTATTTGTAAATATTTGTTACATTTTCCGCTGCTTTTAAATAAACATTTTACCTTTTGTCTTTTATAATTTCTTTTAAATGATTTAAATTTGTTTATGCTTTTATAGAAGGGATGAGTCATTTGTTAAGTATAACGTGGCATTTCTATATTCAGTATACGTATATTACGATCGTATTAGCATGCTGTGTACATATACGGGGTATAGGGGTGTTACATTTATTTTGGTATCAGAGCTTAGGTTTGAGATTCTCAACCTAGTTGAATTGTAAGAAAAAGAACATTTTGATTTTAAAAGTTGATTTTTGAGTAAAATACATGTTTTGGTATGGCAGTCTTTGATCTTTAATAAGGAATATTCTGCTGTGTTTGCAGATATAGGTAGTAATGGAGTCCCATTCACGACAGTCTATAGAAGGAAGTGCTGAGAGTGTAGCTCCGGAAGAGAGTAGAGATGGAGCTAGGATTGAGAGAGTTAGTGAGGCACCTGTTTTTGTACCAGAGAGATTAGCTGCAAAGGAGGCTTCGCCAGGTTGGTTAAGGCATATGGTAGAACTGTTGAGGGGAGCTCTAGTGCAGCCACCACCACCACAGCCCCAAGTGCCAGTAAGACATTATGACAAGTTGAGGAAATATGTGGCTGAAGATTTCTTAGGCACTACCGATCCTGCAGTGGCTGAGCAGTGGTTGGATAAGGTACAGAGGATATTCATTCAGCTGCAAGCCACTTCGGATGAGAAGTTTGACTATGCTAGATCCCTCTTACAGAAAGATGCTTACGACTGGTGGAAGACTGTTCCTCATGCTATGGATGATCCACCTACACTATCTTATAGTGATTTTCTAAGGGAGATTGAGCAGAAATACACTCCGAGGGAGTATAAAGATCTTAAGAAGATGGAATTTCTAAGTTTGAGGCAAGACAATCGGACGGTGACAGAGTACAAGATTGAGTACATTCGGTTGAGTCGTTATGCTGGGGGAATCATTTCTGATTAAATAGACCGGTGCCGAAGATTTGAAGAGGGATTGAGGCCCTCCATTATGTGTATTGTGGCTGGTTCTAAATACCAGGATTTCTCTCAGCTTGTCGCAGCAGCTAGAAGTGTAGAGAGAGCACAAAGCATTGCAGCAGCTGCTTCTGAAGAGGAGACTAGTGTAACACCCCATCTTAGCCTATGTTTATAGACCAAGATGGACTGTTAACTCATGGTGGTTGTGTCTTAATATTTTACTTAGCCAATTTTAAGTGTAGATTTTAAAAAAAAATTTGCCATAACCTCCCCTAAAAATGGAGGTCCCAAGTGTCGCCAAAACTGATTCTTTAATTTTTGAAAAACATTTTCTTTCACAATTCAACTCAAGTACACTCCCAATAATCCACCCTTATAACCTCAACTACAATCCTGCAAGAAGAATTCACACTTCTATACTTGCATACATAAGTGCTAAACCAAAATAAGATTTATTAGATTACTAGCAGTGTACGTGTTCTAGCTTTTCATTATTATACATTTATTTGCTAGATCATACAAGCTTATGTACATGCCATATTGCTACAATCAATCATATCCAAACTCCTACCCAAAGTAGTAGTCAAGGCCAGCTGCGCAGGACATGCTGCAATCTCGTCTCCTCGTTTAACCTACGAGTTTAGAGGGAAACTAAACTCGCTAAGCAATTGCTTAGTGGGTACTTAAATCATTGCAATAAATAAATAAAAAGAAAGAATGATTTGAACATACATTTATATACTTTAAATACTTGAAAGGAATAAATACAAAACACAGATGGTAAAAAGGCTTGACTAAATAATTTGAATTTAAATCATTTTTCTTGCTTTTATCATTTTGGTTGCTCTACTGGTTTAACAGAACGTCAGCGGATAAGGAAGGGTCATGATAAACATATCTTGTCATGATCATATTTCATTATCATTCATCATAATTCTTGCACATGTGCCAATGGCCATTATCATTGCATCATTGATCATGTCATTGTAATCATCGGCCTTCAGCCGGAATATCATATCATGTCATAAGCAGTACTGCAGTAATAGTATGATGCATCATACCCTTATCTCAAGGGTTCTGTCATAACCAAGTAGAGCGTCAACAATTCATTAATTAATTTGATCATGATATTCAATAAGCCATGATTTTTCCATAATGCATGTATTATCAGAATAGCTTGTCATGATGCCTTTCTAATCATTTCCAATTCTCCTTCATGTCATTTGATATGATTTAACATCAATCCATAACATAATATTCCAGTTTTAACACATTTAGAAAAATGACCAAATGAATAGTAGCGCGGTGCGTAAAATCGGCAACGCAATGGCGCGCGACAACTAAATAGTAAAATCTGTTTTTACTGCTGAAAATCAGTCAACTTTGGTAACAGTTTTGACTAAGTAAACAACCTTATTTTTGGATGAATTTTTGCAGGAAAACACTTTCATAAGTTAACTAAATGCATGTAAAATTTCGTCGAAAAATTCTTTCGTTTGCCCCTTCAACGGACTGCCCAAAATGAAAGCTGTAGAATGGTGCCCAAAAGGGACCATTCGGCCCAATTTTCCAAACTTGAGGGAAATTCATTTTTTTCTTGCAAAATTGATTTTTAGAATCCTTTTGTGATACCATTGAAGGACTAAAGGTCCCTCTTCCAAAAATCAAACCAAAGGAGTGATTAAAAACTCATCAAAGTTTATGAATAATTGCATCAATTTAGCTAGTTTGTTTTGTTTTCATTCTTTTCACAATCAATTGATTACACATGGTTCAAGAGCACTTTCCCACATATTTACCACACATAATAACATCATTTCAAAACCATTTCAAAAATCCCATAATGCAAAATATGTGAATTAATTGAAAAGGCAATGATTTAAGTACCAAACCTTGTTTATTTGCTTTGTTCCTTGCTTGTCCTATTCTTTCTTCCCTTATTCTTCTTTATCCCTTTGATTTCCTATAATTTTCATAACTTTTCTTTCATTGATAACTTGAAAACTATCAATCAAATGAATAAAGTAAAGCTAGAATTGGAATCCTTACCTTAAAATTAAGCTTTTCCTTCCAAAAATCCACTTGAACACTTGAAAAATTCCTTCCCTTTTTTGGTGGAGAGAATTTCGGCCATACTTCTCAAAAATGGAGAAAAAATGTGTCCTTAATTCTTTAATCATCCTTCTCTCCCTTTTTATATTTTTCCATTTTCCATTTATTTAATTAATTTCATTTTGGAGGGTTAAGATGTAACCACCACAAAAGTATCTTAACTAGGATGGTGCCATATGGAGGGTTAAGATTAATCCAACCCAAAAGTGTCTTTAAACAAGATTTTGCCATGTGTCCCTTTCTAGAAAATTACTATACCATGTGTCCCTTTTCTAGAAAATGGGTGGAAGTGAAAAGACCAAAATACCCTTCAATGGAAGGTTTTGCCTTTTCTTCGTACCCGGGTGGTTTTATGACGCGTAAAATGTACCATTCTCTTCCTTTCAACCTCTCGTTTCCATTTCCGACATTCCTTCTTGATTTTGAACTAATTTATAAAAATTACGCTCATGCCCTTGACTTTTGTAAAAATTCCCTTTAGGTCCTTACGTGATTCGGGTCTCCACTTAGGTTCGTTCTTCAACATCGATCACTGCGGAGTCCTTTCATTTACTTCAGATACCTTTACGTGTCTTGTTTTCCAGTGTATAAATTATTATTACAAGAATGACAAAAATACCCTTGGTCAAGAATCCACTGTATCTCTCAAACTATGCGTTTTCGGGAAAAACCGTGGTGTTCCGTTTCGACCCAATTTTTCTCTACTTTCCATTTCTGGAGTCTGTTATATGCACTATTAAGAACCTCCAGTACAACTTTTGGAAATTACAGTTACCTCCCCAAAACTTTTTGAAATTACAGTCACCTCCCCAAAACTTTTACAATCTTTTCAGTTAGGTCCTTTTTGTCCTATAGAGCTTCCTTTCACTTCTTGTTCTTTGGTGATTACTCGGGACGGCTCCTGTTACTGTACGCGGATGTACTATACATGGATGTACTGTACATATGTACAAATTGGGTCGTGACATTTCTTCCCCTCTAAAATTTAGGCTTCGTCCCGAAGCCGATCGGGTGTAAAATTTAGGCTTCCATCCTCATTATTCCTTCTCTTTCCCAAAATATCTCTTCCATTCTATGGTTCCTTCGCCGCACTTTAACTGGAGGAAATCTCTTATTTCTTAATCCTTTGACTTTTCATGCTAAAATTTCTATTGGTTCTTCTTCATAATTTAGGTCAGATTGGACTCTAATGTTTGTGTCTTTATATCGTGTGTGAAGTTCAAACGATATTGCCTTATCATTGAAACGTGAAAAACATTATGTATTTTGTTCAGTTCTAGTAATAGAGTTAACCGATAGGCTATTAATCTATGCGTTCGATAATCTCATATAGTCCAATAAGCCTAAGGCTTAACTTACTTTTCTGCTTAAATCTTAATACCATCTTTCATGGAAAAGTCTTAAGAAAAACCTTGTCTTCCACTTAGAGTTCTATGTCCCTTCGTTTCGAGTCCACATATGATTTTGCTCCTACCAACTCGCATATGATTTTATCTTGTCTTTACTTAATTCTGTCCAACACTCTGGTGTTCCATGTTTTCTTTTGTATAATTCTTTATAGGGCGTCACCTTATGCTGAATTAATAGTCGTTGTTATATGCATATTCAATTAAACTCAAATACCTATTCTAGCCACCCTTAAATTCTATAACACATACTCTTAATATGTCCTCCCAAAATTTTGATTACTCTTTCAAATCGTCCATCAGTTTACGGGTGAAAGGCAGTGCTATAATTTGTTTGGGTTTCAGAAGCTGTTTGCTACTTCTATCATAAATTCATGATGAACTGTGGACCTCTGCCTAAAATGATAGACGTTGGAATCCTGTGTAATTGTATAATTTCCTTAGCGTACATTTCCACCAATTTATCTATTGAATAATCCATTTGTAAAAGTAGAAAATGAGCTAACTTAGTTAGGCAGTCAACAATTATCCGAACAACGTCATGCTAGCCTCGTGTCATTGGTAGTTCTATGACGAAATCCATAGTGATATGTTCCCATTTTCATACCAGAGTGGAAATTAGTTGTAACAGTCCAGATAGTATTTGATATTTCACTTTTGCTTGTTGACATATTAAACATTTGGTCATAAAATCAACAACATCTCTCTTCATTCTAGGCTACCATTAAAACTTCTTTAGATATTGATACATTTGTAACTCCTGGATGCATTGTGTAGAGGCTACTATATGCTTTTCGAAAAAATTTTCTTTCTTATGTCTCCCATTGTTAGTATCATTACTCTATTGTCATAATACAAACTACTGTTCTTAGAAATTTAGAATTTTATATTCTTTCCTCTTTGCACTTGCTTGATCCATTTTTGTATTTGTTTGTTTTCCTTTTGCACTTGATGAATTTCTTGAAAAGAAACATAGTTTATGCTTGCATTTATACTACTAGTACTTCCTCTTCCATTGATCTTAAACTGATCTTTATAGCGCCTAAGGCTGGTATCGATTTTCCACCAAGTGCGTCGGCCACCACATTAGCTTTTCCTAGATGATAATTTATAACTTAGCTGTTATTTCCAAAACTTGGGTTTACTTTCCTTACCATAAATTGAGATCCTTATGGGTTGGCTGATATTTTAAACTTTTGCGTCTATATAAATATAACACTTTTCTCCATATAAATCATATCTCCAAATCTTGAAAGCCAATACGATAACTGTTAATTCCAAACAGTGTGCCGGGTTATCATTATTATTATTATTTTTTCGTATGGGTTAAATCATCAAAAGACTTATGCGACTATTTTATCCTTTTTGCATAAGCATATAACCTTAACCGATGTGTGAAGCATCACTATATATCACAAATTCTTTGTTGGACACGGGCCGTATGGGTATTGAAGCATTCGTTAACTTTTCCTTTAGTTTCTCAAAGTTCCTCTAACATTTATCAGTCCATTGAAGTTTGGCATTCCTTTGAAACAACCTTATCATTGGAATGATAATAATGTAAAACCCTTTTATAAAACATTAGTAGTACCCAGCCAGTCCTAAGAAGATTCTTACTTCTATTACTGTCTTTGGTGTTTTCCATTCCAAAATGGCTTTTGTTTTATTAAGACCTACTTTAATGCCTTATGCTAATATGGTGTGTTCTAATAATGTCATTTTTTTCCAATCAAAACTTGCATTTGTAATGTTTGACGTACAACTGCTTCTCTCGCAACATTTGCAATACTATGCAAAAGTATCGATTGTATTCTTCTTTGTTCCTTAAATAAACGAAGGTGTCATCTATGAACACCATTTACAAATTGGTCAAAATATGGATGAAAGATATGATTCATTAAATCCATGAACACTACTAACACATGTGTGGGCTCAAAAGGCATTACAAGGAACTTATAACGTCCGTATCGAGTTCTAGATGTAGTCTTTGGAATGTCTTTTCCTTTGATCCGTAGCTGCTGATATCCCAGTCGGTGATCTATATTTTTTTTAAAAGACCTTGGTTCCTTTAAGTTGTCAAATACATCATCGATGGACGGTAATGGATATTTATCCTTAATCGTAAGCTCATTCAACTACTTATAGTTCACATATGACCTTAAGGATTTATCTTTCTTCTTGCTGAAGAGTACTGGCGTGCCCCATGAAGAAATACTTGGCCATATAAGACCCTTGTCGAGTAGCTCCTATAATTGGGTTTTCATTTCTCTGGGTTTCGCTGGTACCATTTGGTATGAGGCAGCCGACACCGGTGCAATTCCCGGATATACATTTATAGTGAATCCTACTTTTCTCTTAGGTGATAATCCGAGTAGCTCGTCTAAGGAAACATCGAGAAAATCACACATTGTAGATACCTCTTGAATCTTTATTACATTCTTCTTTGCTTCCATAGTGCTTACCAAGTATGCCTCACATCCGTTTGTATGGAACGCCTTGTTGTAACTGCTGCTGTTACGTTGTTTAGGTAATCGGCTCTCTTTCCTACTGCCGTCACTTCCTCCTTGTGGGGAGTATGAAGTGTTACTCTCTTTCTTCTTATAATCGACCACTGTTTTATACCTTGTTAGCCAATCCAATACCAACATTACGTCAAATTCTCAGAATGGTAACTCTATTAAATTTTCTGGAAATGCATTTTCATGTAACTCTATAGAACATTCTTTAATCACTTGTGTCTAACTACCTCGTCTCTTATCGGATTTATAACTAATGTTTCAAACTTAACATATCCTACTGGTAATTCTTCTAAATTTTCATTGCGTAGGCTCTGGCTGGTGTACTTGAATTGAGCTAGTCAACGGTCTCTGATTGTGCTCTTTGAAAATTCGAATCACTTTCCTTTCGCCTGCTTCGGCCTCGGCCAAAAGCGGGCCATGATTTTTCTATCGGTGCGGGTGCATTCACTTGTCTTTCTGGCTGTTTACCCTAACATGATCTGGTGCCCCGCATTCCCAGCATCCATCTGTTTAATACCAGCATTCACTCTTATGTCTTCATCCACAGTGTTTGCATAGAGGAGTAATATATCCTTTAAATCTACATTTCTTTCCAATCCTCCAGTAATTTTTGTATTGTTACTTTTTCCTTTTTCCTTTACCTAGTCCTTGAGTTGTTATTACTTTCATTCTTTCCTTTTTGATCTAATTTTAATTTTGCACTTTCTACCTCTTTAGTTCTCAATTTCTCTCTTTCTCTTCTTTCTTTTTTTTTTCCATCATTGACTGAATTCATAAATCTCATATATCTTCTTCTTATAATTTCTTAATTTTGATGATTTCATTGGGGCATTTTCAGGAGGAATCACAATACAGTGTTTTGATTAGGTTTCGTCTAGTTTCTACTCATATGGTCCGTCACCTACCTTATTAAGACTTCACGGGATGGTCACCCATCATCATTGGTCGAGCACGTTTAACTCCGGTTTCCTGCTAAATTTCAATACGACGGTATCGGGTCAGCAGTACCTTCTTAGTTTGCTTACTTCATCTGCTTATGAATATTGTACATGGGGTTACTGTACATATTCTCTAATGGTCGAACATGAGAATTTCTCATATACTTATTTCTGTTCACTCATCTTTGTTATCTAAGATCTATCTATTTTATCTCTTACCGTCTGGTCATAACATTTTACGTACTTTTCTTTTATCCTCTTATTTTGTTCCTCTTTTTATTCCATTCTTCAAATTTCATTTTCTTATAAACATTTTCATTTTTACATTCATATACGCCTATCTAACCTTCTCCTGGAACCCCTTTATAAGGATCCCGATGTACTAGCTACAGATGTCTGGCGTCTTGAACCTCGGCCGGATCGTTGGCTTTGCGATCGCCGGCTTTACTATGCAAAACTATCTTCACTTCTAAACTTCTTCTCAACTTGTCAAAATCTTCCCAAGCTTTAAGTTTATACTCTCTTTTGTTGCATGCGTTGGTGTCTACTTCTCTAATCCATGTATACTCTCTCAATACCTAAAACTTTCACAACTAATCTTGAAAATTCAAACACGTCCATGACTACTAATTGTACTTTAATTCCATTATTTAACCTTCCAAAACCTTTGACATCTTTCTTGCTTTGTTTCTATCATTTTCTTTGCATACTTACTGAGGCGGGTGATCTCTCTATCATACTCAGATACTGTCGTTCTTCCTTGCTGTAGATATATAAACTCATTTCTCCTTGCGTTTAAGTATGTTTTACCAAGTATATGTTTCTTCTACCAAAAGGGACATGGCATAATTGAATCTTTTATCTGGTGTGCATCTCAGTTGTTCCAATGCCCTACTGGTACTGTCCAAACAGTACTCAACTTCTTCAAATCCTTCTTCCCTACTAGCCTTAAATTCTTTAGCCCCATATTTCCTTAACTTCTCAATTGGGGACTTCCTTTCTCTTTTGGTCGCAACATGTACCATTCTTGCCGTTTATTGCAGTGGTACTATCATCTATCTTAAATAAACTTCGGCGCCTTCCACAGCCACCGTTGCGGGTCGTGGCATAAGTCCGAGACCCATTTCTACATTTATGGGTACGAAAGCGTGTGATTCCTTCTCTTGATCTATAACTCTTTGTGATTCTGCCTCTTGCAACTTTATACAATATACATATATCGTGATAAGAATTAGCAGCTGGCTTGACTCAACACATTAACTTTCCTATATGGCATGTACGTAAGCACTATTAGATTTTCCTTTATCACATGTACCTTATATACTTATGTATTTATAATATTCTTTCTACTATACCGACATTTTGTACCTAAATGATATATGCTCTCATTTCTTATCTGCTATAGGATATCCCATTTTACATTGGTAATGGCCACTCCCAACATAAAATGTGTATCCTCCTATGTTGAAATTTCCAGGACCGGCTAAACCGGTGCTCTGATACCACTAAATGTAACACCCCATCTTAGCCTATGTTTATAGACCAAGATGGACTGTTAACTCATGGTGGTTGTGTCTTAATATTTTACTTAGCCAATTTTAAGTGTAGATTTTAAAAAAAAATTTGCCATAACCTCCCCTAAAAATGGAGGTCCCAAGTGTCGCCAAAACTGATTCTTTAATTTTTGAAAAACATTTTGTTTCACAATTCAACTCAAGTACACTCCCAATAATCCACCCTTATAACCTCAACTACAATCCTGCAAGAAGAATTCACACTTCTATACTTGCATACATAAGTGCTAAACCAAAATAAGATTTATTAGATTACTAGCAGTGTACGTGTTCTAGCTTTTCATTATTATACATTTATTTGCTAGATCATACAAGCTTATGTACATGCCATATTGCTACAATCAATCATATCCAAACTCCTACCCAAAGTAGTAGTCAAGGCCAGCTGCGCAGGACATGCTGCAATCTCGTCTCCTCGTTTAACCTACGAGTTTAGAGGGAAACTAAACTCGCTAAGCAATTGCTTAGTGGGTACTTAAATCATTGCAATAAATAAATAAAAAGAAAGAATGATTTGAACATACATTTATATACTTTAAATACTTGAAAGGAATAAATACAAAACACAGATGGTAAAAAGGCTTGACTGAATAATTTGAATTTAAATAATTTTTCTTGCTTTTATCATTTTGGTTGCTCTACTGGTTTAACAGAACGTCAGCGGATAAGGAAGGGTCATGATAAACATATCTTGTCATGATCATATTTCATTATCATTCATCATAATTCTTGCACATGTGCCAATGGCCATTATCATTGCATCATTGATCATGTCATTGTAATCATCGGCCTTCAGCCGGAATATCATATCATGTCATAAGCAGTACTGCAGTAATAGTATGATGCATCATACCCTTATCTCAAGGGTTCTGTCATAACCAAGTAGAGCGTCAACAATTCATTAATTAATTTGATCATGATATTCAATAAGCCATGATTTTTCCATAATGCATGTATTATCAGAATAGCTTGTCATGATGCCTTTCTAATCATTTCCAATTCTCCTTCATGTCATTTGATATGATTTAACATCAATCCATAACATAATATTCCAGTTTTAACACATTTAGAAAAATGACCAAATGAATAGTAGCACGGTGCGTAAAATCGGCAACGCAATGGCGCGCGACAACTAAATAGTAAAATCTGTTTTTACTGCTGAAAATCAGTCAACTTTGGTAACGGTTTTGACTAAGTAAACAACCTTATTTTTGGATGAATTTTTGCAGGAAAATACTTTCATAAGTTAACTAAATGCATGTAAAATTTCGTCGAAAAATTCTTTCGTTTGCCCCTTCAACGGACTGCCCAAAATGAAAGCTGCAGAATGGTGCCCAAAAGGGACCATTCGGCCCAATTTTCCAAACTTGAGGGAAATTCATTTTTTTCTTGCAAAATTGATTTTTAGAATCCTTTTGTGATACCATTGAAGGACTAAAGGTCCCTCTTCCAAAAATCAAACCAAAGGAGTGATTAAAAACTCATCAAAGTTTATGAATAATTGCATCAATTTAGCTAGTTTGTTTTGTTTTCATTCTTTTCACAATCAATTGATTACACATGGTTCAAGAGCACTTTCCCACATATTTACCACACATAATAACATCATTTCAAAACCATTTCAAAAATCCCATAATGCAAAATATGTGAATTAATTGAAAAGGCAATGATTTAAGTACCAAACCTTGTTTATTTGCTTTGTTCCTTGCTTGTCCTATTCTTTCTTCCCTTATTCTTCTTTATCCCTTTGATTTCCTATAATTTTCATAACTTTTCTTTCATTGATAACTTGAAAACTATCAATCAAATGAATAAAGTAAAGCTAGAATTGGAATCCTTACCTTAAAATTAAGCTTTTCCTTCCAAAAATCCACTTGAACACTTGAAAAATTCCTTCCCTTTTTTGGTGGAGAGAATTTCGGCCATACTTCTCAAAAATGGAGAAAAAATGTGTCCTTAATTCTTTAATCATCCTTCTCTCCCTTTTTATATTTTTCCATTTTCCATTTATTTAATTAATTTCATTTTGGAGGGTTAAGATGTAACCACCACAAAAGTATCTTAACTAGGATGGTGCCATATGGAGGGTTAAGATTAATCCAACCCAAAAGTGTCTTTAAACAAGATTTTGCCATGTGTCCCTTTCTAGAAAATTACTATACCATGTGTCCCTTTTCTAGAAAATGGGTGGAAGTGAAAAGACCAAAATACCCTTCAATGGAAGGTTTTGCCTTTTCTTCGTACCCGGGTGGTTTTATGACGCGTAAAATGTACCATTCTCTTCCTTTCAACCTCTCGTTTCCATTTCCGACATTCCTTCTTGATTTTGAACTAATTTATAAAAATTACGCTCATGCCCTTGACTTTTGTAAAAATTCCCTTTAGGTCCTTACGTGATTCGGGTCTCCACTTAGGTTCGTTCTTCAACATCGATCACTGCGGAGTCCTTTCGTTTACTTCAGATACCTTTACGTGTCTTGTTTTCCAGTGTATAAATTATTATTACAAGAATGACAAAAATACCCTTGGTCAAGAATCCACTGTATCTCTCAAACTATGCGTTTTCGGGAAAAACCGTGGTGTTCCGTTTCGACCCAATTTTTCTCTACTTTCCATTTCTGGAGTCTGTTATATGCACTATTAAGAACCTCCAGTACAACTTTTGGAAATTACAGTTACCTCCCCAAAACTTTTTGAAATTACAGTCACCTCCCCAAAACTTTTACAATCTTTTCAGTTAGGTCCTTTTTGTCCTATAGAGCTTCCTTTCACTTCTTGTTCTTTAGTGATTACTCGGGACAGCTCCTGTTACTGTACGCGGATGTACTGTACATGGATGTACTGTACATATGTACAAATTGGGTCGTGACAACTAGAGTAAGGAGACCCCAGTTTGAGGAAGGGTCTTCATCTGTGAAGAGGGGTAGAGGAAGTTTTGTTCCGAGAATCAGTAGGAGTCAGAGACAGCCGGGTAGGTGCAGTATCAGAGACAGAGATCAAGACCTACAACTTCTGTAGCCAGTGCCCCGACTCCCGTGATGCAGAGGTCTACTCTACCTATATGTGTTCAGTGTAGTGGAAGACATGGGGGTGTTTGTTGGAAGTATAGTAGATCAGATGTATGCTTCAGGTGTGGATCGCCTGACCATTTTATTAGGGAGTGTCCTGAGATGCAGGAATAGAGACAGGCTGAGTCCGCAGCCTCTCAACCCAGTGTCAGCAGAGGTGGTCGAGGAGGCAGAGGTTTCAGTAGGGGTGGTCGATCCGGGTATAGTCAGCGAGGAGGATCATCATCCGGAGGCAATAGGCCAGAGGAGGCCGGATCTTCTCAGAGAGTGTATGTGATGCAGAGGCAGCCAGATGCTTCAGCAGTGATAGCGGGTACATTTTCTTTATTTGGTATTTCAGTACTTGCTTTAATTGATCCAGGATCTACTCATTCATACATAAGTGCATTTATATTGCCTGTGTCTGAATTGCATTCAGAATCCTTAGGATTTGATGTCTTGGTGACAAATCCTTTAGGACATAGTGTGGTTGTTAGCAAGGTGCACCGTGATAGTGTAGTTGTGGTACAAGGTGAGGAGTTTCCTGGAGATTTAATTGAAATGCCTTTTAAAGATTATGATTTGATCTTAGGCATGGATTGGCTGTCCAAACATGGAGTTGTGGTAGACTGCCAAAAGAAGTGTGTTACTTTGAGAACCAGTGATGGTAGGAGTGTGATAGTATCTAGTGAGCAGAGGCAACTTGCATCCTTGTTTGTATCAACTGTAATAGCTAGAAAGTTGATTAGAAAAGGGTGTGATGCTTACCTTGCTCATGTTGTGGATACTAGAGTAGGGGGTTCTCAACTTGATAATATAACCACAGTTGTAGATTTTCCGGATCTGTTTCCTGAGGAGTTGCCAGGGTTACCCCCTGAAAGAGAGGTTGAGTTTGGTATTGAATTGTTGACCGGTACCACTCCCATCTCTATCACTCCTTATAGAATGGCACCTGCTGAATTGAGAGAGTTGAAGGTGTAGTTACAGGAGTTGTTGGATAAAGGGTTTATTCGCCCCAGTGTTCTCCTTGGGGAGCTCCTGTATTGTTTGTGAAGAAAAAGGATGGTACTATGAGATTATGCATTGATTATAGGCAATTGAACAAAGTGACTATTAAGAATAAATATCCTTTGCCTAGGATTGATGATCTCTTTGATCAATTGAAGGGAGCATCAGTGTTTTCCAAGATTGATTTGAGATCTGGGTACCATCAGTTGAGGGTTAAAGCTGAAGATGTTTCTAAGACAGCTTTCCGCACCAGGTATGGGCATTATGAGTTTTTAGTAATGCCTTTTGGGTTGACGAATGCACCTGCAGCTTTCATGGATTTGATGAATAGGGTGTTTAGGCCCTATCTGGATCAGTTTGTGGTAGTTTTCATCGATGATATTTTGGTGTATTCGCGTAGTGAAGAGGAGCATGATAAGCATTTGCGGATTGTGTTGCAAATTTTGAGAGAGAAGCAATTGTATGCTAAGCTGTCAAAGTGTGAGTTTTGGCTTGACCAAGTGACTTTTCTGGGCCATATAGTTTCAGCAGAAGGTATAAGAGTCGATCCAAGTAAAGTTGAAGTTATTTTGAATTGGAGTCCACCAAAGTATGTGACTGAAGTTAGAAGTTTTCTGGGTTTGGCAGGCTATTACCAACGGTTTGTGAAAGGTTTTTCTTTGATAGCTACTCCACTCACCAGATTGCTTCGAAAGGGAGTTAGATTTGTGTGGACAGATCAGTGTCAAGCTAGCTTTGAGCAATTGAAAGAAATGTTGACTCAAGCACCTGTTCTTACTTTACCTGTTGAAGATAAACCATATGTGATTTACAGTGATGCTTCACATAATGGTTTAGGATGTGTTTTAATGCAAGAGGGTAAAGTCATAGCTTATGCTTCTCGGCAGTTGAAGCCGCATGAGCTTAACTATCCGACTCATGATTTGGAGTTGGCAGCTATAGTGTTTGCCTTGAAGATTTGGCGACATTATTTGTATGGGGAGAAATGTTATATCTTTACGGATCATAAAAGTTTAAAATATTTGGGTGTTCAGAAAGAGTTGAATCTTCGGCAAAGGCGATGGTTAGAATTGATTAAAGACTACGACTGCTTGATTGATTACCATCATGGTAAGGCGAATGTAGTTGCTGATGCCTTGAGTCGGAAGTCTTTAGCAGGTTTGGCTATGTATTCGCTCTCATTGCTTGTTGAGTTGAGAGCGTTACATGCTAATTTTGAAGCATGTGATGATGGGGCATTGTTAGCTCAGTTACAGTTGAGACCAGTATTGTTGGATCATATAAAGGAAGCTCAATTGGCGGATGAGAAAATTCAGAAGATTGTATTAGATTGCCAAAATGGGGAGAGTCAAGATTTTTATGTGAAGAATGATGGTAGTCTTTGGTTCAAGGATAGGTTGCGTGTACCTGATGATGATAGTTTGAGAAAGATCATTTTAGAGGAAGCACACCAATCAGTTTTTGCTATGCATCCGGGTAGTACAAAGATGTACCATGATTTGAGATAGTATTATTGGTGGTCTGGTATGAAGAGAGACATAGCAGAATTTGTGTCCAAATGTCTCACTTGCCAGAGGGTGAAAGCTGAGCATCAAGTTCCAACAGGGTTGCTTCAACCTTTAGCAGTGCCTGAATGGAAATGGGAGAGAGTGACAATGGATTTTGTATCGGGGTTTCCATTGACTCAAAAAAAGCATGATGCTATTTGGGTGATTGTTGATCGGTTGACAAAGAAAGCTCATTTCCTTCTTGTTAGGATGGACTACTCTCTTGAAAGATTGGTTGAGCTGTACATTAATGAAATAGTGAAGTTACATGGAGTCCCAATTTCTTTGGTGTCTGATCGAGATCCTCGGTTTACTTCGAGGTTTTGGAAGAGTTTACATGGTGCTTTGGGTTCTCGATTGCACTTTAGTACTACTTTTCATCCACAGACAGATGGATAGTCAGAAAGAGTAATACAGATTATTGATGATATGTTGAGAAGTTGTGTCATTGATTTCTCTGGAAGTTGGGACGGATTTTTGCCACTTGTGGAATTTGCTTACAACAACAGTCATCAATCTAGTATTGGTATGGCACCATTTGAGGCACTATATGGTAGAAGATGCAGAACTCCTTTAGGTTGGAATGAAATTGGAGAGGGCAAGTTAATTGGTCCTGATTTGATTAAAGAGACTGAAGAGAAAGTAAAAATAATTCGGGATCGGTTGAAAGCAGCTTCAGACCGACAGAAATCTTATTCAGACTTGAAAAGGAGAGACATAGAATTTGATATTGGAGATAAAGTATTTTTGAAAGTGTCTCATTGGAAGAAGATCTTAAGATTTGGTCGGAAAGGGAAGCTGAGTCCTCGTTTCATTGGACCGTATGAAATTTTGGAAAGAGTTGGACCAGTTGCTTATCGTCTTGCTTTGCCACCTGAGTTGGACAGAATCCATAATGTATTTCATGTTTCGATGTTGCGGAAGTAAAGATCGGATTCATCTCATATCTTGCCAGTTGAATCCATTGAAGTGAGTTCGGATTTGACATTTGAAGAAGAACCAGTGGCTATTTTGGCACATGAAGTGAAAGAGTTGAGGAATAAGAAAGTGCCATTGGTGAAAGTTCTATGGAAGAATCATGGTAAAGAAGAGGCAACTTGGGAGAGTGAGCAAGCAATGCGAGATCAATATCCTTAACTGTTACAAATTTGATATCAGGTAATTTCGAGGACGAAATTTCTTTTTAGAGGGAGAGAATTGTAATATCCCAATGTGTGCCCTAGAAGTTTGATATAATTTTTGTTTTATTTGAATTAAAATGTATATGTGTAATTTGAAAGAGAAGAAAAATTTAAAAGAAAGTGTATATGTTGTGTATATGGGAATATATATAACATATACACAAGTCAAATGGATGGTCAAAGGAAGAAGATATTTAATTTGTTATGTGTGAAATTACTAAAAAGGGCATGTTAATGAAAGGAAGTTAAATTATATAGATGAGGGTATTTAAGTAAATTTCTTTTTGGAATGCTTGATGGAGGTTTAAAGAGATGAGAAGGTTGACTTTGTCTCTTTCACTTATACATTTTCTTCTCTTTCCCTTTAGTTGGCCGGCCCTCCAAAGTAAATGAGCAAGAGTGAGTTTTGCTTGTTCCAAATTCAAAATTGAAGGAGTTTTCAAGAGATTAAGTTGGAAATCGAAGAAGATTCATTATTTTGGTAAGTTTCTCTTGATTTCCTTGTTTTGTTTTAAGTTGTTTATGAGTTTTATTGTGGATATTTGAAAGTGGGGTTGTGTTGATGGTAGTATGTTGGTGTGTGTTTGATTTAAATTGATTTGTGGTGTTGGTTTTGAATTGAAATAAAAAGATAGGTTGATGTTGGTATTGAAAGACTAAGAGTGTTGTTGGTTTTAGGGTTTTAAAGTGGTAAGTGGTGTTTAACTTGAATTTGATCAATTATTTTCATAGATATTCATGTTGTTGATGTTTGTTGGAGTTGTAAGCATGGAATATGTGAATTTGGTTAGAAATAGTAGCACATTGGATGCCACGCCCGTGGACCTTGGTTGCCATGGCCGTGGAGGTGTGGAGCAAGGGAGGCAGAACCATTCTTTAACCCACGCCCGTGGGGGTTAGGGTGGCCACGGCCGTGGGCTATAGCATGTGGTGTTGGGTTGTAATGTGTGTTATAGAGGTCTAAGATGAGGTTAACATGTGATAAATTGTATTGGAATTCATGTATTGTATCATTTTGGATTAGGTTTTGGAAGAAAGTGATTTGCCCTAAATTGAGAAGTGAAGAATTCTTGGAAAAAGGAAGTGTATAGAGTTGTATAAGTGGTGCTTAAGGTAAGTACAAACTACATTATTGCATACATTCATATGATGTTAAGACTTAACATATATTTGATTGTAAATGTGTTAAAGAATCTAATGTTTTGTTGATGCTAATTCATAATGTTATGATTGATATAATGTGAACATTGATGATGCATATGAATAATGAGATGATTAAAGCATGTTTGTCTATATGAAATATGGAATATGAAATGTGAAAAAATATGATGATATGATGAATTGTGTTGATATGATGAGAAGCCATGATTGTTGGCTATGATGATGTAAATGAATTACAATTGAGGCATGGTTGCCTATTTTAAAAATGAGAATGAAATAAAGATATAAATGGAAAGATTTTGTGTCTAATATGTACTATTCAACTTTCAGAGTTCTGAGTTTGGTGGCATGCCTATGAATTACTGGATAGGTGAAAAGAAAGGGTCGTAAGCCGATTCCAGCTGAAAAATGTGAAATGATAAATGTGAAATATGAATCAGTAACAGTCTTGTATGGTTGAGGATCTCCTCAAAATTAGTTGGGTTGAGGTCCAAGAGACTGGGTCTGTTACAATTGCTATGGTAACAGTCTTACCGAGTTGAGGATCTCCTTGAGTCTAACCAAGTAGAGGTCCAAGAGACTGGGTCTGTTACCCTATCAATGGATAGAGATATATATATGTTGCCTACGGGCTTGATGATTATGATTATAGAACAAAGCAGTAACTCTGAACTTTGAATAACATATTAGTGTCTTTTGGGCCCATACGTGTCTTTGTGTCAATGTAAATTATGAGTGATGAAATAATTGAATCAAATAATGAAATTTAGTCTTATGAACAATATAAAAATATCATTTTTGAATATTCTCTTAATTGTTGAAATGTATGACATTGTCATTGCATAGAAGCATATCGTTATTGTAGTTTGTACCACTAAGCTGTTGGCTTAGCACGATTACGATTTATCGCGCAGGTAACAGGGAAGAACCGGAGAGTCCCTCTAGGCCGAGTAGAGGCTAGATCTTGAGGTGTATCTAGTGAAGCTTAAAGATCCAAGAAATACTGCCAAACATGTATATATTTTATGTTTTGTAAAACTTGAGTTTTAATGTATAATTATTTGTAAATATTTGTTACATTTTCCGCTGCTTTTAAATAAACATTTTACCTTTTGTCTTTTATAATTTCTTTTAAATGATTTAAATTTGTTTATGCTTTTATAGAAGGGATGAGTCATTTGTTAAGTATATCGTGGCATTTCTATATTCAGTATACGTATATTACGATCGTATTAGCATGCTGTGTACGTATACAAGGTATAGGGGTGTTACACCATTAGCTTGAACATTGTTGTTTAACTCTTACCCTTTCATTAGGTCAAGAGCATTTTAAGAGCGTTTATAACCGAGTGTTGTGTTGAATTAAGTGTGGGGTTAAATTTAGTAGGTTTAAGTTTCAAAACAAAATAAATAATATATAATATATAAAAGAAAAATATAAAAGAAAAAAAAAGAAAAAGAAAAAAATATATATATATAATAATAATAAGAATAATTGTTGTTCTTGTTGAAAGGGTTGGAATGTATCATTGCAAGATTTAATAAGTGAGCTCCCTTGAAAAGCTCTTTAATGTCAAGGGGTAGATGAGAAAAAGGTGTTTTGGGATTGTTGGGTTATGTATATGATCGGGTACTTCATTCTTAAAGTGCTCTTGAACTTAATGATTTAGCTCACATTTCCTAAATGCCATGCCTTTACCTTAGCCCCATTACAACCAAATAAAGACCTTTTGATTGATGCTTGATTGTTATTTGTGGTGGAGATTTGATTGATAAGCAAGCTTATGGTAATAATCTTTCATTGATTGTTATGAGTGTAAACACCAACATGATCAAACACTTGTAAGAGATGGTGAGGGAGCGATAACATAGGGTATGCATGGGAAAACCATTTAATTGCATGGGCGTCGATTTTGTTTGATTCGATATTGATTGCGGATTTAGGGATAAGGAAGTCTTGATACATATTTATAACTCTTGAACTTAACAAAATTTATCTTGTTAGTGTGTTTTGATTTTAGCCTTGCTTGGGGACAAGCAAGGAATTAAGTGTGGGGTAGTTGTTTAGATCATTTTTGTACTTGTTTTTAGTATGATTTTATGTGTGTTTTAGTTAATGTTTTGATTGATTTTTGTTTTAAGTTTGTTTAAAGTGTTTGTTTTAGGTTTAGGTACAAAAAGACCCTTGGAAGATCAAAACAGTGCAAGAAGAGCAAAGAACAAAGAACAGTAGCTGACACACTCAAGGGACACGGCCAAGTTTGTGGCCGTGTCCCATACCAAGCTAAGAAGAAGTCCACAACCACAGAAGGAGACACACCCAAGGGACACAGCCAAGCTTGTGGCCGTGTCCCTCCAAAAGAGCTCAAACACGGCCAAGCAATCCAAAGCTTGGCCGTGTCACACATCCAACTTCAAAAGAAAAGAAAGAAAGAAAGAAAGAAAGAAAGAAAGAGTTATTAAGGGACACGGCTAACCCAACCAAAGCTTGGCCGTGTCACCTAATGGAAAGCAAGGAAAAGAGCTTGAAACACGGCCAAGCTCACCCAAGCTTGGCCGTGTCACCTTAAATTCTATAAATTCTTTCGCATGACAAAAGAAAAGGAGAGAACGACTAGGGTTTTGAAAGAAAGAAAAGAAAAGAGAAGAGGGGGCAAACATAATTTGGGATGAGGAGAGAGTGACACTCTCCTTGTCCCTCATCTTCATCCTCCATCTTCATCTTCTCCATCTTCCATTGAAGATCTTTGAGGTTCTTTGGGATTAAATTGGGTTAACAAGCTCTTGAGGGTTGAAGCATCATTGAAAGGATTGGTGACTTGAGAAAGCTCCATTCCATCTTCCAAAGGCACAATCAATTAAGGGTTGGTGACTTGAGAAAGCTCCATTCCATATTGCAAAAGGGGAATCAACCATTGAAGAGGGCTTGAGTTCTTCATCAAACATCAAAGTGGAGCAAGGAGGAAGGCTAGTAATCCTACTCTTGGCATCTACAAAGGGTTTTTCTATTCTCTCTTTTAATTCATTCTTATTGTTTTTGTTTTATTAAGAGATTGATATTGCAATGAACAATTTGTATTTGATTTATATTGAGTTGAATGAATGTTTTAAATTGATGATGTTGAACTAAAAACTCATGCTTAGGGTTTGTAGTATATTTGATTGAATGTTTTGATTTTATATTTACATTGATGTTCCTTGTTGATTGGTTGATTGTATTGTATTAAATGCTAGGTTGACAGATTAGCTACCTATTAATCTTTGAATATTGGATGATGGACCGAAAGGTGAAATCCGATATCGAAACTATATAATCGACCACCCTATGAATGAATTAGAAATATAAGTTCTAGGGTTTCATTAATTTGCAAGTGTAAAATAATTGGTGATTGCTATTTCATGAATGTGAGAACTAATGAATTGGTAATTGACTAATTAACCTTAAGGAACAAATTAATTACAAGGCTATGTTAATGGATAATTGAGAATTGAGCTTTGATTGAATGGACCTATAACCCTAGGCACTTTCCCAAGAACTGAATTGATCTTGTGCACTCATCACACACATCAAACCCTACGTACGTTAATTTTAGGTTTAAATTGTTATTTAGCATTCCAAACAACAAACTCTCGCTTTTAATTTAATTTCTTTAATCAAGCTATTATGAACCACACCTTCTTAGGTAAACGACCTTGGGGCGATCACCTTTGCTACAGCTACCTCGTATACTTGCTAGTGCCGCTTGCAGTATACTTAATTCGAGCGCAACACTTGGCCGTGTCTAGGGGTGGACTAAATAACCGTGAAAATCGAACCAACCGAGAAACTGATCGAAAACCGACCGAAAAATCAGTTAACCGACTGGTCAGTTCGGTGTTCGGTTCTAAGTTACAGCAAAACCGAAACTGTTTGATCGGCCAGCGGTTTCATTGCTCAAAAAATCGAACCGACCGACCAACCGAAACTGCTCCTCTTCTATTTCATGCACTGCCATTTTTGTGTTTAAGGAAAGAAATATATTTTAAACCCTAAAGTCCTAAACCGAGCGTCCCAGCATCCATCCATAAGGTTTAATGATTTTTGGTCTTAACCAAAACCGACCGAAACCGACCAAATTTTTTCGGTTTGGTTTTTTCGTGATTTCTAATTTTGTTCGGTCGGTTTTCGGTTACTAAAATCAACGATCAGTTTTTGGTCGGTTTGGTTTGATCGGTTCGGTTCAGTCGGCCGAACCGAGTTTGTCCACCCTAGCCGTGTCTCCTGCCCATGTCATGATCTGCCAAAAATTTCCTTGAGGTGACACGGCCAAGCTTGATTTGGCTTGGCCATGTCTTGATGCTTCATGCTCTTCTTTCTTTTTTTTGATCTTCCAAGGGAGTTTTTGCACTTTAACCTAAAACAGACACTTAAAATAAACTTTAAACAAGAATCAAATGAAACATTAACCAAAAACACATAAACATCACACTAAAAACTAGTACAAAAATGACTTAAACATTGGGATAAATTAAAAACTACCAAATTGATGAAATCAGTAAATAAACAGATTAAAACTACTAAAATGCATGAAGAAAACAATAATCATCATAATAAATAAATAACAATTTTATGACAAAAACTAATAAAACAACTACCCCACACTTAAAACTTTGCTTGTCCTCAAGCAAATTCACATGGCATAAATTAAAAACTCAATTAACCTTAACTATATTTCAAGTATATAAGATGAAATCCTTAAAGACTCAGTAATAAATAAATGCAATTTACTTCAATCAAGATTTTCTTAACTCATTCATTAATTCAGACATAACAAATCTCATCTTTCATCTAAGTGTTTCTCTCAATTTCAAAGGTTAATTCACTCAAACCAATCATGACTACATACTGCGATAACTTGCTTAATTATCCAATCTCTCTCACTGATTTTTCTCAAGAAATAATCCGAAGGTCTTTTCGTTTGGATGTAATGGGGCTAAGGTGAAGGTGTGAGAAAAGACATTTAAGTTTGAAAATTAAGAAATGGAGTATCTAAATTAGACAATAATCTTGCATAGAAACTCGTAACTCCCTCAAATGGCATATTCACCAACCCTTGAATGTCTCACATACTTGCATGCTTAAAGAAAAGTAAATGAGTCGAAATTCCTCTTTGATGACTAATGCTAGAAAATATATAAATTTTGTATATATATATCTTCTCTTTTTATTTTTATTTATTATTTTATATATATATATACAAAATATAAAATTGCATTGAACATCTAGCTCAAATGTAGAGGAAAAGAATAATCAACTCTTAGTCAAATACAATCTGCAAAGTATGCATTTCAGCCCAAAATCTTACTAAGGCAATACTATTTTTTTTATTTTTTAATTTTGATTTTTTTTAATTACTTACCCCACACTTATGAATTAAACCACTCCTATTGTCATATCATGAGAAACTCCATTCCTTAATGAAGGTATGATAATAATAAAAATAATGTTGAGTTGTGACTGTGTTGATCAATCAAGAAAAGGTCAAAAGCTCAACTTGGCTCACTAAGGAATTCACAATTAAAGGAGGTCTTTTTAATCTAAAGGGGGTATTCCTAATTTGCCTTCATCATTTTAAAACTTGAAATGAAATCATAATGTGAGTTCAATTAGTATGCAAAAGCAAGCTCTAGAGATGCAGAATCATGAAGGTGCACACTTAAGAAAAGAAAATCGATTGACAATAATATTCAATCTATGAGGCTCAAAACTCACAAAGGGTGGGTTCTCAAAGATTTATATGTTATGAATTGCAGAATATGAAAATTGATCCTAAATGAATTCAAATGTTAATCTTTATGCTGATACTAAAGGCTCAAATGTAATGCTAGAATTACAGAAAAGTCAATAAGTTTCCAACAATTACGCCACGAAAAATGCACATTATAACACACAAAGAAAACAAAACAAAAATTAAAGGAAAGATTAAAGATTACCCCACACTTATGAGTTACATTGTCCTCAATGGAAACAAGGATAATAAAGAAAAAGAGTTAAGGTACAACCTGTTTTCTATCGTTCCCTTGTGAGGTAAACGCTACCTTTTCACCCACAAACATCAATTGTTCAGGAAAAAAATGCAATATATATAAAATAACCAAAATATAAAGTGTTAACATTAAAAACAATAATGAAAAATAACAACAAAAATATGCGATAACTAAAAACAAGAAAGTAAGAAATTTTCTCAAAAGGTTGGAGCGAATTTGATCTATGGTGATGGAGGATTTGATGATGATGCAACTGAAGGATGTAGGCTCATAATCTGAGCAAGGTTACTATTGATTTGGTCCAACTATTGCAGGACTGCAACATGGTTACGATCGACCTTGCTTTCCAGTGCTTCTATCCTATTAATGATCTCTTGATTGTCCATGACTGGAGCATCTTCATCCAAATCAAGAGAATCCGAGTCGGACTCCTCAGGGACTTGTGTTCTCTTTTGTCAGCCCCCCGGTGCATCAGGCTCAACTGAAGCTATCTCATAGGCCCCTCCTCTTTTTATAACCATATGCATCTTCTCAAGTGTGGCCAGGTCTAACGAATCATTACCCGAGATTCTAGTCATATGGCAGTTGCTTGAGTCAAAACCATCAAGAAGGGCTATCGCTAAAGTGGTAAATAATCCTCCAATACAAATGGCACCCTTCTTTTTTTTCGCCACATTGTCAAAAACATCGGCCAACAAATAGCCGGCACTAACAGGTATGGCATTACTAGCACAGTCTAAGAAAAAGAGTTCGCTTATTTCCACAACACTTGTGCTTTCCTTCCATGCAAAGAACCCACAAGACATAAAGCGATATAAATATCTTAGAGCAGGATTACTCAATTTTGTTGCCTTGGCCGATTTGGCCACATATGTTCCTGAGCCCAGTGCTCCCCATGCAAATTACTGTTTAAAACCCTCAGGTACAGATTTTTCCCCTTGTTGATGGAAACCAAAGATAGCATTCAATTGCTCAATACTAATAACACATGGTTTCCCAAGCAATTTAAAATTTAACCTAATGCAAATTTTCTGTTCATCTCTTTCAACCTTAAGAGAGGTTAAAAATTCCATGGTAAGCTCTTGAAATTGCAAAGGTTTAAGGGAAACTAATTTCTCCCATCCAAGGGTTTGAACATAATTATAAAAATTATCCTTAATATGAAGAGCATTAAGGGATTCTTCACTTACATACCTTGTTGGTAAGAAACCCCTAGCTAAAAGAGTCGCTCTCCTTGAAGATGATGAAGATGAAGATGGAGCTGAAGTTGGAGGTTGCCTCCTCTTGTGGTGGGACACCATCTTTGTTCTAGGCATATGATAGTTTTGGTGAAAATTGAAGCTTAAACGGATTTAATTTGTTTTTGATGAGAAAAAGAAGAAGATTGAATGGGTTCAATTTGGTTTTGGTTAAGAAAAAATGGAGAATTTAGTGGGATTTTGGAGCTTCTAGAAAATGATCATGGAGGTTTTGGAGAGAGGGAGCTGAGAAAGAGAGAAAGGAAAAAGGAAGCTAGGGATTTTAAATGAAAGAAAAGGGGCTAAAATCATGTTTTTAGGCTTTAAAATAAAGGTAACATGACCAAGCTTGGTTTAGCTTGGCCGTGTCTGAAACTTTTGGAGGGACACGGCCAGTGGCTTGGTCATGTCCCTTGAACATGTTTGCTACTGTGAAAGAAAACATTGCAAGACAAAGAAAGGAACACGGGCATAAGCTTGCCGTGTCTATGTGACACGGCCAAGAACACGACTAAGCCTTTTGGCCGTGTCCGAGCCTGTGTATTTTGGGCTTGCTTGACACGGCTAGTAGCTTGGCCGTGTCAAGTGGCAGTGTCCTTCACTGCCATTTTTTTATGATATGGTTTATTTGTGTCACCAAATCTAAAAGAAATTCAATCTTCTTCCTTGCTTAACCCTTAAACACATTAAAAAAAATAAAAATTTATCAAAGCACCCATTCCATTTTATTTAAACGAAACATGAAATTAAAATTGCTAAATATAAAATTGTAACTATAAAAAGAAATGCAAACCGATGGGTTACCTCCCATTTAGTGCTTCTTTAATGTCTTATAGCTGGACATTACTACAAGAATTAAGGATCGTAGATCAAAGTACTATCGACGATCCTTACTTCTTGGAACCCCTCATTATATGGTTTAACTCTCTGTCCATTTACTTTAAACATTTCATTCGTTCGAGAGTTAAGTAATTCTATAGCACCGGAAGGATATACCTGAGTTATCTCAAAAGGACCACTCCATCGAGACTTGAGTTTTCTTGGAAATAGTCAGAGATGAGAATTAAAAAGCAAAACCTTCATACCTGGGCTCAATGTCTTTCATACTAAAATTCTCGTTTGGGCTCAATGTCCTTGTTCCTTAATTCATCTAACTCTGAAATTTGCAAAAAATGTTCTCTCTTTGCCTTGTCCAAATCTAAATTCAGAGTCTTAATTGCCCAATACGCCTTGTGCTCTAACTCCATTGGTAAATGACAAGCCTTTCCGAAAACCAATCGGTATGGACTCTTACCCAAGGGAGTCTTGTAAGCAGTTTGATATGGCCACAATGCGTCATTCAATCTACTTGCCCAATCCTTCCTTGATGAGTTGACTGTTTTTTCCAGAATTCCTTTGATTTGCTTGTTGGATGTCTCAACTTGTCCTAAACTCTATGGATGATATGTGGTCGCCACTTTGTGTTTCACACCTGACTTGTGCATTAATTTCTCGAAATGTTTGTTGCAGAAATGACTTGCCCCATCACTGACTATCACTCTTGGCATGCCAAATCTGCTAAGAATGTATTCCTTCACAAATTTAACAGCCACATTAGCATCATTAGTTTAGGTGGGGATTGCCTCCACCCATTTTGAAACATAATCAATAGCAACTAAAATGTATTCATGACCAAAAGATTTGGAAAAGGACCCGTGAAGTCTATTCCCCAAACATCAAATAGTTCAACCATAATATAAGATTGAAGGGGCATTTCATTCCTCCTTTCAATGTTACCTACTCTTTGACAGCGGTCACAATGCTTACAATATTCTTGAGCATCTTTGAATAGAGTAGGCTAGTAAAATCCACTTTGCAGCACTTTTTCAGCAGTCTTTCTCCCTCCAAAATGACCACCACAGTGAAGGTCATGACAAAATTGAAGAACACTAAGTTGTTCTTCCTCAGATACACACCTGCGAACTATCTCATCTTTGCATATCCAAAATAGGTAAGATTCATTCCAAAAATAAAATTTACTCATGTGCAAAAACCTTTTCTTTTCCTGAAATGACATGTCAGAACGCAAAATACCACAAGCAAGATAGTTAGCAATATCCGCAAACCAAGGTGAATTCATTACCGCAAACAACTGCTCATCAGGAAATGCTTCTAGATTTCTATGAATGCTATCAGATGCAAAATTTTCACCAAAGAAAGGTAACCTAGATAAATGATCAGCTACAACATTTTCAATTCCCTTAGTATCCTTGATTTGAAAATCAAATTCTTGCAATAATAGCACCCATCTAAATGTTGTTTTGTCAAGAGATATTTTAGAGCTGCATGATCTGAATGCACAATAATTTTAGACCCAATCAAATATGCTCTAAACTTTTCTAAGGTTAAAACAACAGCTAGCATTTCTTTTTCAGTTGTTGTGTAATTAACTTGTGCGCTATTTAGGGTCAAGCTAGCATAATAGATCACTCTCAAAAATTTCTCAACCCTTTGCCCAAGGACAGCTCCTACTACATGGTTGGAGGCATCACACATAATTTCCAAAGGTAAAGACCAAACAGGAGCTACAATTACCGGTGCACTAGTCAATTTTTCCTTAAGGGAATTAAAAGCTTGCATGCATTGTGCAGTAATTTCAAACGGAACATCTTTCACAAGAAAATGACACAATGGTTGGCTTATTTTAGAAAAATCTTTAATAAACCTCCGGTAAAAACCAGCATGCCCTAGAAAGCTTCTTATTCCCTTAACAGAGGTAGGTGGGGGTAACTTAGCAATCAACTCTACCTTAGCTTTATCCACCCTTTACTAGACACAACATGGCCTAATACAATGCCGTGAGTAACCATGAAATGACTCTTTTCCCAACTCAAAGTGAGGTTACATTCAATGCATCTCTCAAGCACAAGAACAAGTTTACTGAGGCAATTATCAAAAGAGTCACCAAAAATAGAAAAATCGTCCATAAATACCTCAATAAAGTCATCTATCATGTCCGTGAAAACAGACATCATGCATCTCTGAAAAGTTATTGCCGCATTACACAAACCAAAGGGCATACGCAGAAATGCATAAGTCCCAAAAGGGCAAGTAAAAGTGGTCTTGGATTAATCCTCTGGTGATATCAGCACCTGATAATAACCTAAAAGTCCATCCAAAAAGCAATAATGTGAGTGTCCAGAAAGTTTATCCAACATTTGATCAATAAAGGGAAGAGGGAAATGATCTTTCTTTGTGGCATTATTTAACTTCCTATAGTCTATGCACATCCTCCACCCAGTGGTTGTCCTAGTAAGAACCAATTCATTCTTTTCATTTCTTGCCATAGTGATTCCTGATTTCTTAGGCACTACATGTACTGGGCTAACCGACTCACTATTGGCTATTGGTTATATCACTCCTTCATCAAGCAATTTAAGCACTTCCTTCTTAACCACTTCACTCATGTTTGGATTAAGGCGCCTTTGGGTCTCTCTCACAGGTTTATCTCCCTCTTCTAAGATAATTCTATGCATGCACATTGAAGGGCTAATACCTTTGATATCACTCAACCCCCATCCTATTGCTCTTTTCAATCTTTTTAATTCACTCACCAACCTCATCTCTTCCCTTTCACTAAGTTCGCTAGAAATTATCACAGGTAAGGTGTTGTGATCTCCTATAAACACATATTTCAAATTTTTAGGGAACTCTTTTAGCTCTAACTCAAGTGAAGGGTCATTCTCTTCTTTTTGGATGGAGGGGAGCTCAAATGATGGTTCCTCTTTAAGTTCCTCTATTTCAGCACTTTCTAAAATATCAATGCAACTGGCTACTTCTGAGTCAAAAATATTCAATTCACGATCTAAGGTCAGTGCCAGCTCCAATTTATCCGAAGAACCTATTTGCAAGAAAACATATGAAACAACTACGTTAATACAATCAATCAAAGAGCAATCCTCATATAATGCAGTTGTAGGAATGGGAGAAGTGTTAAAAATATAAAATTCAACCATTTGTCCCAAGACAATCATTGATAATTTACCATTTTTAACATCAATCAAGGTGTTGGTCATAGCTATAAAAGGCCTACCCAGTAGAATAGTGTGTGCAGATGGTGTAGGGTTATTTCCTTCCGTGTCAAGAACTATAAAATCCACAGGCACTATCAACCCACCAACCTTAACTAACACATCTTCTATAACTCCTTTCGAGAATCTAAGAGATCTGTCAGCTAATTGCAATACCATTTTGGTAGGTTTAAGTTCCCTAAGTTCTAATTCAAGATACACAGAATAAGGCATCAAATTAACACTGGCTCCTAAATCACACATGCCATCAGTCCCCTTTCCATTACCTATAGTAATTTTAATTATGAAACTGCCAGGATCCTTTAGCTTCAGAGGTAGTTTATGTTGTAGAACAGCACTAGCTACCTCTGATACTATCACCTTTTCGTTTGGCTCATACCTCTTTTTCTTAGTGTTCAATTCCTTGAAGAATTTGGCATAAGCCGGCATGTTCTTTATTGCTTCAAGTAAAGGTAAGTTAATACTTACCTTAGACAGCATGTTGAAGATGTCTGAAAATTGCTTATCTTATTTATCATTCTTCAACCTGCTAAGGATTCGTATAGGTGGCCGGTAAGGATTACTTGCCTTGTGTAAATCTGCTGAAGGAGATTTCTCCATTGATTTTTCTCCAGCACCCTTGTCCTCTGGTTCTCCTTCATTTTTGTTCTCTTGATCACCTGCATTAACAAAATTATTTTTATCATCATTTTTTATTACCTTGCCACTTCTAAGAACAGTCACTGCTTGTGCTTGCTCAGGTTGACTCAAAAATTTTCCTTTTTGTTGAATCTGCATCTGTTGCGCAAGTTGTCCCACTTAGGTCTCCACTTTCTTGAAAGATGCTTCCAATGAATCCAACCTTTTGTTATTCATCTCTTAATTCTTGGTACTGACTTGGATAAAAGCATGTAAACTATCCTCCAAACTCTCTCTCTTATGCTGCCCTTGATTTAAAGATTGCCCTAGCGGTTGATTTTGTCTCTGGAGCAAATGGAAAGGTTGTTGAGAATTATTTGTTGCCCAAGAAAAGTTTGGATGATTACGCCAACCAGGATTGTAAGTGTTTGAGAAAGGATCATTCCAGGATCTTGGCTGATACCCCCCCATAGCGTTAACTTGCTCAGCCTCATTTCCATTAGACTCGTATGCAGAGGCACATATATTTGCTCCATGCCCAAAAGTTCCACAAATTCCACACACTTCTTGAGTGGATGAAAAAGCATTGTTCTTCATGTTCAGCATCTGCACTTGCCTTGTCAATTCAACTATCTGATTGACCATCTCACTGTTGGCTTCCAATTGATTTACCCCTTTACTTCTTCCTCTTACACTTTTCTGTTGGGAATTAACTCCCAGCATTTCAAAGATTTCATAAGTCTCATTTGCTATCTTTTATCCCATAGCTCCCCCAGCTGCATTATCAACAATATTCTGAAATTGCTGGGTTAGACCATCGTAGAAAAAATGATTAAGCAATTGAAGTGGGTATTGATGGTGTGGACACTGGATTAACAACATCTTAAACCTGTCCCAAGCCTCATGAAATGGCTCTCCTTCAAATTGAGCAAATATAGCTATTTTTCCTCTTAATTCAGCTGTCTTCTGATGTGAGTAAAATTTGCCCATAAACTTGTTATAAACTTGCTCCCAAGTTGTCAAAGAATTTTCAGGCAACATCATAAGCCAGCTCTTTGCCCTATCCTTTAATGTGTACGGAAAACACCTCATCCTCAACTGGTCTTCTGTTAGTCCTCCCAATGGAAATGTGTTGAGGGTGGAATAGAAATCCCAGATAAAATTCAAAGGATCTTCATTCAAAACTCCATAGAAAGATGGCAGCATGTTGTAATGGATATTCTTCAACTCGTAATTTCTTGCTGCATCTGTCAATCTTATACATGAGGTGGAAGTCCCCATGATAGGTCTGGCAAAATCCCTCATAGTTCTTTGCCTTTCGTCTCCCATATTGGTAGATTATGCAGTATCTGACTCAAAATCAGAAATTTCCTCCTCTGTATCAAACCCGATATACAGTTCAAACTCTTCTCTGCTCCTTTTCACTCTCTGAATTTCTGGAATGAGTGGGTAAAGCTCTCCTCCGAGTGATCTCCTACCTTGCATAAATAAAATTTCTGGAAAAAGGAATTATTTAAAGTAAAAGAAAAAAAATGAAATAAAATATAAACAATGAAAAATAATTTAAAATAAATATGACTGATAAATAATTACGTCAATTAGCTTCCCCGGCAGTGGCGCCAAAAAACTTGTTGCGCTCTAATAAACACTACTAAAGCCACACTCGCAAGTATACGAGGCTGCTGTAGTATTTTAGTGAACACCTCAAGGTCGTCTCACAAGGAAGCTAGATAGACTAATTATTTATCAAATTGTAATGAACAAATTATTAATTAGTAGTTTTTGATTTATAAGATTGAATTGCTGCACAACTAATGAAAAAGAAAATGAATTGAATTTATAGCAATGAAAGGAAACTAAACAAGGATATTGATTCACTTAATAGAAAAGCCTAGGGTTTGCACTTCTCTACTAATTTATATGTATGAATGGATATTTCTCTCAACTGGTTTAATTTCAAAGATCATATTTCAAGCAACTTAATTAATCAAATCAAGGAAATAAGCTCTCGCATTCAAACCTCTTTCAATTAATCTTATTACAATCAAAATGATCTTTTCCTTAGGTTTATATCTCTAATTCACCTAAGTCCCTAATTGAATTATTCAAGCATTATACTTCATTTCTCAATCCTTCATCCAAATACCTCAAACACATAATTGGTGGCCAATCAATTATATATTAACATTAATCCATTCAATTAAAGATAAAAGAAATAATTCAGTTAAGAGCAATAACCATTTCATACAATCATAGTAGATTCATACAAACCCTAGACTAGATCAAAATTAGTTCATAATGATGCTATTAAACAAATTCATCTCATTAAAATTCAAAGAAATTAATTTAGACATTAGAGAATTCATAAATATAATTTCAATGAAGCTTAAGAGATAGAGTTTAAGAACAAAACCAAATTACAAAATTCCTTTGGCTTCTAAAGAATCTCTTGCTCAGATTTTTGCTAAAAGAATAATGCAATGGCTAAAACTAATTTGATCTAGAGTGTTTGCATGAAAGTGAAATCAATCTTCAAAAGAAAAGTGAAGAATAGCTGAAAAGTATGCGTTGGACGGTTGGAAGTGAGGATGATCCTCTTTCTATTGCCCTAATATTCTTATTTATACAAAAACCTCACTGAAAATGACATGGCCAAGCTTGTGGCCATGTCATGTGACACGGCCAGTGGCTTGGCCATGTCACCTGGGTTTGTCAGCTTCTGTTTCTCCTTGCTCTTCTTTGCTTCTTTGGAGATGAGAGTGACAAGGCCAAGCTTGTGGCCATGTCATGTGACACGGCCAGTAGCTTGGCCATGTCTCCTGGGTATGTCAGCTTTTGTTTCTTTCCTTTGGTTCTTCCTGATACGAACCAGCCACGAGGTAAGAATCCATTGGTGCTTCCAAATGGGCCATTGACTAGGAGCAGAGCTAAGAAGGTTGGAGCAGCTATGGGATTGCATATTCAAGATCAAATTTCAAAGGAAGTGACTGAAATGGCAATGGAAAAGTGCATAATAGAGCTTGAAGAAGGCACACCAAAGCTGATTATGATGCTTAGTGTGAATATGGAAGCTAAAGGCTAGCTAAAGAGGTCCAACGTTCAAGAAAGGTCCATAGGGGTTCATATACAGCCTTGGGAAGTAATTTAAGCCCCATGGACAGCCCAAATAGTGTGGGGCGTGTTCTTATTTTGAAGGGTTTTAGTTTGGCTGTTTTTTTATACTTTATATTTTCCTTAGTGGGTTAGGATGTGTGGTTCCCTATTTAGTTATTTCAGAATATTAATTTGTTTCCATGCTTTATATTTTCCTTAATGGGTTAGGATTTTGACTTTGTAGCTTTCCTTTTCCCATTAGAATTAGGGTTTCGGATTTATGTGTGCCTTTTAGTATAAATAGGGCCTTATTTTTCTTGTAAGGACACTTTATGAAAATTATATTCTCAATTTTCTTATTGAAAATTTCGGCCATCATAGAACAGGAGTGGATTCTCTTTTTCTTTTGATTGCATCAAGAATTAGATTTACTTATCAATTTCGATTGTGGTGTTCTTCTAATTCGAGCTTCCTAAATCCTTCCGTTATAACTGTTCATGCTTTGTTAAGCAATTGGGTGCTTTAGAAGGTGGTTTTTCCTTCGTTCTTGGTTTTTTTCTTCTATCAAACGTGCGTTGGGGTTTGAGGCCTTCATTGCCACAGGGTTCCGCGTCATTTGGTATCAGAGCCAATTACAGGTAAATCTTTATCTATCTGTCTTTCTAGGGTTGTTTTAGTTGTTCCATTAGGGTTCTAATTGGATTTTTGAATTAGGGTTATAGAATTCTTTGTTCAATTTTGAAATTGTGTTCTTGCCTCTTGATTCAAAATATGTTTTTTCTTATTTCGAATTGGGTATAAATTTGACTGAAGGCTTTGTGTTTCGTTGGTGATCCAAGGATAGTGACCAAATCCTAAAAAAAAAAGGAGTACAAAATCAATTCAACAAAAATTCTTTGCTTTTCTAGTAATTTAAGGTATTAGAATTGTTTTGGATCAGGTTGAAAGTAATCAAAATTTTAGCCACCAATTTCGGTCAATTGAGAGGTTGTTTTATTACGTTTTTTCTTGCTGATTTGGAAGTTTCCTTTTCAAAATTGAATTCTTGGGGAGTCTTAATACTAGCTTTCTTGGGTAGAATTATTAGGTCCATAAACTAACTTGCTAAGGTGAGTTGGTTTTGATACATTTTGACCAGATTCGTCATAATTTTTGACCTCTTTGTTTCTATCTCTTGTTTGAGCTACTGTTTTGATTCCGTGACATTGCTAGAGTATTATTTGTTTGATTCTATACTCTGGTTGATATAATCGTGTGACACAAAATTTTCTTGTGTTGCCTCCAAATTTGTCAAGTTTCTTTCTAGGTGTCATTCTAGGATTTAGGTTCTAGTTCCCTTGAACGTGCTTGGTGATTGATTTGTGAGCTTTTGTTCTAAAGTACAATAGAAGAATTAGCGAAGGTGAGTTCTTTATTTTGTGAGATAATGAGTAGCAATTCTAGTAGAGATAAAGGCATAGCTGTTGAGAAAGAAGAGATGAGTATCCGGGATATTGCAGATGATCTTGAGACGTACATGCAAGCAAATGAGGACAATATGGAAAGAATAGCAAATACGTTGGCTAGCTTACATCCGTCCATGGAATGCTTAATGCAAGCACAACAACCTGCTCCAATAAGGCTACCACAGAGAATTCTACAACCAGCAAGAGCTGAAGAGAGAGAAGAGCCAATTAGGAGGAGGGCACCAAGAGGTGCATATGAGAGAGGCCGCGTGGCTGATTATGGATTTGAAAAAGGAGAAGCTGGAATTTATCAAGCACCTATCAATGATAATGATTTGACTTCCATCAAAATGAAGGTTCCTGAATTTTGAGGGAACAACAATGCTGAAGAATACATTGAATGGGAGCGCAAAGTAGAGAAAATTTTTGAGTGCCATAATTATTCTGAAGGAAAGAAGTCACACATTGCAGCTATGGAGTTCAAGGGTTATGCAACATTCTGGTGGGATCAACTAAAATCCACTAGAAGAGGCAAGGGGTTGAGAGCCGTACCCGCATGGGAGGAGTTGAGAGACCTGATGAGGCAGCGTTTTATCCCTTCTCATTATTATAGGGATCTTTATAATCGCTTAGCACGACTGGTGCAAGGTGGCAAGAGTGTAGAAGAATACCACAAGGAGATGGAGATGATCATGGCTAGAGCCAATATTGAGGAAGATGAACAACGGATGATGTATAGATTTCTTGGAGGACTTAATCAGAATATTGCAAGTGAGTTGGACATGTATGATTACAATACCATGGAGGAGATGGTTGATAAAGCTATGAAGATAGAGAGGAGATTAAAGAGCAAGAGTTCCACCAAACTTGGCTATGGGAGACCACAAAATGTGTTTGGGAGTAATTTGGCCTATAGAGGACCCCAATATAGTGGTGGGGCAAATTCAGCCAATAGGGGTGGAGAGAAAGGGGAGTTCAAGAATTCATTCCAGAAAGGCAATGCTGCAACCTCCAGTGGAAAAGGGCCATCTAGTGGTCCAAACAAGCAAACAGGTACGCCTAACACTACCACTCCTAGTAGGGAGATTAAATGTTTTAAGTGTTTAGGGAATGGGCATATTGCATCCCAATGTCCAAATAGAAGAGTTATGATTGCTACAGTTGATGGTGATGTTGTGTCTAATTCTGAACCTAGTGATAATGATAATGATGATGTTGGGAACTTTCATTCTCCTATATATTATGATGTTGGTAGTGATGAGCATGTTGATTGTACTTTGTTAGCTGAGCATGGTGAATTGTTAGTTGTTAAGCGTGCATTGAATATGCAGGTGAAAGAGGAAAGTCTAGTACAGCGTGATAATATTTTTCATACTAGATGCTTAGTGAATAATAAGGGTTGTACACTTATTATTGATAGTGGGAGTTGTACTAATGCTGCAAGTACTACTATGGTTGAAAAATTGGGGTTAGAATGTATGAAGCATCCCAATCCTTATAAGTTGCAGTGGTTTAATGATAGTGGTGAGATGAAAGTAACTAAGCGAGTGAGGGTACCATTTTCAATAGGCTGGTACAAAGATGAAGTTGATTGTGATGTAGTTCCTATGCAAGCTGGACATATGTTGTTGGGCAGACCGTGGCAATATGATCGGAGAGCGCAACATGATGGGTTTTCTAATAGGTACACATTTACCTATGAAGGAAAACAGGTCACTCTTGTTCCATTATCACCCCTAGAAGTGTATGAAGATCAAAGAAAGATGATTGAGGTAGAGAGGCAAGTTGGGGCTACCAATTCAAAAATTAAAGGGAGTTTGAGAGAACATGATAAAGTGAGTGAGAGTGAAAAGAAAATGGGAAAAGAGGCCAGAAAAGAAACAAAACAAAAAAATGGCCCATTGGTGAGAGAAAATAAGAAAGAAGGGAGAGCAAAACAAACTTTTTATGCAAGAACGAGAGAGGTTAATTTTGCAATGTCTATTGGGCAGCCATTATTGCTCATTAGATACAAAGAAACTTTGTTTGCTAACACTAATGTTTTGCTTGATAGTTTGCCTTCTAGTTTTGTGTCTTTGTTGCAGGATTTTCAGGATGTGTTTCCAGATGAATTACCTAGTGGATTGCCACCGCTAAGAGGAATTAAGCTTCAAATAGACTTTGTGCCTGGTTCTACCATCCCAAATAGACCAGCTTACGGGAGTATTCCTATGGAAACGAAAGAGATGTAAAAGCAAGTAGATGAGTTACTGGAGAAAGGGCTGATTAGAGAGAGTTTGAGTCCGTGTGTTGTTCCTGTGTTGTTGGTTCCAAAGAAGGATGGCATGTGGAGAATGTGTGTTGATTGTAGGGCTCTAAATAAGATCACAGTGAAGTATCGGCATCCTATACCACGACTTGATGACATGTTGGATGAGTTGCATGGTGCCAGGTATTTTTCTGAAATTGATCTTATGAGTGGATATCATCAAATTCGTATGAAATCTGGTGATGAATGAAAAATAGCATTTAAAACTAAATATGGTCTGTATGAGTGGTTAGTAATGCCTTTTGGGTTGCCTAATGCACCTAGTACTTTTATGAGACTAATGAACCATGTTTTGAGAGCTTATTTGGGCAAATTTGTTGTAGTGTATTTTAATGATATTCTAATTTATAGTAAGACTTTGGATGACCATGTTGAGCATGCTAGGCTAGTTTTGGAAGTATTGAGAAATGAAAACTTATATGCCAAGCTTAAGAAATGCACATTTTGCATAGATAGGCTTGTGTTTTTTGGTTTTGTTGTGAGTGCACAGGGCGTTGAAGTAGATGAAGAGAAAGTGAAAGCTATAAAGGAGTGGCCTACTCCAAAGAGTGTGACGGACGTGAGGAGCTTTCATGGATTGGCTAGTTTCGATAGGAGGTTCGTGAAGGACTTTTATACTATTGCAGCACCGTTAACTAGCATAATCAAAAAGGAAGTTGGGTTCCATTAGGGAGAGGAGCAACAAAAAGCCTTCGAGTGCCTGAAAGGGAAGTTGGCATCCGCTCCTATTTTATCATTACCTAATTTTGAGAGTACATTTGAGATTGAGTGTGATGCTTCTGGTGTAGGTATTGGAGCTGTATTGATGCAAGAGAAAAAGCCCATAACCTATTTTAGTGAGAAACTCAATGGTGCACAATTGAACTATTCCACTTATGATGAGGAGTTGTATGCCTTGGTGAGAGCATTGGACGTGTGGCAGCACTACCTCCTTCCAAAGGAGTTCGTGATACATACGGATCATGAGTCCCTCAAACACTTGAAGGGACAAGGTAATTTGAACAAGAGGCATGGTAAGTGGATAGAATTTATAGAACAATTCCCTTATGTTGTTAAATACAAGCAAGTAAAGGATAATATAGTGGCTAATGCGTTGTCTAGAAGATTTACATTACTATCTGTGTTAAGTTCTAAATTACTTGGTTTTGAGTACGTTAACAACTTATATGTAGGTGATGTTGATTTTGGCAATGTGTATGTTGCATGTGAACATGGAGCTTTTAATTCATTTTATAGGCATGATGGATACTTGTTTAAGGGAAATAAATTATGTGTGCCTAAATGTTCCATGCGTGATTTGCTTGTGTTAGAATCTCATTGTGGGGGATTGATGGGACATTTTGGGGTAGCTAAGACTTATGATATCTTATTTGAGCATTTTTATTGGCTGTCTATGCGTAAGGATGTTGAGAGATTGTGTTCTGCTTGTATTGCTTGTAGACAGGTGAAATCTAAGTCTATGCCTCATGGTCTATAAATGCCTTTACCTGTACCTAGTTCACCTTGGATTGATATTAGCATGGATTTTGTGCTTGGATTGCCTAGAACTAGAAAAGGTAGGGATAGCATTTTTGTAGTTGTTGACAGGTTTAGTAAGATGGCACATTTTATTCCTTGTCATAAAGCTGACGATGCGATTGTTGTAGCTGATTTGTTCTTTAGAGAAGTAGTTCGACTACATGGGGTGCCTAGGACTATTGTCTCTGATAGAGATGCTAAGTTTTTGTCCCATTTTTGGAGAGTTTTATGGGGTAGATTAGGAACTAAGCTTTTGTTTTCTACTACTTGTCATCCACAAAAAGATGGGCAAACAGAGGTAGTTAATCGCACACTTGGTACATTGTTGAGAGCTATAATGGGAAAGAATTTGGCTGCTTGGGAAGATTGTTTACCTTTTATTGAGTTTGCTTATAATCGTTCTATTCATTCTTCTACAGGTTATTCACCATTTGAGCTTGTTTATGGTTTTAACCCATTAACTGTACTTGATCTTATTCCTTTACCTTCACATGAGCTTGTTAGTTTAGATGGAGACAGGAAAGCAGAATTGGTGAAGGCTATGCATGAGAAAGCTCGAGTTAATATGGAGAAAAAGAACAAGTCATATGCTGATCGAGCGAATAGAGGATGCAAGAAGATAGTATTTGCTCCTGGGGATTGGGTTTGGTTACACTTCCGAAAGGAGATGTAATATCCCAAAGTGTTCCCTAGAAGTTTTGATATAATTGTTGTTTGATTTGAATCAAATGTATATTTGTTTTGGAAAGGAAAAGATTGTTTAGAGGGAATGTATATGTTGTATATATAGCAATATATATAACATATATGCAAGTCAAATGGGTGGTCAAGGGAAGAAGATATTTTAATTTGTGATTTGTGAAATTATTAAAAAGGGCAAGTGTTTTAAAGGAAGTTAAAACTAATTGTAAGAGGGTGTTTATGTAATTCCTTGTTTTGGAATACTTGGTGGAGATTTAAAGAGAAGTTTGACTTTGTTTCTTTATGTTCTTTTCTTCTTTTCCATTGTGTTGGCCGGCTCATCCAAAGACAAGAGAAAGCAAGAGAGCAATAGAGGATTTTAATGTTCTAAGCTCAAATTGAAGGAAGATCTAAGTGATCAAGTTGGTGATTCAAGAAGTTTCATTACTTTGGTATAAGTCCTCTTTTGATTTCTTTGCTTATTTGAAGTTGTGTTTGAGTTTGATAGATTATTTAAGGGTGTGTTGTTTGATTGTGATATGTTTAAGAGTGTTTGATTAAATTGATTATGGATTTTAAGGATGGATTGAAGAAAAGAGTAAGTTGGTTGGAAGAGATGGTGTTGTATTTGTGTTTAGGGTTTGTGATGATATTTGTGATTTTTGTTTGATGTAGGTGTGGAGTTGTTTTGGTGTTTTTGTAAGTTTAAGATGGTTTTTGGGTATGTTTTGTTAAGTTTGTTTGAAGTGGATGTTGGTGAAAAGAAGTGTTTTGTTGTTTTGGCCGAAATCTGGGTTTTTGGCCTGACACGCCCATGAGCACGTTCAGATTCTTAGGCGTGTCAATGGTGTTGGTGGCAGTAGGATTGACACGACCCGTAACACGCCCGTGTTATTGAGCGTGTCATAGCTACTGTGAGATTGGAGAATTGACACGGCCATGAGCACGCTCACGTTGTTGGATGTGTCGATGTTTCTGAGAGGCAGAATGTATTATACGCCCAGTGACATGCCCGTGGTTCCGAGCGTGTAAAAGCTTTTGTGTTGTGCAGTTAGGGCACGGTCAAGGACACGCCCGTGTGGTTGAGCGTGTCATGTTTAGAGTTTGTCCTAGTTAACTCTTAACTTGATTATCTCATGTGTATCCCTAAGCAAGTGTATGTTATTATGTTTGGATTAGGTCTTGAAGAAAGGGATTTGTCATTGATTTAAGAAGTAAAGAATCTTGGAAAAGGAAGTGTTTAGAGTTGTGTGAATTGTTATTGAGGTAAGTACAAATATTGCATTACTACATTGTTGACTTATATGAATAATGTACTTTGTTATGTTTATATCAATGATGCTTTATGTATAATGTGAAGGATATGATGATGTAAATGATTGTGTATTTGAAAGATGAATTGCTATAATGTGGATTGAGATGTGATGGAATATAAAGCCATTGTGATTGGCTATAATAACTTTAATGAGGCATGTTTGCCTAATCGATAATGAGAATTGAGAATGGAATCGATAATGAAATAATGAATGAATTGTGTGTCTAATGTGTTATTCCATTTTCAGAGTTTTGTTGATTGGTGGCATGCCTATTAGTAACAATCTCTTGAAGTTAGGTTGGAATTTATCCTTGAAGCCAAGTTGGGTTCAAGTTTAACATGTTTTACTCCCCTTGAAGCTTGGTTGGGTCTAGTCCTTGAAGCCTAATTGAGATGTTACAACCCTTGAAGCTAGGTTGGGTTGGTTCTTGAAGCCAAGTTGGGTTGATACTTAGCATGCTTTGTTCCCCTTGAAGCTTGGTTGAACCTAATCCTTGAAGCCTAGTTGGGATTATGATAATGATGAATGTGATAATTGAACCAAAACATTAACTCTGAAAATTGAATGGCATATTAGTGTCTTTTGGGCCCATGCTTGTCTTTGTTTAAATGTGATTTATTAATGGTAAAATAATTGAATAATGAGATCTATGGAAGGACTTTGAAATGTGATATGTTTATATGTGTATGGTTAATGAAATATAAAGGTGTGATATTCGCTTTCCATCTACGATGTTGTCTTTATTATGAAAATGTGTGATATTGCATTGCATTAATGGATAATGTTAGTATACTATATACTACTAAGCCGTTGGCTTAGCGCGATAGTGGTTGATCGTGCAGGTGACAGGGTTGAACCCGAGAGTTCCTTGAGACCGAGTGAGACTAGGCATTGAAGATTTTATTTTTGGGACTTAAAGATCAGAGAAGGGCTGCCAATCATGTATAATTTCTTTATATTTTGTAAAGTATTGATTCTAATGTAAATATATGTATAATTGTAAATATGGATTTGAATGTATTCATATATGTAAATATTTTATAAATTCCGCTGCGTATTAAGTAAACTTATATATCTATTTTGTTTATATTACAAGTTAATTACTTTATTTTCTATAATGTATAATGAGAAGGAATATCTTATCATTTACAATGATTTAAATGTTAAACAAAACCGTAGCATCCCTATATTCAGTGTACGTATATTACAGTGTGGTGTTTTGTAGTGTGCGTGTACAGGATATAGGGGTGTTACAGGAGAGGTTTCCAAATCAAAGGAAGAATAAGCTTGATGCACGTGGTGATGGTCCATTTCAAGTGTTGGCAAAAGATCAATGATAATGCATACAAGATAGACTTTCCTGGTGAGTATGGTGTTAGTACTACTTTTAATGTGTCTGATTTATCTCCTTATGATGATGCAGATTTGAGGACAAATCTTTTTAAAGAGGGGGAGAATGATACGAACCAGCCACAAGGTAAGGATCCATTGGTGCTTCCAAATGGGCCATTGACTAGGAGCAGAGCTAAGAAGTTTGGAGCAGCTATGGGATTGCATATTGAATATCAAATTTCAAAGGAAGTGACTGAAATGGCAATGGAAAAGTGCACAATAGAGCTTGAAGAAGCACACCAAAGCTGATTATGATGCTTAGTGTGAATATGGAAGCTAAGGCTAGCTAAAGAGGTCCAACATTCAAGAAAGGTCCATGGGGGTTCATATATAGCCTTGGGAAGTAATTTAAGGCCCATGGACAGCCCAAATAGTGTGGGGCGTGTTCTTATTTTGAAGGGTTTTAGTTTGGCCCTTTTTTTATACTTTATATTTTCCTTAGTGGGTTAGGATGTGTGGTTTCCTATTTAGTTATTTTAGAATATTAATTTGTTTCCATACTTTATATTTTCCTTAATGGGTTAGGATTTTGACTTTGTAGCTTTCCTTTTCCCATTAGAATTAGGGTTTCGGATTACTTTATATTTTCCTTAATGGGTTATGATTTTGACTTTGTAGCTTTCCTTTTCCCATTAGAATTAGGGTTTCAGATTTATGTGTGCCTTTTAGTATAAATAGGGCCTTATTTTTCGTGTAAGGACACTTTATAGAAAATTTCGGCCATCATAGAACAAGAGTGGATTTTCTTTTTCTTTTGATTGCATCAAGAATTAGATTTACTTATCAATTTCGATTGTGGCGTTCTTCTAATTCGAGCTTCCTAAATCCTTCCGTTATAAGTGTTCATGCTTTGCTAAGTAATTGGGTGCTTTAGAAGGTGGTTTTTCCTTCGTTCTTGGTTTTTTCTTCTATCAAACGTGCGTTGGGGTTTGAGGCCTTCATTGCCATAGGGTTCCGCATCACTTCCTTTGTTCTTTGGCTTAGGAAGGGACACGCCTAAGCCTGTGGCCGTGTCATGTGACATGGCCAGTGGCTTGGCCATGTCACTTGCCAATGTCAGCTTCTGCCAAATTTTTCTTTCTTTCTTGGTTCCCTTGGTTTTGCCCTTTAGGTGAGACACGGCCAGTGACTGGCCGTGTCTCTTACCCGTGTCATGATATGCTAAAAATTTCCTTGTGGTGACACGGCCAAGCTTGATTTGGCTTGGCCATGTCTTACTGCTTCATGCTCTTCTTTCTTTGTTTTGATCTTCCAAGGGAGTTTTTGCACTTTAACCTAAAACAGACACTTAAAACAAACATTAAACAAGAATCAAATGAAACATTAACCAAAAACACATAAACATCACACTAAAAACTAGTACAAAAATGACATAAACACAGGGATAAATTAAAAACTACCAAATTGATGAAATCACTAAATAAACAGATTAAAACTACCAAAATGCATGAAGAAAACAATAATCATCATAATAAATAAATAACAATTTTATGACAAAAACTAATAAAACAACAACCCACACTTTTCACTTGCCCATTGGAGAGATGACAATTGGTCCAGTCGATTTTACTGCCATAACCAGCCATCTAATGATGTTGTACCGGTTCCCCTGACCAATGATATTTTAACATTTAAAGAAATTCATGGATTAATTGGTATGGAACCATAATATAAAGGGCCTTTTAAGATAAAAAATGAGCCAATTCGTAGTTATTGGATGAACTACGAAGGACGGGTTGGCAGAGACACAGTCGAACAGTATGCTCAAGGATTTTTGTTATATCTGCTTGGGTCGACCATCTTAGGCAGCACTGAATCCTCCATCCACTTGTCAGTGTTGAGTGCCCTTTCTTATCTCACAATGGTACCATCTTCTGGCTGGGGTGAAGCTGGTCTCGTGTGTCTTTACCATGGTCTTGATAAGCTTTACCGAAACAAGAAGTCTTTTGTCGGCTTGATGGCATTTGTCGAGGTATTCTTTTCCCTCACCAATGTTATTTCTACTCTTTTCTTGCATGAATTTGATCTTTACTATTATTATTGTAGGTATGGGCATATGAACATAACATTGCGAGGGTACCCGGTATTTCCCGAGAGAGAGTCGGGTATCCAAGAATAAATTTTTGGTTGTCCCATCGTGTAGACGTTCTCGGCTCTCATCATGTGCATACCCACTGCTATGTATTGAGCCGCTTAACCTGGGACCAGGTAAAAATAGTATCTTTAAATTTTATGTGAAAGTTTACTTACCTTATGTTATTTTGCAGGTGAATTTGGCCTGGTGGAGCCCAGAAGAGAGAGAAAACCGGTCTCCTTTGATGAGGGCTGCACTGTCTTTCCAACATTCTCGCCGAGTTATTGCTGGCCTAGTGTCTTGTGGCTGGTTTCTCGGGGAGAGATTTTATGAATGGTTTCTCAGTCCAAAGCAGCGGAGGGTTCCGATGCAAATCCTGAAATATACTTTAAATATTATGCCAATGTCGGAGGATGCATGGTGGCCTGCCCGGTATGGTTATGGTGCCGAGTCATTTCTCCATTTACCGGGTCCATTTTATGCCCATTTTATTCAAAGAAGACTCTTGAACTTTGATGTATCTCCTGTTGGTGTGCGGGAGATTTTTGACGAAAGTGAGGGTAGAAACAAAGAGGAACATTACGGAGATGCAAGAGAGTTTGTTCCACATCTCGGGGCTAGTACTTCTCAGGTAAAACTTTTACCATTTTTCCCTTGCAACTGCTTTTTCCTTTCTTTGATTCTTTAATGATTGTTGCAAGCTGTTAGTTCATTTGATCATGAGGCTGGACCTTCTTTTACTGCCCCTTCATTTGCTCATTCTAGCCCACCATATATGCCATCTCATCCGTAGTGCATTGATATGAACTACCTGGTACGTTCCTTATTTCATGGTAATTTATGCTATATGTATGCTCTTACCTTTTCCTTCTTGGCTCATAGCGGATGCTCGAAGAATAAAATAGGAAACTTTAAGAAGAGTTGGCAGCCAGTCGTCAACAAGCTTCTCATTTTGAAAATTTATATCATCAATCCGAACAACATTTTCGAGACTTCCAATATCAGGGGATGAGGGATCCCAGCACTTCTTCATCAAGAGGCCCCCAGACTGATGACCATGAGATCCTTTTGTCTGCTTTTGATGAGGACCATGACGGAACGGAACCTCAAGGTAATAGGGATTTTGGTGTTTCTGCTTCGGGTGATCCCGGGATGAGTAATTTGCCGGGTTTTGGTGCTCCCGCTTCTGGCGGACTCAGGACGAGTGATTTGCCCCCTCCTCCAATAGGCGATGATTTTTTCAAGGCTTTATTTGATGACCTACCACCACCCTCTTAGTGATATGTAAATATTGTAGCAATTGTAAAATATTGTACAATAATGAAAAAATACAATTTTCCTCTTTACGGTAACTTTTTTCTTTTTTTTTTCGTTACTGCACCACGTTTTTTTATCACAGTACATCATAATTTCATATTCCGCATCATTTGCTAAACCAAATCCAACGTGGTAAAGGAAATTGCCACCAATTCCTTTCCTTATGCCATATGGTCTTATTCTTTCTCATCACCTTTTCCTTTTCACTTTTGGAAAAGGTTTATTTTCTTCTATATAAATCACCTTGCATGCCCTATTTTAATACAGAAACCAAAATTCTTTCTCTTTCAACGTGAAGGCTCCCTTTAACAATTTTAATTTTTTCTTTATTCATTCACCATGACCGAGCATCATTCAAAGAAGATAAAAATTCTATTTAAGAATATGGATGCCATCCATTGGATGCAGATTTTATGGTCAAAACTTGATGTTTTAAAATGTTTTCAAAATGTTAAATTGGACCACTCCTTCTTACATGCTGTGGCTTCCTTTTGGAATACGAATTCTAGGGTATTTAGAATTAATAGCTTTGAAATATGTCCCTTGATTGAAGAATTTGAGGCCATCCTTGGATATCCAAATAATCAACAAATGGCGTTACCTAAACTGCCATTTTGGGTTTTCAATTTAGGTTTTCTTTTTTCTTCTTTTCTTTATTGCTCAAATTTTTGCCTAGGCCGCCCATGTGGGTTTTCGGAATTAGCGAGCTGTCCTAATTTTTACCTAAGTTGCCCTTGCAGGTTTTCAACTTAGCAGACTCTTTTTTTTTCACAGATTTTGCTTTAGGAGCATCTTTGTTTGCTTGATACTCCATACATGGATTTTGCCAGATACCTACCACGTCATCATTCTGCTAGGAAGCTACTCTATCCTGCTTCTTCATACGCTGACTAGGTTGACTGGATCCACTCACGCTCTAAAGTCAATATCCGTTGGTTGGTACCTTGGTGGAAAATTTCTCATATCACTATGCGGACATACTTGATGTATGTTCCCCTTGCCGCTCTTCGTCAAGGTACATGCTATGATCCTCGCCGACTTGGCCGTCAGTATGGAACCGAGCCTCATGATTCTGACTTTACTCCCAACTTAGACATGCCTCATTTGACTGAAGCCTACTTGGATCGGCTGAGGCAAAGCTGGCCTACACATTACATTTATCGACTGCCATAGATTTTGCATTTATCAATTCAGAAAGTGTATCGTTAGGATGAAAAACAATTAAAGTAATAAAAGATGCTTCTTTCCATTTATAATTTGTCATCACCTTTTGCTATTGTGTTTATATATTTCATCCATATCTGGTCAAATACTTATAACAGTGCACATAGAATAATTTTAACATTAATTATGTTTTATTAAATTGGGAAACAACCAAACATAAAGCCAGCATTCACAAGATCACTCCTGTTGCCAACTAGCCCTTTCGGGTTTTCTAATTGACGATTTTCTCTCTTTTAGCCCTAATTGTTGCCTAGCCCGCCCTTTCGGATTTTTGAAACTAGAGGACTTCTCTAACTTTTGCATGGGCCACCCTTTTGGGTTTTCAACCTAGCGAGCTCTCTTTTCTTTTCTTCTTTTCTTTTTTTTTTCATACATAAAACCTCTTTAACCTGTCAATGTTTACTGGCTCACTAAATTCGTTCCCGTCCATGTCTGACAACTTCACCGCACCTTTGTTCATGACTTGTTTCATGACATATGGCCCTTCCCAGCTAGGCCTGAACTTCCCTCTTGGATCAGATACATTAGGCTTACATTGTTTCAACACCAAATCCCCAACTCTGAATTTTCTGACCTTAACCCTTCTATTGTAGGCCCGAGCTATCTTCTTTTGATACAGTTGGTGATGATACAACACTTTTAACCTTCTCTCTTTTAGTAAAGCTAACTATGTGTATTTGATCATTACCCATTCTGTTTCAGTCAGTTCGGCTTCCAAGACTACTCTTAACAGCTTGATCTCAATTTCAATTGGCAATACTGCTTCCATCCCGTAAACCAAAGATAATGGTGTCATTCCAGTAGGTGTTCGCACATCCTATATCCCCATAAAGCAAAGGGAAGCATCCCTGACCAATCCCTATAAGTATTGTTCATTTTGGACAGAATTTGCTTAATTGTCTTGTTTGTTGCTTCTACTGCACCATTAGCCTTTGGTCTATAAGGAGAGGATCTATGATGATGGATGTGGTACTTTGAGAATAAATCCTTAACTGCTCCTTGAAACTGAACCCCATTGTCTGATATCACACTGTGTGGGACCCCGTATCTATAGATGAGGTTCTTTTCAATAAACCTAGCCATTTGGCTTGCACCTAGCTTGTTGAAGGATTTGGCTTCGACCCATTTTGAAAACTAATCTACTGCTATCACAATGAAATGGTGACCGTTTGAAGCTGTCGGATGTATCTCTCTTATAATGTCGATACCCTAGGTGGCAAATGGCTAGGGTGAAGACATTGAATGCAGTTCTTCAGGAGGCATGTGATTCGAGTTACCATACAACTGACATTGTTGGCACTTCTTGACAAACTCAATACAATCTTTCTCCATGGTCAACCAGTAGTAACCTTGTCGAATGATCTTCTTAACTAGGGCCAAACCACTCATGTGTTGACCGCAATTTCCCTCATGTATTTCTGACATGATACGCTCCACTTCAGGTTTTCTTAAACATCTTAAATGCTCCCCCATCAGGCCATCTTCGATATAACTCCCCATGGAATGTGATGTATTGCAAAGACCACTGCCTTATGGCTCTTCTCTCTTTCTTTGTTGCCCCCGGCGGGTATTCTCTTTCCTCTAAAAATCGCCTTATAGTATCATACCACGCATCATGGTCTGTATCAATTTCCATGATTGTCTCATATTCATAACAAGGAGTTGATGAACTGGTCAAGATCAGAGGCTTAAGGAATAAGCTGACAGGGCTTTCCCATTCAGCCATCTGATTTTCTTCTCTTGATAGGTGTATAAACCTACACTTCTTAAAGTTCTTCTTCATCATGGTCAAGTAATGGTGGTGTGATTTTAATTTTTCTTCTTTCAACTCCCATTCTCCATTTACTTGGGATACTATTAGCAATGAATCGCCATAAACTTCCACCTTATCCACCTTCATAATCATTAGGGTTTCCAAACCGAAAATACAAGCTTCATACTCCACCATATTATTGGTTGCCCTAAATTTCAATTTTTTGGCTAAAGGGATGAGTTCCCCTTTGGGCAATTCTAGTATAACTCCCAAACCTGCTCCTTTCCTGTTTATTGCTCCATCAAAATACATTTTCCACCCTTGTACTTCAATTGCTTCTAAATGTTCATCCAGAACTTCCAAGATTACCTCTTCGCTTTCTGGTAATGGTTGTTGGGCCAGGAATTCTGCCACCGCTCTACCTTTGATTGTTTTCCTGGTTGCATACTCAATCTAAAATTCTTCTAATATTATCAACCATCGACCATATTTCCCAATTAAAGAGGGTGTCTTCCTTAAGTACTTCATTGGATCCAACCTGGAAATTGCTTGCACACTATACGATTGAAAGTAATGCCGCAACTTCTTAGAAGACCAAACCACGGCTATACATGTCTTTTCAAAGATACTATACTTAATTTCATATGGTAAGAGCTTTCTACTCAAATAGTAAACTGCATGCTCAATCCTTGACTCATCTGCTTGGGCTAGCATGGCTCCTATTGACTCTTCTTCTACTGCTAAGTATAGTAATAGAGGTTTGCCGGGTTTAGGTGGTTTTAAAAAAGGTGGATTCAACAAATAATCTTTTATTTGCTCAAAGGCCTTTTGACACTCTTCATTCCATATGACCGGCTGATTCTTTTTAAATAATTTGAAGATAGGTTCACAAATTGTTGTGAGTTTTGCTATGAATCTGCTAATATATTGTAATTTACTAATAAATCCCCGAACTTCTCTCCGTCTTAGGGGCTGACATATCCCTAATAGCTTTAACTTTGTCAAGATCAATCTCAATGCCATTTGGACCAATCATATGTCCCAATAATTTTCCTGAGGTAACACCGAACACACACTTCTTTGGGTTTAGTCTTAGCTTATATTTCAAAGCTCTATCGAAGAATAATTCTAAGTTCTGGAAGTGTTGTTCCCTTGTATCCGATTTGACCATCATATCATCAACATATACTTCAACTTCTTTATGCATCATGTCATGAAATAAAGTGGTAGCCATTCTTTGGTAGGTTGCTCCAGCATTCTTTAAGCAGAACGGCATCACCCTATAACAAAATATACCCCATGTAGTAATGAAAGCAGTTTTGGTTTTATCCTCTTGGGCCATTAACACTTGATTGTATCCGAAAAATCCATCTACAAACGAGTGTAGCACGCTAGAGGCTGCACTATCAATGAGGACATCTATATGAGGTAAAGGAAAATCATCCTTAGGGGAAGCCTTGTTCAAATCTCTATAATCCACACAGACCCTTATCCTTCCATCTTTCTTTGGCACAGGTACTATGTTTGCTAGCCAATCTAGATATTCTATCACTTTGAGGAACTTCACTTGTATTTTCTTAGTGACCTCTTCTTTAACCAATTCAGCCCACTCAGGTCTTAATCGCCTAAGCTTTTGTTTGGCAGGTTTTATGTGAGTGTGAGTTGAAATATGATGCTTGGCTATGTCTCGATCTATCTCCGGCATATCTTCATAAGACCAAGCAAACACTTCTTCATATTTTTTAAATATTTTTTCAAATCTCTCTCTCTCATCAGGAGTAAGGTCGGATGCTATGCTAATGTTTTTAGGATTTTCAGTTGTTCCCAAATTTAATGATTATGTGTTAACATAATTAATATTAAAGATGCTCATGTAACTGCTATTTGAATATATGCAGCCATTAGGAGAAATGTCACATAAGCAAAATCAGACTTTATTACATTCATTTTGGAAAAGAAAACATCATCATCCTCATACAAAGTAGACAAATTAAAATCAAAATTAAAATCATTGTTCTTAGAATCATAAAGCAGAATGTCTTCAAACTTTTCTTCGACCAGGGCAGCAATCTCTTCCTAAGTCTTCTCAGCTTTCAGGACAACTTCATTCTTCTCTTTTGGATTGGATTCTTTGCTGGTTGGCAGGGTGAGTTCTTCCTTCACTTGCTCCACTAGCGCGGCAACATCCGTAAAAATTTTAAAACCTGGGATAAACTTACCCATGAACATGATCGGCTCGGGCTTTTCTTGGACTGGTCCCATATCTGGAACCTTGACAAAGATTTTTTCAAGTGGTGGGAAGCTCATCTTCTCACTCTTCTTTGGCTGGACATCGTTGTCTTCATCATATCCCAACCCTTTCTTGGAAGTTTGAATTCTAAAGTCTGGCAGCTTTGTCAAACAGATTTTATCCTTTCCAAGACCAGCTCCGAGAAGGTAGTTCATGTTCTTCATCATATTCAAAACTTTGGAGTCCACTACTTCATCATCAGAAATTGCAGCTACTTGAAAAACCATTGAGAGGCCTCTCAATCATTAGAGTGTTAACAATCTCATTATCTTCAGCATCAATGACCACTGTCTCATCTCCATTGGGGAACTTGATCTTTTAATGAAGGGTGGAAGGAACTCTACCAAGAGGATGAAAACATGGTCTACCAAGAGCAAGGCGAAGGAGACTGGTATGTCTAAAACAACAAACTCAACAATAGATTTAATTGGACCAACCTTGACAGCCGCTTTGAAAGTCCCTTCAGCATGCCTCTTAGTGTTGTCATAAGCACGAATCGTTACCTCGGTCGGGTTTAGATCTCTTGTTGACATGGCTAGCTTTGGTAATATCTTAAGTGGACAAACATTTATGGTGGACCCATCATTGACCATTACACATGGAGTCCTCTTCCGCTTGACTTCTATTTTGATAAAGAGAGGGCGGATGTGGTCTCTCCCCTCCTTTGGTAAGTTCGCATCCGAAAAGAAACTGCTCCCATATTAACTTCACTCTTTTCTTCACATTTCATTACCCCTCTAATTTTTATGATGTTGATCAGCTCCTCCGGTGTCGTGGAGGTAGAAATTGGCATGCTAGCCAAGGCTTTGGCAATAGTTTCTCGGTGCTTTTTAGAAGTAGCTAATAAGTCCCAAATTCTAACACTTGCTTGGGTTCTTTTCAATTGCTTGAGCACAGCATCATCTTCTTCTACTTTAACTTCCTTTCCCTTATTAGTTTCTACCTCCTTAAGTGGTGGCCTTGCATAAGGCTTACCTGATCTAGTGTTCATTACTTCATCTTCTTCGGGCTCGAACCAAGTCCACTCCTCCTTCTTGGATACTATATCATCATCACTATCACTTGAATCCCAAAATCCATTGACAACACAAATTATTACCTCTTTATTCACCATAGCTTGTTTAATTTCACCAAATACCTCTTCTTCTTTGGTTGTTTCTCTACCCATATCTTGAAAAGAATACAAGACAAAATCCTCATGCAAACCTCCTCCAATCATGAAGGTTGCTGGTGGTGGTACCCTATTGAATTTTGGTAATGGGTTGTCTTTGGTGTTTGGCTTATTAGGTTCGGGCAGCTTCCCATTGTCAATTAGATTTTGGATCTCATGTCTCAACCTCACACATCTATCCATGTCATGCCCTTGCATTTGGTGAAATTGACAAAATGCTTTAGTGTCAAAATTAGGTGGGGAGGGTTAGGCAAAGGACAAGGATTTAAGGATTGTAGTAATCCCTTTCTTTGAATTTTATTGAGAACCAAAGACATCGGTTCCCTAATTCCAAAAATTGTCTCCTTGTTCCCTGATTAGTAACATTACTTTTAGTTAAAAGCTTACTGAGTTGTTACTAGATTCTATATCATTAGCATGGGTCGGATTGTCGTAGGCTCTTGAACTGCTATACTCCAGGTCTGTGAGCCAAAAAGGATCAATGCCATGTAATGCAATGCATATATGCATGGATGCACAAGTAATAGACAAATAAAGATAATTAGGAAGTTCCTTCCAACCTTATATCTTCCACACACAAATGGAGAGTCTCTTTTTCTAAGTATATGGTCAATAAAATATTAACATGGGATATCTTAATTTTGAAAAATTCACTCGGCCAGTGTAACCAAAAGTTGTATTCTCAAAATTAGAAGTCAATCAATGATAATTTCCATTAATTAGGCCTTAATACATCGGATCAACTGAAAATAAGTTTTATTCTATATTTTGGATTAAAACTAAATTAAAGAGTTTATCATAAATAGATTTCTCATTTGGAAAAACAACTAATGATTCATGCCACAAATAAGCCTATGATTAATAATTCTTGGTATACATTACGCCGACAATTGATTTTTAGTATTTCATAATTGACCTAAATAGCTGTAACCCATTAAAGAAAAGTTGTAATTTGAAAATAGTTTTTTTCAAAGCTCATTGTAAAAAGATTTGTTTAAAAATGAATCTTGGGCTTTGTACTTGGATCATGAGGTAGAAAAGAAATTTTGACCCCCATTTAAAAAAAAATAATGTCTAAAAACCATCTTGAAAATTTTAAAAATAGTTTTGGTCTTTTAGGCTTAAAAAATTATTTTGAGCTTATAATATAATTAGGTCATATTAGAAAAAGAACAAACCAAATAGGTCATGGTTCAAACCAAGATATATCAATCAAAGTTAAACAATAAGCATTTGGGTAAAAACCTAAGGAAACTAACTAGGCCAATTACAAAAGCTTTAGTCTTTGGGTTGAAAAGCTTAGGTTCCCATAGTAAGTATATACCAAAAAGTACAAGGCTAAAAGTGATTATGTCATGCTCGATCTCCATATCTTGAGTGAAAGTATGGTATGCCTTACATAACACAACATGGGTTACACGGGCATCCTAACTCACACGTACAATAAATATAAATGATGTAATGGATAATATCATAATAAGAAATAATAAAATAATATAAAGATCAACAAAATTAACTTCTCTTATCCCAGTGGAGTCACCATTGTGAGTGAGGATTTTCAACCCCACTCCTATATGGAATGGTTATTACGATTTCAGCACTGCTAGACTTAGAGCCTTAGAGAACATGGGCCTAAACTATGAGAAAATGGAGTTGTCACACGGACGAACTGGAAAAATAGAAAGGGTGGATGACTCAATTCCTAAGGAATTCCAACCCCCGATTGGGTTTGAAAAGTTGGGTACACATGGGGAAGATGAGAATGACCCATCACCCCCATAGCCCCTTGTTCATTGGAACATGCCTCCTTTCCAGGTCTAAATATTATTAAATTTTTAACTTATTAAAATATCATCGATACTACATGCAATTTAAAATAAATAAAAATTCATTGCATTAAAATAAAAGAATGTCCAAACAAATAAATAAAATGGGCACCAATATAAGATAGAAACATACCCTTACAATACTGTCTAATGTCCAAAAGTAAATAAAATGGGATACCCACCATTTAGTGAAAATATGTCCTTTACATTAATCTTAAAGCCTAAAATAAATTAAATTGCATTAAACTTAACAAATGAGGTACCCATAAAGTGGAAACATACCTCTTACATCCTTGAAGTTTAAATAATTAACTAAATATAATTAAATCATTCAAACATTCACCATAGGCAAAGTAACAATAAATCATTTATCATAAGCACATAACAATGGATCAAATAATTATATCTAGATCTTATTCTTGAATAAAACTTTAGATATACAAATTTAGGTTTTATTGGTATGATTTAGGGTTTCTAGAGTTTAGAATGCTAAATTAGGGTTTTAGTATAATAATTGGGGTTTTAGTTCCTTAAATATGAAAACTAGGGTTTTGAGTATTAAATTTGGATTTTGAATGGAAATTAGGGTTTCATGGATTTTAAAATAAAATTAGAGTTTTAAACTAATATTTAGGGTTTTGAGGATCAAATTAGGGTTTTGACTTTAAAAAACATGCAAGTAGGGTTTTGGATGGACTAATTAGGATTTTGGGTTTTAAAAATATGCAAGCTAAAACAGGTTGGTTTAGGGTTTCTAAATCAAGCTTATTAGGGTTTGTGTAAAATCATAGCCAATATTATTTGATTACTGGGCTAAATAGTCATATTACTTTAATTATTTAACTATTGGATATTTTAGAATAAATAATGGTTGGATGTTTGTTTAAATAAGCTTTTGCATGATAGTATTTTTTTTAAGGAATTGAAAATTGCCACTGGATGAAAAACAATTGCTACTGTAATATGAATTAAAAGCAGAGATCACACCTTTGTTTGTTGGCTCCACCAAATTGAAAGAATGTTATGTTTTGGCTGGAAATTTAATGCAATCGATGACAGTGTTTTTATTTCTGCCTCTTGGATTGTTTTGTTTGTGTTTGTGTTTTTTGGTTCATTATTCTTAACTATTGTTGTTAATTGCTATTGGTAATTGTTGCCTTGCTTTACATTTAACCTTTGAATTAATAGACAAAGATGATTAATTAAAAACCCTAATCTCTTAGTCTGGATGGTCATTGGAAGATCGATCTTAATTAAGAAGTCTAAAACTATTTAGTAACCAAATTAAACCTAGATTAAAAGACCATGGCAAATTGGCTAAGGCCAATTCACCATGGTTAGTCATCTATGCCGAATTAGGCAATGCTAATTCATCATGGATGGCCATGATAGTAAATCATCATCTTAGCAACTATATACCACAATAACTAATAAGTTATAATACATATGGAATGCAAGAAAACACCCTCCAGTCAAGATGATTCCAAAACTCAAGGACCACCTCAGGTGAAGTTAGGTAAAAACTAGTTCTAATTTTTATTGTTTACCAATAAAACTAGTACTTAAATTCAACCCACAATGCCACAAACCAGATATGATATGATAAGTTAAGAGTTAAATGTAAGATTTTTTTTTTGTTAGAGAATGCCACAAACCAAATTAGTTTGACAAGTTCAAAGTTCATGCACGAACTTAAGTAAAAACACTCACAAAGAGCAAATTCAGATTATCATTCATCATTGGTCTTCTTAAAAATTATTTTGGCTTTGATATTTATAGCCAAAGTGAGGTAGAAGAAACCTAAATGGCTGTTATTATAGCTCTTCCACGTTCTTCCCTTTAATCCCCACTAACTCTCATTGAAAAGAGCTATTATACATTAAAAGCATTCATTTTGTAACTCCCAAATTACAACTGATCAAAAACATTCACAAGAATAAAACCCTAACTCTAATATGTTGATTTCATAAAGCAAATAAACTAAACCCAAATTGATAATTAAAATAAAATGACAGCCCAAGATCCATGCACATTTAATCAAGGCTGAATGGCCTTTTATTCTTCAATGAGCTGGATTGATTTAAACAATGTGGGTTGGACTATTGTCTTCATATTTGAAGATGCTTGAAACATGTTGACAATGTTAAGGTCTTCTTGCATACATAGACCCTAGACAGAATCTAGATGAGGTTGGTCCTCCCAAATGTCTTCAAGTAAGCAAGCTAATGCTTCTTTCATCCTTTTAGCTTTAGCTCTTGTCATTGTTTCTCTATGAATGGTTAAAGGATCATTCTTGATGTTACTTCTAACCTTAGCTGAATCATTCCCTAGTTGATCCTCATCAGGCCATCCATGGCGAATTTGCCAAGGTTAGCCTCCATAGCGAATTGGCTAAGCCAATTCATCATGACTTTAAATTTTGGGTCCGGTCTGGCTTAGTTTTGTTTTTTAAAATTGAATCAAACATGTTTGGTATTTTAACATTAAATCAGATTAGGTTTAGGGCTTTAAAAATTGAACCAACTTACTTTATGCCTTTTAAAATTGGACCAACTTAATCTAAAACTATAAACTAGGTTTAAGCTTTTAAAATCAGACCGAATTTGGCTTGGCCTCATTTAATTGGGATCGGACTAGCTTAGGGCCAAAATTAAAGGTCTACACACTACTGTTCGACCGGTTTATTCTAAGCTACGAAATCCAAAAGGAGAATCAATTTCATGGCTGAACATTGAAAGAGATGAATTTTACCCTCCCTTGATGACTTCTTTTTCATCAAATGAAACACTTTCTTCTTCTTATATTTCTTTTTATGTAAAAATTGTATTTTGACTTGGGAAGTTCTTCCAACATGGGTTCCTCTTCATCATTCTCAGAGCTTTCTACCTATGTAACCTTCCTTTTATGATCTCTATCTTCTATCAATTGTCTTTTTTAGTAGCCCTTTACCTTAAAATGTGTCTCTTCTGTGTTCTAGTAAGGGCTACAGAAATGTTTTATGTTTCAACCTATGCCACTGATCAACCATTTTTATATGAGGTGGCATAATGAATATGGTTCTTTACTCATATGTATTTAACCTAGGATCCTCTTTCCTCTACCACTCTTAGCTATTCAGAATTTGTTGTTGGAGGTACTTCTTAGGAATCCATGCTTCCTGCTTGCCATTCTTGGGTTTAGCCTTTAAGTCCTTACACTCTCTTTCCCTTTTCTTTGCATCCAAGAGTGATCTCAAGTCAAAACTTGTCACTTTCACTGAAGGGAAAGGATCTTCATCCACCAACTTACCTCCCTTCTTTTTAGGGAATTTGAGTATCCCTTTCTTTATTCTATCATGTAGCATATTTTTAAAACCCCATCACAAACTATTAAAATGATTCTTTGAGTTGTGGAACTTACATAATTTTTGGGAATATGATGGTTCTAGAGGTAACTTGATGAATTCCTCGTTAAACAAGAAATCAAAGATAGCCTCTGTCTTTACTGGGGTTGAGTATTTGATATAGTAGATTTCTTCCATGCCTCAGGCACCCTTTTTTCTAACAGTGTACATGTCACAGACCTTGAAATAAGCAAATATGCAAGAGCAACCTCTGGATGATTAATTTCTTAATAATAGGTGCCCATCAAATTATTTCGCCTTTTTTCTTTCTTCTTGGAGCAACTCCTCATATTCAGCCACTTTTGCAACCAATTCAAAGAAGTCGTTGAACTTCATGCTTGGAATTTCCTCCTTAGTTCCAAGTACAACCCTCTTTGAGCCATTTTTACAAACCATATGTAATATCCCAATGTGTGCCCTAGAAGTTTGGATATAATTGTTGTTTGTTTGAATTATGTGTATATGTTATGTTGATAAGAAAAGAAATTGAAAAGAGAATGTTTAGGTATTGTTTTAAAAGGAAAGTAATGTGTAGAGAGAAAGTGTATATGTTGGGTATATGGTAGTATAAATAACATATATATAAGTCAAAAGGGATGGTCAATGGAACAGGATATTTATTTGTTGTGTGTGAAATTACCTAAATGGGCAAGTAAGTGAAAAGAGAGTTAAAACAAATGGAAAGGGGTATTTAAGTAATTTCTTGTTTTGGAATACATGGTGGAGATTTAAAGAGAAGTTGACTTTGTTTTCTTCATTTCCTCTTCTTCTCTTTCCCATATGTTGGCCGGCCATTTCAAAGCAAGAGAGTAAAGTGATTTTTGTTTGTTTCTAAACTCAAATTGAAGGAAGAATCAAAGGATTAAGTTGGAGATTTGTGAAATTCATCAACTTTGGTAAGTTCTTTTCCTTGCTTTTCCTTTGTTCTTTTGAAATTGTGTTTGGGATTGATGAGTTGATATGGATGGTGGTTTAGATTTGTTTGTGGTATGTTTTTAAGTGTTGAAAGTGATGTTAAGTTAAGAAGTTAAATTGTAGTTGATATTGGAAGTGTTGGATTGAGTTTGTTTTAGGGTTTTGAAGTGATTATTGAAGTTTAACTTGAGTTTGCTTGATTATTTTCATAGATTTGCATGTGGTTGAGGTTTGTTGAAATTGTAAGCTTAGAATTGAGAATTTGGCCGAGGGCAGTAGCCTTGTGAATGCCACGCCCGTGGCCATGGTTGGCCATGGCCGTGGCCAATTAGAACCATGGCCGTGGAGGATGGGAGCAAGGGTGGCAGAACCATTCCTTAAGCCACGCCCGTGGGGGCTGAGGTGGCCATGACCGTGGGCTATGATGAGTGATGTTGAAGTGTATTTGTGATCTAAAGGTCTATGATGAGGTTAGCAAGTGTTAAATTGTATTGGAATTGATGTGGTTCATCATTGTTTTGGGTTAGGTTGTGAGGAAGGTTATTTGCCCTAATTTGGAAAGTGAAGAATCTTGGAAAAGGAAAGTGTTTAGAGTTGTGTGAATTGTTATTGAGGTAAGTACAAATCTTGCATTATTGCATTGTTAATGCATATGAATAATGTTATGTTGTGTACAATGTGGAACATACATTCATATGATGTTGAGATTGAATATACATTTGATGATATTGATGATGCTTATGACCAATGTACTTTGTTATATTTATGTCAATGATGCCATAAGTATAATGTGAAGGATATGATGTAAATGATTGTGTATTTGAAAGATGAGTTGCTATAATGTTATGTTTTGCATAATGTGAATTGAGATAAGTAAGGCATGTATGCCTATGTGATGATGTTTAATGTATTTGGTTATATACACTTGAATAATGAAGTGTGATAATGTAAAAAGAGACATGAGGCCATTGTGATTGGCTATGATGATTCAAAAGAGACATGAGGCCATTGTGATTGGCTATGATGATTCAAAAGAGACATGAAGCCATTGTGTTTGGCTATGATGATGAGAATTGAGAATGAAATGAATAATGAAATAATAAATGAATTGTGTGGCTAATGTGTTATTCCATTTTCAGAGTTTGTTGTTGGTGGCATGCCTATTATTAGTAACAATCTCTTGAAGTTAGGTTGGCTAAGTCCTTGAAGCCTAATTGAGATGTTACAACCCTTGAAGCTAGGTTGGATTGGTTCTTGAAGCCAAGTTGGGTTGATGCTTAGCATGCTTTGCTCCCCTTGAAGCTTGGTTGAACCTAAATCCTTGAAGCCTAGTTGGGATTATGATAATGATAAATGTGATAACAAAACCAAAGCATTAACTCTGAAAATTGAATGGCATATTAGTGTGTTTTTGGCCCATGCTTGTCTTTGTTTTAAATGTGAGTCATTGATGGTAAATTGATTGAATAATGTGATCCATGGATGGATTTTGAAATGTGATATGCTATATGAGTATGAATGGTGAGATGCAAAGATGTGGTATTATATTTCCACCTCTGATGTTGTGTTATTAATATGGATGACATTGCATTGCATTGAAGCATAATGTTAGCATACTTTGTATTACTAAGCCGTTGGCTTAGCGCGATAGTGTTGATCGCGCAGGTGATAGAGTTGAACCCGAGAGCTCTTTGAGACCGAGTGAGAGTAGACATTGAAGGATTTATTTTGGGACTTAAAGATTAGAGAAAAGCTGCCAATCATGTATATATTCCATGTTTTGTAAACTTTGGTTTGTAACATATTTGTAATAACTTCCGCTGTGAATTAATAAATATTTTATATATATTTATATATGGTGTCTTTTGAATTTCTTTTAAAATGTTTGAGATTGGTTTCACTTAATTACAAAGATATATGTTGTGTATTTTTTTTAAACTGTGACATTTCCTATATTCAGTATACGTATATTACGATCGTTTAAGCATGCTTAGTACGTATACGGGGTATAGGGATGTTACAATTGTTTTGGTATCAGAGCCTAGGTTTGAGATTCTCAACCTAGGTGAAATATAAGAAAAAGCATATTTTGATTTAAAAAGTTGGTTTTTGAATAATATACATGTTTGGGATTGGCAGTCTATGATCTTTAATAAGATATATTCTGCTGTGTTTGCAGATATAGGTTGTGATGGATTCTCACATACGTCAATCTATCGAGGGTAGTGAGGAAAGTGTAGCTCCTGATGAGGTTAGAGAGGGAGCTAGAGTGGATAGTGCTGGAGAGGTACCTGTTTCGGTGTCGGGGGGACCAGCTGGTGAGGATGTTCCGCCAGTTTGGCTTAGGCATGTGGTAGAGGTTTTGAGGCAAGCACCTGTGTAACCACCGCCACCACCCCCACAGCCTTTGATAGCAGTGAGACATTATGACAAATTACGGAAGTATGGAGCAGAAGATTTTCTAGGTACTGTTGATCCAACTGTAGCTGAGCAGTGGCTAGATAAAGTGCAGAGAATATTTGTTCAATTATAAGCCACTTCAGAAGAAAAATTTGATTATGCAAGATCCTTGTTGCAGAAGGACGCATACAATTGGTGGAAGACAGTGCCCCATGCTATGGATGATCCACCAACATTGTCCTATGTTGATTTTCTGCGAGAGTTTGAATTGAAGTATACTCCGAGGGAGTATAAAGATGGGAAGAAAATTGAGTTTCTAAGCTTGAAGCAAGATCACCGGACTGTGACGGAATATGAGCTAGAGTTTGTCCGGTTGAGCCAGTATGCTGGAGGTATTATATCTGATGAGATAGATAGATGCAGGAGATTTGAGGAGGGATTGAGGCCCTCTATCTTGTGTCTTGTGGCTGGATCTAGATATCATGATTTTTTCCCAGCTTGTGGCAGCAGCTCTGAGTGTGGAAAGAGCTCAGGTTATTGCAGCTGCTTTAGAGGAAGAGATCAGGGTTAGAAGGCCCCAGTTTGAGGTAGGGTCTTCATCTACGAAAAGAGGTAAAGGAAGTTTTGTTTCTCGGGTTAGTAGGAGTCAGAGGCCAGCTAGTAGGTTAGTACAGTTTTAGAGGCAGAGATCTAGACCTACAGTTTCAGTGGCGAGTGCTCCGACTCCAGTGACTCAGAGATCCACTCTACCCATCCGCATTCATTGTGGTAGGCCACATGGTGGTACTTGTTGGAGGACTGGTGTGACAGGGGTATGTTTCAGATGTGGGTCGCCTGATCACTTTGTTAGAGATTGTCCTGAGAGGCAGGAGCAGATGTCAGTAGATTCTGTAGCTTCTCGATCTAATGTGAGGGGAGGTCGAGGAGGCAGAGGTTTCAGCAGAGGAGGCAGATCTGGGTTCAGTTCTAGAGGAGGTTCTACATCCAGGGAGAGTAGACCAGAGGAGGCTGGATCTTCTTAGAGGATTTATGTGATGCAGAGGCAACCAGATGCTTCGGCAGTCATAGCTGGTACTTTCTCTTTATTTGGTATTTCAGTACTTGCTTTGATTGATCCCGGATCTACACATTCATATATTAGTGCATCTATTTTGCCTGTGTCTGATTTGCATGCTGAGTCCCTAGGATTTGATGTATTGGTGACAAATCCTTTAGGGCATAGTGTGATTGTTAGTAAGGTGCACCGAGATAGTGCAGTAGTGGTGCAAGGTGAGGAGTTCCTTGGAGATTTAATTAAAATGCCTTTTAAGGAATATGATGTGATCCTAGGCATGGACTGGTTATCTAGACATGGAGCTGTGGTAGATTGTAAAAAGAAAATTGTTACTTTGAGAACTGGTGAGGGAAGAGAGATAATAGTATCTAATGAGCAGGGACAGCTAGCATCCTTGTTTATTTCAGCTGTTGCAGGTAGGAGATTGATTAGAAAAGGATGTGACACTTATCTTGCTTATGTGATGGATACTAGAGTTAAGGGTTCTCAAATTGGTAATATACCTACAGTTGCAGAATTTCCAGATGTGTTTCCAGAAGAGTTGCCAGGGTTGCCTCCTGAGAGAGAGGTGGAGTTTGGTATTGAATTATTACCTGGTACCACTCCTATCTCTATTACTCCTTATAGAATGGCACCTGCTGAACTGAGAGAACTGAAGGTGCAGTTGCAGGAGTTGCTGGATAAAGGGTTTGTTCGCCCTAGTGTTTCACCGTGGGGAGCTCCTGTTTTGTTTGTGAAAAAGAAAGATGGTACTATGAGATTGTGTATCGATTATAGGCAATTGAACAAGGTGACTATTAAAAATAAATATCCTTTGCCTAGAATTGATGATCTCTTTGATCAATTGAAGGGTGCAGCAGTGTTTTCTAAAATTGGTTTGAGATCAGGGTACCATCAGTTGAGGGTCAGAGCTGAAGATGTTCCTAAGACCGCCTTTCGGACCAGGCATGGGCATTATGAGTTTCTAGTTATGCCTTTTAGTTTGACGAATGCACCTGCAGCTTTTATGGATTTGATGAATAGGGTGTTTAGGCCCTATTTGAATCAGTTTGTGGTGGTTTTCATCGATGATATTTTGTTGTATTCGCGTAATAAAGAGGAGCATGACAAACATTTGTGGATTATGTTGCAAATTTTGAGAGAGAAGCAATTGTTTGCTAAACTGTCGAAGTGTGAGTTTTGGCTTGATCAAGTAACTTTTCTCGGTCATATAGTTTCAGCAGAGGGTATTAGAGTTGATCCAAGTAAAGTTGAAGCTATTTTGAATTGGAGTCCACCAAAGTCTGTGACTGAAGTTAGAAGTTTTCTGGGTTTGGCAGGCTATGACCGACGGTTTGTAAAAGGGTTTTCTTTAAGAGCTACTCCACTTACCAGATTACTTCGAAAGGGGGTTAGATTTGTGTGGACAGATCAGTGTCAGGCTAGCTTCGAACAGTTGAGAGAAATGTTGACTCAAGCACCTGTTCTTACTTTACCTGTGGAAGATAAACCATATGTGATTTACAGTGATGCTTCACATAGTGGTTTGGGTTGTGTTCTGATGCAAGAAGGTAAAGTTATAGCTTATGCTTCTCGACAGTTGAAACCTCATGAGCTCAATTATCCGACCCATGATTTGGAATTAGCAGCCATTGTGTTTGCATTGAAGATATGGTGACACTATCTGTATGGGGAGAAATGTTTCATATACACTGATCATAAAAGTTTAAAATATTTGGGTGTCCAAAAAGAGCTTAATCTTCGGCAGAGAAGATGGTTGGAATTGATTAAAGACTACGACTGTTTGATTGATTATCATCCGGGTAAAGCAAATGTTGTTGCTGATGCCTTGAGTCGGAAGTCTTTAGCAGGTTTGACTATTTATTCGCTCTCGTTGCTTGTTGAGTTGAGAGCATTGCATGCTAGTTTTATATCTTGTGATGATGGTGCATTATTGGCACAGTTGCAATTGAAACCAATATTGTTGGATCAGATTAAAGAGGCTCAATTGGCTGATGAGAAGATTCAAAAGATTATTTCAGATTGTCAGAATGGAAAGAGTCGAGATTTTATTGTGAGAGGTGATGGGAGTCTTTGGTTTAAGAACAGATTGTGTGTACCTGATGATGCTAATTTGAGAAGAATTATTTTAGAAGAAGCACATCAGTCAGTATTTGCTATGCATCCGGGCAATACAAAGATGTATCATGATTTGAAGCAGAATTACTGGTGGTCTGGTTTGAAGAGAGACATTGCAGATTTTGTGTCCAAATGTCTCACATGTCAGAGGGTAAAAGCGGAGCATCAAGTTCCCACAGGGTTACTTCAACCTTTGTCAGTGCCTGAGTGGAAATGGGAAAGAGTGACAATGGATTTTGTGTCTGGTTTGCCATTGACACAAAGGAAACATGATGCTATTTGGGTGATTGTTGACAGGTTGACTAAGACAACTCATTTCCTTCCGGTTCGGATGGATTACTCTTTGGAGAAGTTAGCTGAGCTGTATATCCATGAGATTGTGAAGTTGCATGGTGTCCCAATTTCTATAGTGTCTGATCGAGATCCCCGATTTACTTCCAGGTTTTGGAAGAGTTTACATGGTGCTTTGGGTTCTCGACTACACTTTAGCACTGCTTTTCATCCGCAGACAGATGGGCTGTCAGAGAGAGTGATACAGATTATTGAGGATATGTTGAGAAGCTGTGTCATTGATTTCTCTGGAAGTTGGGATGGATTCTTACCACTTGTGGAATTTTCTTACAATAACAGTCACCAATCCAGCATTGGTATGGCACCATTCGAAGCATTGTATGGTAGACGGTGTAGGACACCTCTATGTTGGAATGAACTTGGTGAAGGTAAGTTAATTGGTCCTGATTTGGTTATAGAAACTGAAGAGAAAGTGAAAGTAATTCGAGATCGATTGAAAACAGCTTCAGACCGACAGAAATCTTATTCAGACTTAAAAAGGAGAGACATAGAGTTTGATGTGGGAGATAAGGTATTTTTGAAAGTATCTCCTTGGAAAAAGATTTTGAGGTTTGGTCGGAAAGGGAAATTGAGTCCTCGTTTCATTGGACCATATGAAGTTTTGGAAAGAGTTGGGCCATTTGCTTATCGGCTTGCTTTGCCACCTGAGTTGGATAGGTTCCATAACGTATTCCATGTTTCTATGTTGAGGAGGTACAGGTCAGATCCATCTCATGTTTTGCCAATTGAATCAATCGAAATGAATTCAGATCTGACATTTGAAGAAGAACCAGTTGCTATCTTGGCATGTGAAGTGAAAGAATTGAGAAATAAGAAAGTGCCTTTAGTGAAGGTTCTATGGAAGAATCATGCAAAGGAAGAAGCAACTTGGGAAAGTGAGCAAGCCATGCGAGATCAGTATCCTCAGTTGTTTCAGACTTGATATCAGGTAATTTCAAGGACGAAATTTCTTTTTAGAGGGGGAGAATTGTAATATCCCAATGTGTGCCCTAGAAGTTTGGATATAATTGTTGTTTGTTTGAATTAAGTGTATATGTTATGTTGATAAGAAAAGAAATTGAAAAGAGAATGTTTAGGTATTGTTTTAAAAGGAAAGTAATGTGTAGAGAGAAAGTGTATATGTTGGGTATATGGTAGTATAAATAACATATATATAAGTCAAAAGGGATGGTCAATGGAAGAGGATATTTATTTGATGTGTGTGAAATTACCTAAATGGGCAAGTAAGTGAAAAGAGAGTTAAAACAAATGGAAAGGGGTATTTAAGTAATTTCTTGTTTTGGAATACATGGTGGAGATTTAAAGAGAAGTTGACTTTGTTTTCTTCATTTCCTCTTCTTCTCTTTCCCATATGTTGGCTGGCCATTTCAAAGCAAGAGAGCAAAGTGATTTTTGTTTGTTTCTAAACTCAAATTGAAGGAAGAATCAAAGGATTAAGTTGGAGATTTGTGAAATTCATCAACTTTGGTAAGTTCTTTTCCTTGCTTTTCCTTTGTTCTTTTGAAATTGTGTTTGGGATTGATGAGTTGATATGGATGGTGGTTTAGATTTGTTTGTGGTATGTTTTTAAGTGTTGAAAGTGATGTTAAGTTAAGAAGTTAAATTGTTGTTGATATTGGAAGTGTTGGATTGAGTTTGTTTTAGGATTATTGATGTTTAACTTGAGTTTGCTTGATTATTTTCATAGATTTGCATGTGGTTGAGGTTTGTTGAAATTGTAAGCTTAGAATTGAGAATTTGGCCGAGGGCAGTAGCCTTGTGGATGCCACGCCCGTGGCCATGGTTGGCCATGGCCGTGGCCAATTATAACCATGGCCGTGGAGGATGGGAGCAAGGGTGGCAGAACAATTCCTTAAGCCACGCCCGTGGGGGTTGAGGTGGCCACGACCGTGGGCTATGATGAGTGATGTTGAAGTGTATTTGTGATCTAAAGGTCTATGATGAGGTTAGCAAGTGTTAAATTGTATTGGAATTGATGTGGTTCATCATTGTTTTGGGTTAGGTTGTGAAGAAGGTGATTTGCCCTAATTTGGAAAGTGAAGAATCTTGGAAAAGGAAAGTGTTTAGAGTTGTGTGAATTGTTATTGAGGTAAGTACAAATCTTGCATTATTGCATTGTTAATGCATATGAATAATGTTATGTTGTGTACAATGTGGAACATATGATGTTGAGATTGAATATACATTTGATGATATTGATGATGCTTATGACCAATGTACTTTGTTATATTTATGTCAATGATACCATAAGTATAATGTGAAGGATATGATGTAAATGATTGTGTATTTGAAAGATGAGTTGCTATAATGTTATGTTTTGCTTAATGTGAATTGAGATAAGTAAGGCATGTATGCCTATGTGATGATGTTTAATGTATTTGGTTATATATACTTGAATAATGAAGTGTGATAATGTAAAAAGAGACATGAGGCCATTGTGATTGGCTATGATGATTCAAAAGAGACATGAGGCCATTGCGATTGGCTATGATGATTCAAAAGAGACATGAAGCCATTGTGTTTGGCTATGATGATGAGAATTGAGAATGAAATGAATAATGAAATAATAAATGAATTGTGTGGCTAATGTGTTATTCCATTTTCAGAGTTTGTTGTTGGTGGCATGCCTATTATTAGTAACAATCTCTTGAAGTTAGGTTGGCTAAGTCCTTGAAGCCTAATTGAGATGTTACAACCCTTGAAGCTAGGTTGGATTGGTTCTTGAAGCCAAGTTGGGTTGATGCTTAGCATGCTTTTCTCCCCTTGAAGCTTGGTTGAACCTAAATCCTTGAAGCCTAGTTGGGATTATGATAATGATAAATGTGATAACAAAACCAAAGCACTAACTCTGAAAATTGAATGTCATATTAGTGTGTTTTGGGCCAATGCTTGTCTTTGTTTTAAATGTGAGTCATTGATGGTAAATTGATTGAATAATGTGATCCATGGATGGATTTTGAAATGTAATATGCTATATGAGTATGAATGGTGAGATGCAAAGATGTGGTATTATATTTCCACCTATGATGTTGTGTTATTAATATGGATGACATTGCATTGCATTGAAGCATAATGTTAGCATACTTTGTATTACTAAGCCGTTGGCTTAGCGCGATAGTGTTGATCGCGCAGGTGATAGAGTTCAACCCGAGAGCTCTTCGAGACCGAGTGAGAGTAGACATTGAAGGGTTTATTTTGGGACTTAAAGATCAGAGAAAAGCTGCCAATCATGTATATATTCCATGTTTTGTAAACTTTGGTTTGTAACATATTTGTAATAACTTCCGCTGTGAATTAATAAATATTATATATATATTTATATATGGTGTCTTTTGAATTTCTTTTAAAATATTTGAGATTGGTTTCACTTAATTACGAAGATATATGTTGTGTATTTTTTTTTAAACTGTGACATTTCCTATATTCAGTATACGTATATTACGATCGTTTAAGCATGCTTAGTACGTATACGGGGTATAGGGATGTTACACCATATTTCATGTAGATAGACCTTACAATGGTTTCTCATCTTTTTTAATCTAGCTATAAACATATTAGTAATTTCACTAGCTCTCTAAGTAACTCTTAATGGTTTGGCAATGCAAACTTTAGGTTCTGCCCTAAACAATTAAGTATGAAACTAGCATTCCATTTCATGTCAGGTAAACTTTGAGTTCTAAGAAAGAGTTGTATACTAGGTAAAAGCATTCCATGTCAAAGAGTTAAGGAACAACCTTAGTTTATAAAATGCTAAGTTATCATAGTTGGCCAATTCTCCACATTAAATGGCGATCCTAGCAATGTGCTCAATAGTAGATTGGCCATCCTCTCCTAAGAATAAAGAAAAATCTAGAATCCAGTAGCCCATTGGATGTATATTTTCTCTATATATGATCTTTGGGTAGAGCTTCACAAACTCTGGATGGCAGTTCCTATATAGCTTCCCTTATAGCCTTTATATTAATATTTCCTCTATTTCTAAGTTCCTATGGAGGAATTTGTTGAGTCTCCGTATCAAATGTTATGGAAATTCAACTTCATAAACTTGGAGCTATACATTTGGATTTATTACACCAAAGAACTATTGAGAAGGATTTGGCATGCCATTGAGGCATTCATTTCCATTAGTCCCCCTATTATTTCCACTGGTCTCTTCCCTTCTTAGGGGAGGCACGTACTTTTCTTTAGCATGGCCCTAAGGCCTATGCTAATCTCTTACTTCAGCATTAGTGGAATACCCCCTGAGCTCTTTTACTATCTGTTTAGATGGTCGGGCTCTGACTTTCAGTATGTATGGGTGTGATCAAGTATTTTTGCCCCCACTCTTGGTGGAATGGTTCTTGTGACTTTGGCACTGTTAGGCTCTAAGTCATAGAGAACATAAGCTTAAACTCAAATAATAAGATTCGCCACCCAGGCAGGCCAGAAAGATAGAAAGAGGTAGATGACTCAATTCCTAAGAAATCCCCAACCCCAAATTGATTTGAAAAGTTGGGTATGCATGGGGAAGGTGAGAAATGGCCCAGCACCCCTATAATGCTCGGTTCATTGGAATATGCCTTCTTTTTAGGTCTAAATATTCTTGAATTCTTAATCATTATAATATTATCCATATTTACAAGCAAATAAAAATAAAATAGATTCATCTATAAAATAAGATGAAGTAGTATATCACAAAGCAAAATGGGCACCCATGCAAAGATGGAAATATGTCCTTATAAATGTCCAAATATTCATACAAATAAATAGAATAGGACAACCACCAATTGGTGAAAACGTATCCCTTACAATAGTCTCGAAGTCCAAACAATTAAACTAAATAATTAAAATAAATAAGGCACCCACAAAGTAAAAATATGCTTTTTACATCTTTCTTAAAATCTCAAATAATAATAAGTAAATACAATTTAACCATTCATAGAAAATAATTGATTTAAACATACAATAAATCATCAAATAATCATAAATTTCAAACTTTAATCAAATTAGGGTTTTATTATACAAATAGGAATTTTAGTGTGAAATTAGGGTTTTAATATAGTCAAAGTAGGGTTTTATTATACAAATAGGAATTTTATTGTGAAATTAGGGTTTTAATATATAAATTAAGGTTTTTATCCTAAAACTAGGGTTTTGGAATGAAATTAGGGTTTTAAACCTAAAACAAGGATTTGGAAGGTCAAATAGGGTTTTAGTATAAAATTAGGGTTTTTAACCTAAAGGTAGAGTTTTGGGATGAAATTTGTGTCTTAAACCTAAAACTAGGGTTTGAAAGGTTAAATTAGGGTTTTAGTATAAAATTAGGGTTTTTTTGACCTAAAACTAGGGTTTAAACATACAAAGTTAAGGTTTTTCATGCAAATTAGGGTTAAAATTAAACTAAAACATGCAATTAGAGTTTAAAATATGCAATTAAAACTTAATAATATAATTTTAGGGTTATAAGATGCAATTAGGGTTAGATCTTATAAAACATACAATTAGGGTTTGATCTTATAAAACATGCAATTGGGGTCTTAGACTACAAATTAGGGTTTGATCTTACACTAAGGTTATAAGGGATGAGATTGGAGTATTGAGCACATACATTATAACTTAAATAAATTAAAGATGGTGAATGGTGTATTTATAAAGGCTAGACAATGAGGATGATCAATTAAGTAAAATATATTGAGTTTATGAAGAAATTACCTATGTTGTTGGTCCACCAAGATAATTTTGTTAAACCAAGCTCGGTTGCCATCTGGATACTCTAATCAACTAAAGACTGTGGCTAAATTTAAATGAACCATATATTATTTGTAAATTCTTACTACTACCTATTTAATGATCTCTATCTCTCTTTATTGTGTTGATTGTCTAGTGTTTCTGTTTGATTACTAATTACTCTATATCTTTTTTTAATTGCGTTTTTATTTTTACCTATATGGCTCCTAATTCTCAAAGATGGCTCCCCTAATTTTGCTTGTTAATTGCCTTAATATATGCAATGATTAGGGTACTTGTTTAAAGACTCCTAACTTGTTTTAGAAAAACCTGAGCCATTTGAATCCTATTAGAACTAAAATTTTTTGGACCATGGCTGGCTATAAGACTCATGTCCCATTGGTAATTCACTTGTGCCAATTTGACATGAGCCTCATGTTGAATTGGCCATGCTTATATCAAATTGGCACATACCAATTCGACTTGAATTTTATGTCGGCCTAACTGTTTTGGCTTTTGGATTAAACCAGAGTCAATTTAGGACCTTTAATTAGATTTAAATTTAATTGAGGCCCTTCTAATTGGAATAAGGTTTGATCGAGGGCTTTAAATTGAAATCGGCTTTAATTTAGCCCTTTTAATTAGAGATGAATTTAATTTAGGCCAAAATTAAGGGTCTACAGTCTTATCTTCTGCTTAAACGATCTTGAATTTATTCAGCAAGTGAAAAGTAATTTGTATTAATAGATTGGTGTTGTTCTCGGATACTTCAAGAAATTTGGGTTGGTTTGGGTACTTCAAATATACTCGAGCTGGTCTGGATGCTTCAATAAATCTAGAATCTTCAGATGCTTCAAAAAATTAGAACTAGTTTGGGCACTTCAAATAAACCAGAGCTATTCTTGATGCTTCAATAAATCCAGAATCTTTGGATACTTCAAAAAATCTTAACTGGTGTGATACGTTAAATAAACCCAAGCTGGTTCAGATGCTTCAATAAATCTAGAATCTTTGGATGCTTCAAAAAAATCAGAACTGGCTTAGGTGCTTCAAATAAACTCGAGTTGGTATGATGTCTTAGATTGATTCAGGTGCTTTAAATAAACCTGATTTGGTTTGATTTCTTGGATTGATTCGGGTGCTTCAAATAAACCCAAATTGGTTTTATATCTTAGATTGAATCGGGTACTTTAGATAAACCGCAATATCTGCAAAAAATTGATTTTAAAAGTTAGCAAAATTTTTGGTTATTTTTTAACTGCATACTGTGCTGGGTATCTTCCCCTATATACTCTTGCCCTTGCATGGAAAAATATTTTTATGGACCAAAAATATTTTTAGACATGTATATATTTATACCAATATAAATGCTATGTGTTTGTGACTTTGTCATGATGATAATTATTTAAAAAACCAAAGTGTATACCCTTAATTTTTACCCTAATTTGGTATGATCCTAATTTAAGAATGCCAAAATAAGTTCGATCCAACTTTAAAAGATTTAAACCTAGTATATAATTTTAAATAAGTTGGTTCGGGTTAAAAAGGCATAAATTCAATTGCAAAACCCTAAATCAAGTTGGTTAGGCCCAAATTAAGAGTTTACCATCCAAAAATTAAAAAATACAAAATTGATTCGAGTAGGGGGCAGCCTAGGGACATGGAGCTAAGGCTCATGTCGACCTGGAAGGGCCGAGGTCGACATGAGCAAGGCCTCATGTCGACCTGGCGCTCCGGATTGACATGAGGCTAGGTTTTTTCTTTTAGTTTTGGCCACTTGATTCCTACTTAAACTAGGATTCATTGTTAAACATGGTAAATTAGGTTTACGGTTAAATTGCCTATAAATACAAGTTTAAAAGGCAAACAAGAGACTGGAATTTTTGGCAAGGAAAACTATATTAGACAACCAGCATTAATAAACAATATTCAACAACCAGCATTCACCAACCGATAAAGGTAGGGATCACTGTCTTTCATATTTGCTCGGCTAGAAATAAACATTGATGGAGACAATATCTTGAAATCAATAAATAATTTGGAAGAGCCTTCAATGCAGGTTTAGTGTCTTAATCTTAAATCTATTTAAACATTCAATTGTGGTATCATTCTTGTTTTGTATAGGTTTTGACATTTGTTTTTTTATCACTTTGATTCAATAGTCTAAATTGATAAACCCTAATTACATATTATATTTATTGTTGTTTCATCCAATAGCTCAAAATCCAGAGAATCCCAAACTCTAATCTGTCTTGTAAATCCAAAAATTTCAAACTATTTTCTTAATCATCAAAACCCTAACTTATTTTCCCAAAACTTCAAAATGTTTTCTTAATTCTCCAAACCCTAATCTTCTTTACAGTTTCTAAAAACTTTAATCTTAATTGTTTCTATAAAACTCTAAATTATTTTCTTAAATCCTAAGATCAAATCTATTTTCCAAAATATAAAAAACCCTAAACTATTTTATTAATTCTCAAAACCCTAACTCCAGTGTCTTAATTCCTTAATTTTCCTAAACCCTAATTTTCTTAGAACCCAATCCAGTAAACTCTAATCCTGTAAACCCTAATTTTCCTAAACCTTAATTCCTAAAACCCAATTCAGTAAACCCTAGTTTTCCTATACCCTAATTCTTAAAACATCAAAACCTAAGACCACTTCATCAACATCCTAAAGCCTTAATACAGTGAACCTAAAACCCTAATCTAGTAAATTTAAAATCCTAATTCCTATCTCAGTAACTATAATCCCCATAACCTAAAATCTTAATTTCCAAATCTCAAACCCTAATTTTATTTACTTAGTGAATTAAATTCCAGGTTTAATTGTTTATTTGGTTTGCTATTTGTTATATGATGAATGATTTATTTCACTTATGATGGATGTTTTATTTTAATTATAACACTTGAATGATTTAATTTTGCTTAATTATTTATTTGATTTCTTGAATTATAAAAGGTACATTTTTATTTTATGGGTGCTTCATTTTTTTAATCATATAATTTATTTTATTTTATGTTTTGGGACCAATGTAAAAGACACATTTTCACCTTTTGGTGGGTGCCTTATTTAGTTTTAGATATTGGATGATGTAAAGACATGTTTCCATCCTCAGATGGATGTCCATTTATTTTCTTTATTTGAACATTATTTTGATTTTTAATACAATGATGCTTTTATTTTAATTATCATATGTAGTATTGATTTTATCATAATAATTAAAAATTCTATAATATTTAGACCTGAAAAGAAAGCCGGTTCTAATGAACCGGGCATTGTGGGGGTGCTAGATCATTCTCACCTTCACCACCGCACCTAACTTTCTGAACCCATTAGGGGGTTAGAGATTCCTTAGAAATTGAGTCATCCACCCCTTTCTTTTTTTTCAGCCCGTCCAAGTGGTGACTCCATTTTCTCTGAGTTTATACTCATGTTATCTAAGGCCCTGAGCCTAACAGTACCGAAGTCACTAGAACCATTCCACACAAGAGTAGAGGTGAAAATCCCCGCTCACAGTGGCAACTCCATTAGGGATAAGAAAAGTTGATTCCATTGGTCTTTATATTATTTTATTCTTCTTTATTATGATATTGTCCATTGCATCATTTTAGTTTTCATTTTATGTGTGAGCTAGGACGCACGTGTTACCCGTGTTGTGTTATGTAAGGGATACCATACTTTCACTCAAGGTATAGAGATCGAGCATGACATAACCACTCATAGCCTTGTACCTTTGGATATATACTTGCTATGGGAACCTAAACTTCTCAACCCAAAGACTAAAGCTCATGTAGTTGGCCTAGTTACTTTCCTTAGATTTGAAAAAAAATGCTTATTGATTGACTATGATCAATATATCTTGGTTTGAATCATGGCTTATTTGGTTTGTTATTTTCCTAATATGACCTAGTTACATTATAAGCCCAAAATAAATTTATTCTTTTAAATCCAAAAAGACCAAACTATTTTCAAAACTTTTTAAGATGGCCTTTAGATGGGTCAAAAATTATTCTTACCTCATGGCCCAAGTTCAAAGCCCAAAATCTATTTTTCAAACAAATTTTTCAATGGGCTTTGAAACAAATATATTTTTGAATTTTTTTATCTCATGGCCTGAAATCAAAGCCCAAAGTTTATTTTCCAATAAATCTCTTTTGATGGGCTTTGAAATAAAACCATTTTTAACAAATCTTTCAATGGGCTTACAATTAGCTAGATCAATTATGAAATACTTAAAATCAATTGTTGGCCTAGTTTACACTAAGACCTACTTATCATGGGATTGGTTTGAAGCATAAATCAATAATTGTTTTTCCTAAATAAAAAATCCATTTATGATGAACTTTTTAATTTGGTTTTAATCCAATATAGTATAAAAGCTATCTTTTGTTGACTCCATGGATTAAAGCTTAATTAATGGGAATTATCATGGACTGACTTCTAAATTTGAAATACAACTATTGGTTAAATCGTCCAAGAGAATTGTTGGAAAATAAGATGCCCCAAGTTTGTATTTTGTTGGCCATTTACCTAGGAAAAGAGACTCACCATTCGTGTGTAGATGGTATAAGGTTGTAAAGAACGTCCTTACTCTTGTTGCTTGTTTATTTATTTATTATCCATACATACATACTGTAAGCAGAGATTTTCGCCCCTAATCCCGATGGAATGGTTCTTGCGACTTCGGCACTATTTAGGCTCGGGGCCTTAGAGAACACGGACCTAAGTCTAGAGAAAATTGAGTCGCCACCCGGACGGGCCGGGAAAAAGAAAGTGGTGGATGACTCGATTCCTAAGGAATCCCCAACCCCCTAATGGGTTCGGAAAGTTGGGTACGTGTGGGGAAGGTGAGAAATGGCCCAACACCCCTACAACGCCCGATTCATTGGAACCGGCTCCTTTACAGGTCTTAATATTATAAAATTCTTAAATGTAACAATATTATTCATATTACACATAATAATTAAAATAAAGCATCGATATATTGAAAATCAAAATAATGTCCAAGCAAAACAAATAAATGGACACCCATCCGAAGATGGAAACATGCCCTTACATAATCCATGCCTAAATAGGACACCCACCAAAAGGTAGAAACATGTCCTTTACATTGGTTCAAAAATAGAAAAGCAATTTAAATTACATGATATTTAATTAATGAGGTACCCACCAAGTGGAAACATACCTCTTACAACATTTGGAAATCTAAAGAAATCGATAAAAGTAAATAACCATTCATCATAAATAAATCATTCATCAAAGATATCAAACATCAATAGAATGTAAACATCCATCTATCATAAACTAAATAAATCAAGCATTGAACTTAAATAAATCAAAAAAGCATTGAAAATAAATTAAAGCATATAATAGACTACATAATCAAATATAAAATTGAATAAAGCAAATAAAGATTCAAATTAGGGCTATTGTTTCTATTTAAGATTCTTTATTTAATGTCTTTAGGGTTTTAGAATTTATTGGTTTAGGCTGCTGTGAGATTTTAAAGGAATTAAAATGGATTAAGGTTTTATGTTTTAAGAGGTTGATAAAGTTCTTTGATTAACCAAATTAGTGTTTGAGAAGTGAAATCATGAAATTAGGTTTTGGAAGATTTAAAACATTTAGATTTATGATTTACGATTACTGAATTATAGTTTTTAAGCTTACTGTGTAGAATTATAACATTTAAATTTATATGGTTTTAAGGTTTTAAAAATTAGGGTTTAGAAAAATTAGGGTTTAGTTTAGCTAGTTTAGGTTTTACTGTTTTGGGTTTTGGAGTTGAATTAGGGTTTTAGAATTTTAGAATTAGGGTTTCAGAGAATGCATTAGATTTTAGAATTTGAAAATCAATTGATAATTTTATGAAACTTTATGAAAATAAACAAAATGATTTATGGTTTATAGAAACAGAAAAGATGTTTTTTAGGGTTTTTGGAAAGAAACAGAATTCAATTTAGGGTTTAGAAAATTTGGAAAGCAAATTAGGGTTTTGAGATTTTAAAGAAACAAAAATAACAATTTTAAGATTTTTGGAAAATAAAGAAACGAATTAAGGTTTTTAAACTTTAGAAAAGGTGAATTGAGGTTCTAGGGTTTTCTTGATTTTGAAGAAACAGAAAAAATAATTTTTAGATTTTTGAATGATGAAGCTACTGTGAATTAATGAAACAATTAAAGAAATTCATACCTTCGTTTGTTGGTTCCACCAAAAATCACTTCTTGGATGAACAAGAACAAAGACAAACTTTGCTGCCTTTGATGGATTGAATTGCTTGTTTGCTCTCTCAAAAAGTCCGATTGATTCAAAGTTTTCCTCCTCAATTTCTCCTCCAAATTTCCGTCCCTTTTTGTGTTGTTTTTAGTCCTTATTTATAGAAGATTTTTATGGTTAATTCTAGTTATTCACGGAATCTAATAATGATTAAGAAAAGGGAACCGAAACCTAATTGTATTAGGTTTTGAAAAATTTTGCGTCGAAAAAATTTTGCTGGCAAAAAAAAACTGCTGCGGAAAAATTACGCTTGCAAAAAAAAACTGCTGCAGAAAAAATGCGCTGGCAAAAAACTTGCCTCAGATGGATGCGGGCTAGAAAATCCTGGGGGCCATTGCGCCGCACGTTGATTTTTGGCGATGATTTTTTCGTCGCCGATTTTTATTTTTTATTATTTTATTTTATTTATTTTTTTATATTATTATTTTTTAAAATTATAAATAATAAATAATAAAACAAATATTATTTGATTAAGATAACACAAAATTTGTTTTGGACTAATTAAAATATATTGGACAATACAAAAATTATTTTTGACTTATTAAAATATATTAGACCGAACTAGGTAAAAAATTAAGGGTCTACAGTTTGTCCCCTGCTTGAATGATCTGAGACTTTAGTGAAAGAGAGTGAATAGCAATAAGGCTTAATTTTTGAGATGGTTGAGGTTTTGGGTTCTGGACCTGAGAGATTTGGATACTCGATCCTAAACTAGACTTGGATACTCGATCCTAACTGGATTCGGATACCCAATCCTAAACTGGATTTGGATACTCGATCCTAACTGGATTTGGATACTCGATCCTAAATTGCATTGGGATACTCAATTCTAACTTGGATTGGAATTCTAGATCCTAACTGGACTTGGATACTCGATCCTAAACTGGATTTGGATACTTGATCCTAAAGTAGATTTGGATACTCGATCCTAAATTGGATTGGGATACTTGATCCTAACTTGACTTGGATACTCTATCCTAACTGGACTTGGATACTCGATCCTAAATTGGATTTGGATACTCGATCCTAAACTAATTGGGATACTTGATCCTAAATTGGATTAGGATACTTGATCCTAAACTGGATTTGGATACTCAATCCTAAATTGGATTTGGATACTCGATCCTAACTGGATTTGGATACTCGACCCTAAACTGGATTTGGATACTCGATCCTAAATTGGATTGGGATAATCGATCCTAACTTGGATTGGGATACTCGATCCTAACTGGATTTGGATACTCAATCCTAAATTGGATTGGGATACTCGATCCTAACTGGACTTGGATACTCGATCCTAAACTGAATTTGGATACTCGATCCTAAATTGGATTGGGATACTAGATCCAACTTTAATTGGGATACTTTGATTCAAGATTGAATTTGATTTGATTGACCTTTTATCAGTTGAGAATTCTGGCTTAACTTGATGTTCCATTCTCTTATTCTTCCTTTCTAAAAAATTCAGCTATTTTTAGTTGGCCCTCATATCTTCTCCTTGCCCCCAGCGTGGCAAAATACAAGTGAGTTTGAAAATATTTGGTATATAAACTCAAAAAAAATTGGAAAGGAGAAACTTTGCCCCCTGTGTAGGCTCAAACCAAAGATTTTTTCCATGCAAGCTTTAATTGATATTTTTGCCGTCTAGTTCTTCACACAAGCACATATTTCTTCTCTATGAAAAATGACTGAAACTTCCACAAGCGAATAGGCTTTCCATGCCCCCCCTTGATTCAATATCTTCTTTTGATTCTTTACTTCGCAGGGTGTTTGCTGTTCATTTTGACAAGGAATAGACCATACAAGACAAGAAAGTGTGATGTGATATGCTCATGTATGCATGATATGCATGAATAATACTTACAGTCATTCCATCGACTCACAGACCGAGGTGATCAGCAGAAGTGTTCTCATTGGTTCCATTTTGATACTTGTTCAAGTCTTGCATTGGAATGATTAAAAGCTTTTGCATTTGTGGCTTTTATCTTCAAGATGTTGAAAATATGAATAACAGAGACCCCAAGCAGCAGAGTCAGGGATTCATCTATTTCAAACTATGTCTCAGCATGTCAACTGATAGCTTCTTCATGACCTTGCCAATAATCATTTCCTTTGCCCAATGTGTCCTTTGGAGGTTCAACATACTTCCCTTAACTTGAAGGCTTTGTATGACAAAACTCACTTCTTTTTTTTTTAATTTTGATTTTGAAATCAAATGTTGGCTTTGCCAAATTAATGTCAATGCACCTTAGAACTTGATTTTCCAAATTAATATATTTATAACATGACAACCCTAGTTACCATACTAAACTCGGGAATCATTTCTATTTAAGCAAGAATTGTTGCACTTCAGATAGGCACATACACATTACTTGGCCAAACTCATTGAGTTTGAATATGGTCTATCTCATAGGCATGCTTATCCAAACTATCTCCACTAATAGACTCTATCTATGAAGAGAGATAAATAGGTCTTTAATAGGCTTGAAATGGGGTCTATAAGGGACACGGGTTTAAATGAAAGCCATTTTGAGATTGGAGTTGGTGTGACACAATGGACAAACCCTCACACTACAAATTCCTTATTGAAACTTTTGGTAGCATGAAAAGACAGAGCTTTGAACATTCTTCTTTCTTTTTGGCGTTAACTTGAATCTTGATTGAGATAGTCTTTGCCTTTGCAAAATGTTTGGTACCCAAATTCGTTTCTTTTCTTCTTCTCCCTTTTCTTTCTTTTTATTTTTCTTACTCTTCCCATTCTTTGAGCATTTTAGCATTTTGTCCTTCTTCCTTGTCGGACCGTTAAGTACAAAACTTTCAAGAACTAGATGGTCTTTCCCTTTTTTCCTGATTTTGATTGAATCTTTGGTTGGGTTGGACCAATTCAAGTCAAAATGTCCTTATAAACCAAATGGAAGCCTTTTGTTGTCTTAGGTAAAAGAGAACTCAGATGGCTTTTTAAACCGCCTTTTTATCTTTTTTTTCTTTTCTTTCCCTTTTTCTTTTCTTCTTTTCTTTTTTTTCTTTTCTTCTTTTTTTTCTTTTCTTCTTTTTCTTCTTTTTTTCTTTTGTTTTGTTTTGTTGTTTTTTTTTTGTTTGTTATAGCTCTAAAAGAGTTGTCTTGTTTGTACTAACTTGGGCTTCCAATAATGGATGAGTGGAGTAACATAAATCTTCTTTAACAAGGATAAATCATTTGTTACTCTGATATTGATGTTGTCTTGATATATTGGAGATATTAAGAGAACTTCAACTACCCTTATGGTTTTGAGAATATCAACTATCCTTATAGCCTTGAAAACATCAATTATCTTTATGGTCTTGAAAACTTCAACTATCCTCATGATCTTGACTAATCATTACTTTCTTTGATCTTCTTGTCTCTTCATCTTAGTGATCATAAGACTTGTCAAAAGTATCACAACAGCTCAGGGTAGGTTGTTTGGCTTATATGCCAATGAAAAGAAAGCTAAAATTTTATGAAGGCTCAAAGAGACAACTAGGGATTGATATTTAATAGGGTGGATACTAGTTGTTGGCTAACCAAACAATGCCTAGATCATTTCTCTCTTAAATAAGCAGAGTTCAATTTTTCTTCGAAATTTTGTCAAAGAATGTTCTAAGACTGACTAGGTCCTAGACAAAGGTAATTATGCAGGAGCCCTCTCTAAGTAAGCATACACAACTCAACGCTATATAGCAATTCCCTTATCTAGTAAAGTCATTCGAATCATGATGCATAGATATATTAATTCATGAATTATCAAGCTAGATTCCTCATCGGTTGAGCATCAAAATGAACAAAGACCAACAAAAATTTTGATGAAAGTAATTTATTTCAAGCAACTTTAAATTTGAAAAACAAGATTGTTCCAATTTAAATATTAAAGAAAGTAAAATTGCAAAACAACATTCAAGCTAAGGAAAGTTCGTTGAGTTTAAGCTTCTTTTCCCTTCACATCTTCAATATTTCCATCTTGAAAGGATGATAAAACAAAATCTTCTTCCAATCCTTTTCTCACCACAAAGGTTGCTGGTGGTGGCACTCTTCCATATTTAGGCAAAGGGTTGTTCTTGATATTGGGCTTATCCAGCTCGGGTAGCTTGCCACTATCGATTAGGTCTTGGATCTCATGCCTTAGAGCACATTTATCTGTTTCATGCCCTCGCATTTGATGAAATTGACAGAAGGCCTCGGCATTGAAGTTTGGTGGCAGTGGATTCTGTAAAGGTCGAGGAGCTAACGGTTGTAACAACACTTTCTTTTGCAGCTTGCTAAAAACCCAAGATAGAGGTTTTCCCAATTTCGAGAATTGTCTTTTATTTCCTTGACCAGTTGTATTAACATCAACTTCTTTTTGCGTGCTTTGATTGATAGGCTGATAATTCCCTTTCTCATTCTTTCTTATTAAAAAGCGATTTTTCTCCCTTTCCCACTCTTCAATTTGTAGACCAACTTAGAGAAGATCTTTGAAGTCATGGATGAGTGTATGAGACATCTTTTCACAAAGACTAGGCAGGACGCCTCTCACTATCATCCTTATTTGATCAGATTCATCAGGCCTTTTCTTGAGCAAAGCAGCCTTGTTTCTCCATCTCTTCACATAGTCCACAAAATTTTCATTTGGCCTTTGTCTAATGGACTCAACTTCCATTAAGATAACTTCCAACTCGACATTATACCCATATTGCTGGATGAAGGCCCTGTATAGCAAATCCCAATTCTTTTGTGTTCCATCATCTAAGGTATTGAACCAATTTTGGACAACAGGATTCAATGAGAGCATGAAGTACCTTAGAGTTTGAGCCTTAGTAGCTCGGGCAGACTGCATGGTAGTGATATATTACTTCATATGGAGATGAGGATTTCCAGTTCCATCAAACTTTGCGAAAGATGGCATCTTGAACTTGTACGGGACTTCATCATCTAGCTCAAATAATTTGTCAACTTTGGACATTTCCTCAGTTTTTAGTTTCTTCTCAAATTTCTTTTCTAAGTCAGCAATCATCTTTTCAACATTAGAAATTTTGGTTTTCTCCAGAGTTGACCTTTTAACAACCTTTAGTTCCTTCTTCTTGTCTTGAGGATCTTGGTAGTATTGAGCCCAATCATCATCATCATCAATGATCACCTTTTCATCATCGAAAACCACTTTACCAACTTTGGTCTTCCCTTTTTCCTTTGGCTTCTTAGTGCTAGCAGATGCCTCGGCATGATTTTCTAAGTTTGCAGTCAATTGGTTCTTCATAGTCTCAGCTAGGGCCTCTTTTATTTCTTCCATCTAGGCGTTGAGGGCATCGTCCACCATTCTTTGAAATTTTTTGGGATCCATTGTTTTTGGTGAGCAAGTGATTGTGTTGTTACTAGATACTTCATCTCCGACGTAGGTTGGATTGTCATAAGCTTTTGAACTATCGTAATCCAAGGCTGTGAGCCAGAGAGGATCAATGATATGAGATGCAAATGTATGCATGTATGCACAAACAATAGACAAACAAGGACGAATAGGATGTTCCTTCCAACCTTATAAAATCAGCACACATATGGCGAGTCTCTTTTCCTAGGTATATGGTTAACAAAATACCAACATGGGGTATCTTGTTTTCAAATAATTCCCTCGGACATTTTAACCAATAGTTATATTTTAGAAAATGGAAATCAGTTCATGATAATTCCCATTAATTAGGTTTAATCCGTTTATCCAACTAAAATAGCTTTTATGCTATATTGGATTAAAACTAAATTAAGAGGTTTATTATAAATAGATTTCTCACTTGAAAAAGCAACTAATGATTCATGCCAAAAACAAGCCCATGGTTAATTTATTCTTAGTATAAACTGGGCTCACAATTGATTTTTGGCATTTCATAATTGACCTAAATATTTTGCAAGCTTTTCATAAGAAAAGGATGAAAATAATTTTGCTTCTATGTAATATCCCAATGTATGCCTTAGAAGTTTTGAATATTGTTGTTGTTTTATATGGGATTGAATGTATATGTTAATTTGCAAGAGAAAAGAAATTAAAGAAAAGTGTATATGTTTTATATATGGAAGTATAAATAACATATATGCTAGTCAAATGGGTGGTCAAGGGAAGAAGATATTTTAATTTGTGATTTGTGAAATTACTAAAAGAGGGCAAGTGCTTTAAAGGAAATCAAAACAATTTGTAAAAGGGTGTTTAGGTAATTGCTCATGTTGAAATACTAGGTGGAGATTTAAAGAGAAGTTTGACTTTGTTTCTTTATGTTCTTTTCTTCTTTTACATGGTGTTGGCCGGCTCATCCAAAGACAAGAGAAAGCAAGAGAGCAAGAGAGGATTTTAAGGTTCTAAGCTCAAATTGAAGGAAGATCTAAGTGATCAAGTTGATGATTCAGGAAGTTTCATTACTTTGGTAAGTCCTATTTTGATTTCTTTGCTTATTTGAAGTTGTGTTTGAGTTTGATAGATTATTTAAGGGTGTGTTGCTTGATTGTGATATGTTTAAGAGTGTTTGATTGAATTGATTATGGATTATAAGGATGGATTGAAGAAAAGAGTAAGTTGGTTGGAAGAGATGGTGTTGTATTTGTGTTTAAGGTTTTGTGATGATATTTGTGATTTGTGTTTGTTATAGATGTGGAGTTGTTTTGGTGTTTTTGTAAGTTTAAGATAGTTTTTGGGTATGTTTTGTTAAGTTTGTTTGAAGTGGATGTTGGTGAAAAGAAGTGTTTTGTTTGGTGTTTTGTTGTTTTGGCCGGAATCTGAGTTTTTGGCCTTACACGCCCATGAGCACGTGCAGAGTTTTAGGCGTGTCAATTTTGTTGGAGGCAGTAGGTTTGACACAACCATTAACACGTCCGTGTTATTGAGCATGTCATAGCTACTGTGAGATTGGAGAGTTTACACGGCCAGGAGCACGCTCACGTTGTTGGACGTGTTGATATTTTTTAGAGAGGCAGAATGTATACACGCCCAGTGACACGCCCGTGGTTCTGAGCGTGTAAAAGCTTCTGTGTTGTGGATTTAGGGCACGGTCAGGGACACACCCGTGTGGTTGAGCGTGTCATATTTAGAGTTTGCCCTAGTTAACTCTTAACTTGATTATCTCTTGTGTATCCCTAAGCAAGTGTATGTTATTATTTTTGGATTAGGTCTTGAAGAAAGTGATTTGTCATTGATCTAAGAAGTAAAAGAATCTTGGAAAAGGAAGTGTTTAGAGTTGTGTGAATTGTTATTGAGGTAAGTACAAATATTGCATTATTACATTGTTGACTTATATGAATAATGTACTTTGTTATGTTTATATCAATGATGCTATGTGTATAATGTGAAGGATATGATGATGTAAATGATTGTGTATTTGAAAGATGAATTGTTATAATGTGGATTGAGATGTGATGGAATATAAAGCCATTGTGATTTGCTATAATGACTTTAATGAGGCATGTTTGCCTAATTGATAATGAAATAATGAATGAATTGTGTGTCTAATGTGTTATTCCATTTTCAGAGTTTTGTTGATTGGTGGCATGCCTATTAGTAACAATCTCTTGAAGTTAGGTTGGAATTGATCCTTGAAGCCAAGTTGGGTAGAAGTTTAACACGTTTTACTCCCCTTGAAGCTTGGTTGGGTCTAGTCCTTGAAGCCTAATTAAGATGTTACAACCCTTGAAGCTAGGTTGGGTTGGTTCTTGAAGCCAAGTGGGGTTGATACTTAGCATGCGTTGTTCCCCTTGAAGCTTGGTTGAACCTAATCCTTGAAGCCTAGTTGGGATAATGATAATGATAAATGTGATAACAAAACCAAAGCATTAACTCTGAAAATTGAATGACATATTAGTGTCTTTTGGGCCCATGCTTGTCTTTGTTTAAATGTGATTCATTAATGGTAAAATAATTGAATAATAAGATCTATGGAATGACTTTGAAATGTGATATGTTTATATGTGTATGATTTATGAAATATGAAGGTGTGATATTATCTTTCCACCTATGAGGTTGTCTCTATTGTTAAATGTGTGACATTGCATTGCATTGCATTAAAGCATAATGTTAGTATACTTTGTACTACTAAGCCGTTGGCTTAGCGCGATAGTGGTTGATCGCGCAGGTGACAGGGTTGAACCCGAGAGTTCCTCGAGACCGAGTGAAAGTAGACATTGAAGGATTTATTTTGGGACTTAAAGATCAGAGAAAAGCTGTCAATCATGTATAACTTCTTTATATTTTGTAAAGTATGGATTCTAATGTAAATATATGTATAATTGTAAATATGGATTTGAATGTATTCATATATGTAAATATTTTATAAATTCCGCTGCGTATTAAGTAAACGTATATATATATCTATTTTGTTTTATATTACAAGTTAATTACTCTATTTTTAATAATATATAATGAGAAAGAATATCTTATCATCTAAAATGATTTAAATGTTAAAGAAAACTGTAGCGTCTCTATATTCAGTGTACGTATATTACATTGTAGTGTTATGTAGTGTGCGTGTATAGGATGTAGGGGTGTTACAATTGTTTTGGTATCAGAGCCTAGGTTTGAGATTCTCAACCTAGGTAAAATGTAAGAAAAAGAGTATTTTGACTTTAAAAGTTAGTTTTTGAATAACATATATGTTTGGTATTGGCAGTCTCTGATCTTTAATGAGATGTATTCTGCTGTGTTTGCAGACATAGGTTGTGATGGATTCTCACTTACGTCAGTCAGTAGAGGGGAGTGCGGAGAGTGTAGCTCCTGATGAGGTTAGAGAGGGAGCTAGAGTGGATAGTGCTGGAGAGGTACCTGCTTCTGTGTCGGGGAGACCAGCTGGTGAGGAGGTTCCGCCAGTTTGGCTTAGGCATGTGGTAGAGATATTGAGGCAAGCACCAGTGCAACCACCGCCACCACCCCCACAACCATTGGTATCAGTGAGACATTACGATAAATTAAGGAAGTATGGAACATAATATTTTTTGGGTACTATTGATCCAGCTATAGCTGAGCAGTGGCTAGATAAAGTACAGAGAATATTTATTCAGTTGCAAGCCACTCCAGAAGAAAAATTTGATTATGCAAGATCATTGTTGCAGAAGGATGCATATGATTGGTGGAAGACAGTACCCCATGCTATGGATGATCCACCTACATTGTCCTATACTGATTTTCTAAGAGAGTTTGAATTGAAGTATACTCCGAGGGAGTACAATGATGTGAAGAAAATGGAGTTTTTGAGTTTGAAGCAAGACAACCGGACCGTAACAGAATATGAGGTTGAGTTTATCCGGTTGAGCCATTATGCTGGGGTATTATATCTGATGAGATTGATAGATGCAGGATATTTGAGGAGGGATTGAGGCCCTCTATTATGTGTCTTGTGGCTGGATCTAGATATCATGATTTTTCCCAGTTGGTTGCAGCAGCTCGGAGTGTAGAGAGAGCCCAGGGTATTGCAGCGGCTGCTTCTGAGGAAGAGATCAGGGTTAGGAAACCCCAAATTGAAGTAGGGTCTTCATCTGTGAAGAGAGGTAAAGGAAGTTTTGTTCCTCGGATTAGTAGGAGTCAGAGGCCAGCTGGTAGGTCAGTACAGTTTCAGAGGCAGAGATCGAGACCTACAATTTCAGTGGCGAGTGCTCCGACCAAAGTGATTCAGAGATCCACTCTACCCATATGTATTCATTGTGGTAGGCCACATGGTGGTACTTGTTGGAAGACAGGTGTAGCAGGGGTATGTTTTAGATGTGGATTGCCTGGTCATTTTGTTAGAGATTGTCCTGAGAGACAGGAGCAGATGTTAGTAGATTCTGCAGCTTCTCTACCTAGTGTGAGGGGAGGTCGAGAAGGTAGAAATGTCAGTAGAGGAGGTAGATCTGGGTTCAGTTTTAGAGGAGGTTCTTCATCCAGGGAGAGTAGACCAGAGGAGGCTGGATCTTCTCAGAGGATATATGTGATGCAGAGGTAGCCAGATGCTTCAGCAGTCATAGCTGGTACTTTTTCTTTATTTGGTATTTCAGTACTTGCTTTGATTGATCCAGGATCTACTCATTCATATATTAGTGCATCTGTTTTGCCTGTGTCTGAATTGTATGCTGAATCCCTAGGATTTGATGTATTGGAGACAAATCCTTTAGGGCATAGTGTGATTGTTAGCAAGGTGCACCGAGATAGTGCGGTAGTAGTGCAAGGTGAGGAGTTTTGTGGAGATTTGATTGAAATGCCTTTTAAAGAATATGATTTGATCCTAGGCATGGACTTGTTATCTAGACATGGAGCTGTGGTAGACTGTCAAAAGAAACTTGTTACTTTGAGAACTGGTGTTGGTAGAGAGGTGATAGTATCTATTGAGCAGGGACAGCTAGCATCCTTGTTTGTTTCAGCTGTTGCAGCTAGGAGGTTGATTAGAAAAGGGTGTGATGCTTATCTTGCTCATGTGGTGGATACTAGAGTAAGGGGTTCTCAAATTGATAGTATACCTACAGTTGCAGAGTTTCCAGAAGAGTCCTCCAAAGAGAGAGGTGGAGTTTGGTATTGAATTATTGCCTGGTACCACTCCTATCTCTATTACTCCTTATAGAATGGCACCTGCTAAATTGAGAGAATTAAAGGTGCAGTTGCAGGAGTTGTTGGATAAAGGGTTTGTTCGCCCTAATGTGTCACCGTGGGGAGCTCCTGTTTTGTTTGTGAAGAAGAAGGATGGTACTATGAGATTGTGTATCGATTATAGGCAATTGAACAATGTGACCATTAAAAATAAATATCCTTTGCCTAGAATTGATGATCTCTTTGATCAATTGAAGGGTGCAGCAGTGTTTTCCAAGATTGATTTGAGATCAGGGTACCATCAGTTGAGGGTCAGAGCTGAAGATGTTCCTAAGACAGCCTTTTGTACAAGGTATGGGCATTATGAGTTTCTAGTTATGCCTTTTGGTTTGACAAATGCACCTGCAGCTTTTATGGATTTGATGAATAGGGTATTTAGGCCCTATTTGGATCAGTTTGTGGTAGTTTTTATCGATGATATCTTGGTGTATTCGCGTAATGAGGAGGAGCATGACAAGCATCTGCGGATTGTGCTACAGATCTTGAGAGAGAAGCACTTGTTTGCTAAACTGTCGAAATGTGAGTTTTGGCTTGATCAAGTAACTTTTCTCGGTCATATAGTTTTAGCAGAGGGTATTAGAGTTGATCCGAGTAAAGTTGAAGCTATTTTGAATTGGAGTCCACCAAAGTCTGTGATTGAAGTTAGAAGTTTTCTGGGTTTGGCAGGCTATTACCGACGGTTTGTGAAAGGATTTTCTTTGATAGCTACTCCACTTACCAGATTACTTCGAAAGGGAGTTAGATTTATGTGGACAGATCAGTGTAAGGCTAGCTTTGAACAGTTGAGAGAAATGTTGACTCAAGCGCCTGTTCTTACTTTACCTGTGGAAGATAAACGATATGTGATTTACAGTGATGCTTCACATAATGGTTTGGGTTGTGTTTTGATGCAAGAAGGTAAAGTTATAGCTTATGCTTCTCGACAGTTGAAACCGCATGAGCTCAATTATCCAACCCATGATTTAGAGTTAGCAGCCATTGTGTTTGAATTGAAGATTTGGTGACACTATTTGTTTGGGGAGAAGTGTTTCATCTATACGGATCATAAAAGTTTAAAATATTTGGGTGTCAAAAGAGAGCTCAATCTCCGACAGAGGAGATGGTTGGAGTTGATTAAAGACTACGACTGTTTGATTGATTATCATCCTGGTAAAGCAAATGTTGTTGCGGATGCCTTGAGTCGGAAGTCTTTAGCAAGTTTGACTATTTATTCGCTCTTGTTGCTTGTTGAGTTGAGAGCGTTGCATGTTAGTTTTGTATCTTGTGATGATGGTGCATTATTGGCACAGTTGCAATTGAAACCGGTATTGTTGGATCAGATTAAAGAGGCTCAAGTGGTTGATGAGAAGATTCAAAAAATTGTTTTAGATTGTCAGAATGGAAAGAGTCGAGATTTTATTGTGAGAAATGATGGGAGTCTTTGGTTTAAGAAAAGATTGTGTGTACCTGATGATGCTAATTTGAGAAGGATTATTTTAGAAGAAGCACATCAGTCAGTATTTGCTATGCATCCGGGCAATACAAAGATGTATCATGATTTGAAGCAGTATTATTGGTGGTCTGGTATGAAGAGAGACATAGCAGAGTTTGTATCCAAATGTCTCACGTGTCAGAAAGTAAAAGCTGAGCATCAAGTTCCAACAGGATTACTTCAACCTTTATCATTGCCTGAATGGAAATGGGAAAGAGTGACAATGGATTTTGTGTCTGGTCTACCATTGACACAAAGAAAGCATGATGCTATTTGGGTAATTGTTGATAGGTTGACTAAGACAGCTCATTTTCTTCCAGTTCGAATGGATTATTCTCAAGAGAGGTTAGCTGAGCTGTATGTCCATGAGATTGTGAAGTTGCATGGTGTCCCAATTTCTTTAGTGTCTGATCGAGATCCCCGGTTTACTTCAAGGTTTTGGAAGAGTTTGAAAGGGGGAGAAAACTTGATTCCCCCTAAAACCTAAATCATGCATAGATCACTAGATTATTCAAATTAAATTGCAAAGGGCTTAAATTGCATACCTGACATCATCATATGTTGAAGCTAAATACGATTTTGGAGTTTGTCGCCTTCCAGGAGATACACACTTTAGGTTTAGCGGAAGCACTACTGAAGGAACGTAATGTTCTCTCAAAATTGTTATGTTCCCCTGGAAACCACGACCCCTTATTTATAACTGATGATGATAGTTTCTATTTTGGTCCTTCAACAAAATAGAAACTCTTATCGGTCTCTACACTTATAATCCTATTACGAGTAGGACACTTCAATAGTCAACAATCCTAATTTGATCAAAACTTTAATTGACTATTTTAATTTGACTGCAATACATATTTAAATATTTAAATATATTTAGCCCATACTTATGATTAATTAGAGGATTAATTTTATCAATATAAAATTAATTCTAACAATCTCCCACTTGGGCTAACATATATTAAATATAAATGTATATACCTTAATGAGCTCATAAAAGCAGTCATACTAAAGGTGCCTCAAACAATCTCGTCCATTGATTATATCGATAAAGGACTGAAGGGTCAGTCGCCACATTCATCGTGACTCAAACCACCATCAATCACATTACCAATACTCTCAAATGACATAGATCAATAATAGGAGTGTAGCATGGAAACTACATGTAATGTGATCTAATCATGCCTGTTTCCAACTGGTCATACTTTAGTGAGATCAATCAGTAATAATACAGAGTGTAATAAAATAAATACTTTATTTTCTGCAGAAACTGAGTATTAATACATAATATATCCATTACAAAACAGAGTATACATAAATATAATGTAACCATAATGAACAAACTCCCACTGAAACTAAATAGTCTCAAATAATGTGACACCCATATGAGCAGTGTGCTCATGAAAAACTTTCGGTATCACAGCCTTAGTGATCGGATCCGCAATCATGGAGTTCTTTCCAATATGCTCTATGGATATCTGTCCACTCTGTACTCTCTCCCTCACAGCCAGAAACTTTATCTCAATGTGTCTCGATCGAGAAGAGCTTCTGTTGTTGTTGGAGAATAAAACCGCTGAGTTATTATCACAGTATAACTTTAATGGCCTTTCAATGCCATTTACAATGCGCATCCCTGTGACAAAGTTCCTCAGCCAGATTGCCTGATTGGATGCTTCATAACTTGCTACAAATTTTGCTTCCATGGTGGAGGTAGCTACTAGAGTTTGTTTCATACTCTTCCAAGAAATAGCACCACCAGCCAAGAGATATATGTAGCCTGATGTGGATTTCCGACTGTCTTGGCATCCCGCGAAATCAGAATCAGTATACCCAATGATCTCAAGCTGATCTGATCGCCTGTATGTGAGCATATGTCCCTTAGTTCTCTGAAGATACCTCAAGACTCTTTTGGCTGCTTTCCAATGATCCATTCCTGGATTGCTGAGATATCATCCTAACATGCCAACTATGAATGAAATATCTGGACGAGTGCAAACTTGAGCATACATCAGACTCCCAACTGCTGACGCATAAGGAATCTTCTGCATCTCCTGAATCTCAAGTTCACCCTTTGGACACTGATCAAGACTGAATTTATCTCCTTTAGCAACTGGGGTATCAATTGATCTACTGTTGTGCATACTAAATCTCTTGAGCACTTTCTCAATATAGCCCTTTTGTGATAATCCAAGAATACCTCGAGTACGGTCTCGATGTATTTGAATCCCTAATACAAAAGAAGCTTCACCTAAATCTTTCATCTCAAAGTGTTTTGAAAGAAAGACTTTGGTCTTGTGCAGCAAGTCCTTACAGTTAGTAGCAAGCAATATGTCATCCATATATAAGACTAAAAAGATAAACCTACTCCCACTGAACTTGTGATACACACAATCTTCCACAGCATTTGTCTCAAAACCAAAAGAGACAACTACTTCATGGAACTTGAAGTACCACTGACGAGAAGCCTGCTTGAGTCCATAAATGGATTTCTTTAATCTGCATACCAGTCGCTTTGGGTCTCCAGACACAAAGTTTTCTGGCTGCACCATATAGATGGTTTCATCAATGTCTCCATTGAGAAACGCAGTCTTCACATCCATTTGATGTAACTCAAGATCAAAATGAGCAACTAGAGCCATGATTGTCCTAAAAGAGTCCTTCGATGAAACCGGAGAGAAGGTCTCTTTATAGTCAATCCCTTCCTTCTGAGTGAAGCCCTTAGCTACAAGACGTGCCTTATATCTTTCCACATTACCTTTAGAATCCCTCTTGGTTTTAAATATCCATTTGCAACCAATGGGTTTCTTTCCTTCAGGTAATGGAACAATATCCCAAACTTGATTGTCTTGCATTGACTTAAATTCTTCACCCATTGCCTCAATCCACTTCTGAGAGTTGGAATCCTGCATGGCATGATGAAAGCTGATTGGATCATCTTCCACCATGTCTACAGTGTCCTCATGTTCCTGAAGATATACTACATAATCATCTGGAATAGCATTTCTTCTCTCTCTAGTGGACCTCCTTAAAGGCACAGGTTCTGGCTCAAATTCTTGAGGTTGTTGAGCTTGTTCTTGAGGAAGAACAACTTCTTCATCCTGATGGGGAAGTTGATCAACATTGTCTTGTATTGGATCCAGAATTGCTTCTGGGATATTAACATTTCTAGGAACCTAAACAATCCCAGGAGCAAAGATAGGAATCAACATTGAGTGTTCCTGACTCGATCCCTCCTCAAAGACAATGTTTCTAACCTTATTTCTCCCCCCAAACTCAACATCCTCAAAGAATGTTGCAATTCCCGTCTCAAAAATAGATCTGGAAGTAGGATTATAAAACTTAAAACCCCGGGATCGCTCAGAATAACCAACAAAGTAGCTACTAACAGTTTTGGAGTCCAATTTTGTCTCATTAGGCCTATAAGGCCTAGCCTCAGCAGGACATCCCTAAACATGAAGGTGCTTTAGACTGGGCTTGCGTCCAGTCCAAAGCTCATAAGGTGTTTTTGTAGCTGCCTTAGTTGGTACTCTGTTAAGGAGATAGACTGCTATCTTTAATGCTTCTCCCCACAGAGACTCAGGTAAAGAAGAATGACTAATCATACTTCTAACCATATCCATAAGAGTCTTGTTACGTCTCTCAGATACACCATTCATGCTGGGTGTACCAGGTATTGTGTATTGAGGGACTATACCACAGTCCTGTAGGAAAATAGCAAATGGTCCTGGACGTTGTTCACCTGAACCGTCATATCTACCGTAGTACTCACCTCCACGGTCAGATCTAACAGATTTAATCTTCTTTCCGAGTTTGTTTTCAACTTCGGCCTTATAAGATTTGAAAACGTTCAGAGACTCAAATTTCTCATGAATGAGATATAGGTACCCGTAACGTGTGTAATCGTCTATGAATGATATAAAGTATCTTTGGCCATTCCTTATTGCTGTAGGGAATGGACCACAGATGTCCGTATGTATCAATTCTAAGACGTTCGATGATCTGTTGGCACCTAATCTCTTTTGTTTAGTCTGTTTACCTTTAATACACTCAACACCGGAGTTCAAATCTGTGTAATCAAGTGTGTTTAGGATACCATCTGACACAAGACGTTCTATTCTAGATTTGGATATATGACCCAAACATCTGTGCCAAAGTTCAGCTGAATTATCTATATTTCGCTTCCTTTTGGTACCTATAGTACTTACCTGCAGGGTTTCATTATAAGAATCATTAATATCCAACATATATAGATTATCACATGCATTCAAGAATCCAGTACCAAAAAATTTTGAATCCATAGATAAAGTAAATAAACTGTCTCCAAATGAACAAGTAAAACCAGATTTGTCCAAAAAAGAAACAGAAATTAAATTCCGTCTAAACGTCGGAATAACAAAAGTATCTACAAGATCCAAAAAACAACCAATTCTTAAACACAATCTAATATGCCCAATTGCCTCTACTTCCACCGGCTCGCCATTTCCCACATAGACGTATCTTTCACCGTCAGTTGGCTTTCGGTAGCTCAGGCAACCCTGCAATGAAACACTTATGTGAGCGGTAGCACCAGAATCCATCCAATAAGTGTTTCTAGGAGCTGAAGCTAAATTAACCTCAGAACAGACTAAAACAAGGTACTTACCCTTCTTGACACGCCATGTGGCGTATTTAGGACAGTCCTTCTTTAAGTGTCTAGACTTGCTGCAGAAGAAGCATTTTAATTCCTTAGGCTTCTTTTGCACAGGACCTTTATTAGCAGTCTTATTCTCAGCAGTCTTGTTTCTCTTCTTGTTCTTGCCCTTATCTGCTGAAGAGACCAGATGAGCACTCTCCCTTTTAGTAGCCAACAACTTTTCCTCCTCATCCACACAATGAGCAATGAGCTCGTTAAGAGTCCATTTGCTCGGCTGGCAGTTATATGAAGTCCTGATCTGCCCATACTGTGGTGGAAGAGAATTCAAAGCTAGATGGACTAACAGGTCATCTGGTAAAACCAAATCCAGGACCTTTAGCCTCTTGGCTATTTGGGACATGCTCAGTATATGCTCCCGAACACTACCATTGCCAGTATACCTTATGGAGGTGAGTTTTGCTAAAAGCGTCCCCACTTCGGCCTTGTCATTTTTGACATAGACCTTCTCCAGCTCAGCAAGATAGTTTTTAGCATTACTTTCTTCAGCAGAAATGGCTCCTCAAACATGTTCTGGGATTCCCTGCTGCATGATCATAAGACCTAAGCGGTTAGAATGCTCCCACTTCTCATACTGAACCCTCTGAGCATCTGTGCTCTCTTCAGTAAGAGGAGCAGGTTTGTCCATCCTGAATGCAAGGTCTAAGTCCATACAACCCAGATAAATCATAATGCTTGATTTCCATGAACCAAAGTTTGACCCCTCAAGCATAGGGACAGTGTTAGGATTATACGGCATGCTAGCTGAATTCAGAGAAAATAAATAATAAATAAATGACATAAGCTCACAATCCACAAAAATTGAAACAAATCATAGAAGTAGAGTTTAAATATTGGAAACAAGATACCGGACACAACATTAATATTCTCATCTTTGGACATAAAATATTAACTGTAATTGGTATCTCAACGCAGTAATCAAATATTGACAATTCAGTCCTGTCAAATAATAAACCTTCCTTTGGGCCGATTTATTATCCACATGGATGAATACATAATAATTATCACATATTTATTACCGCAATGTATTCTTAATTCAGCCAGATAGCAACCTTCCTTTGGGCCGGTATACTACCCGCAATGAATTTTAATACACCTGTCTAATATTTCAAATAAATTAATTTACACAATAGAGGTCACTTTGGTAACTTTTTGTATCAATTAATTTATTAAAAAATATTAAACACAATCAGGACTAAAATACCAAAATTTAAACTCAATTTAATAAATTCTCAAATTAATTAATTGCAATTAGACACCAAAAATTACAATTAAAAAATTCTGCCTAAATTAAATTAATCGGCCTCAAAATATTACAATATTAGTCCCTAAAATTAATTTAGAGACTGGAATTATAAAATTAGACCAAATTAATTTAAAAAATAAATAAATAAATTTAATGAATAGTCTCTAAATTAACCTCATAATAACGAATTTAGAGACTATTCCAATTGAATAATAACGAATTTGAATTAATAACGAATAGACAGAGAATCCCATAATATTTATATTGAATTAATATAACGAATTTGGTTAGCCTCATAATAACGAATTTGAATAATATTGAATTTGAATTACTCAAAAGGTTAGCCTCATAATAACGAATTTGAATAATATTTTATATTTGAAAAACTTACCTGTTCTTGCGAAGAACAGTTTCAAAATCCTTTCCCTTTTTTTTTTTTAATTTACATAATTAATTAACCAAAAATTAATTAATTCCAGAAAAAATCACAAACCAAAATTCAAGTCCAGAAATTTGATTTTTCCAGAATTAATTAAATAATCTCAGTAATTTAATCCAAAAAACAAATCAAACCAAAATTGATTTCAGATTACCAAATTCGATTCCAAATTAATTCTAGAAAATTACAATCACCGAATTAATTTTCTAGAATCAAAACAAAAAATAATTTAATCGGAAAATCTAGCAACCTAGCATAGGGCTCTGATACCAATTGAAAGGGGGAGAAAACCTGATTCCCCCTAAAACCTAAATCATGCATAGATCACTAGATTATTCAAATTAAATTGCAAAGGGCTTAAATTGCATACCTGACATCATCGTATGTTGAAGCTGAATACGATTTTGGAGTTTGTCGCCTTCCAGGAGATACACACTTTAAGTTTAGCGGAAGCACTACTGAAGGAACATAATGTTCTCTCAAAATTGTTATGTTCCCCTGGAGACCACGACCCCTTATTTATAACCGATGATGATAGTTTCTATTTTGGTCCTTCAACAAAATAGAAACTCTTATCGGTCTCTACACTTATAATCCTATTACGAGTAGGACACTTCAATAGTCAACAATCCTAATTTGATCAAAACTTTAATTGACTATTTTAATTTGACTGCAATACATATTTAAATATTTAAATATATGTAGCCCATACTTATGATTAATTAGAGGATTAATTTTATCAATATAAAATTAATTCTAACAGAGTTTACATGGTGCTTTGGGTTCTCGACTGCACTTTAGCACTGCCTTTCATCCGCAGACAGATGGGCAATCAGAGAGAGTGATACAGATTATTGAGGACATATTGAGAAGCTGTGTCATTGATTTCTCTGGAAATTAGGATAGATTCTTGCCACTTGTGGAATTTGCTTACAATAATAGTCATCAATCCAGCATTGGTATGGCACCATTCGAAGCATTGTATGGTAGATGGTGTAGGACACCTCTATGTTGGAATGAACTTGGAGAAGGTAAGTTAATTGGTCCTGATTTGGTTAAAGAAAATAAAGAGAAAGTGAAAGTGATTCGAGATAGGTTGAAAGCAGCTTCAGACCGACTGAAGTCTTATTCAGATTTGAAGAGGAGAGATATTGAGTATAATGTGGGAGATAAAGTATTTTTGAAAGTGTCTCCTTGGAAAAAGATTTTGAGATTTGGTCGAAGAGGGAAGCTGAGTCCTCGTTTCATTGGACCTTATGAAGTATTGGAAAGAATTGGACCAGTTGCTTATCGGCTTGCTTTGCCACCTGAGTTGGATAGGATCCATAATGTATTCCATGTTTCTATGTTGAGGAGATACAGGTCGGATCCATCTCATGTTTTGCCAATTGAATCTATCGAAGTGAGTCCAGATCTGACATTTGAAGAAGAACCAGTTGCTATTCTGGCACATGAAGTGAAAGAGTTGAGGAATAAGAAAGTGCCTTTGGTGAAGGTTCTATGGAAGAATCATGGGAGAGAAGAGGCAACTTGGGAGAGTGAGCAAGCAATGCGAGATCAATACCCTCAGTTGTTTCGGACTTGATGACAGGTAATTTTGAGGATGAAATTTCTTTCTAGAGGGGGAGAATTGTAATATCCCAATGTATGCCTTAGAAGTTTTGAATATTGTTGTTGTTTTATATGGGATTGAATGTATATGTTAATTTGCAAGAGAAAAGAAATTAAAAGAAAGTGTATATGTTGTATATATGGAAGTATAAATAACATATATGCAAGTCAAATGGGTGGTCAAGGGAAGAAGATATTTTAATTTGTGATTTGTGAAATTACTAAAAGAGGGCAAGTGCTTTAAAGGAAATCAAAACAATTTGTAAAAAGGTGTTTAGGTAATTGCTCATGTTGAAATACTAGGTGGAGATTTAAAGAGAAGTTTGACTTTGTTTCTTTATGTTCTTTTCTTCTTTTCCATGGTGTTGGCCGGCTCATCCAAAGACAAGAGAAAGCAAGAGAGCAAGAGAGGATTTTAAGGTTCTAAGCTCAAATTGAAGGAAGATCTAAGTGATCAAGTTGATGATTCAAGAAGTTTCATTACTTTAGTAAGTCCTATTTTGATTTCTTTGCTTATTTGAAGTTGTGTTTGAGTTTGATAGATTATTTAAGGGTGTGTTGCTTGATTGTGATATGTTTAAGAGTGTTTGATTGAATTGATTATGGATTATAAGGATGGATTGAAGAAAAGAGTAAGTTGGTTGGAAGAGATGGTGTTGTATTTGTGTTTAAAGTTTTGTGATGATATTTGTGATTTGTGTTTGTTATAGATGTGGAGTTGTTTTGGTGTTTTTGTAAGTTTAAGATGGTTTTTGGGTATGTTTTGTTAAGTTTGTTTGAAGTGGATGTTGGTGAAAAGAAGTGTTTTGTTTGGTGTTTTGTTGTTTTGGCCGGAATCTGAGTTTTTGGCCTGACACGCCCATGAGCACGTCCAGAGTTTTAGGCGTGTCAATTGTATTGGAGGCAGTAGGTTTGACACGACCATTAACACGTCCGTGTTATTGAGCGTGTCATAGCTACTGTGAGATTGGAGAGTTTACACAACCAGGAGCACGCTCACGTTGTTGGACGTGTTGATATTTTTCAGAGAGCCAAAATGTATTACACGCCTAGTGACACGCCCGTGGTTCTGAGCGTGTAAAAGCTTCTGTGTTGTGGATTTAGGGCACGGTCAGGGACACGCCCGTGTGGTTGAGCGTGTCATGTTTAGAGTTTGCCCTAGTTAACTCTTAACTTGATTATCTCCTGTGTATCCCTAAGCAAGTGTATGTTATTATTTTTGGATTAGGTCTTGAAGAAAGTGATTTGTCATTAATCTAAGAAGTAAAAGAATCTTGGAAAAGGAAGTGTTTAGAGTTGTGTGAATTGTTATTGAGGTAAGTACAAATATTGCATTATTACATTGTTGACTTATATGAATAATGTACTTTGTTATGTTTATATCAATGATGCTATGTGTATAATGTGAAGGATATGATGATGTAAATGATTGTGTATTTGAAAGATGAATTGTTATAATGTGGATTGAGATGTGATGGAATATAAAGCCATTGTGATTGGCTATAATGACTTTAATGAGGCATGTTTGCCTAATTGATAATGAAATAATGAATAAATTGTGTGTCTAATGTGTTATTCCATTTTCAGAGTTTTGTTGATTGGTGGCATGCCTATTAGTAACAATCTCTTGAAGTTAGGTTGGAATTGATCCTTGAAGCCAAGTTGGGTAGAAGTTTAACATGTTTTACTCCCCTTGAAGCTTGGTTGGGTCTAGTCCTTGAAGCCTAATTGAGATGTTACAACCCTTGAAGCTAGGTTGGGTTGGTTCTTGAAGCCAAGTGGGGTTGATACTTAGCATGCTTTATTCCCCTTGAAGCTTGGTTGAACCTAATCCTTGAAGCCTAGTTGGGATAATGATAATGATAAATGTGATAACAAAACCAAAGCATTAACTCTGAAAATTGAATGACATATTAGTGTCTTTTGGGCCCATGCTTGTCTTTGTTTAAATGTGATTCATTAATGGTAAAATAATTGAATAATAAGATCTATGGAATGACTTTGAAATGTGATATGTTTATATGTGTATGATTTATGAAATATGAAGGTGTGATATTATCTTTCCACCTATGAGGTTGTCTCTATTGTTAAATGTGTGACATTGCATTGCATTGCATTAAAGCATAATGTTAGTATACTTTGTACTACTAAGTCGTTGGCTTAGCGCGATAGTGGTTGATCGCGCAGGTGACAGGGTTGAACCCGAGAGTTCCTCGAGACCGAGTGAGAGTAGACATTGAAGGATTTATTTTGGGACTTAAAGATCAGAGAAAAGCTGCCAATCATGTATAACTTCTTTATATTTTGTAAAGTATGGATTCTAATGTAAATATATGTATAATTGTAAATATGGATTTGAATGTATTCATATATGTAAATATTTTATAAATTCCGCTTCGTATTAAGTAAACGTATATATATATATATATATCTATTTTGTTTTATATTACAAGTTAATTACTCTATTTTCTATAATATATAATGAGAAAGAATATCTTATCATCTAAAATGATTTAAATGTTAAAGAAAACTGTAGCGTCTCTATATTCAGTGTACGTATATTACATTGTGGTGTTATGTAGTGTGCGTGTACAGGATGTAGGGGTGTTACATTCTAAGCCCATTGTAAAAAGATTTTAGGGAAAAACATATTTTGGGCTTAGTATTTGGGCCATGAGCAAAAGAATTTTTGATTTATTTTTAGGAAAGTCTTATGTCCAAAGACCATCTTAAAAAATTTTGAAAAATAGTTTTGGTCTTTTGGACTTTAAAGAAAAATTTATTTCGAGCTTACAATACACTTAGGTCATATTAGAAAAAGAACAAACCAAATAAGCCATGATTTAAGCCAAGATAAATTAACCATAGTCAAACAACATGCATTTGGGGTAAAACCTAAGGAAAGTAACTAGGCCAATTACATGAGCTTTAGTCTTTGGGTTAAAAGGCTTAGGTTCCTATAACAAGTATATATAAAATGGTACAAGGCTATGAGTGGTTATGCCATCCTCGATCTCCATACCTTGAGTGAAAGTATGGTATCCCTAACATAACACAACATGGATAATACGGGCATCCTAACTCACGCACACGATGCAATCTAAATGATGCAATGGATAATATCATTATAAGAAAGAATAGAATAATATAAAGACCAGCGGAATCAACTTCTTTTATCCCTAATGGATTCGCCACTGTAAGTGGGGATTTTTGCCCCCACTCCTGGTCGAATGGTTCTTGCGACTTTGGCACTGTTTAGGCTTAAGGCCTTAGAGAACATGGACCTAAGTCTAGAGAAAATGGAGTTGCCACCCGGACGGGCTGGGAAAAAGAAAGGGGTGGATGACTCGATTCCTAAGGAATCCTCAACCCCCTAATGGGTTCGGAAAGTTGGGTACATGTGGGGAAGGTGAGAAATGGCCGAGCACCCCCACAATGCCTGGTTCATTAGAACCGGCCTCCTTTATAGGTCTTAATATTATAAAATTCTTAAATGTAACGATATTATCCATATTACAAAAAATAATTAAAATAAAGCATCGATATATTAAAAATCAAAACAATGTCCAAGCAAAACAAATAATAGACACCTATCCGAAGATGGAAACATGCCCTTACATAATCCATGCCTGAATAGGATACCCACCGAAAGGTAGAAACATGTCCTCCACATTGGTTCTAAAATAGAAAAGCAATTTAAATTACATGATATTTAACTAATGAGGTACCCACCAAGTGGAAATATACCTCTTACAACATTTGGAAATCTAAATAAATTGATAAAAGTAAATAACCATTCATCATAAATAAATCATTCATCAAAGATATCAAACATCAATAGAATGTAAACATCCATCCATGTTAAACAAAATAAATCAAGCATTAAACTTAAATAAATCAACAAAGCATTGAAAATAAATTAAAGCATATAATAGACTGCATAATCAAATATAAAATTGAATAAGGAAAATAAAGATTCAAATTAGGGCTACTGTTTCTATTTAAGATTCTTTATTTAATGTCTTTAGGGTTTTAGAATTTATTGGTTTAGGCTACTGTGAGTTTTTTAAAGGAATTAAAATGGCTTAAGGATTTATGTTTTAAGAGGTTGATAAAGTTCTTTGATTAACCAAATTAGTGTTTGAGAAGTGAAATCATGAAATTAGGGTTTGGACACTTTAAATCATAAATCTGAATTATAGTTTTTAAGCTTACTGTGTAGAATTATAACACTTAAATTTATATGTTTTTAAGATTTTAAAAATTAGGGTTTAGAAAAATTAGGGTTTAGTTTAGCTAGTTTAGGTTTTATTGTTTTGGGTTTTGGAATTGAATTAGGGTTTTAGAATTTTAGAATTAGGGTGGCGAAAAAATTGCCACGGCTGGCTACGGGTTGCGGACGAAAATTGGCCTGCGGGCAATTTCGCCGCACGCTGATTTTCGGCGACGATTTTTTCGTCGCCGATTTTTCCGTCACCAATTTTTATTTTTATTTTTTTTATTTATTTTTTATATTATTAAAACAAATATTATTTGATTAAGATAACATAAAAATGATTTTGGACTAATTAAAATATATTGGACAATACAAAAATTATTTTGGACTTATTAAAATATATTAGACCGGACTGGATAAAAAGTTAAGGGTCTATAGTTTGCCCCCTGCTTAAAAGATCTGAGACTTTAGTGAAAGTGAGTGAAAAGCAATAAGACTTACTTTTTGAGATGGTTGAGGTTTTGGGTTCTGGACCTGAGAGATTTGAATACTCGATCTTAAACTAGATTTGGATACTCGATCCTAAACTGGATTCGGATACTCGATCCTAAACTGGATTTGGATACTCGATCCTAATTGGATTTGGATAATCGATCCTAAATTGGATTGGGATACTCGATCCTAACTTGGATTGGGATACTCGATCCTAACTAGACTTGGATACTCGATCCTAAACTGGATTTGGATACTCGATCCTAACTGGATTTGGATACTCGATCCTAACTGGACTTGGATACTCGATCCTAAATTGGATTTGGATACTCGATCCTAAACTAGATTGGGATACTCGATCCTAAATTGGATTGGGATACTCGATCCTAAACTGGATTTGGATACTCAATCCTAAAGTGGATTTGGATACTCGGTCCTAACTGGAGTTGGATACTCGATCCTAAATTGGATTGGGATACTCGATCCTAAATTGGATTGGGATACTCGATCCTAACTGGACTTAGATACTCGATCCTAAATTGGATTGGGATACTCGATCCATACTTGGATTGGGATACTCGATCCTAACTGGATTTGGATACTCGATCCTAAATTGGATTGGGATACTCGATCCTAACTAGACTTGGATACTCGATCCTAAACTGGATTTGGATACTTGATCCTAAATTGGATTGGGATACTCGATCCTAACTTGGATTGGGATACTTTGACTCAAGATTTAATTCAATTTGATTGACCTTTTATCAATTGAGGATTCTGGCTTAACTTGTTCTTCCATTCTCTTGTTCTTCCTTTCGCAAAAATTCAGCTATTTTTGGTTGGCCCTCATATCTTCTCCTTGCCCCCAGCGTGGCAAAATACAAGTGAGTTTGAAAATATTTGGTGTATAAACTCAAAAAAAAATTTGAAAAGGAGAAACTTTGCCCCCTGTGTAGGCTCAAACCAAAGATTTTTTCCATGCAAGCTTTGATTGATCTTTTTGCCATCTAGTTCTTCACACAAGCATAGATTTCTTCTCTATACAAAATGACTTGAACTTCCACAAGCAAGTAGGCTTTCCATGCCCCCTTAATTCAATATCTTCTTTTGATTCTTTACTTCGCAGGGTGTTTGCTATTCATTTTAACAAGGAATAGACAATACAGGACAAGAAAGTGTGATGTGATATGCTCATGTATGCATGATATGCATGAATAATACTTATAGTTGTTCCATCAACTCATAGACCGAGGTGATCAGTAGAAGTGTTCTCATTGGTTCTGTTTTGATGCTTGTTCAAGTCTTGCATTGGAATGATCAAAAGCTTTTGCATTTGTGTCTTTTATCTTCAAGATGTTGAAAATATGAATAACGGAGACCCCAAGCAGCAGAGTTAGGGATTCATCTATTCCAAACTATGTCTCAGCATGTTAGCTGATAGCTTCTTCATGACCTTGCCAATAATCATTTCCTTTGCCCAATGTGTCCTTTGGAGGTTCAACATACTTCCCTTAACTTAAAGGCTTTGTATGACAAAACTCTCTTTTTTTTTTTGAATTTTAATTTTGAAATCAAATGTTGGCTTTGCCAAATTAATATCAATGCACCTCAGAACTTGATTTTTCAAATTAACATATCTATAACATGACAACCCTAGTTACCATACTAAACTCGGGAATCATTTCTAAATAAATCAACAAAGCATTGAAAATAAATTAAAGCATATAATAGACTGCATAATCAAATATAAAATTGAATAAGGCAAATAAAGATTCAAATTAGGGCTACTGTTTCTATTTAAGATTCTTTATTTAAAGTCTTTAGGGTTTTGGAATTTATTGGTTTAGGCTACTGTGAGTTTTTAAAGGAATTAAAATGGATTAAGGTTTTATGTTTTAAGAGGTTGATAAAGTTTTTTTATTAACCAAATTAGTGTTTGAGAAGTGAAATAATGAAATTAGGGTTTGGACACTTTAAATCAATTAGATTTATGATTTACGGTTACTGAATTATAGTTTTTAAGCTTACTGTGTAGAATTATAACATTTTAAAAATTAGGGTTTAGTTTAACTAGTTTAGGGTTTACTGTTTTGGGTTTTGGAGTTGAATTAGGGTTTTAGAATTTTAGAATTAGGGTTTCGGAGAATGCATTAGATTTTAGAATTTGAAAATCAATTGATAATTTTATGAAACATTATGAAAATAAATAAAATGATTTATGGTTTATAGAAACAGAAAAGTTGTTTTTTAGGGTTTTTGGAAAGAAACAGAATTCAATTTAGGGTTTAGAAAATTTGGAAAGCAAATTAGGGTTTTGAGATTTTAAAGAAACAAAAATAACAATTTTAAGATTTATGGAAAACAAAGAAACGAATTAAGGTTTTTAAACTTTAGAAAATGTGAATTGAGGTTCTAGGGTTTTCTTGATTTTGAAGAAACAGAAACAATAATTTTTAGATTTTTGAATGATGAAGCTACTGTGAATTAATGAAATAAATAAGGAAATTCATAACTTCGTTTGTTGGTTCCACCAAAAATCACTTCTTGGATGAACAAGAACAAAGACAAGCTTTGCTGCCTTTGATGTATTGAATTGATTGTTTGCTCTCTCAAAAAGTCCGATTTATTCAAAGTTTTCCTCCTCAATTTCGGTCTCAATTTCTCCTCCAAAATTTTTTCCCTTTTTTGTGTTGTTTTTAGTCCTTATTTATAGAAGATTTTTATAGTTAATTCTAGTTATTCACGAAATCTAATATTGATTAAGAAAAGGAAACAAAAACCTAATTGTATTAGGTTTCAGAAAAATTTGCGTCGAAAAAATTTTGCTAGCAAAAAAAAATTGCTGTAGAAAAATTGCGCTGGCAAAAAAAAACTGTTGCGGAAAAAAAGAGTTGGCGAAAAAACTGCCGCAGGTGGCTGCGGGTGAAAAAAAGGCCATTTTGCCACACGCTGATTTTCGGCGACAATTTTTCCGTCGCCGATTTTTATTTTTATTTTTTATTTTTATTTATTTTTTATATTATTATTGTAACACCCCTTCCCAACCTACATATGTAAGCTGAGTAGAGGCGCCACACTAACCTAATGTTGCTACCAATTTTACTTAGTCAAATTTTAGTTCCGATTTTTTTTACAAAATTTTTGCCATAGTTTCGCCTAAAAATTGAGTCCCAAGTGTCGACAAAACCGGTTTTTTTTCTTATTTTAAAAACATTTTACACAAACCAATGCAAACAAAATCATTCTCAGTACACTCCCAATAAATCCCCCTTGTAACCTCAACTACAACCTGCAAAAAGGATTCACACTTCTAGTACAACATAAAATAAAGGTTTTGTGACAACCCCCATATTTAAATATTATACAGCGGAAGTTATAAAATATTTACATATTTACAAATTCATATACATCAAAACTCAAGTTTTACAACACATAAAATTTATACATGATTGGCAAGTCTGCTCTGATCTTTAAGCTCCCAAAATGGATTCTTCAAGGTCTACTCTCACTAGGTCTTGATGAACTCTCGGGTTTAACTCTATCCACTCTACTACCTGCGCGATTAAACACTATCGCGCTAAGCCAACGGCTTAGTAAGATAAAACATGCTAACAATATGCTTTAATGAAATGCAATGCCACATATGTTATTGATAAGATCAACATCATAAATATAAAGTTAACCACACAATTATGCATTTCACAAATCATAGTCATATGAGCATACCACATTTCAACATCTTTTCACATTCAACATTAATCAATCATTACCATTCACAATGCACAACATAACATTGTTCAATCTCAACAATGCAATTAGGGCAAAGAACAATTGATTATAACATTCATTGATTCAAGTGTATTTAAAGTGTTTAGGGTTAGGTTTAAGGACCAACCTACCTTTGGAGAACCAAAGCAATGCAAGAAGAACAAAGAATTAAAACCCTAACCATAAATAGTACATTCTGGTTTTTAAACTCCATTTTATCCTTATTTTGAAAAATTGTATAAAATAATCTACTTGACTAAAAATTCTAAAATTTTTACAGAATTTAGTTTTGTATCTTAAAATCATCCCTTTAAAATTTCAGATCAAACTGAACACAAAATCTTGGTCAAATAGTTCACCTAACCAGACTGCCCCAATTGCCCTGCATCCTGGCAGCAGTTCTGAACTTTGTGAATTCCATAAATCAAATTCAATCAACGTGATTCCAAATTATTTTTCTCAAATACTAAACTCACTAAGCAACAACATATCCAAAATTCGATTGGATATGATTTTTCTACATTTTATTAAAAATCCCGAAATATAGCTGTCCCAGTTAAGGTACTTGCTGGAACAGGTCTAATGAAAATAATCTTTCTAAACTCATAAACATTCCAAAATCGAATCAATATATTTTTCAGTCATTCTAGACTCATAGAGGCACAACATATCAAAAATTCACTTCAAGAACATTTTTCTAAAATTAATTAAAAATCATACAAGTCACAGCCTTTACTAATCCTAAAACAGAAACAATTTCACTAAACACCAATCTTACTCTTCCATCACCAACACCAACCCAACTTCTCATCTATCAAGCAAAATCAATACTCACAATCATACCATAAGCAACTTAATCATACCACTTCAAAAGAATTGAAGAAATTAGAGAAAAGATCTTACCTTAGTTAAAAACTTCTTAAATCAACACTTGAACACTTAATATTTCTTCAATTTAAGCTTGAAATCATCAAAACCATCACTTGTCTCTTTCTTTCTCTTTGGCTATGGAGGGCCGGCCATCAACAAGAAGAAGAAGAAGAAATGATGAAGAAAACACAAGTCAAACCTTCTTTAAATATCCACCATGTGATTTTATCCAAGCAATTACCAAAGTGCCCTTATTCACATAATTATCTTTTTGTCTTATATGTGCCCAATTAAGTAATTTACCAATCTCAAAAAAATATCTTCTCTTGCATTGACCAAGCCTTTTGACCACTTCATATGTCATATATATTAACATATACACAACATATAAATTTGTCTCTAAACCCTATTTCTTCCCAAAATACATATACATATACTTTCTCTTCTCAATTTCTTTTCTCTTACAATTTAACACATATATTCAATCCAATATATAACATTAACAACAACAACAATATGCAAAACTTCTAGGGCATAAATGAGGATATTACAATTCTGCCCCTCTAAAAAGAAATTTCGTCCTCGAAATTACCTGATATCAACTCTGAAATAGTTGAGGATATTGCTCTCGCATAGTTTGCTCACTTTCCCAAGTTGCTTCTTCTTTTGCATGATTCTTCCAAAGAATCTTCACCAATGGCACTTTCTTGTTCCTCAATTCTTTCACATCACGTGCCAAGATAGCAACTGGTTCTTCTTCAAATGTCAAATCTGGGCTCACTTCGATAGACTCAAATGGCAACACATGAGATGGATCTGACCTGTACCTCCTCAACATAGAAACATGGAATACATTATGAATACGATCCAACTCAGGTGGCAAAGCAAGTCGATATGCAACTGGCCCAACACTTTCTAACACTTCATACGGCCCAATGAAATGAGGACTCAATTTTCCTTTCCGACCGAACCTCAAAATCTTCTTCCAAGGAGATACTTTCAAAAACACCTTATCTCCAACATCAAACTGAATGTCTCTCCTCTTCAGATCTGCATAAGACTTCTGTCGGTCTGAAGCTGCTTTTAACCTACCTCGGATCAACTTCACTTTTTCCTCAGTTTCTTGAATCAAATCAGGTCCAATTATTTTACCTTCACCAAGTTCACTCCAACAAAGAGGTGTTCTGCACCGTCTACCATACAATGCCTCGAACGGTGCCATACCAATGCTAGATTGGTGACTGTTGTTGTAAGCAAACTCCACAAGAGGTAAGAATCTATCCCAACTTCCAGTGAAATCGATGGCACAGCTTCTCAACATATCCTCAATAATCTGTATCACCCTCTCTGACTGTCCATCCGTCTGTGGATGAAAAGCAGTACTGAAGTGTAGTCGAGAACCCAAAGCACTATGCAAACTCTTCCAAAATCTTGAAGTAAACCGGGGATCTCGATCAGACACTAAAGAAGTTGGAACACCATGCAATTTCACAATCTCATGGATATACAGCTCAGCCAATCTCTCCAAAGAATAATCCATTCGAACCGGAAGGAAATGAGCTGTTTTAGTCAATCTATCCACAATCACCCATATAGCATCATGCTTCTTTTGTGTCAATGGCAAACCAGACACAAAATCCATTGTCACTCTTTCCCACTTCCATTCTGGCACTGACAATGGTTGAAGCAACCCGATTGGGACTTGATGCTCTGCTTTAACCTTCTGACAGGTGAGACATTTCGACACAAAATCTGCAATGTCTCTCTTCAAACCAATCCACCAATAATGCTGTCTCAAATCATGATACATCTTCGTATTACCCGGATGCATATCAAACATTGACTGATGAGCTTCTTCCAAAATGACCCTTTTCAATTCAGCATCATCGGGTACACACAATCTGCTCTTGAACCAGAGACTCCCATCGCTCTTCACAATAAAATCTCTAGTCTTCCCATTCTTGCAATCTGAAATAATCTTCTGAATCTTCATATCAATCAACTGAGCCTCTTTGATCTGATCTAACAAAACTGGTTTCAAAAGCAACTGTGCCAACAATGCACCATCGTCACAAGATACAAAGTTAGCACGCAGAGCTCTCAATTCAACAAGCAACGAGAGCGAATAAATTGTTAAACCAGCTAAAGACTTCCGACTTAAGGCATCAGCAACAACATTTGCTTTACCTGGATGATAGTCAACCAAACAGTCGTAGTCTTTAATCAACTCCAACCATCTCCTCTGACGAAGATTGAGTTCTTTCTGGACACCCAAATACTTCAAACTCTTGTGATCAGTGTAGATGAAACATTTCTCCCCAAACAGATAGTGGCGCCAAATCTTCAATGCAAACACAATGGCAGCCAATTCCAAATCATGGGTTGGATAGTTAAGCTCATGCGGTTTCAACTGTAGAGATGCATAAGCTATAACTTTACCTTCTTGCATCAATACACACCCCAAACCTCTATGTGAAGCATCACTGTAGATCACATAAGGTTTACCTTCAACAGGTAAAGTAAGAACAGGCGCTTGAGTTAACAATTCTCTCAACTGCTCAAAACTCGCCTGACACTGATCCGTCCACACAAATCTCACTCCCTTACGAAGCAATCTGGTGAGTGGAGTAGCTATCAAAGAAAACTCTTTCACAAACCGCCTGTAATAGCCTGCCAAACCCAGAAAACTTCTAATCTCAGTCACAGACTTGGGTGGACTCCAATTCAATATAGCTTCAACTTTGCTCGGATCAACTCTAATACCCTCTACTGAAACTATATGTCCGAGAAAATCTACTTGATCCAACCAGAACTCACATTTCGACAATTTGGCAAATAACTGCTTTTCTCTCAAAATCTGCAACACAAACCGCAGATGCATATCATGTTCCTCTTCATTCCGCGAATACACCAGTATATCATCAATGAAGACCACTACAAACTGATCCAAATAGGGCCTAAACACCCTATTCATCAAATCCATAAAAGCTGCAGGTGCATTCGTCAGACCAAAAGGCATAACTAGAAATTCATAATGCCCATACCTGGTCCGAAAAGCAGTCTTAGGAACATCTTCACTTCTTACCCTCAGCTGATGGTATCCAGATCTCAAATCAATTTTGGAGAACACTGACGCTCCCTTCAACTGATCAAAGAGATCATCGATTCTAGGCAAAGGATAATTATTCTTAATGGTCACCTTGTTCAATTGCCTATAATCGATACACAACCTCATAGTACCATCTTTCTTCTTCACAAAAAGCACAGGAGCTCCCTAAGGAGAAACACTGGGGCGAATAAATCCTTTGTCCAACAACTCCTGTAATTGCACTTTCAACTCCCTCAATTCTGCTGGTGCCATTCTATAAGGAGTAATAGAGATAGGAGTGGTACCAGGCAACAATTCAATACCGAACTCCACCTCTCTCTCAGGAGGTAATCCTGGCAACTCCTCTGGAAACACATCTGGGAACTCTGCAACTGTGGCAATGCTATCAATGGGAGAACTTCTTACTCTAGTATCTACCACATGAGCAAGATAGGCTTCACACCCCTTTCTAATCAACCTCCTGGCTGCAACAGCTGAAACAAATAAGGGGGCTAGCTGTTCCTGCTCATTAGATACTATCACCTCTCTACCATCACCCGTTCTCAAAGAAACAATTTTCTTTTTACAATCCACCACAGCTCCATGTCGAGATAGCCAATCCATACCTAAGATCACATCATAATCCTTAAATGGCATCTCAATCAAATCCCCAAGGAACTCCTCACCCTGCACCACTACTGCACTATCTCTATGCACCTTACTCACAACCACACTATGCCCTAACGGATTTGTTACCAACACATCAAATCCTAGGGACTCAGCATGCAAATCAGATACAGGCAAAACAGATGCACTAATATATGAATGCGTGGAACCCGGATCAATCAAAGCAAGTACTGGAGTATTAAATAAAGAAAAAGTACCAGCTATGACTGCTGATGCATCTGGCTGCCTCTGCATAACATACATCCTCTGGGAAGATCCAACCTCCTCTGGTCTACCCTCCCTGGATGCACCTCCTCCTCTAGAACTGAATCCTGGTCTACCTCCTCGGCTGGCACCTCTGCCTCCTCTGCCTCCCCTCACACTAGCTCGAGAAGCAGCAGAATCAACTGACATCTGCTCCTGCCTCTCAGGACAGTCTCTCACAAAGTGGTCAGGTGATCCACACCTGAAGCATACCCCTGATCTACTATGCCTCCAACAAACGCCCCCATGTCTTCCACCACACTGGTTACACACAGGTAAGGTGGATCTCTGAACTCCAGGAGTAGGAGCACTCGCTACTGAAGCTGCAGGTCTAAATCTCTACCTCTGGAACTGCACTGACCTACCCGCTGGTCTCTGGCTCCTACTACTCGGAGGAACAAAACTTCCTCTACCCCTCTTCATAGAAGAAGACCCTGCCTCAAACTGGGGCCTCCTAACCCTAACCTCTTCCTCTGAAGCAGCTGCAATAACTTGAGCTCGCTCTACACTTCGAGCTGCTGCCACAAGCTGTGAGAAATCCTGATATCTGGATCCAGCCACTAAGCACATGATCGAGGGCCTCAATCCCTCCTCAAATCGCCGACATCTATCAATCTCATCAGCAATGATGCCCCCAGCATACTGGCTCAGTCGAATAAACTCAACTTCATACTCAGTTACGGTCCGATGATCTTGCTTCAAATCTAGAAACTCTCTTTTCTTCCCATCTTTATACTCCCTAGGAGTATACTTCAACTCAAATTCCCTCAGAAAATCAGTGTAAGACAGTGTTGGAGGATCATCCATAGAATGGGGCACTGTCTTCCACCAGTCGTAGGCATCCTTCTGTAGCAAAGATCTTGCATAGTCAAACTTCTCCTCTGAAGTGGCTTGCAACTGCACAAATACCCTCTGAACTCTATCAAGCCACTGTTCTGCTACAGCAGGATCAACTGTACCAAAGAAATCCTCTGCTCCATATTTCCTTAGCTTATCATAGTGCCTTACTGGTACTGAAGGCTGAGGGGGTGGTGGCGGTGGCTGTGGTTGCACAGGTGCTTGTCTCATAGCTTCCATCATAGGCCTAAACCAGGCTGGCGGAACCTCCTCCCCAGCTGGTCTACCCGACACCGAAGCAGGTGCCTCCTCAACACTATCAACCCTAGCTCCCTCAGCAGGAGCAATACTCTCGGCACTACCCTCAATCGACTGACGTGAGTGAGAATCCATCACAACCTAAGTCTGCAAACACAACAAAATACCTCTTATTAAAGATCAGAGACTGCCAATCCCAAACATGTATTTTTGTTCAAAAACTCACTTTTTAAGTAAAAATAGTCTTTTTCTTACATTTTACCTAGGTTGAGAATCTCAAACCTAGGCTCTGATACCAAAACAATTGTAACACCCCTTCCCAACCTACATATGTAAGCTGAGTAGAGGCGCCACACTAACCTAATGTTGCTACCAATTTTACTTAGTCAAATTTTAGTTCCGATTTTTTTTACAAAATTTTTGCCATAGTTTCGCCTAAAAATTGAGTCCCAAGTGTCGACAAAACCGGTTTTTTTTCTTATTTTAAAAACATTTTACACAAACCAATGCAAACAAAATCATTCTCAGTACACTCCCAATAAATCCCCCTTGTAACCTCAACTACAACCTGCAAAAAGGATTTACACTTCTAGTACAACATAAAATAAAGGTTTTGTGACAACCCCCATATTTAAATATTACACAGCGGAAGTTATAAAATATTTACATATTTACAAATTCATATACATCAAAACTCAAGTTTTACAACACATAAAATTTATACATGATTGGCAAGTCTGCTCTGATCTTTAAGCTCCCAAAATGGATTCTTCAAGGTCTACTCTCACTAGGTCTTGATGAACTCTCGGGTTTAACTCTATCCACTCTACTACCTGCGCGATTAAACACTATCGCGCTAAGCCAACGGCTTAGTAAGATAAAACATGCTAACAGTATGCTTTAATGAAATGCAATGCCACATATGTTATTGATAAGATCAACATCATAAATATAAAGTTAACCACACAATTATGCATTTCACAAATCATAGTCATATGAGCATACCACATTTCAACATCTTTTCACATTCAACATTAATCAATCATTACCATTCACAATGCACAACATAACATTGTTCAATCTCAACAATGCAATTAGGGCAAAGAACAATTGATTATAACATTCATTGATTCAAGTGTATTTAAAGTGTTTAGGGTTAGGTTTAAGGACCAACCTACCTTTGGATAACCAAAGCAATGCCAGAAGAACAAAGAATTAAAACCCTAACCATAAATAGTACATTCTGGTTTTTAAACTCCATTTTATCCTTATTTTGAAAAATTGTATAAAATACTCTACTTGACTAAAAATTCTAAAAGTTTTACAGAATTTAGTTTTGTATCTTAAAATCATCCCTTTAAAATTTCAGATCAAACTGAACACAAAATCTTGGTCAAATAGTTCACCTAACCAGACTGCCCCAATTGCCCTGCATCCTGGCAGCAGTTCTGAACTTTGTGAATTCCATAAATCAAATTCAATCAACGTGATTCCAAATTATTTTTCTCAAATACTAAACTCACTAAGAAACAACATATCCAAAATTCGATTGGATATGATTTTTCTACATTTTATTAAAAATCCCGAAATATAGCTGTCCCAGTTAAGGTACTTGCTGGAACAGGTCTAATGAAAATAATCTTTCTAAACTCATAACCATTCCAAAATCGAATCAACATATTTTTCAGTCATTCTAGACTCATAGAGGCACAACATATCAAAATTCACTTCAAGAACATTTTTCTAAAATTAATTAAAAATCATACAAGTCACAGCCTTTACTAATCCTAAAACAGAAACAATTTCACTAAACACCAATCTTACTCTTCCATCACCAACACCAACCCAACTTCTCATCTATCAAGCAAAATCAATACTCACAATCATACCATAAGCAACTTAATCATACCACTTCAAAAGAATTGAAGAAATTAGAGAAAAGATCTTACCTTAGTTAAAAACTTCTTAAATCAACACTTGAACACTTAATCTTTCTTCAATTTAAGCTTGAAATCATCAAAACCATCACTTGTCTCTTTCTTTCTCTTTGGCTATGGAGGGCCGGCCATCAACAAGAAGAAGAAGAAGAAATGATGAAGAAAACACAAGTCAAACCTTCTTTAAATATCCACCATGTGATTTTATCCAAGCAATTACCAAAGTGCCCTTATTCACATAATTATCTTTTTGTCTTATATGTGCCCAATTAAGTAATTTACCAATCTCAAATAAATATCTTCTCTTGCATTGACCAAGCCTTTTGACCACTTTATATGTCATATATATTAACATATACACAACATATAAATTTGTCTCTAAACCCTATTTCTTCCCAAAATACATATACATATACTTTCTCTTCTCAATTTCTTTTCTCTTACAATTTAACACATATATTCAATCCAATATATAACATTAACAACAACAACAATATGCAAAACTTCTAGGGCATAAATGAGGATATTACAATTATTTTTTAAAAATTATAAAAAAATAAATACTAAAACAAATATTATTTGATTAAGATAACATAAAAATTATTTTGGACTAATTAAAATATATTGGACAACACAAAAATTATTTTGGACTTATTAAAATATATTAGACCGAACTGGGTTAAAAATTAAGGGTCTACACATGCATACATGCATTTCATATCATTAATCTTTTCAGGCTCACAGTCCTTGAGTATAGTAGTTCAAGAGCCTACAACAATCTGACCTACTCCAGCGACGTAGAATCCAGCAACAATTCAGTCACCTTTTTGCCAAAAGCCATGAATCCCGAGTAAGTTCAGAAATTGGTGGATGATGCACTCAATGTTAAGATGGAAGAACTAAAGGGGGTCCTGGCTGAGACCATGAAAAGTCAACTGGCTATGATGTTTGGGAATGTTGCTGAAGCATCTGCTAGTACCAAGAAGCATAATGACAAGGGTAAGGCTAAGGTAGGTGAAGTAGCCTTTAATGATGATGATTACGGATGATGATGAGTACTGGAGTCAGTACTTTTAAGATCCTCAAGATAAGAAGAATGAGCCGAAGGTTATAGAGAAGGAACTATTGAAAAGACCGATACTTTTGATATGGAAAAGATGATTGCAGACTTAGAGAAGAAGTTTGAAAAGAAGTTGAAAACTGAAAAATGTCTGAGATAGACAAACTTTTTGAACAAGATGATGAGGTCCCATATAAGTTCAAGATGCCATCCTTTGCTAAGTTTAATGGAACAGGTAACCCTCATCTTCATGTAAAGCAGTATATCACAGTTATGTTGTCTGGACAAGCTACTAAAGCTCAAACTATAAGGTACTCCATGCTGTCATTAGACCCAGTTATGCAGAATTGGTTCAACAGCTTAGAGGATAGCACTCAGAAAAGCTGAGATTCTTTATACAAGGCCTTCATCCAACAATATGGGTAGAATGTTGAATTGGAGGTCTCCTTCATGGAAGTCGAATCGATTAGGCAAAGATTAAATGAAAACATTGTCGACTATATGAAGAGATGGAGGAGCAAGGCGGCTTTGCTCAAGAAGAGAGCCGATGAATCGGATCATATTAGGATGACTGTAAGAGGAGTGTTTCCTAATCTGCATGAGAGGATGTCCCACACTCTTATTAGAGATTTCAAGGATCTTCTTTAAGCCGGTTTACAAAGGGAAGAATGGGAGAGGGAGAAGAACCGATTTTTTGCAAGAAGAAATGAAAAAGGGAACTACCAGTCTGGAAATCAAGGCAGACAAAAGGCAGTTGATGTCAATGCAACTGACCAAGGGGGTAGGAGGCAGTTTTCAAAATTGGAAAAGCCATTATCCTAGGTTTTCAATAAGCTACAAAAGAAGGGACTTTTGCAGTCATTAACTCCTCGTCCTTTGCCACCTAATTTTGATGTAAAGTTGTTTTGCCAGTTTCACCAAATGGAAGGGCATGAGATGGATAGGTGCTTAAGGTTGAGACATGAAATTCAGAATTTGATCGATAGTGGAAAGTTGCCTGAACCTAACATGCCAAACACGTAGGATAATCCATTGCCAAGGTTTAATAGGGTGCCACCACCGGCAACTTTAATGATTGGGGGTGGTTTAAGTGAGGACTTTGTCATGTCTTCTTTCTAAAATGTAGATGGAGAGATGGTCAAGGAGGAAGTGATGTTTAGCAAAATGAAGCCAACTGTGGTTGAAAATGAAGTGGCTATTTGTATGGTGAGTGAGTTTTGGGACTCAACTAACAGTGAGGATGATTCTGAGCCTAAGAAGGAAGAATTGACCTGGTCTGAGCCCGAGGAAGATGAAGTAATGAACACTCGATCTGGTAAGCCTTATGTAAGGCCACCACCAAAGGAAGTAGAAGCTGATAAGGGGAAGGAAGTTGAAACTGGAAACAAAGAAGAAGAGCACGATGATGTTCTTAAGCAGTTGAAGAGAACACAAGCTATAATCAGCATATGGGATTTGCTAGCTACATCAAAGAAGCATCGAGAGATAATGACCAAGGCTATGGCTAGTATGACAATTTCTACTTATAAGACACTAGAGGAGCTGGTTAATTTTGTCAAGGCTAAAAGAGTGATGAAATGTCAAGGCAATAAGAAGAAGAATAAGATTGATGTGGGAATGGTGTCCTTTTTGGATGCTAACTTGCTAGAAGAGGGAAGAGACCATGTTCGCCAGCTTTTTATTAAAGTTGAGGTAAAAGGGAAATGGACTCCATGAGTGATGATTGATGATGGGTCCGCCATAAATTTTTGTTCATTCAAGATATTGCCTAAGCTTGCTATCTCTACAAGGGATCTAAGCCCAATAGAAGTGACGATTAGGGCTTATGACAATACTAAGAGGCATTCTAAGGGTACCTTCAAAGCAATAGTGAAAACTGGCCCAATTGAGTCCATGGTAGAATTCATTGTTTTGGACTTACCTATTACTTTTGTACTGTTGTTGGGATGACCATGGTTTCATCCTCTTGATGGAGTTCCTTCCACCCTCCATCAAAAGATCAAGTTCCCAAATGAGGATGAAACTATGGTTATCGATGCTGAAGATAATGAAGTTGTGAATGCCCTAATGATCAGAGGCCTCTCAATGGTTTCTAAGTAGCTGTAATTTCTGATGATGAAATGGTCGACGCCAAAGTCCTAGCTATGATGAAGAACATGAACTACCTGCTTGCCATTAATCTTGGAAAGGGTAAGACAGGTGTAACGGAGACTTCAAGACTCAGACTACCAAGAAAGGGTTGGGATATGATGAAGCTATTCAACCAAAGAAGAATGTGAAAGATGAGTTTCCCACCACTCGAAGAAGTCTTTATCAAAACTCCAGATATGGAACCACTCCAAGGGAAGCCAAAGCTAATCATGTTCATGGGGAAGCTAATCCCGGGCTTTGAGATTTTTATCGATGTTGCTGAACTGGTAGAACAGATGAAGAAAGAGCTCATCCTGCCAACTGAAAAGGAGCCTAGCCCAAAAGAGAAGAAGGAAGCTATCTTGAAAGTCCAAAAGACTCCTAAGGAAATTGCTACCTTAGTCGAAGAAAAATTTGAGGATGTTTTAGTTTATGATGTTGAGAACAATAATTTTAATTTTGATTTTAATTTTTCTACTTTTTTTTTTAGGATGATGATGTTTTCCTTTCCAAAATGAATGCAATAAAGTTTGATTTTGCTTACTTGTGTGATGTTTTTCCTGATGGTTGCATACATTTAAATAATGACTACATGGGCATTTTTAACATCAACTATGTTGACACATAATCTTTAAATTTGGGAACAACCAATAATCCTAAAAGCATTAGCATAACATCCAACCTTACTCTTGAAGAGAGAGAGATTTGAAAAAATATTTAAAAAATATGAAGAGGTCTTTGCTTGGTCTTATGAAGATATGCCTGAAATTGATCAAGACATAGCCGAGCATCTGATTCCAACTTACACTCATATGAAACCTGTCAAACAAAAGCTTAGATGGTTAAGGCCAGAATAGACAGAACTAGTCAAAGAAGAAGTTACTAAGCAAATACAAGACAAGTTCCATAAAGTGATAGACTATCCCGATTGGTTATCTAATATAGTTCCTATGCCAAAGAAAGATGGAATGATTAGGGTTTGTGTGGATTATAGAGACTTGAATAAAGCATCCCCTAAAGATGATTTTCCTCTACCTCATATAGATATTCTTATTGATAGTGTAGCCTCTAGCGTGCTACACTCATTCGTAAATGGATTTTTTGGATATAATCATGTATTAATGGCCCTAGAGGATAAAGCAAAAACTGCCTTTATTAGTACATGGAGTATATTCTGCTATAGAGTGAAACTATTTGGGTTCAAAAATACTGGAGCAACCTATCAAAGGATGGCAACTACTTTGTTTCATGACATGATCCATAAAGAAGTCGAGGTCTATGTAGATGACATGATGGTGAAGTTGGATACAAGGGAGCAACATTGCCAAAACCTAGAGCAATTTGAAAGAGCAGTGAAGTATAAGCTAAGATTGAACCCAAAGAAGTGTGTGTTTGGGGTCACTTTAGGCAAGTTATTGGGACATGTGATTGGTCCAAACAAAATCGAGATTGACCCTGACAAGGTTAAGGCAATCCATTATATACCAGCCCCTAAGACGGAGAAAGAAGTTTGGGGGGTTTATTGGCAGGTTGTAGTATATTAACAGGTTTATAGCAAAGCTTACAACAATCTGTGAACCTATTTTTAAAATGCTTAAAAAGAACCAGCCAGTCAAATGGAATGATGAATGTCAAAAGGCCTTTGAACATATTAAGGAATATTTACTGAATCCACCTATTTTGAAACCACCTAAACCCGGCAGACCATTATTACTATACTTAGCAGTAGAATAAGAGTTAATAGGAGCAATTTTGGCACAAGTAAATGAATCGGGCATTGAGTATGCAATTTACTACTTAAGTAGAAAGCTCCTGCCTTATGAGATTAAGTATAGTATCATTAAAAAGATCTACATAGTTATGGTTTGGTCTTCTAAGAAATTGCGATATTACTTTCAGTTTTATAGTGTGCAACCAATTTTTAGGATAGATCCAGTAAAATATCTAAGAGAAACACCTTTATTGATCAGGAAATATGGCAAATCGTTGATCATTTTGGAAGAATTTGAAATCGAGTATATAACCAGGAAAACCATTAAATGTAGAGCAGTAGCAGAATTTCTAGCCTAATAACCATTATCAGACAGTGAGGAAGTGATTCTAGAATTTCCCAATGAACATTTAGAGGCCATAGAAGTACAAGGATGAAATATGTACTTTGATGGAGCAGTAAATAGAAAAGGAGCAGGCCTAGGGGTAATTTGGAATCGCCCGAAGGGGAGCTCATTCCCCTAGCTAAGAAGTTGAAGTTTAGGGCAACCAATAATATGGTGGAATACAAAGCTTGTATTTTTGGCCTAGAAACCCTTATGATCATGAAAGTGGATAAGATACAGGTCTTTGGTGACTCTTTATTAGCAGTATCCCAAGTAAATGGTGAGTGGGAGTTGAAAAAAGAAAAATTGAAGCCATAACATGATGACTTAACTATGATGAAGAAGAATTTCAAGGAGTGCATATGTGTACATTTGCTAAGGAAAGAAAACCAGATGGCTGATGCCTTAGCTACCCTGGCTTTGGTATGGGAAGATCCTATTAAGTTATTTCTTAAGCCTCTGGTTTGGACCAGTTCATCGACTCCTTGTTATGAGTATAAAATAATCATGGAAACTGACACAAACTATGATGCATGGTATGACACCAATAGAAGGTTTTTGGAAAGTAGGGAGTATCCACAAGATGCAACAAAGGAAGAGAGAAGAGCTATAAGGTGATGGTCCTTGCAATACATCACCTTTAATAAAGAGTTGTATGGAAGATGGCCCGATGGAGTGCACCTAAGATGGTTGAGGAAGCCTAAAGTTGAGAAAATTATATTTGAGATACACGCAGGAAGTTGTGGACCTCATATGAATGGATTAGTCTTAGTTAAGAAGATAATCCAACAAGGCTACTATTGGTTGACCATGGAAAGAGAATGTATAGATTTTGTAAGAAAATGCCAACGGTGCTAGATGCATGGAAACTTGAACCATTTGCCTCCCAAAGAACTACATCCTATGTCTTCTCCCTGGCCTTTTGCAAGTTGGGGAATCGAAATTATTGGGGAGATACATACGACAGCTTCGAACGGTCATCAATTCATTATAGTAGCAGTGGATTATTTTTCGAAATGGGTTGAGGTTGAGTCTTTCAATAAGTTGAGGGAAAGGCAAATGGCTAGGTTTATTAAAGAGAATCTTATATACAGGTATGGAGTCCCACATAATGTGATATCAGATAATGGGGTGCTGTTTCAAGGAGAAGTTAAGGATTTGTTCTCAAAGTACTAGATTCATCATCACTGGTCTTCGCCTTATAGACCAAAGGCTAATGGTGCATTGGAAGAAACAAACAAAACGATTAAGTAGATTATGTCCAAAATGACCAAGAAATATAGGGATTGGTCAAAATGCTTCCTTTTGCTTTATAGGGGTACAGGACGAGTGTGCGAATCTCGATTGGAATGACGATGTTTTCCTTAGTTTATGGGATGGAAGCTGTATTGCCAATTGAAATCGAGATCAATTCATTGCGGGTAGTCCTAGAAGCTAAGTTGCCTGAGGTAGAGTGGGTAGAGAGTAGATATGCACAACTGGCCTTGTTAGAAGAAAGAAGGTTGAAAGCATTGTATCATCACCAGCTGTATCAAAGGAAAATTGCTCTAGCCTACAATAGAAGATTTAAGTTTAGAAAGCTTAAAGATGAGGATTTAGTATTGAAGCAATGCAAGCCTAACATTTCTGATCCAAGAGGGAAGTTTAGACCTAGTTGGGAAGGGTTGTTCATTGTGAAACAAGTCATGACCAAAGGAGCAGTCAAGTTGTCAGACATGGACGGGAACGAGTTCAGTGAGCCAGAGAACATTGACAGGTTGAAGAGGTTTTATGTTTAAAAAAAAGTCAAAGGAATAGAAAAGTGATTATTATTATTATTAAAATTTTTATTTAATATAAGTTTTTACAATTTTGTCATTCTAAAGAAGGAGGAAATCCATAGTCGAACAAAGCCATAAGAAAATCATCACCCGTTAGAGGAGGGGGCATATCATCCGTCTAATGACCACTTGAAGAAGAAGCACATGAACCTCTACTTCCCTGAAAATCGGTTTTATCATCACTTAAAAAGGGAGGAGACATACCATGGATATTAGCCCGAGGCCCCCTTAATGAAGAAGCACTTGGATCCCTCATGCCCTAAAATCAAAAGTATCAAAAATCCCATGCCTCTTATTGATACAATTCTTCAAAATGGGCGCCATGATGATGACTGGCGGCTAACTCTCCTTGAAGCTTTTTATTATGTTCCTCGAGCATCCAATGTGAGCCAGACAAGGGAAGGGTGAGTTCATGCATTTTCATGCATACATACAAGCATATATATGTCATTATGGAATTGGAAAACAAACCAGGTAATTTGAATCGAAGCCCTGCGAATAAGACGACATGCCTAAATGAGAGGGTGCATGCGGACAAAACTGCCCCTGTATTGAAGTATCATACAGAGGAGAAGCTCCATGACCAGGGGAGCCAACAACCTATAATGATCATACAAATAGTAAACACAAATTAAAAGGCAACAGCTGCATTGATAAAATAATAAATACTTGGGAGGTGCTAGCCCTGGGGTCGCCATAAGACTGGGAAAAAGGCTCACCCTCATTCTCTTCCTCATCTTCATCTTCTTCCTCATATTCCTCATCCTCTCCTTCCTCCATTGCCATTTCTTCTTCTTCACCACTAGAAAGCTAGCGAACGCCAGCAGGTGACACTTCAAAATTTAACAGCTGATCTCGGATAAATTGAGCATATGGTACATCCCGTGGAAGTAAGAAGATACTCCAATAAGGTTCTGGCATCTACATGATGTTTAGCACAAATAATGGAATGTCAGCTGGTACTCTCCACCGGTCTGGTCTAAGGAACCAACCATGTACTCTCTCATTGAGAAAGCAACCACAAGAGACAGGACCTACAGTAATTCAACGGGAGTTATGTAAGGGCATTGCGTTAGTCATGAACCTACTCTAGCCATTCCTTTCTTTGGTTCTCCATTAGGCAGGATCCACCTTTAGAAAAATAAATAGGTAATTTTGTTTTGCTCATGAGTTTTCTATTAATATTAATATTTTTTCTTTCTTGGTCCCAGGTTAGGCGACTCAAGTGGTAGTGATGGAAATGTAGGTGATGACTTTTTGGCACTTCCCTGAGGCCCGATAACCAGATACCTAGCCTTGGAAAATCAACCCATGGCTGCATAATGTTTGGAACCCTCACCAACTTATGCTCATATGCCCAAACCTGCACATGAAAGAGAAAATCGAGTTTATGCACATACATTATTCGGATTAATAGTTTTAAAAGAAAGTGATACCTCGGCAACGGCTGCAAAACCAATAAAGGATCTTTTCTTCCTATAGATTGCATCGAAAGAGTGGTAAATACAAGCTAGACCAGCTACTCCCCATGCGTAAGAATATACACTATCTAAGTCAAAAAGGGTGCGCAACAATGATAAGTGAATGACAGACTCGGTGCTACCCAAAATGGTTGCTCCCAGCAAATATAATAAAAAATCCTGAGTATACTGTTTCACTCTCTCGCCCTGCATGGGCCAAGTATACTTTACCCAATACTCTCGATTGGGCTCGTATCTGATTTTGTATGATCTCCTATACTAGGTGTAACACCCTGATACCTTATATAAGTACTATACATATCCCTTGTATACATACGGTAAGTATATAAAGTATAAGGATGTCACTTTTCGTTACCTTTTTAAAACCTGTAAAAGAATTTCAAACCATAATATGTTAATTTAAATAACATTTACCAAATCATTATCTTTATCAAAAACTTCATTTATACATATAACTATTTTCTCGTCATAAATACATCAATATAAAAGTTATACATGTATGCATTACTCTCTAGTTGGTCTCGACAAACTTTTACTCTTCTTGTGGCATAACGAAAGACTTCATATCTTCCACCTATTTACCTGCGCGAATACACACCCGCGCTAAGCCCGAGAGCTTAGTAGTCCAAATATAAAATACAACATATAGTATAGAAGTATTAACATATAATGATATATCAATTCAATGTATAATTAGTTCTTATCATATTTTCTTTTCTTTTTAATTGCATATTTCATATATCCTAACTAATTTTATATATGATGTATATATACATAATATTATCACTAACCCCAATCCATCACCAATACTCAAAATCAATATATTAATATACCCACATTATATGTATCATACCAATCATGAATCACATTTCAAATGCTCACAATAATATTGCAATACACACATTACATATCATACCAATTATGAATCACATTTCCAATGCTCACAATAATATTGCAATACACACATTACATATCATACCAATTATGAATCACATTTCCAATGCTCACAATAATATTACAATACACACATTACATATCATACCAATTATGAATCACATTCCAAATGGAATCCACCATAGATCTCATTACTCATTTATTTCAACACTTGTATTTCACCTTGGTAACAAAGACAGACTCGGGCCCAAAACACTAATATGCCATTCGACTTTCAGAGTTAATGCTTTGGTTTAATTATCACATTTATCATTATCCCAACTAGGCTTCAAGGATTAGGTTCAACCAAGCTTCAAGGGGAACAAAGCATACTAAGTATCAACCCAACTTGGCTTCAAGAACCAATCCAACCTAGCTTCAAGGGTTGTAACATCTCAATTAGGCTTCAAGGGCTAGACCCAACCAAGCTTCAAGGGTTGTAACATCTCAATTAGGCTTCAAGGGCTAGACCCAACCAAGCTTCAAGGGGAGTAAAACATGTTAAACTTCAACCCAACTTGGTTTCAAGGATCAAGTCCAACCTAACTTCAAGAGATTGTTACTATTAGGCATGCCACCAACAACAAAACTCTGAAAATGAATACCATATTAGACACACAATTCATTGATCATTCTATCATCAATATCATTCACAATTCTCATCATCATTTAGGCAAACATGCCTCACATATCTCAATTGAATTGTCATAGCCAATCACAATGGCTTCATATCACATTTGCATCATCATGGCCAATTACAATGGTTTCACAACATATCATATCTCAATCCACATGATACATATTACATCATTGATATAACATTTCAAAATATATTATTCATATAATACATTGCCATTCACAATGCATATAACATAACATTTCATCATTTCCCAAAACACATTAACACCATTCATTATTAGAGCATTTATCATAACAAATTGCACATACCTTAAGAATGATCCTCATTTCTTCTTACCTTTCCCATTTCATGTTTCATCCTTTATATTTATATATATATATATATATAGCAATTTACATTATTCATTTACATCCACAATATAATAGAGTATTTAACACATTCATCCAAATGTGTTAAGGTTCAAAGACATATAAGGATATACAATCAAATAGGGTTCATGCTTACCTTTTTAATGATCTTCACATCCTTCACATCATTCAATCATCACCTTAATCAAATTATATTAACAATATAATACACCCCTTAACACATTTGCAAACAAATGTGTTAAGTCTCAAATCATGTAAATAAATACAAACGTATAAATTGGTACTTACCTCAAGAACTATTCCCATCCATCTATACATTTCTTTTTTTCCAAGAATTCTCCACATTTAGGTTAATGCAACACAATTTCTTCTAAACCTAATCCAAAGATCATTATTCATAGGTTTAGAATCATCCATATACATTTGTTTAGGTCATTCTTTGTTTACAAAGTATTTAGAGTGTATATAAAATGTTTAGGAGCAAAAGACTTTTGAAGAATCAAACAATGCATGAAGAACCAAAACCATTACAGTAGCAAACACACCCAAGGGACACGGCCAAGCTTGTGGCCGTGTCTCTCAAGACCAAAACTCCCCGAGGCAGACACGGGCAAGGACACGGCCGTGTCTCTTAACACAACTCAGGCAGTAGCAAACACATTCAAAGGACACGGCCAAGCTTGTGGCCGTGTCACCCCAAAACCTATCCAACACGGCCAAAATTCTCTAGACTTGGCCGTGTCTCTCAAAAATAATAAGTCTTGGCCGTGTCTCAACTTGCTTTTGGCCGTGTCACTCAAGAACAAAACCCTAATTGTGGCTAAAACACTTCTAATGGCATTTAGACACAATATTCACAATTAACCATACATTTAATCATTCACCAATTCAAAACCCTAAAACCAACTTAACTCTTGATCCTTCACAATCAACATCCACTTAAACTTACAATCTTCACAACCAAACCAACACCAATTCAACCTTTTAACTTACAATCAATACTAACACTTATAAACACAACTCAAACACACCAAATCACAAAATCAACAAACCCTAATTCACTTCACACAAAACTTCAAAATAACCAAGAAAAACAAGAGAGTACTTACCTTAAATGAAGAAATTCCACAAATCTTTAACCAAATCCTTTGTTTCCTTCTTCAATTTAATTCTTGCATCAAGAACACCTCTCTTGCTCTCTCCTTTCTTGAATGGCCGGCACACCAAAGAGAAGAAAAGAAAAATAAACAAAAGTCAACTTCCTCTTCTTCTTTAAATCTCCACCAAGAGATTTTAACCAAGCAATTACCTATATACCCTTTTCCATTTAACTTAACTTTTGTCACTTGTATGCCCATAATAGTAATTTCACATATCCAAATAAATATCCTCTTTTATTGACTCTCCCTTTTGACTAATGTATATGTTAGTTATACCACCATATACCCAACATATACATTTCTCTCTACACCTTACTTTCCTTTTTAAAACAACACATACACATTCTCTTTTAATTTCTTTCCTCTTTCAAATCAAATATACATTCAATCCAATTAAAACAACAACAATATTCAAGACTTCTAGGGCATACATGGGGATATTACAATTCTCCCCCTCTAAAAAGAAATTTCGTCCTCGAAATTACCAATATCATAACAATTTATTCATAATACAATACCATCTTAACTTCCATATGAAGTTAATTATACGTTTAAGTCATTATATCATCAAATCATATAGCTTCAACTCTCCTCTTTAGAATCAACCACCTTCTTTAAATTCCATAACTCATCATTCTATATGTTTATACATCTTGTTACTTCCTTAATCAAACATTCAAAAGAACTCATTACATTTCTTGTTAATGTCTTTATACAAGAATCAGATCATTTTATAGTACACTTATACTCCATCTAATCTTTATATTTAATATATATTGTTCTTTCACTTCTTTGTAATTACTCTCTTAACTTTAACCTTAAAAACCATTGACTTATATCTGAGCATTAATTATCCCTTCATTACAATCACTGTCTAAATAGACATTTATCACCCTCAATAGATAACAAAATCCTGATTTTTCATAAATGGAGTTATTTCTTTAGCATGCTTTTCACTTAACTTACATATTAATACATTACCTTTCAACTTATTTTATAGATAACCAATCTTTTTCTCTTCTTATCATGATTTACAATTACTATAACTTCATTCATTCATCCAATCACCCTTTAAAAATTTTACATCATGTACATTACCATGTAAATAATTACACTCTTGGTACTATTATACACATTAAATTTCAATAATGATTCATAATCTTAGCCAATTCTAGATCCATTGATCTATCTGTCACAATATATCCACATTCAAATCTTATTCAACTCCAACCAACAATTAATGTATTTGACTTATCATAAAATTTCACCATATTCATATATGTATATATATAACTTCATTCCATTAGGGCAAATTTATGTTTAATTCCTGATCTCTTCCGATCCCTATTCAATCAAATTATCATAATAACAAATCACTTAAAATTATCTTTTAATATACACATAGTTTATTCACTTAAACCTCAAGTTAAATACCATCAACGTATTCAGTATAACTTTCAGTCATATTTTTTTTTTATATCTCCTCTCATTCCACATCATTATTATATTTATTTCGATTACCTTATTGTCATATCATCCATAACTCAAAACCTTTCCATAATTTCTTTTTCCTCTCTTAGCCTTCACAATTATAACCAAATTTTTAACATAAAATGATAAAGTACAACTTTATCCATCATAACTTTTAACTATACTTCTCAAACAAAATTTTCAATCTCACCAAATCTGTATTGCAATCATTTTATCTAAAATCCAAATCCATGGATAACAAATTAACCGATCAAATATACTAGACAAAACACATGGCTTTAAGAGATTAATATTCAAGCCTGGGACTTTCAAATCAATACTGTTCCTCTCATAATTTTATTCTCAATCTATACAAATACAAGGCTAAGGTATATCTCAAGAATTACATATTCCTTCTTTGCATTTTTGCTATATCAGAAGTTAACACATTCCAATTCTATTTCAAACCAATTTGCACTCGAATAAATGATCTTTATCAACTTAATTCATATTTCAACAATATTACTATATACATATTCAGTCATATGCAGTTCCCTTACAATTTCTATTCGTCACCTCATTTCTAATCCATCTACAATCTCTTATAATATATATATATATAGAACTTTCCATATGTGAATACTTTAAAATTCTAAATATCACATGATCATCACATTCAATGCTCATCATAACAATTTCCACTGTCCAATATTACTCAAGTCCCTTCCATATTCACTTCTAGCTTTACATAATTCAAGACCTAATCTCTCTTAGGTCCACTAATACATACAACATCATTTCCATATCACAAATTCTATAATTATACCACATACATATTTGTAAATCACCTTCATAATAATTTTCACATTTTTTTTTATATATATATCGTAATTTCATTCATATTGAAAAACTCAGTTCACAAATCATATACATGTATACACTTAATTATATGCTCTTATTTTATTTCCCTTTTTCATACATTCAATACAAATTTAATGTTTATCACTTTCTTTTAAACATTGTCATTCTCATTCTTCCAATATGATGTAAAGCATTTATTCACACTACAATGTATATATATATTCTGACTATACTAACACTTCACATTCATCTTGATCATATTCCCAATGTGACATCTCTTTCACTTTCGTCTTTAAAAAAAACATTTAATATACTTCCATAACCATCTTTACTCTTTGCAGTTAAAATGACTTAAAATAACTCATTTTCATTTGCTTATCCACTTCCCTTTTTACTTTAAAACAATTTCTCATACTATCAATCACATTACTCAATTCATAATGCTTTAATGTGGAATATTAGTCATTTCGCCTAGCTCATGTATTGAATATACATTAAACCATCAATATCCCAATAATTTTTTTTTTTCAAATTCCACTAAAACTTTAACTTCTCAATTTACTACTTTGTTTAAGCTTCAATTTACCAAACTCATCTTTTCTAATATCACTTAAAAAAAACATCTTCCAAATATATATCACAAAGCAATATAAAAACATATAATTTCCACAATCATAAAGCTCACTTCAAAAATCTCAAATATCACATATTATCACCATCACCATGAGCTTTCACAATACCCAAGCATCTCACATTTCTAACATTGAATTTACCAGGTTCGCATTAAAATAACAATATCAACTTATTTTCTTACTTAACCAATATCATCTCTTTTTCCTTTAACCAAAACCTTAACTTTATATATTATATCCCAAACTTTAAATAGTCACACTTTGTCTATATTAATCAACTCATTCAATATTCCACCATACTCTCCTCATTTAAATAACATAACTTTCAGTCTTAACAATCCAACAATATTTCCTCTGTCTAATAACCCCAACATAAACTTTATTATAAAGAGGTTCAAAGTGTAGAAGAAAGAGTACATGCTCTTATCTTAATTTGTTTTCAACTCATTTTCAACTTTATTCTCCTTTTCATTTCTTTATGTTTCAATTCATATTATGTCCTACATAATATTGCTCATAAACATCAACATTACATTCCATGTTGCACACAACATGACATTTTCATATGCATCATCAATATACATATATCACATTACATTTCACAATTCGTTTTCTTATAATCAATTAGGCACTGTGCCTTAATTATAATTCATTTCCAACATCATTGCCAACAATCATGGTTTCTCATCACATCAAAATAGTGTACATATATATCATCAACTATATTGAACATCTCATATAACACAAATATTCTACAATTCATATAATGCCACATCCGAGACCAACCTAGGTGTCAATGCATATGCACGTATTACAAATTTCATTTCAAAATTTTTCCTTTTTACTTCAATTTAAACTTTTCAAAAAAAAATTTTTTTCACTTAGGCCGAGAATCTCGAATCTAAGCTCTGATACCAAAACAATTGTAACACCCTGATACCTTATATAAGTACTATACATATCCCTTGTATACATACGGTAAGTATATAAAGTATAAGGATGTCACTTTTCGTTACCTTTTTAAAACCTGTAAAAGAATTTCAAACCATAATACGTTAATTTAAATAACATTTACCAAATCATTATCTTTATCAAAAACTTCATTTATACATATAACTATTTTCTCGTCATAAATACATCAATATAAAAGTTATACATGTATGCATTACTCTCTAGTTGGTCTCGACAAACTTTTACTCTTCTTGTGGCATAACGAAAGACTTCATATCTTCCACCTATTTACCTGCGCGAATACACACCCGCGCTAAGCCCGAGAGCTTAGTAGTCCAAATATAAAATACAACATATAGTATAGAAGTATTAACATATAATGATATATCAATTCAATGTATAATTAGTTCTTATCATATTTTCTTTTCTTTTTAATTGCATCTTTCATATATCCTAACTAATTTTATATATGATGTATATATACATAATATTATCACTAACCCCAATCCATCACCAATACTCAAAATCAATATATTAATATACCCACATTATATGTATCATACCAATCATGAATCACATTTCAAATGCTCACAATAATATTGCAATACACACATTACATATCATACCAATTATGAATCACATTTCCAATGCTCACAATAATATTGCAACACACACATTACATATCATACCAATTATGAATCCCATTTCCAATGCTCACAATAATATTGCAATACACACATTACATATCATACCAATTATGAATCCCATTTCCAATGCTCACAATAATATTGCAATACACACATTACATATCATACCAATTATGAATCACATTTCCAATGCTCACAATAATATTACAATACACACATTACATATCATACCAATTATGAATCACATTCCCAATGGAATCCACCATAGATCTCATTACTCATTTATTTCAACACTTGTATTTCACCTTGGTAACAAAGACAGACTCGGGCCCAAAACACTAATATGCCATTCGACTTTCAGAGTTAATGCTTTGGTTTAATTATCACATTTATCATTATCCCAACTAGGCTTCAAGGATTAGGTTCAACCAAGCTTCAAGGGGAACAAAGCATACTAAGTATCAACCCAACTTGGCTTCAAGAACCAATCCAACCTAGCTTCAAGGGTTGTAACATCTCAATTAGGCTTCAAGGGCTAGACCCAACCAAGCTTCAAGGGTTGTAACATCTCAATTAGGCTTCAAGGGCTAGACCCAACCAAGCTTCAAGGGGAGTAAAACATGTTAAACTTCAACCCAACTTGGTTTCAAGGATCAAGTCCAACCTAACTTCAAGAGATTGTTACTATTAGGCATGCCACCAACAACAAAACTCTGAAAATGAATACCATATTAGACACACAATTCATTGATCATTCTATCATCAATATCATTCACAATTCTCATCATCATTTAGGCAAACATGCCTCACATATCTCAATTGAATTGTCATAGCCAATCACAATGGCTTCATATCACATTTGCATCATCATGGCCAATTACAATGGTTTCACAACATATCATATCTCAATCCATATGATACATATTACATCATTGATATAACATTTCAAAATATATTATTCATATAATACATTGCCATTCACAATGCATATAACATAACATTTCATCATTTCCCAAAACACATTAACACCATTCATTATTAGAGCATTTATCATAACAAATTGCACATACCTTAAGAATGATCCTCATTTCTTCTTACCTTTCCCATTTCATGTTTCATCCTTTATATTTATATATATATATAGCAATTTACATTATTCATTTACATCCACAATTTAATAGAGTATTTAACACATTCATCCAAATGTGTTAAGGTTCAAAGACATATAAGGATATACAATCAAATAGGGTTCATGCTTACCTTTTTAATGATCTTCACATCCTTCACATCATTCAATCATCACCTTAATCAAATTATATTAACAATATAATACACCCCTTAACACATTTGCAAACAAATGTGTTAAGTCTCAAATCATGTAAATAAATACAAACATATAAATTGGTACTTACCTCAAGAACTATTCCCATCCATCTATACATTTCTTTTTTTCCAAGAATTCTCCACATTTAGGTTAATGCAACACAATTTCTTCTAAACTTAATCCAAAGATCATTATTCATAGGTTTAGAATCATCCACATACATTTGTTTAGGTCATTCTTTGTTTACAAAGTATTTAGAGTGTATATAAAATGTTTAGGAGCAAAAGACTTTTGAAGAATCAAACAATGCATGAAGAACCAAAACCATTACAGTAGCAAACACACCCAAGGGACACGGCCAAGCTTGTGGCCATGTCTCTCAAGACCAAAACTCCCCGAGGCAGACACGGGCAAGGACACTGCCGTGTCTCTTAACACAACTCAGGCAGTAGCAAACACATTCAAAGGACACAGCCAAGCTTGTGGCCGTGTCACCCCAAAACCTATCCAACACGGCCAAAATTCTCTAGACTTGGCCGTGTCTCTCAAAAATAATAAGTCTTGGCCGTGTCTCAACTTGCTTTTGGCCGTGTCACTCAAGAACAAAACCCTAATTGTGGCCAAAACACTTCTAATGGCATTTAGACACAATATTCACAATTAACCATACATTTAATCATTCACCAATTCAAAACCCTAAAACCAACTTAACTCTTGATCCTTCACAATCAACATCCACTTAAACTTACAATCTTCACAACCAAACCAACACCAATTCAACCTTTTAACTTACAATCAATACTAACACTTATAAACACAACTCAAACACACCAAATCACAAAATCAACAAACCCTAATTCACTTCACACAAAACTTCAAAATAACCAAGAAAAATAAGAGAGTACTTACCTTAAATGAAGAAATTCCACAAATCTTTAACCAAATCCTTTGTTTCCTTCTTCAATTTAATTCTTGCATCAAGAACACCTCTCTTGCTCTCTCCTTTCTTGAATGGCCGGCACACCAAAGAGAAGAAAAGAAAAATAAACAAAAGTCAACTTCCTCTTCTTCTTTAAATCTCCACCAAGAGATTTTAACCAAGCAATTACCTATATACCCTTTTCCATTTAACTTAACTTTTGTCACTTGTATGCCCATAATAGTAATTTCACATATCCAAATAAATATCCTCTTTTATTGACTCTCCCTTTTGACTAATGTATATGTTAGTTATACCACCATATACCCAACATATACATTTCTCTCTACACCTTACTTTCCTTTTTAAAACAACACATACACATTCTCTTTTAATTTCTTTCCTCTTTCAAATCAAATATACATTCAATCCAATTAAAACAACAACAATATTCAAGACTTCTAGGGCATACATGGGGATATTACACTAGGGACTATTACCGATCAACTGTCAAATTTCTTCTTCCTTTAAGATGTTGTTGATCAAAGGGACAAGGGTTCCGTCACATCGAAGATCAGTTATAGCAGCAAATTCGATTGGACCAATTATCATTTCACCAACGGGCAAGTGAATAGTATGAGTTGTGTCTTGCCATAGTTCTTTCAGTGCTTAGATCATGCTTTGATCAATTTGACAGCCCCATGTTAGCAATTGCAAAATGAAGTCCTTGAAACCACTTTCTCAAACCATTCTCTTTACTACAGGTGGGGCCCGGTCATACCATTTGCAAGCCTTATGAATATTTCCTCCCACTTTAATATCACAACCATCATGTTGTCCACATACAGGTAAGCTAAGGTACGTATGCATGTAAATTCCAATTCATATTTTTATACAGTAACTTATCTACATTAACCTTTACTTTACATTTTGTTATATATATATATATATAATTACCACGACATAACTTATTCTACATATTTTCATAAGTTTTGATGCTTTAAAAGTTTCATGCATTACTGTGTAAATTTTGATATACATATTTTTGTACACTAATTCTCTTATTATATTAATTTTAACATGCATTTTTATAACAATTTCCACTGTAATTTTCTATTACATCAACAGTTTCCTGAATAGCTTTGTACATTTCATTTTATAAATTTTTTTTTGTGCACTCATGTTTATACCTTTTGCTATATGCATATTTTGTATATTAATTTCTATAAAATTTCACAGTAGGAATTTTCCATACATAATCATAATCATACATATTTTTTCTTGTATAATTCACATAAAAAATTAAATAGACAGCAAAATACCACTTATTGGTGTTTTTTCATTGGAGCTAAAATAAGTTCACTGGCTTAGTACATGTTTAAACCAATTACATTAATTAAACACATACCTTAGTACAAAACCCTAAAATAGCATAACCTTCACCATTGAAGGTTCTCCATTCCAACTCAATCCAATTATCAATCCAAGCTCATATTCATCACTTATATCATTAAACAACATGCTTTAACCATTAAAATCAAACAATTCACCATCTTTGAAAAATCTCTTTTCCAAAACCCTAAATCAGCACTTGCATTCTTAAACTCTATTTAAACTTAGCCAAATTCATCATTTGACTTCAAAATAATTGTTTATACATCAAAATAACACATTTAGAACTAAATTGTATAATTAAATCACATAAATACAAAAGTCCAATTCTCCCATAACCCTAAATTTTTTCTCTTCACCAATCTTTAATCAAACTTAACCATTTCTTCAATACAACCTAAAATTTATTGTTAACCACTTAAAATAACTTCATTCATACCAAAATAGACAATTAAAACATACTACTTCACGATTCCAAATCAAGCATATTCCAAACTTTCATGGAAAACCAAAGAAAAAGTGAGTAAACTTACTAATTCAAGTGGAAATCACCAAATCTTCACTTGGAATCTTGAAAATACTTCAACTTTGGAAGCTTGGAAGAAGCAAAAATCCTCTCTTGGTGGCTATGGAAAATCAGCTTGGAGAAAGAAGAAGAAGAAGATGAAAAATAGATTTTAATTTCTCTTTCCATCCACTCACATTTTAACCATATATATATTATTATATTAATTATTTCATTAATAAAAACATTAATTTTCCTATTCCATACAAAAATAAAATATTTTTGAATTATTTTTTAAATTTTAATTTTTTAAGTTTAATTACAAAAATGCCATTGGACTTTGACTTTTCTTTTAAAAGAGTTGACTTTTTTGTTGAGTTATATATATTATGTATATTTCACATATACATTCCACTTTTTGATTTAAAATTATTCCATTTATCATTTAAAATCATTTATTTGATTTATCTAATTTAATTTTAATTTATTTTATTTAATTTTTAAAAATTAGGGATATTACATGGTATGTGGTTTTGTTTAATTTGTGAAAAGATGTATTTGAGCATTTGAAATGAGAATATGAGCCACATTGTGAGTGTGGCAAGCAAATATATTTTTATGGTTGGAAAATAGTAAAATAATGTGAAAAGTGAGGCTAAAGTATCAATATGATTGAAGCATATGAAAGACATTCAAATTGCATATGAAGCATATGGAAAACGTGATATTTATCATAAAATGTAAAGAAATACAGAGAAACGATGGGAAAAGTACTTGAAAGTGATGAATGGCTAAAGTGGCTATGTGATATGATAATATGAGATGATTATGTGAATTGAAAATGTATAAGAAATGTGTGATGCCTTGTATAGTATCTTGTTCCAAAGCTTTGTCTTTGGTGATATGAATATGGGATGTCATAACATGATTTGCCTTCAGGCTCGACACTAGATGTCACTATTATTTACCTTCGGGCTAGACACTAGACGTCACTATTATTTGCCTTCGAGGTGTCGCCTATGATATTGTTTAGCTTTGGGGTATACGCTGGGCATTACAATACACTAGAACAATGTCTCTAGAACTTGATTATTATTTAGGGTTACTTAGGCCCAATGCATGTGATTATAGTATTTTGATGAAATTTATGAAAGTGTACAAATGAATGTTAAATTGTGATGATAGTATGATTGGCTTTATGATATGATATGTAATGTGTAAGTGTGTATTAAGTGAATAAGATTAAAAAAAATGGTATTATACAATTATAAGATAATGAGTATGAAAATATGTTTAATGGATGCAATGCAGTAATATTATTTAAAGCTGCTATGAGATAAAGAATATAAGTATATATAAGGAGTGTTGTGTTCATGATGATATGCATTAGTTTTCAAAATTGTTTTTATTATCAAAATATGCACCACTAAGCTTTCGAGCTTAGCGCGGTAGTCTATATTATGCGGTAGCCTCTGTAGGTACTCTTGAATCTCTTGAATCTATTGATGCTCCAAAGATCAATCAGCATTAACTTGAAGAAAAGACTCAAGATCTACCTAAGGATTGGCAATACAAGAAAGATCATCCTAAGGAACTCATCATTGGAGAAACATCTAAGGGATTAATTACTAGATCTAAAATTAATCATGTAGATGTTAATTTTGCTTTTGTTTCTCAAATTGAGCCAAAGACTGTTGAGGAGGCTTTAAATGATGAAAATTGGATAACTGCAATGCAAGATGAACTTAATCAATTTGAAAGAAATAATGTTTGGCAACTTACTCCTAGACCTACAGATCACTCTATAATAGGATGCAAATGGGTCTATAGGAATAAGCTTGATGAAAATGGTCACATTATTAGAAATAAAGCAAGATTGGTAGCCAAAGGCTATAATCAAGAAGAAGGTATTGACTATGATGAAACCTTTGCCCCCGTAGCTAGATTAGAAGCTATTAGAATATTACTTGCTTTTGCATGTCATATGAACTTTAAGCTTTTTCAAATGGATGTTAAAAGTGCATTTCTAAACGGACTTATAAGCAAAGAAGTTTATGTAGAACAACCTCCTAGTTTTGAAAACTACAAATTTTCTGATCATGTTTTCAAACTTACCAAAGCTTTATATGGATTGAAACAAGCACCTAGAGCTTGGTATGATAAACTTTGTAATATCCTCATTTATGCCCTAGAAGTTTTGAGTATGTTGTTGTTATTGTGGTTGTTGATATATATATTGGGAAGTGAATGTTTGTGCATATATGTGTTAAATTGTAAGAGAAAAGAAATGGGAAGAGAATGTATATGTATATGTGTTTTGGAGAAGAAATTTAGGGTTTAGAGACAAATGTATATGTTGTTTATATGATGATATAATTAACATATACATTGGTCAAATGAAGAGTCAAGGTGATGGTTAAGTGGAAGAAGATATTTTTGGTTGTTAATGAAATTACTATAAAGGGCTTATATGAGACAAAGAGTTAGTTATATGGTTAAGGGTGTTTTGGTAATTTTCCTTGTAAGATGCATGGTGGAGATTAAAAGAAGAAAAGGTGTTTGACTTGTGCATTTTCTTCTTTCTTTCTTGAAGTGGCCGGATTCTCCATAGACAAAGAGAGAAAGAGAGGTGATCTTGAGGTTTGAAGCATTTTGAAGAAAGAAACAAGGGTTTTGGTTAAAGATTTGTGGATTTCTTCATTTGAGGTAAGATCTTTTCTTTAATTTCTTCAATTCTTTTGAAGTGGTGTGAGAAAGGAATTAGGGTTTGTTGGTTTGATGATGAGAAGTTGAGTTGGTGAAGGTGTTGGAAGTGATTGTGTTGAGTAAGAGTTGTGTTTAGTGAAATTGTTTCTGTTTTACAATTAGTAAAGGCTGTGATTTGTATGATTTTTAATTAATTATAGAAAAATGTTCTTGAAGTAAATTTTTGATATGTTGTGCCTCTATGAGTCTAGAATGACTGAAAAATATGTTGATTCGATTTTGGAATGGTTATGAGTTTAGAAAAATTATTTTCATTAGACCTGTTCCAGCAGGTACCTTAACTGGGACAGCTATATTTCGTGATTTTTAATAAAATGTAGAAAAATCATATTCAATTGAATTTTGGATATGTTGTTGCTTAGTGAGTCTAGTATTTGAGAAAAATAATTTGGAATCACATTGATTGAATTTGATTTATGGAATTCACAAAGTTCAGAACTGCTGCCAGGATGCAGGGCAATTGGGGCAGTCTGGTTAGGTGAACTATTTGACCAAGATTTTGTGTTCAGTTTGATCTGAAATTTTAAAGGGATGATTTTAAGATACAAAACTAAATTCTGTAAAAATTTTAGAATTTTTAGTCAAGTAGATTATTTTATACAATTTTTCAAAATAAGGATAAAATGGAGTTTAAAACCAGAATGTACTATTTATGGTTAGGGTTTTAATTCTTTGTTCTTCTTGCATTGCTTTGGTTCTCCAAAGGTAGGTTGGTCCTTAAACCTAACCCTAAACACTTTAAACACACTTGAATCAATGAATGTTATAATCAATTGTTCTTTGCCCTAATTGCATTGTTGAGATTGAACAATGTTATGTTGTGCATTGTGAATGGTAATGTGTTTCATGAGTAATGTGGAATGAAATGTTAATATTTATGAATGATGCTATGTGAGATATAATGTGATCATGGATGAGATATATATATATATATACTTGAATAATGAGATGTTATATTGTGAAATGAAATGTGAAGCCATTGTTATTGGCTAAGATGATGTAATTGAAAGAAAGAAGGCATGTTTGCCTAAATGTGATGAGAATTGAGAATGGAAATGAATTGTTTGTTTAATATGTTATTCAGTTTCAGAGTTCTGGATTTGGGTGGCATGCCTAAGAAATGATAAAAGGTAACAGTCTTGCCGGGTTGAGGATCTCCTCATATGTGTTGAGTTGATGATCCAAGAGACTGGGTCTGTTACACTATGAGATATATGATTTGTAACAGTCTTGCCGGGTTGAGGATCTCCTCATATGTGTTGAGTTGATGATCCAAGAGACTGGGTCTGTTACACTATCCATGGATAGAGATACATGTATATACATTGCCTACGGGCGTGATTATTGTGACTATGAACCAAAGCAGTAACTCTGAACTCTGAATATCATATTAAATACTTGTTGGGCCCATAGGTGTCAGGGTTATATGAATGTCCTAAATAATGTTATGAGTTAATGAAATGAGATGTTGGTTATTGAGTATGATTGATTAATGTTGAATGTGGCATTGCATTACATTAAAGCATACCATTAGCATGTTTTATCTTACTAAGCCGTTGGCTTAGCGCGAATGTGATTCTTCGCGCAGGTGACAAGGAAGAACCAGAGAGTTCCTCTAGGCCGAGTCGAGCCTAGATTTTGAAGATTGAATAGTGGGCTTTAAGATCGAAGACTGACTGCCAAACATGTATAAATTTTATGTGTTGTAAAACTTGAGTTTTGATGTATATGAATTTGTAAATATTGTTACTTTCCGTTACATAGTGAACAAAGATTTTATCTGCTGTATTTCATAATAAACCTTTACTTTATTTTGTACTATAAGTGTAAATCCTTTTTGCAGGTTGTAGTTGAGGTTATAAGGGGGATTTATTGGAAGTGTACTGAGAATGATTTTGTTTGCATTGGTTTGTGTAAAAATGTTTTCAAAAATTAGAAAAAAACCAGTTTTGTCGACACTTGGGATTGAATTTTTAGGCAAAACTATGGCAAAATTTCTATAAAAATCGGAACAAAAATTTGACTAAGTAAAAGTGGTAGCAACATTAGGATAGGGTGGCGCCTCTACTCAGCTTACACACGTAGGTCGGGAAGGGGTGTTACAATTTTTGGTATCAGAGCCTAGGTTTGAGATTCTCAACCTAGATCAATTGTAAGAAAAAGAATATTTTGATTTTTAAAGTGGGTTTTTGAGTAAAATACATGTTTTGGTATGGCAGTCTTTGATCTTTAATGAGGAATATTCTGCTGTGTTTGCAGATATAGGTAGAGATGGCATCTCATTCGCGACAATCTGTTGAGGGTAGTGCCGAGAGTATTGCTCCTGCTGAGGGAGCTAGGGTTGATAGTGTTGAGGAGGCACCTGCTTCGGTGTCGGGTAGACCAGCTGGGGAGGAGGTTCCGCCAGCCTGGTTTAGGCCTATGTTGGAAGCTATGAGACAAGCACCTGTGCAACCACAGCCACCGCCACCACTCCCTCAGCCTTCAGTACCAGTAAGGCACTATGATAAGCTAAGGAAATATGGAGCAGAGGATTTCTTTGGTACAGTTGATCCGGCTGTAGCAGAACAGTGGCTTGATAGAGTTCAGAGGGTATTTGTGCAGTTGCAAGCCACTTCAGAGGAGAAGTTTGACTATGCAAGATCTTTGCTACAGAAGGATGCCTACGACTGGTGGAAGACAGTGCCCCATTCTATGGATGATCCACCAACCTTGTCTTATGCGGATTTTCTGAGAGAATTTGAGTTGAAGTATACTCCTAGGGAGTATAAAGATGGGAAGAAAAGAGAGTTTCTAGATTTGAAGCAAGATCATCGGACCGTAACTGAGTATGAAGTTGAGTTTATTCGACTGAGTCAGTATGCTGGGGGTATCATTACTGATGAGATTGATAGATGTCGGCGATTTGAGGAGGGATTGAGGCCCTCGATCATGTGCTTAGTGGCTGGATCCAGATATCAGGATTTCTCACAGCTTGTGGCAGCAGCTCGAAGTGTAGAGCGAGCTCAAGTTATTGCAGCTGCTTCAGAGGAAGAGGTTAGGGTTAGAAGGCCCCAGTTCGAGGCAGGGTCTTCTTCTGCGAAGAGGGGTAGAGGAAGTTTTGTTCCTCGGAGTAGTAGGAGCCAGAGACCAGTGGGTAGGTCAGTGCAGTTCCAGAGGCAGAGATTTAGACCTGCAGCTTCAGTAGCGAGTGCTCCTACTCCTGGAGTTCAGAGATCCACCTTACCTGTGTGTAACCAGTGTGGTGGAAGACATGGGGGCGTTTGTTGGAGGCATAGTAGATCAGGGGTATGCTTCAGGTGTGGATCACCTGACCACTTTGTGAGAGACTATCCTGAGAGGCAGGATCAGATGCCAGTTGATTCTGCTGCTTCTCGAGCTAGTGTGAGGGGAGGCAGAGGAGGCAGAGGTGCCAGCCGGGGAGGTAGACCAGGATTCAGTTCTAGAAGAGGTGCTACATCCAGGGAGGGTAGACCAGAGGAGGTTGGATCTTCCCAGAGGATGTATGTTATGCAGAGACAGCCAGATACATCGGCAGTCATAGCTGGTACTTTTTCTTTATTTAATACTCCAGTACTTGCTTTGATTGATCCGGGTTCCACACATTCATATATTAGTGCATCTGTTTTGCCTGTATCTGATTTGCATGCTGAGTCCCTAGGATTTGATGTGTTGGTAACAAATCCGTTAGGGCATAGTGTGGTTGTGAGTAAGGTGCATAGAGATAGTGCAGTAGTGGTGCAGGGTGAGGAGTTCCTTGGGGATTTGATTGAGATGCCATTTAAGGAATATGACGTGATCTTAGGTATGGATTGGCTATCTCGACATGAAGCTGTGGTGGATTGTAAAAAGAAAATTGTTTCTTTGAGAACGGGTGATGGTAGAGAGGTGATAGTATCTAATGAGCAGGAACAGCTAGCCTCCTTATTTGTTTCAGCTGTTGCAGCCAGGAGGTTGATTAGAAAGGGGTGTGAAGCCTATCTTGCTCATGTGGTGGATACTAGAGTGAAGGGTTCCCCTATTGATAGCATTGCCACAGTTGCTGAGTTCCCGGATGTGTTTCCAGAGGAGTTGCCAGGGTTGCCTCCTGAGAGAGAGGTGGAGTTCGGTATTGAATTGTTGCCTGGTACCACTCCTATCTCTATTACTCCTTATAGAATGGCACCAGCAGAATTGAGGGAGTTGAAAGTGCAATTACAGGAGTTGTTGGACAAAGGATTCATTCGCCCCAGTGTTTCTCCTTGGGGAGCTCCTGTGCTATTTGTGAAGAAGAAAGATGGTACTATGAGGTTGTGTATCGATTATAGGCAATTGAACAAGGTGACTATTAAAAATAAATATCCTTTGCCTAGAATCGATGATCTCTTTGATCAGTTGAAGGGAAGGTCAGTGTTCTCCAAAATTGATTTGAGATCTGGGTACCATCAGCTGAGGGTAAGAAGTGAAGATGTTCCTAAGGGCATTATGAGTTTTTAGTTATGCCTTTTGGTCTAACGAATGCACCTGCAGCTTTTATGGATTTGATGAATAGGGTGTTTAGGCCCTATTTGGATCAGTTTGTAGTGGTCTTCATTGATGATATACTGGTGTATTCGCGGAATGAAGAGGAGCATGATATGCATCTGCGGATTGTGTTGCAGATTTTGAGAGAGAATCAGTTATTTGCCAAATTGTCGAAGTGTGAGTTCTGGTTGGATCAAGTTGCTTTTCTCGGACATATTGTTTCTGCAGAAGGCATCAGAGTTGATCCGAGCAAAGTTGAAGCCATTTTAAATTGGAGTCCACCCAAGTCTGTGACAGAGATTAGAAGTTTTCTGGGTTTGGCAGGCTATTACCGACGGTTTGTGAAAGGGTTTTCTTTGATAGCTACTCCACTCACCAGATTACTTCGAAAGGGAGTGAGATTTGTGTGGACAGATCAGTGTCAGGCTAGTTTTGAGCAGTTGAGAGAGTTGTTGACTCAAGCGCCTGTTCTTACTTTACCTGTTGAAGGCAAACCATATGTGATCTACAGTGATGCTTCACATAGAGGTTTGGGGTGTGTATTGATGCAGGAAGGGAAAGTTATAGCTTATGCATCTCGACAGTTGAAACCGCATGAGCTTAACTATCCGACCCATGATTTAGAATTGGCTGCCATTGTGTTTGCATTAAAGATTTGGCGCCACTATCTGTTTGGGGAGAAATGTTTCATCTACACTGATCACAAGAGTTTGAAGTATTTGGGTGTCCAGAAAGAACTCAATCTTCGTCAGAGGAGATGGTTAGAATTGATTAAAGACTACGACTGCTTGATTGACTATCATCCAGGTAAAGCAAATGTTGTTGCTGATGCCTTGAGTCGGAAGTCTTTAGCTGGTTTAACTGTTTACTCGCTCTCGTTGCTTGTTGAGTTGAGAGCATTGCATGCCAGTTTTGTACCTTGTGTTGATGGTGCATTATTGGCACAGTTGCAATTAAAGCCGATTTTGTTAGATCAGATCAAAGAAGCTCAGTTGGCCGATAAGAAGATTCAGAAGATTTTTTCAGATTGCAAGAATGGGAAGACTAGAGATTTTGTTGTGAAAGATGATGGGAGTCTCTGGTTTAAGAACCGATTGTGTGTACCCGATGATGCTGATTTGAAAAGAGTCATTTTAGAAGAAGCTCATCAGTCAATGTTTGCTATGCATCCGGGTAATACGAAGATGTATCATGATTTGAGACAGCATTATTGGTGGATTGGTTTGAAGAGAGACATTGCTGAGTTTGTATCGAAATGTCTCACTTGTCAGAAGGTTAAAGCAGAGCATCAATTTCCAACCGGGTTGCTTCAACCATTGTCAGTGCCAGAATGGAAGTGGGAAAGAGTGACAATGGATTTTGTGTCTTGTTTGCCATTGACACAAAAGAAGCATGATGCTATATGGGTGATTGTGGATAGATTGACTAAAACAGCTCATTTCCTTCCGGTTCGAATGGATTACTCTTTGGAGAGATTGGCTGAGCTGTATATCCATGAGATTGTGAAACTGCATGGTGTTCCAACTTCTTTAGTGTCTGATCGAGATCCCAGGTTTACTTCCAGATTTTGGAAGAGTTTGCATAGTGCTTTAGGTTCTCGACTGCACTTCAGCACTGCTTTTCATCCACAGACGGATGGACAGTCAGAGAGGGTGATACAGATTATTGAGGACATGTTGAGAAGCTGTGTCATCGATTTCTCTGGAAGTTGGGATAGGTTTTTACCTCTTGTGGAGTTTGCTTACAACAACAGTCACCAATCCAGCATTGGTATGGCACCGTTTGAAGCATTGTATGGCAGACGGTGTAGGACACCTCTTTGTTGGAATGAGCTTGGAGATAATAAGTTGGTTGGTCCTGATTTGATTCAAGAAACTGAAGATAAAGTAAAGTTGATTCGAGGCAGGTTAAAAGCAGCTTCAGACCGACAGAAGTCTTATGCAGATCTAAAAAGGAGAGATATAGAGTTTGATGTTGGAGATAAGGTATTTCTGAAAGTGTCTCCTTGGAAGAAAATTTTGAGGTTCGGTCGGAAAGGAAAATTGAGTCCTCGTTTCATTGGGCCGTATGAAGTGTTAGAAAGAGTTGGGCCAGTGGCGTATCGACTTGCTTTGCCACCTGAGTTGGATCGTATTCATAATGTATTCCATGTTTCTATGTTGAGGAGATATAGGTCGGATCCATCTCATGTGTTGCCATTTGAGTCTATTGAAGTGAGCCCAGATTTGACATTTGAAGAGGAACCAGTTGCTATCTTGGCACGAGAAGTGAAAGAGTTAAGGAACAAGAGAGTGCCATTGGTGAAGATTCTTTGGAAGAATCATGCAAAAGAAGAAGCGACTTGGGAAAGTGAGCATACCATGCGAGAGCAGTATCCGCAATTGTTTCAGCTTTGATATCAGGTAATTTCGAGGACGAAATTTTCTGTTTAGAGGGGGAGAATTGTAATATCCTCATTTATGCCCTAGAAGTTTTGAGTATGTTGTTGTTATTGTGGTTGTTGATATATATATTGGGAAGTGAATGTTTGTGCATATATGTGTTAAATTGTAAGAGAAAAGAAATGGGAAGAGAATGTATATGTATATGTGTTTTGGAGAAGAAATTTAGGGTTTAGAGACAAATGTATATGTTGTTTATATGATGATATAATTAACATATACATTGGTCAAATGAAGAGTCAAGGTGATGGTTAAGTGGAAGAAGATATTTTTGGTTGTTAATGAAATTACTATAAAGGGCTTATATGAGACAAAGAGTTAGTTATATGGTTAAGGGTGTTTTGGTAATTTTCCTTGTAAGATGCATGGTGGAGATTAAAAGAAGAAAAGGTGTTTGACTTGTGCATTTTCTTCTTTCTTTCTTGAAGTGGCCGGATTCTCCATAGACAAAGAGAGAAAGAGAGGTGATCTTGAGGTTTGAAGCATTTTGAAGAAAGAAACAAGGGTTTTGGTTAAAGATTTGTGGATTTCTTCATTTGAGGTAAGATCTTTTCTTTAATTTCTTCAATTCTTTTGAAGTGGTGTGAGAAAGGAATTAGGGTTTGTTGGTTTGATGATGAGAAGTTGAGTTGGTGAAGGTGTTGGAAGTGATTGTGTTGAGTAAGAGTTGTGTTTAGTGAAATTGTTTCTGTTTTACAATTAGTAAAGGCTGTGATTTGTATGATTTTTAATTAATTATAGAAAAATGTTCTTGAAGTAAATTTTTGATATGTTGTGCCTCTATGAGTCTAGAATGACTGAAAAATATGTTGATTCGATTTTGGAATGGTTATGAGTTTAGAAAAATTATTTTCATTAGACCTGTTCCAGCAGGTACCTTAACTGGGACAGCTATATTTCGTGATTTTTAATAAAATGTAGAAAAATCATATTCAATTGAATTTTGGATATGTTGTTGCTTAGTGAGTCTAGTATTTGAGAAAAATAATTTGGAATCACATTGATTGAATTTGATTTATGGAATTCACAAAGTTCAGAACTGCTGCCAGGATGCAGGGCAATTGGGGCAGTCTGGTTAGGTGAACTATTTGACCAAGATTTTGTGTTCAGTTTGATCTGAAATTTTAAAGGGATGATTTTAAGATACAAAACTAAATTCTGTAAAAATTTTAGAATTTTTAGTCAAGTATATTAGTTTATACAATTTTTCAAAATAAGGATAAAATGGAGTTTAAAACCAGAATGTACTATTTATGGTTAGGGTTTTAATTCTTTGTTCTTCTTGCATTGCTTTGGTTCTCCAAAGGTAGGTTGGTCCTTAAACCTAACCCTAAACACTTTAAACACACTTGAATCAATGAATGTTATAATCAATTGTTCTTTGCCCTAATTGCATTGTTGAGATTGAACAATGTTATGTTGTGCATTGTGAATGGTAATGTGTTTCATGAGTAATGTGGAATGAAATGTTAATATTTATGAATGATGCTATGTGAGATATAATGTGATCATGGATGAGATATATATATATATATACTTGAATAATGAGATGTTATATTGTGAAATGAAATGTGAAGCCATTGTTATTGGCTAAGATGATGTAATTGAAAGAAAGAAGGCATGTTTGCCTAAATGTGATGAGAATTGAGAATGGAAATGAATTGTTTGTTTAATATGTTATTCAGTTTCAGAGTTCTGGATTTGGGTGGCATGCCTAAGAAATGATAAAAGGTAACAGTCTTGCCGGGTTGAGGATCTCCTCATATGTGTTGAGTTGATGATCCAAGAGACTGGGTCTGTTACACTATGAGATATATGATTTGTAACAGTCTTGCCGGGTTGAGGATCTCCTCATATGTGTTGAGTTGATGATCCAAGAGACTGGGTCTGTTACACTATCCATGGATAGAGATACATGTATATACATTGCCTACGGGCGTGATTATTGTGACTATGAACCAAAGCAGTAACTCTGAACTCTGAATATCATATTAAATACTTGTTGGGCCCATAGGTGTCAGGGTTATATGAATGTCCTAAATAATGTTATGAGTTAATGAAATGAGATGTTGGTTATTGAGTATGATTGATTAATGTTGAATGTGGCATTGCATTACATTAAAGCATACCATTAGCATGTTTTATCTTACTAAGCCGTTGGCTTAGCGCGAATGTGATTCTTCGCGCAGGTGACAAGGAAGAACCAGAGAGTTCCTCTAGGCCGAGTCGAGCCTAGATTTTGAAGATTGAATAGTGGGCTTTAAGATCGAAGACTGACTGCCAAACATGTATAAATTTTATGTGTTGTAAAACTTGAGTTTTGATGTATATGAATTTGTAAATATTGTTACTTTCCGTTACATAGTGAACAAAGATTTTATCTGCTGTATTTCATAATAAACCTTTACTTTATTTTGTACTATAAGTGTAAATCCTTTTTGCAGGTTGTAGTTGAGGTTATAAGGGGGATTTATTGGAAGTGTACTGAGAATGATTTTGTTTGCATTGGTTTGTGTAAAAATGTTTTCAAAAATTAGAAAAAAACCAGTTTTGTCGACACTTGGGATTGAATTTTTAGGCAAAACTATGGCAAAATTTCTATAAAAATCGGAACAAAAATTTGACTAAGTAAAAGTGGTAGCAACATTAGGATAGGGTGGCGCCTCTACTCAGCTTACACACGTAGGTCGGGAAGGGGTGTTACAATTTTTGGTATCAGAGCCTAGGTTTGAGATTCTCAACCTAGATCAATTGTAAGAAAAAGAATATTTTGATTTTTAAAGTGGGTTTTTGAGTAAAATACATGTTTTGGTATGGCAGTCTTTGATCTTTAATGAGGAATATTCTGCTGTGTTTGCAGATATAGGTAGAGATGGCATCTCATTCGCGACAATCTGTTGAGGGTAGTGCCGAGAGTATTGCTCCTGCTGAGGGAGCTAGGGTTGATAGTGTTGAGGAGGCACCTGCTTCGGTGTCGGGTAGACCAGCTGGGGAGGAGGTTCCGCCAGCCTGGTTTAGGCCTATGTTGGAAGCTATGAGACAAGCACCTGTGCAACCACAGCCACCGCCACCACTCCCTCAGCCTTCAGTACCAGTAAGGCACTATGATAAGCTAAGGAAATATGGAGCAGAGGATTTCTTTGGTACAGTTGATCCGGCTGTAGCAGAACAGTGGCTTGATAGAGTTCAGAGGGTATTTGTGCAGTTGCAAGCCACTTCAGAGGAGAAGTTTGACTATGCAAGATCTTTGCTACAGAAGGATGCCTACGACTGGTGGAAGACAGTGCCCCATTCTATGGATGATCCACCAACCTTGTCTTATGCGGATTTTCTGAGAGAATTTGAGTTGAAGTATACTCCTAGGGAGTATAAAGATGGGAAGAAAAGAGAGTTTCTAGATTTGAAGCAAGATCATCGGACCGTAACTGAGTATGAAGTTGAGTTTATTCGACTGAGTCAGTATGCTGGGGGTATCATTACTGATGAGATTGATAGATGTCGGCGATTTGAGGAGGGATTGAGGCCCTCGATCATGTGCTTAGTGGCTGGATCCAGATATCAGGATTTCTCACAGCTTGTGGCAGCAGCTCGAAGTGTAGAGCGAGCTCAAGTTATTGCAGCTGCTTCAGAGGAAGAGGTTAGGGTTAGAAGGCCCCAGTTCGAGGCAGGGTCTTCTTCTGCGAAGAGGGGTAGAGGAAGTTTTGTTCCTCGGAGTAGTAGGAGCCAGAGACCAGTGGGTAGGTCAGTGCAGTTCCAGAGGCAGAGATTTAGACCTGCAGCTTCAGTAGCGAGTGCTCCTACTCCTGGAGTTCAGAGATCCACCTTACCTGTGTGTAACCAGTGTGGTGGAAGACATGGGGGCGTTTGTTGGAGGCATAGTAGATCAGGGGTATGCTTCAGGTGTGGATCACCTGACCACTTTGTGAGAGACTATCCTGAGAGGCAGGATCAGATGCCAGTTGATTCTGCTGCTTCTCGAGCTAGTGTGAGGGGAGGCAGAGGAGGCAGAGGTGCCAGCCGGGGAGGTAGACCAGGATTCAGTTCTAGAAGAGGTGCTACATCCAGGGAGGGTAGACCAGAGGAGGTTGGATCTTCCCAGAGGATGTATGTTATGCAGAGACAGCCAGATACATCGGCAGTCATAGCTGGTACTTTTTCTTTATTTAATACTCCAGTACTTGCTTTGATTGATCCGGGTTCCACACATTCATATATTAGTGCATCTGTTTTGCCTGTATCTGATTTGCATGCTGAGTCCCTAGGATTTGATGTGTTGGTAACAAATCCGTTAGGGCATAGTGTGGTTGTGAGTAAGGTGCATAGAGATAGTGCAGTAGTGGTGCAGGGTGAGGAGTTCCTTGGGGATTTGATTGAGATGCCATTTAAGGAATATGACGTGATCTTAGGTATGGATTGGCTATCTCGACATGAAGCTGTGGTGGATTGTAAAAAGAAAATTGTTTCTTTGAGAACGGGTGATGGTAGAGAGGTGATAGTATCTAATGAGCAGGAACAGCTAGCCTCCTTATTTGTTTCAGCTGTTGCAGCCAGGAGGTTGATTAGAAAGGGGTGTGAAGCCTATCTTGCTCATGTGGTGGATACTAGAGTGAAGGGTTCCCCTATTGATAGCATTGCCACAGTTGCTGAGTTCCCGGATGTGTTTCCAGAGGAGTTGCCAGGGTTGCCTCCTGAGAGAGAGGTGGAGTTCGGTATTGAATTGTTGCCTGGTACCACTCCTATCTCTATTACTCCTTATAGAATGGCACCAGCAGAATTGAGGGAGTTGAAAGTGCAATTACAGGAGTTGTTGGACAAAGGATTCATTCGCCCCAGTGTTTCTCCTTGGGGAGCTCCTGTGCTATTTGTGAAGAAGAAAGATGGTACTATGAGGTTGTGTATCGATTATAGGCAATTGAACAAGGTGACTATTAAAAATAAATATCCTTTGCCTAGAATCGATGATCTCTTTGATCAGTTGAAGGGAGCGTCAGTGTTCTCCAAAATTGATTTGAGATCTGGGTACCATCAGCTGAGGGTAAGAAGTGAAGATGTTCCTAAGGGCATTATGAGTTTTTAGTTATGCCTTTTGGTCTAACGAATGCACCTGCAGCTTTTATGGATTTGATGAATAGGGTGTTTAGGCCCTATTTGGATCAGTTTGTAGTGGTCTTCATTGATGATATACTGGTGTATTCGCGGAATGAAGAGGAGCATGATATGCATCTGCGGATTGTGTTGCAGATTTTGAGAGAGAATCAGTTATTTGCCAAATTGTCGAAGTGTGAGTTCTGGTTGGATCAAGTTGCTTTTCTCGGACATATTGTTTCTGCAGAAGGCATCAGAGTTGATCCGAGCAAAGTTGAAGCCATTTTAAATTGGAGTCCACCCAAGTCTGTGACAGAGATTAGAAGTTTTCTGGGTTTGGCAGGCTATTACCGACGGTTTGTGAAAGGGTTTTCTTTGATAGCTACTCCACTCACCAGATTACTTCGAAAGGGAGTGAGATTTGTGTGGACAGATCAGTGTCAGGCTAGTTTTGAGCAGTTGAGAGAGTTGTTGACTCAAGCGCCTGTTCTTACTTTACCTGTTGAAGGCAAACCATATGTGATCTACAGTGATGCTTCACATAGAGGTTTGGGGTGTGTATTGATGCAGGAAGGGAAAGTTATAGCTTATGCATCTCGACAGTTGAAACCGCATGAGCTTAACTATCCGACCCATGATTTAGAATTGGCTGCCATTGTGTTTGCATTAAAGATTTGGCGCCACTATCTGTTTGGGGAGAAATGTTTCATCTACACTGATCACAAGAGTTTGAAGTATTTGGGTGTCCAGAAAGAACTCAATCTTCGTCAGAGGAGATGGTTAGAATTGATTAAAGACTACGACTGCTTGATTGACTATCATCCAGGTAAAGCAAATGTTGTTGCTGATGCCTTGAGTCGGAAGTCTTTAGCTGGTTTAACTGTTTACTCGCTCTCGTTGCTTGTTGAGTTGAGAGCATTGCATGCCAGTTTTGTACCTTGTGTTGATGGTGCATTATTGGCACAGTTGCAATTAAAGCCGATTTTGTTAGATCAGATCAAAGAAGCTCAGTTGGCCGATAAGAAGATTCAGAAGATTTTTTCAGATTGCAAGAATGGGAAGACTAGAGATTTTGTTGTGAAAGATGATGGGAGTCTCTGGTTTAAGAACCGATTGTGTGTACCCGATGATGCTGATTTGAAAAGAGTCATTTTAGAAGAAGCTCATCAGTCAATGTTTGCTATGCATCCGGGTAATACGAAGATGTATCATGATTTGAGACAGCATTATTGGTGGATTGGTTTGAAGAGAGACATTGCTGAGTTTGTATCGAAATGTCTCACTTGTCAGAAGGTTAAAGCAGAGCATCAATTTCCAACCGGGTTGCTTCAACCATTGTCAGTGCCAGAATGGAAGTGGGAAAGAGTGACAATGGATTTTGTGTCTTGTTTGCCATTGACACAAAAGAAGCATGATGCTATATGGGTGATTGTGGATAGATTGACTAAAACAGCTCATTTCCTTCCGGTTCGAATGGATTACTCTTTGGAGAGATTGGCTGAGCTGTATATCCATGAGATTGTGAAACTGCATGGCGTTCCAACTTCTTTAGTGTCTGATCGAGATCCCAGGTTTACTTCCAGATTTTGGAAGAGTTTGCATAGTGCTTTAGGTTCTCGACTGCACTTCAGCACTGCTTTTCATCCACAGACGGATGGACAGTCAGAGAGGGTGATACAGATTATTGAGGACATGTTGAGAAGCTGTGTCATCGATTTCTCTGGAAGTTGGGATAGGTTTTTACCTCTTGTGGAGTTTGCTTACAACAACAGTCACCAATCCAGCATTGGTATGGCACCGTTTGAAGCATTGTATGGCAGACGGTGTAGGACACCTCTTTGTTGGAATGAGCTTGGAGATAATAAGTTGGTTGGTCCTGATTTGATTCAAGAAACTGAAGATAAAGTAAAGTTGATTCGAGGCAGGTTAAAAGCAGCTTCAGACCGACAGAAGTCTTATGCAGATCTAAAAAGGAGAGATATAGAGTTTGATGTTGGAGATAAGGTATTTCTGAAAGTGTCTCCTTGGAAGAAAATTTTGAGGTTCGGTCGGAAAGGAAAATTGAGTCCTCGTTTCATTGGGCCGTATGAAGTGTTAGAAAGAGTTGGGCCAGTGGCGTATCGACTTGCTTTGCCACCTGAGTTGGATCGTATTCATAATGTATTCCATGTTTCTATGTTGAGGAGATATAGGTCGGATCCATCTCATGTGTTGCCATTTGAGTCTATTGAAGTGAGCCCAGATTTGACATTTGAAGAGGAACCAGTTGCTATCTTGGCACGAGAAGTGAAAGAGTTAAGGAACAAGAGAGTGCCATTGGTGAAGATTCTTTGGAAGAATCATGCAAAAGAAGAAGCGACTTGGGAAAGTGAGCATACCATGCGAGAGCAGTATCCGCAATTGTTTCAGCTTTGATATCAGGTAATTTCGAGGACGAAATTTTCTGTTTAGAGGGGGAGAATTGTAATATCCTCATTTATGCCCTAGAAGTTTTGAGTATGTTGTTGTTATTGTGGTTGTTGATATATATATTGGGAAGTGAATGTTTGTGCATATATGTGTTAAATTGTAAGAGAAAAGAAATGGGAAGAGAATGTATATGTATATGTGTTTTGGAGAAGAAATTTAGGGTTTAGAGACAAATGTATATGTTGTTTATATGATGATATAATTAACATATACATTGGTCAAATGAAGAGTCAAGGTGATGGTTAAGTGGAAGAAGATATTTTTGGTTGTTAATGAAATTACTATAAAGGGCTTATATGAGACAAAGAGTTAGTTATATGGTTAAGGGTGTTTTGGTAATTTTCCTTGTAAGATGCATGGTGGAGATTAAAAGAAGAAAAGGTGTTTGACTTGTGCATTTTCTTCTTTCTTTCTTGAAGTGGCCGGATTCTCCATAGACAAAGAGAGAAAGAGAGGTGATCTTGAGGTTTGAAGCATTTTGAAGAAAGAAACAAGGGTTTTGGTTAAAGATTTGTGGATTTCTTCATTTGAGGTAAGATCTTTTCTTTAATTTCTTCAATTCTTTTGAAGTGGTGTGAGAAAGGAATTAGGGTTTGTTGGTTTGATGATGAGAAGTTGAGTTGGTGAAGGTGTTGGAAGTGATTGTGTTGAGTAAGAGTTGTGTTTAGTGAAATTGTTTCTGTTTTACAATTAGTAAAGGCTGTGATTTGTATGATTTTTAATTAATTATAGAAAAATGTTCTTGAAGTAAATTTTTGATATGTTGTGCCTCTATGAGTCTAGAATGACTGAAAAATATGTTGATTCGATTTTGGAATGGTTATGAGTTTAGAAAAATTATTTTCATTAGACCTGTTCCAGCAGGTACCTTAACTGGGACAGCTATATTTCGTGATTTTTAATAAAATGTAGAAAAATCATATTCAATTGAATTTTGGATATGTTGTTGCTTAGTGAGTCTAGTATTTGAGAAAAATAATTTGGAATCACATTGATTGAATTTGATTTATGGAATTCACAAAGTTCAGAACTGCTGCCAGGATGCAGGGCAATTGGGGCAGTCTGGTTAGGTGAACTATTTGACCAAGATTTTGTGTTCAGTTTGATCTGAAATTTTAAAGGGATGATTTTAAGATACAAAACTAAATTCTGTAAAAATTTTAGAATTTTTAGTCAAGTAGATTATTTTATACAAGTTTTCAAAATAAGGATAAAATGGAGTTTAAAACCAGAATGTACTATTTATGGTTAGGGTTTTAATTCTTTGTTCTTCTTGCATTGCTTTGGTTCTCCAAAGGTAGGTTGGTCCTTAAACCTAACCCTAAACACTTTAAACACACTTGAATCAATGAATGTTATAATCAATTGTTCTTTGCCCTAATTGCATTGTTGAGATTGAACAATGTTATGTTGTGCATTGTGAATGGTAATGTGTTTCATGAGTAATGTGGAATGAAATGTTAATATTTATGAATGATGCTATGTGAGATATAATGTGATCATGGATGAGATATATATATATATATACTTGAATAATGAGATGTTATATTGTGAAATGAAATGTGAAGCCATTGTTATTGGCTAAGATGATGTAATTGAAAGAAAGAAGGCATGTTTGCCTAAATGTGATGAGAATTGAGAATGGAAATGAATTGTTTGTTTAATATGTTATTCAGTTTCAGAGTTCTGGATTTGGGTGGCATGCCTAAGAAATGATAAAAGGTAACAGTCTTGCCGGGTTGAGGATCTCCTCATATGTGTTGAGTTGATGATCCAAGAGACTGGGTCTGTTACACTATGAGATATATGATTTGTAACAGTCTTGCCGGGTTGAGGATCTCCTCATATGTGTTGAGTTGATGATCCAAGAGACTGGGTCTGTTACACTATCCATGGATAGAGATACATGTATATACATTGCCTACGGGCGTGATTATTGTGACTATGAACCAAAGCAGTAACTCTGAACTCTGAATATCATATTAAATACTTGTTGGGCCCATAGGTGTCAGGGTTATATGAATGTCCTAAATAATGTTATGAGTTAATGAAATGAGATGTTGGTTATTGAGTATGATTGATTAATGTTGAATGTGGCATTGCATTACATTAAAGCATACCATTAGCATGTTTTATCTTACTAAGCCGTTGGCTTAGCGCGAATGTGATTCTTCGCGCAGGTGACAAGGAAGAACCAGAGAGTTCCTCTAGGCCGAGTCGAGCCTAGATTTTGAAGATTGAATAGTGGGCTTTAAGATCGAAGACTGACTGCCAAACATGTATAAATTTTATGTGTTGTAAAACTTGAGTTTTGATGTATATGAATTTGTAAATATTGTTACTTTCCGTTACATAGTGAACAAAGATTTTATCTGCTGTATTTCATAATAAACCTTTACTTTATTTTGTACTATAAGTGTAAATCCTTTTTGCAGGTTGTAGTTGAGGTTATAAGGGGGATTTATTGGAAGTGTACTGAGAATGATTTTGTTTGCATTGGTTTGTGTAAAAATGTTTTCAAAAATTAGAAAAAAACCAGTTTTGTCGACACTTGGGATTGAATTTTTAGGCAAAACTATGGCAAAATTTCTATAAAAATCGGAACAAAAATTTGACTAAGTAAAAGTGGTAGCAACATTAGGATAGGGTGGCGCCTCTACTCAGCTTACACACGTAGGTCGGGAAGGGGTGTTACAAACTTAGTGCATATTTGCTTGAAAATGGTTTTTCAAAAGGAAAAGTAGACACAACTCTTTTTGTTAAAAAGGACAAGCATAACATTTTGATTGTACAAATTTATGTGGATGACATAATATTTGGAGCTACTAATGAAGCCTTATGCAAAGAATTTGCTACTTGTATGACTAGGGAATTTGAAATGAGCATGATGGGTGAACTCAAGTTCTTCCTTGGACTGCAAGTCAAGCAATGTGAAGATGGGATCTTCATCAACCAATCCAAATATACGAAAGAACTCATCAAGAAATTTGGAATGGATGGCTGCAAAACTAGCAAAACTCCTATGAGCACATCCTTGAAATTAGGTAAAGATGAAAAAGGTAAAGCAGTAGATGAGAAGAAATATCGAGGTATCATCGGATCACTACTTTACTTAACTGCTTCTAGGCCTGATATAATGTATAGTGTATGTCTTTGTGCTAGATTTCAAACTAGTCCTAAAGAATCACACTTGAATGCCACTAAGAGAATTTTGAAATATTTGAGTGGTACAATGCATTTAGGACTTTGGTATCCTAAAAATACATCATTTCATATCATAGGCTTTTCAGATGCAGATTATGCTGGTAGTATCTTAGATAGGAAAAGCACTACAGGAGCATGTCACTTTCTTGGTAATTGTCTAGTTTCTTGGCATAGTAAGAAACAAGCATTGGTTGCTTTATCCACAACGGAAGCCGAATATGTTGCAGCATGTTTTTGTTGCACACAAGTATTATGGATGAAACAACAATTGCTTGACTATGGTAAAGTATTTAACAATATCTCCATTAAATGTGACACACTAGTGCTATCAATTTGTCTAAAAATCCTATCCAACACTCTAGATCCAAACATATAGATATTAGACATCATTTCTTGAGAGAAAATGTACAAAATCAAAATATAATCCTAGAATTTATAGATACACAAAATTAACTTGCTGATATGTTCACAAAACCCTTGAATGAAGATAGACTTAACTTCATTAAACTCAATTTCGGAATGATTGATGGAATCACTTTGAATTAATTAAAACTTTTGCCTTTTAATAAAGTTTCTTTGTGCATATATGTATATTTTTGCCTAAACATTAGAAAAATCCTCCATCTTTCCTTGAATCTTTCATTTATAAGTCAGTCACGTTCGCTCCAGTGTCCTTTCGCGATCGCTATCTTGTCTGCCAGATTCACTCAAACAAATTACTCTGTGTGCGGTCGAGAAAATTTATGCGTGGGCGCAATAATTTGAATAGTTTCGACCGTTGCAGATAGATTCTTCACCCGCGAGCGTACTGATCTTGATAATGGTCGCTAGACCGAATTTCGTGATCGCACCCTGTTGAATCTGCGACCGCACTCTGTACACTCTACTCGAAATTTTGTAACCGTTGGCTGTGTGACAGGTCGCAACTCTTAACTTTCAACAGTCATAAACGGCTATTTTCTTAATTTCATCTATTTAAGAGTATGTTACATCAGTTTTTTTGATATTTTGCTTATTAAAACATACATACTTCCCTCTGAATCTCTAAAATCTTCTCAAAATCATCTGTTTCTCAATCACCTTTGTTTTCCAATTCTCTTCTGTTTCTTCTGTTCTGATGGCTCCCAAAAAGAAAACCACCTCCAAAATAAAAGGACAAGCAAAGAGAGTTCCAGGAATCACAATAAGAGAACCCATAGTTGATCCTCCATCTCCTCCACAATCTAGAAGAGGTGAGAAAATTCACAAACCTCACCACCAAACTTCTGAAGAAGATGTTAGGTATGCTATGTTGAAGAGGAAGAAGGTTGAGGGAACCAAATCTCCTTTTGGTGGGATGCTCTCTGCCCTAAATATCAAGGACGAGATTGAGAGATTACTAGATGTCCTTGGATGGAGAAAGTTTGTATTTCCAGAAGAGGTAGGTTATTCCAGTCTGAGCAAGGAGTTTCTTATGTCTTTTCAAATAGAAAAGAGTGCTAACTCTGCACTAGGATGGTATGGGGTTAGGTTTAAACTCTTTGATCAATACCAATCCTTAACCCTAGAAGATTTTGGCAGCATTTGGAACTTTCCTACTGATGGTATAACCTCCTACAATGATCAAATCTTCTCAAACCAAACTCTCTCTGAATTATGGCAAGAAATTTCTGTGGAAACTTCTTTTGAAAAGGAATCAAAAGCCAGACACATCAAATCTCTCACCCATTGGATGCTCCATAGGATTATCACCTACACCATCCATCAAAGAGCACATGGGAATGAAAAGGTAACCAAGAGAGACCTCATCTTTTTATATGCTTTCAACCACAACATTAAAATGAACACAACCAAGTTCTTGATTGACACCCTCTATCATCATGCTGTTACAAGAACTGGAAATTTCTTCCTATCCTCACAAATTACTCAAATAGCTAGGCACCTGAACCTGCTAAATGATTTGAACTTAGCTACTTTGAGAAAGCCTTTCAATCTTGCCTCTAGTGCCATCACTATTGACTACTTAGAGCATGTTGGATGTGTAAGGAAGATTGAAGGTACATATGTATACTATTTTGGCAAGAAAGGAGTTGTGGACAGACAAAAGAAAAGGCCAAGGTATACAATTGAGGAAGAGGGAGACTCTGTGGAAGTTGCTGTGGAATTACCTCCAAAAGCTGCTTCATCCAAAGCTACTCAAGAAACGACTTCATCCTCTACACAACTCATCCTCAATGCTATCAAATCTCTCTCCACAAAACTCTCTAGGTTCAAGAAAAGTGTCTCCAAGAGATTCCATCATTTGAACAAGAGAATTGACCTTATATCTCACATGCACCATGACCTCTATGATATGCAAGGCAAACTGGACTTACCTCAATGCAATCTTGAAGATTGGGATATAAGTGATCATACTCAAAGCCTTCCTGAAAAAGAAGAGTCAATAAGCACTAGCTCTACCTCTTTTGCTCCTCAAGATAAAGGAAAAGCTCCTTTAATAGAAGAAGAGATAGATGAGGATGATGAATCTGGATAGTATATTTAAGATGTTTAGTTTCAGTAGTTTACATCTTCATTTTGTGTTATGCTTTGATTTGTTTGTTGCTTTACTTATATCTTTGTACTTTCTTCTACCTTTTAATAAACATAATGTTTAGTATCTTTATTTGTTTAATAGTTTATGCAATGCTTGTTGCTTTATTGCTTTTAATAGTTTATGCAATGGGAAAAATGTTTTGCCTATGACAAAGGGGGAGAAAATAGTACACAAATTGGAATGATTGGAATTCAATGCACCAAGATAATCAAATCAAATAATTTCAAATGCACCTAGATAGACTTAACCATGATTCATGCATATGTTAAGGGGGAGCATTTTAGTTTGTTTTAAAATCATTCAATTTGAATTGTCAAAGTCAAAATGGGGGAGATTGTTAGACAAATGATCTCAATTTTGACCCTTGACAACTCAAATTGAATGATCCATTTAACTTGTGTTTGGAGAATCTTATTGCAGACTTAGGTTACTTCAAATAAAGCTGAACAGAACACTTCTAGCGGTCGCACCAAAGATGAATACGACCGTACCAATCAATTACAGGATGAAACCTTATCCAAGTAGGTTTCACGGTCAGAAGTCCGACCTTAGTCGCGACCGCGCCTAAAGAAGAGTGACCGTCCCAATTTATGGACGACCGCTAACCAAGGAACTCAAATCATTCTTGTCACAGTAAGGTTTGCGGTGACAAGAACGATGAATGACTCGGCCTCGCTTACCACCTTAGCGACCGCCCATTTAGAGTCGCGACCGCTCTACCAATTCAAGAAGAATTTGCTTAAAGAGACAGTAGTGTTTGCGTCCTCAGGTGCGTCCAGAAGTTCGACGCGAGAACCTCAATTCGACCGTGTGATGCTACCTAGGGCGACTGTGATATTCAAATTATGGAAGACATCTCTTCTGCCCTGTCAGAGAATGCCACATGACATGACCGTTATAAATCCACTTCAACATTCAAAAAGGGCGACCGCACCTTGGTGATGCGCGACCGTCCCGACAATCGTAGCATGGGCAAGATTCTAGCTGCAGAGCACTCAAATTCGACTGTTGAAGATTTTTTAAATACAGCGACCGCACCTTATCCAAGGACGACCGCGAAATGCTTCGGACAGTTTAAGTAAAGAAGGTCTAAGCTGCCAAGACTTTATTCTCACTATCAATAACGGCTAGTAAGACCACATTGGCTATAAATACAGTGTTTCTATGAGAAAACAAAAAAAGAAGAAGCAAGAAATCAGATTTTGATAGCCAAGCAACAAATTTTCTTTTACTTAAACTTACATTTGAATTGTAATGAATGTTAGGTGTTAGCATTGAAAACACCATTGTATAAGTTTGAGTGTGAGCTTGGAAAAACACTTGTGTTGAGAGAGTAAGCCTTGTAAAACTCTTGTTTGTGTTGTGAGAGTGAGCCTCAAAAACTCCTTTAAAGGTTCTTGAGTGTAAGCCTTGGAAAACACTTGTGAAGTTAGGTGTGAACTTGTGAAAACACCAAAGTTGGAAGTGAGTTTGTAAAAACTTCAAAGATTAGTGGAACCTTAACAAGTTGTTAAGGAAGTGGATGTAGGGTTGAAGTAAAATCCGAACCACTATAAATCTTGTGTGTTCTTTCTTTCTTCATTACTCAACCATCTCTTAATTCTGCACTTCTATTTTCTTGAGTTTTTTAAATTGTCATTATTTCTTGAGGAAACCAATTCACCCCCCCCCCTCTTGGTTGCCATCTTGGGACAACACCCTAAATTGTTTCCCCGAACTATTTTCATCTAAACCATAACTTTTTGTCCAAAATTTCTAAATGTTTTCTTAAATCTCCAAACTCATCTTCTTCATGTTTTCTAAAAATCATAATTATTTTTATACAACTCTAAACTATTTTCTTAAATCCTAAAATCAAATATGTTTTCTAAAATATCAAAAACCCTAATTCTCTCAAAACTAATATGGTAAACCCTAGTTTTCCTAAACCCTAATCCTTAAAACCTTAAAATCTTATGACAAATAAATCTAAACCCTAAAACTCAATACAGTAAACCTAAAATCACAATCCAGTAACCATGAATTATAAACTATAATGTCTTAAGATTCCAAAACCCTAATTTTATGATGTCACCCTTAAACTCTAATTTGATTAACCAAAAAGCCTTACTAATTTCTTAAATTTATAAAACCTTAATTCTCCAATTTTTCAAAATCTTTACAGTAGCCTAAATAATAACAATAATAATTCTAAAATCCCAAAACCCTAAATGTTAATTAAAAAACTCTAAATTGAAACAGTAAACCCTAATTTATATCTTTACTTGCTTTATTTAATTTTAGATTTGATTATATAGTTTATTATATGCTTTGATGGTTGATTTATTTAATTTCAATACTTAATTTATTTAATTTATCATGGATGGATGTTTTCTTTATTGTTATGATTATTATTTATTTGTTTTAGTATTAAAATTGTAAGAGGTATGTTTTCACTTTATGGGTACCTCATTAGTTAAATATTATGTAATTTAAATTGTTTTACATTTTGGATCAATGTAAAGGACATGTTTCTGCCTTTCGGTGGGTGTCCTATTTAGTTTAGACATGAACGATGTAAGGACATGTTTCCATCCTCGGATGGGTGTCCATTTATTTGCTTTGTTTGGACATTACTTTGATTTTAATATAATGCTTTATTTTAATTGTTGCATGTAATGTGGATAATATTGTTATACTTAAGAATTTTATAATATTGAGACCTGCAAAGGAGGCCGGTTCCAATGAACCGGGTGTTGTGGGGGTGCTGGGCCATTTCTCACCTTCCCCACACGTACCCAACTTTTTGAACCCATTAGGGGGTTGGGGATTCCTTAGGAATCGAGTCATCCACCCCTTTCTTTTTCCCGAACCGTCTGGGTGGCGACTCTATTTTTTCTCTGGGCTTAGGTCCGTGTTCTCTAAGGCCCCAAGCCTAAACAATGTCGAAGTCGCAAGAACTATTTCACCGGGAGTGGGAGCAAAAATATCCACTCACACTTTTCCTTTTACAAAAAATTCAGTACCATTATTTTGTCCTTTTCCCTTTGGAATATTAATTATCAAGACTTTGAAGATTGCGAACTTGAAGCTAGACCAATTCAAGTCAATCTATCTTAAGTGGAAGTCTTTTACTGCTTTGAGTAACAAGAACTTTGTTTGCTTTCTGAACTGCCTCTCTTTGGGTTTTATTTTTCTTTTTTCCTTTCTTTTTTCTTTCTTTTTTTCTTTCTTTCTTTTTTTCTCTTTTTTTTGTTTTTGTGTTGTTTTGTTCAAACTCTAAGAAAGTTGTCTTATCTGCACCCTCTTATGATTCTAGTTATGAATGGGGTAAGATGAGTCTACCTCAATGTGGATAAATCCTTTGTTGCCCTGATGTCATTCTGTGATATTAGATCTAGTTCAGGCAAATTTCAACTATTTTTATGGTCTTTATAGTACACATTTTCTTTGATCTTCTTTCCTCTAGGTAATTTAGTGAGCATCATACTCATCATAAGTATCACAATAGCTCAAGGTAGGTTGTTGGGGTTTATAAGCCAATAAGAGAAAGCTTTCATGAAGGCTCAAAGGGACAAACTAGGGATTGATATTAATAAGGTGGATACTAGTTGTTAAATAACCAAAAAATGCCTAGATCATTTCTCCCTTAAATAAGCAGAGTTCAAATTTGCCTCAAAAGTTTGTCAAAGCATGTTCTAAGATTGACTAAGACCTAGACAAAGGTAATTATGTAGAAGCCCTCGCTAAGTAAGAATACACAACTCAATGCTATAGAATAATTCCCTTAACAAGTAAAGTCATTCGGATCATGATGCATAAATACACTAATTTATGAATATTCAGCTAGATTGGTCATTGGTTCAACACCAAAATGACCAAAGACCAACAAAAATTTAATGACAAATAATTTATTCAAACAATCTTAATTTGAAAAACATAATTGTTCTAAAAATATTAAAGAAAGTAGAAGTAAAATAAGTAGCACTCAAGCCTAAGGAAGTTTGTTGAATTACAATCGATGGTGCTTCATCTACTTGGCTATGTCAGGGGCAATGGTCATCACATCTCCATCTGCAATTCTTCCATCTACATCTTGAAAGGATGACAAGACAGAAGTTTTCATCAATCCTCCTTCTATCATGAAGATTGCTGGCGGTGGCACTCTTCCAAAATTAGGTAATGGGTTGCTTTTAGTATTGGATTTATCGGGCTCGGGTATCTTGCCACTATCGATCAAATCTTGGATCTCGTGTCTTAATCAAGCATATTTATCTGTATCATGCCTTTGCATTTGATGAAATTGACAAAAAGCCTTGGCATCAAAGTTTGACGATAGAGGATCATATAGCGGTCGAAGAGCCAATGACTGCAATAATCCTTTCTTCTGTAACTTGTTAAAAATCCAAGACAGAGGTTTGTCCAACTTCAAAAATTGCCTCTTATTTTCTTGGCCAGTAGTTGCATTGACATCCATTTCTTTTTGTGCACTCTGACTGCCAGATTGGTAGTTTCCTCTTTCATTCCTCCTTCCAAAAAAGTGATTCTTCTCCCATTTTTACTCCTTTATTTGCAAGCCAGCTTGGAGAAGATCTTTAAAATCTCTGATAACGGTATGAAACAGCCTCTCATAAATGTTAGGCATAATGCCTCTTACTATCATTCGTATCTAGTCGGGCTCATCTGGTCTCTTCTGGTCTCTTCTTAAGCAGTGCAGTCTTTTTTTTCCACCTTTTCACATAGTCGATAAAATTCTCATTTTGCTTCTGCCTAATTGACTCTACCTCTATCAGGGTCATTTTCAGTTCGATATTGTACCCATATTGCTGAATAAACGCTTTATACAACATATCCCAATCTTTTCTGGGTACTTTCATCCAAAGTATTAAACCAGTTTTGCACAACAGGGTCTAAAAAAGCATAAAATACCTTAGAGTTTGGGCTTTAGTAGCTCGAGCGAACTGTATGCCAGTGATGTACTGCTTAACATGCAAGTGAGGATTTCATGTACCATTGTACTTAGCAAAGTAAGGCATCTTGAACTTGTGAGGGACTTCCTCATCTTGTTAAAATAGCTTGTCTGCCTCTGACATCTCCTCAGTTTTTAGCTTCTTTTTGAATTTCTTCTCCAGATAAGCAATCATCTTTTCTATGTCCGAAGTTTCGGCCTTTTCAATAGTTGACTTTTCCACAACCTTCGGCTCTTCTTCTTATCTTAAGGATCTTGGAAGTATTGAGCCCAATCATCATCATCATCATTACTAACTGCCTTGTCATCATCAAAGGCTGCTTCATCAACGTTAGCCTTTCCTTTGTCTTTTTTATTTTTGGCACTAGCAGATGCATCAGCAGCATTTCCAAACATTGCAGCCATTTGGCTTTTCATGGTCCCAGCCAGGACCTCCTTTAGTTCTTCCATCTTGAAGTTGATTTCATCATCCACCATCTTTTGAATCTATTCAGGTTCCATTTCTTTTGATGTGAAATTGATTGAATTCTCACTGAACTCTGAGTCACTAACATAGGTTGAATTGTCGTAAGCTTTTGAACTGCTATACTCCAGAGTTGTGAGCCAGAAAGGAATAACGACATGAGATGCAATGCATGTATGCATGGATGCACAAGTAATAAACAAGATTTTTGGGCTAACAACCTGAACACGAATGACGAATCTCTTTTTCTAGTTATATGGCTAACAAAATACCATCATGAGATATCTTATTTTTGAATAATTCACTCAGACAATTAAAATAATAATTGTATTTTCAAACTTAGAAGTCAATCCATGATAACTCTCATTAATTAGGTCTTAATCCATTGGGTTAACAAAAGACAGATTTTATGCTATATTGGATTAAACTAAATTAAAAGTTTTTCATAAATAGATTTTCCCATTTAACAAAAATCAATGATTCTGCCACAAACAAGCTCATAATTAATAAGTCTTAGCGTAAATTAGGCTCACAATTGATTTTTAATATTCTATAATTGACCCAACTAGTTGTAAGCCCATTAAAGAAAAAGTTATTTAAAAGTCTATTAAAAATGGTTTTGTTTCAAAGCCCATTGTAAAATATTTATAAAAAAAAAAGATTTTTAGGCTTTGAGTTTGGGCCATGAGGTGAAAAAGAACTTTGCCCCATCTTAAAAGAATTTTTATGTCCAAAGACCATCTTTTGAAGAAGATTTGGAAATAATTTTGGTCTTTTGGGCTTTTAAAAATTATTTTGGGATAGGTCATATTAGGAAAAGAACAAATCAAATAAGTCATAGTTTAAACCAAGATATATCAACCATAGTCAAACAACAAGCATTTGGGTATAAACCTAAAGAAAGTCACTACGCCAACTACATGGGATTTAGTCTTTGGGTTAAAAAGCTTAGGTTCTCATAGCAAGTATATAGCAAATGGTACGAGACTATGAGTAGTTATGCCATGCTCGATCTCCATACCTTGAGTGAAAGTATGGTATCCCTTACATAACACAACACGAATAACACGGGCGTTCTAACTCACGCACGCAATGCAAACTAAATGATGCAATGAATAATATCATAATAAGAAAGAATAAAATAATATAAAGACCAATAGAATCAACTTCTCTTATCCCCAGTAGAGTCGCCACTGTGAGGGGAGATTTTCGCCCCCACTTCCTGTAGAATGGTTCTTGCGACTTCGGCATTGTTAGGCTTAGGACCTTAAAGAACACAAGCTTAAACCCAGAGAAAATGGAGTCGCCACCCGGACGGGTCAAAAAAAAGAAATGGGTGGGTGACTCAATTCCTTAAGAAATTCCCAACCCTCTAATGGGTTCAGAAAGTTGGATATGCATGGGAAAGGTGAGAAATTGCTCAACACCCCCCATAACACCCGGTTCATTAGAACCGACCTCATTTTTAGGTCTAAATATTATTGAATTCTTAAATATTATGATATTATACATACTACATGCAATTATAAATAAAGTATATTTATCATAAAATAAGAAAAGGGTACATCATAAAATAAAATGGGCACCCATCCTTAGATGGTAACACACCCTTACAAATTCACAAGTGTTCATACAAATAAATAAAATAGAATGTCCACCAATTTGGAAACATGTCCTTTATAATAGTTTCAAAGTCCATAAAATAAATTAAATAACAAATTAAATAAGACACCCACATAGTGTGGAAACATGCCTTTAACAATCCTTAAAATCCAAATAGAAATTGCATTTCCATTTAACCATTCATAGCAAAATAAATAATCCAAACACATAGTTTAATCATCACAAAAATAATAAATTTTAATAAAAGGAATTAAAGTATATAATAAAGAATTATAATCCATAAATAAATATTGACCTTATTGATGAGAGATCCCGTACGATGGTCCCGCTAGCCGGTTAATAGGCTGGGGTCAAGGGCGCAGCGCCCCCAAAAGATAGACAGTTTATAGGATATGGTTTTGTTGGAGAATTAGGGTTTCTATATAAGCTAGAGTTTTATATTTATAGAAATTAGGGTTTTTTCTAAACTAATATTTTAATATAAAGGCTAGGGTTTTATGGCTTTGAAATTAGGGTTTCAAGGTTTTGGATTAAGGTTTCAAGGTTTGGGTTTAGGTCTTCAAGGTTTGGGTTTTAGGGTTTCAGGAATAAAGGGTTAGTATTTTGGATATTTAGAAAACTAGGATTTGGAAAATAATAAATTAGGGTTTTGGAATTTAATAAAATAATTTATTTTTTTTTTTGGGATTTAAGAAAATAATTAGAGTTTTAATGATTGAGCCAGTGATTTAAATCAAACCTTTAAGCTACTGGTGAATGAATTGAGCCTTGGTTTATTAAACATATAATTTGGATTTAACAATTTTATGCTACTGGAAAAATTAATATCAAAATAAATAAACGAAACATTTAAAAGAAAGCATGTTATGGCTACTGTAAACGTAAGCAAATTATTGATTAAGACCAAACCTTCATTGTTGGTTCCACCAAAATTGATGTTTGATTCTGGCTAAATAAAAGCAAAGGCAGTGTGACTGCCTTTGAAGTGTTGATGAATGTTGATTGTTGTTACTCAGTGTTGTTTCTCTCCTTACTCGAATTGTCAATTTTTTTGCCTTTTGCTCTTCTTGATTATCCTTGTTGTTGTTATTTCTGTTGATTATTGATGTTAGGATTTTCCTCTTTTAAAGATGTATTTATAGGCAACCCTTCCTGCTTTAAAAAAATATTCCTAGATTAGAATTTGAATTGGAATTGGATACAAACCGAAACTGAACGCAATTAGCCTCACATTCGAAACAAAAATATTAGAATTAAGGCATGTGGCGAACTGGGCTAGCCAATTTGCCACGGGCAGTGCCTGTGGCAAATTCGGCAAGCCCGTTCGCCGTAGGCAAGTGTTTGTCGCAATTTGTGTTTTTCATCTGTTTGTGCTTTTATCTTAACAATCTTACTCAACTGTTCAAAAAAGTTCAACTGGTGGTCCTTTGCAAACAAAGAAATGGGTCCGCAAGTCTCTCTTAGTTACATTTGAAAATGGGGAAAGTCTGAGCTTGACGCCTGAGGAAATCTGCCATCGTTTGAAAAGGCTTTTTATCTATCTCTCCGAAATATCTTTATTTAAGTCAAAGAGTGACTACTTCTTTCTTCTCGTAGTTCCTCTCTCTTCGTGAGACTCGGTTGTGCGCTCGTTATACATCGCAGCGAGAAGCTCGTAGCTATTTACTGATGGGAGTGATGAGATAGTGATTGCACGAGCAAATAAACCTACTATTCTAACAGCTGCCTCAGGCACCTGCCTACGATGAACTGGGCATGCCTGGGCCAACTTTGCTTTGGGTTTTAGCTCGACTCTACTTTTCTTTTATTTTAAAATTTATCTGGGCTTATTTTAGCAATTATAAGAATGGTACCAATTTAATTAAAAGCCCACAATAGGTTTAAACTCTTAAAAATAGATCGATAATTATTTAAACCTTCATTAATTAAGACTGGGTCAGCTTATGGCTAAAATTAAGGGTCTACAAGTAGAAAACCCCATTTTGAATATAACATTGGTTGCTCTTTTCTTACTCTTCTCTAGCTCCTCTTAGAAGTTATCATGAACCCCTTTCAAAGCCCTCTTTGCCCGTGTCTCTCTTCTCTTCTCTGTGTTTTGTGTGTAGATGGTGGCTAACGTTGATGGTGATAGATGATGAATGATGATAGGTGTTAATGGATGATATTAGGTGATAGATGGATGATGGCCCTTAGAACAACCTTCTTCTTTTGCAAAAACAAAACCCTACCCGTGCCTGTGTATGTGTGAATGTCCAAAACATGGAGATGATGATGGTGATAATTCTCCCCCTTTTAATTGAAAGCTCATCCCCTTTTCAATAAAAATAATACTTCTTTTTTCTTGTGCCATATTCTCTTGTCCCAGCTAATTCCAACAATCCATCCTTCTTTTTATTTGAAAACTTCACCATTCCTCTTATTCTGCTGAGCCACTCCTCTTTGTCTCACTTTTCAGCTCATATATTCGTCTTCCATTTTGCTTTTTCAATTGAGAGACATGGCCAAGCTTGGCATGGCTTAGCCGTGTGTTTCATGTTTTACCTTGGACACGATCAAGATGTTTGAATGTGTCCACTACTGCTAAGCCCAATGTTCTTACTTTCTTGAGTGGGCTAAGAGCAAGTTTTGGCCGTGTAATGTGACACGGCCATTGACATGACCAAGATGGCTCCCTGTGCCCAGTTCTGTCTTTGAATCTTGATTTCTTTGGAATGGGACACAACTAAGTTAGACTTGTCTTGGCCGTGTGATTTCAGTCATCAGGTGAGTTTGTCCCATTCTCATGTCTTTCAATTTCTTCTTGTGAGGGACACTGCTAAGATACTGAGTGTGTCTAATTTTGCCTTGAAATATTACTTCTTCAATTGAGAGACACGACCAAGCTTGGCATGACTTGGCCGTGTTATGTATTTTCTTAAGAATATTGCTTCCAACAAATGACTTAGCACATTTTATTGTCTCTTTTATCATGAGTTCCCTTACTTCAACTTAACATGTAAAACCTATTAACAAACTTTAAAAAATCATTTAGAAAATAACTAAAAAGTAAACAAAATCAACTTAAAAACACATATGAGAATTTTTTTTTACATACATATTATGATCGTTTTTATGTTCTGTTCATATCTATATTCTACGAGATTTTGACGTATTACACCGACCCAAATTCTAAACCATGCATTTCAAATTCGAAATGTGATATCAGATTTCTTTTTTTTTTTTTTTTGCCACATGGCAATATGTGGCTCCTATGTGACTCTTTGGTGGTCAAAAAATAGGTTCCAAGATTTTATTGGGATAAAATAAAAAAATTAGGGATTTATTTTTATAAAATAAAATTTAAATATTTTAGTGAGATAATGATAAAGTTTGAGAACCATAAACATAATTAATCCTATAACTTGTGTGTGCATTTTTTTTAAATATATTGGCCTTTATCAATTATTTATTATTATAACTAATTTAAATATTACAATTTTATTATTTTAAATATTAAAAATTATATTACCAAATTTATTATATATGAATCAACTAAAAAAATAATAAAGAAAAATATCTTATTTATACTGATTTTTATAGATTTTATTTAAAATATATAATATTATAATTAATAAAATAATTTTATATAAAATTTAATTTGTAAGAAAATTACTTAACATTGACTTTCATTTTTTATTTTATATATATAAATAAATATAGATATAAATTAAAAAAAAAAAAGTGGTTCCCTGTAAGATTAAATTTTGTCATAAAACGAGATTCATAGACAAATTTTCTGAATCTTGTTGGAAAATCGAGAGGTTAGAAAAGAAAAGAAAAAGAAAAGGAAAAAAGATAAGACATTTAAAGTTCTAAACAAAGATACCATTGAAATTGACACACAACCAAGAAACTAAAATAAAAGAAAAAAAAAAGCAAAAACAAAAACAAAAACGGAATCAGTAGCAGAGGAGCTATAGGTATTAGCAGATAATGAGGAGAAGAAAGGAGAGATTTGTTAATTCCACATAAATTAAGTGGATGGCCCACTAACCTAGTACTTTATTTTTATGCAAACTTATCCACTTATAAAGTTATAGCCAACTAAACTACCTATTAAGATAGAGATAACTATTATTAAGATAGGATAATTCCTTGATGGAGTGGGAAATCCTTTTTTAAATTAAATACTAATAGATAATGGTTATCACGTTCAGCTTTTGCTGAATAAATTCTAGCCCTCTTCTCTCATCTATAAAAGGAGCACAGAAAACCCTTTGTGATATATGTTTTCTGAATTCCATCAATTACAGTTCTTAAAATTTTTATGCATAATAGTTAGATAGAGAGAAGAAGAGTGTTTAGAATTAAAGGTTTCAATCAAAGGGGCTCTTCAATTCTTCAATGGCTGCTTCATCAATAAACGGTATGTCGATTAATTTATTATTTCTTAAGATATTTTGAGTTCAATTAAATAGGACATCAGATTTATTTCCGCATTAAAAATTCTTACAGTTGGTATCAGAGCCAATTGATTTCAAATATCTTAGAATTATAGTCTTTCACAATATTTATTATTGTGTTAAATTTAATTGTTTGATTTGATTAATATTTGTGCGTAATTGATCTTATGCAATTGTTTTAGAATTCTTGAACCTTTTATAATTTTAATTTTCGAACTCTCATAATTAATGTGTTACAAATCAATTTTATGGATATTGAATTTGATATGAATTTAAGAATTTTTTATTCTGTAATAAAAGCATAAAACAAAATTTATGTAATGATTAAAAAATAAATAAATAAATAATAGATAATTATATCAATTTTACAACATGGATTTACGTGCCTTCATTAATTGATTTGTTTCAACGTGGATGCAAAGTTGCTTATTTAATATGCATGTATGTTGTGCTCACATACATCATACATTCATCACTTTTGTTGTTAAATTGATGGTAATCATAAAGCAAATATAATAAAGGACAAAATGAATGATAAATCTATAGACCTATTTCTGTATATCACATATATTTGTTACACTATACTAGTTTTATATTATTATATGATATTTATGTTATTATATCATTACAAGTTTGAATGTGTTATTATTTTATTTTTAAAATACATAAAAGTATATGAATATGTGTATACAATGTGTTATATCCTTACATAGTATATTATATATTTGACAGTTTACGTTGCTTATTTGTGTAATTAATATGTTATAAGCAATGTAAACATGAGACTATTGTTTGCATAATTAATATGTGAATTTTTTATGCAAATTATGTTAAGTAGTTTTATAATTTAAGATTTACTAACTTAGATTGTTACCAAAGTAACCTAAGTTGATGAATCTTATAATAGTTAAACTACATAAAAGAGTAAATATTGTTAGACAATTTATAGATATATATAGTTCACAAGTTTAGATAGTTGCCAAAGTGACCTAAATTAGTGAGTCATATATCTATTAAATTGTATAAAAGAATTAAGGGAGACTTATAAAGAAATAACATCTTTAATAATATTTATAATTAGGAGATTGAGGCTAGCCCAAAGGAGAGTCACATTCTACTAATTATAAAAGAGTTTTATTTTGTGTTATTTAGAAATGTAATATGGATACCCAAAGGTAACACATGAATAACATAAAATATTAAGCTCCCTTCGAATGAACACTAGATATACTACAGTTTTACCCAAAGGAAAACTATAGTGATATCAATAGTTCATCGTTATATGTTTTAAATTTGTATTTGAGACCTTATTGTGAGCATTATTCTATTTTTGAACAGTTCCCACTTCTTTATACTCCATTGCATCTGGAATGATAACATTTGACGGGTCAAATTTTTCTGAATGGTATGAAAGGGTTCAATTCTCACTGGGTGTATTGGATCTTGACCTAGCTTTGATAACTGAAAAGCCATCTGAAACTACCGATGGTAGTACTTCGGAGCAGGTGGAACAATTAAAGGCTTGGAAAAGGTCAAATAGACTCAGTCTTATGTTTATGAGAATGACTATTGCCAATAATATCAAGACCTCCCTCCCTCAAACCGAGATCACCTCGGAAGTTTTAAAGTCTGTTGAGGAGCGCTTTAAATGAGCTGATAAGTCCCTTGCAGGCACACTGATGACTGAATTGACTACCATGAAGTATGATGGTCAGAAAGGTATTCAGCAGCATATTTTGAACATGACTGAAAAGGTTGCTAAACTAAAAGCACTGGGCATGAATATGGATGAGTCCTTCTTGGTACAGTTTGTACTTAATTCACTTCCATCACAGTTTACTCCATTCAAGATCCACTATAATACTAACAATGAGCAGTGGAACTTGAATGAGCTTACCAGCAAGTGTATTCAAGAGGAAGTCAGATTAAGACAAGATGGACAAAATTTTGCCCTTGCTGTAACTCATGGAGCCATGAAGAATAAAGGCAAATTCAGAAAAGGAAAGCACAACCCACCAAAGAAAAATAGTCCTGGAGAAAGTAGCCAGAGTCATGAAGGAAAATTCATTGTGAAATGCCATTTTTGTGGTAAGAAGGGACACATGAAGTATGAATGCAATAAACGTAAGAATTGGTTCGAAAAGAGAGGTATAAATCTTTCTTTTGTATGTTATGAATCAAATCTTACTGAAGTTCCTTCTAATACTTGGTGGATTGATTCTGGCCCATTTTTTATTAGGCTAGGCCCTTAGAACGTTCAGTTTGCAACATTAGCTTTTGGCAGTAATTATCAAACTACCACTATGGCAGTTTTTGATCAAACTATTCCATGAAAGTCAAAGCTCATTATTCCACATCATTCCTTCTAGAATAGAAAAATTCACCCTCGAATTATCAGCAGTATCATCATAAGAGGAGTCCCCTTGAAAAGGAATCAAATGCTTCACATTAAATACATCAGCAGTACGGATATGGTTGGACAATTTGAGGCGGTAGACATTAGGATTAATCTTTTCAAAGATTTCCACAGGACCAATCTTCTTGGCAGAAAGTTTATTATATTCTCCAATTGAGAAGCGCTCTTTAGTGAGGACAACCCATACAAAATCACCCACCTCAATTTCAACATGGCGGTGCTTACGGTCTGCAGCTTGCTTATACTTGGCGTTGACTTGCAGTAAGTTGGCGTGCATTGTCTTATGAACGTCCTGTAGATTAGCCACAAAATCTGCTACTTTGCCATGAACTCTAGTCTTGTCAGGCAGAGGAAAAAGATCTAAGGGTCCCCTGGGCACAACTGAATACACAACCTGAAAAGGGCTGAAACCTGAACTTCTGTTGACAACATGATTATGAGAAAACTCAGCCTGGCATAACTTCTAGTCCCAACTCTTCACATTATCACCAACCAAACTACGAAGTAGATTGCCTAAGGATCTATTCATCACTTCAGTTTTACCATCAGTCTGTGGGTGATAAGCACTGCTAAAATTCAGTTGTGTATTAACCATTTTCCATAAACTGCTCCAGAAGTGACTTATGAAGCGGGTATCTCTATCAGGCACAATAGATATAGGCAGGCTATGAAGGCGATACACTTTACGAAAATACAATTGGGCCACATTGACAGCATCTGACATTTTCTTGCATGGAATAAAATGAACCATCTTAGAAAAACAATCAACAACAACAAAGATGGAATCATTACCATATTGTGTGCGAGGCAAGCCCAATACAAAGTTCATATTGATGTCCACCCAAGGCTGAGTGGGTACTGACAGGGGCATGTATAGGCCAGCATTAGTGGCTGTACCCTTAGAAACTTGACAAATTCGACATCGCTGCACATACTTGTTCACTTCTTTTCGCATAGTAGGCAAGAAATAGAAAGCTTGAACTAGTTGCAAGGTGTGTTCAGTGCTTTACTGCTTGAACTACTGCATAAAACTCTACATCATAGGTGTTGTAATTATGCTTGGAACTTGAGAGCTTCTTACTGAAGTATGCCACAGGCCTTCCATTTTGACTCAAAACAGCCCCAATGCCCATTTTAGAAGCATCACAGTGTAATTCAAATGCTTGCAAAAAATCAGGAAGCACTAAGATAGGAGCGGTGGTCAAGCGTGTCTTAATAAGCTGGAAAGCTTCCTCTGCTGCCTCTGTCCATACAAACTTGCCACCCTTCACACAATCTGTCATAAGGGCCATGATGCTACTAAAATATGGAATGAAACGTCTGTAAAAAGAGGCAAGCCCATAAAAACTCCGAACTTCAGTAATTGTACTTGGTCGAGGCCACTGCCTAATCACCTCAACTTTAGACTTATCAACCTGCAGCCCCTCTCTAGAAATCAAGTAACCCAAGAACAATACCTTAGGCACCAAAAAGATACACTTCTTTACTGCTGCATAAAATTTTTCCCTGCGAAGCACAAATAGAATTTCTCGCAAATGTTGCAAGTGTTCTGTAAGGTTAGCACTGTAAATCAAAATATCATCAAAGTACAAAACAACAAATTTGCCAATAAATGGCCTCAGTGCCTGGTTCATCACCTGCATAAAGGTACTTGGTGCATTTGACAGGCCAAATGGCATTACCAACCACTCGTTCAACCCTTCCCGAGTTTTGAAGGCCGTTTTTAACTCATCTCCTAGCCGTATCTGAATATGGTGGTACCCACTTTTAAGGTCTAGCTTGGAAAAGATTGCTGCACCACTAACCTGATCTAATAAATCATCCAAGCGAGGGATGGGAAACTTGTACCTCACAGTAATCTTGTTGATGGCTCTAATGTCTACATACATACGCCAGGAACCATCCTTAGGAACTAATAGGGCTGGCACTGCACAAGGGCTTAAGCTTTCTCGCACATGCCTCTTAGCCACTAATTTTTCTACTTACCTCCGCAACTCGTCATGTTCCCTAGGGCTCATCCGGTAGTGAGGTCTATTTGGCATGGTTGCACCAGGCTCCAAGTCAATATGTAAGGGGGGTAATCCATCAGGCAGCTCATTTGGAAAGACATCTTCAAATTCTGCCACTAAAGGGGCTGCCTCATTAGGAACTTTTAACTCTATGGCAACCTCCTTCCCAACAAGAGCAAAGACCATTTCTGTTCCCTGCAACTCAATAAATCTAGCCAATGACAAGTATAAGCAAGCTGCAGACCGTAAGCGCCACCATGTTGAATTTGAGGTGGGTGATTTTGTATGAGCTATCCTCACTAAAGAGCGCTTCTCAGTTGGAGAATATAATAAGCTTTCTGCCAAGAAGATTGGTCTTGTGGAAATCATTGAAAAGATTAATCATAATGCCTATTGTCTCAAATTGCGCAACCATATTCGTACTGCTGATGTATTTAATGTGAAGCATTTGATTCCTTTTCAAGGAGACTCCTCTGATGATGATAATATTGATAATTCGAGGTGGAATTTTTTCTATCCGGGGGGGGGGGGAATGATGTGGAACGAAGAGCTTTGACTTTCATGGAGCAGTTTGACTGAAAACTGTCATAGTGGCAGTATGGTAATTACTGCCAAAAGCTGATGTTGCAAACTAGGCGTTCTAAGGGCCTAGCCCAATGGAAAATGGGCCAATGAGTCAAATTCACTGTTTCGCGTTGAGGTCTGTCAGTTTTCGAGTCGATGCTCAAGGTGGGTCATGAGATCACGCTCATAAACCTCCTCTATATGCTGTTGTGGTTGTCTTCGAAGTGCCATAATTCTTCAGGAGTGAACACGGCTCTAATACCAACTGACGTAGCGGAAGTAATAAACAAAGGTGCTATTCCTGTTTAGTCTAAGAATGCCCAACTGAATTATTATTCAACTCTGAAAATTGTCTTCCACTTCTTCAAACATTATATTATAAAGTTTTAGGATTACAAAAAACCCTAATTTCAAATAAATTTTTTTTAAATGTAACAGATTGCCAAAATAAAAGAATTACAAGTATAAATAGATATTATTTAATGAGGCAGACAAAATGTCCAAATGGTTTCGATTCAAGGGTTCTAAATAAGGAAATAAAAATATGCCCTAAGCTGCCATAAAAGTAAAATGCGTTTTCGGAGGGCTAAATTGACGGACCTCATCGCGAAGCAGTGACTTTGACTCGCTAGCCCATTTTCCATTGGGCTAGGCCCTTAGAACGCCCAATTTGTAACATCAGCTTTTGGCAGTAATTACCAAACTGCCACTGTGGCAGTTTTCGGTCAAACTGCTCCATGAAAGTTAAGGCTCTTTGTTCCACATCAAAAGGTATTTTTTTTGAATTTCCCACATACAGCTAATAGCAGATTGCCCATGGCTAAATGATGGATTTGCAAATTACTTGGTAGTTAACGATGCTTAGGGGTTGGTGGTTAATGATGCCTAGGGGTGACATACCGAGTGATTTTGCCAGTTCATTTGTTTTAATAATGCTTAACGTTGACACACTAAGCACTATATTACTTTTACTAATAGTCTACATAAGCAATTTGCTGTGAAATAGAAGTGCTTATTCTGTTCAGCAAGTGGATGGTCATTCTATAAAGTAGATTAAGTGTGCCATACGATTATTGTTTGTTACTGTGTTTAGCTAACAGAGAGCAAATCAGTGCAAGCTATGTGCCAAGTTATGCAGCTGTCTCTTACTTTTGTGTTGGTGATGCTGAATCATTGTCGTAGGTTGAATATCTTTATTCATGAATATTTGGAATTCTAATGAGAACTGATAATTTTAGTATATGTTATAGAAATTTCCTTCTTTATTGTTATGATGAAGTGCTTTCCATGCAGGCACTCGATTTGATTGGACCAATTTACAGAATGAAGGACTCTTTCGTTGGAGTTCGAGAACATGCAAGTGTCCTTTTTGCTTATGGCCTTTTATTGATGAGGCAGGATGAGTATGAAGAAGCAAGGTATATGCTTGAGATCTTATTAACTCATTTTGGTCCAAACCTATTAGATGCTCAACTTCCATATATATGAGTGTAACTTAATCCAAATGTGTTATCTGTGGCTTTTTAATCATATCAATTCTGCCTATGCATTTGCAATCATTCAAGTAATATTTGTAAAATTCTGTCGACTGGACCACCATGTTTTACCTTATAATTATCTCATATTGCAAGTCTTCTCCCTATTTTGTAGCCATCTTGGAATTTCTTCTCCCTCTTTATCCATAGCATAAATAAACCCAGAAGTGCCATGGAAGACCACAATGTAACTCTCTTGTTAAGCATATTGACTTATAGTTCTTAAAATATGAAGTATTGTCTAGACGAGTCCAGAATTTAATTGGTGTTGCACTTTTTTAATAAGAAGGAAAAAGGAAAGGAAGTAAGTATTAAGACAAAATGGTAGGCATAACTTGAATAGGTTTCTTTTTGGGACTATTTTCTAGCTGTAACTGAAAATAATGAACTCTCTCTCTCTCTCTCTTCTTGTGCTAAATAAACAACTTTTATGCAGAGATCGGCTGGCCAAAGGCTTGCAGATTGCACATAATAGCATGGGGAACCTTCAACTTATTGCACAGTATTTAACAATCCTTGGACATTTAGCACTTGCCTTGCATGATACCGTACAAGCCAGAGAGATTTTGAGATCCTCCCTTACATTGGCAAAGAAACTTTATGACATCCCAACTCAGATATGGGTGCTATCTGTTATGACTGGTAGGGACCATGCCCTTGAACCTTTTTTTCACATCTAGGTCTACTGCTTCAGAGCGTATTAAATTTTTGCCATGATGAACATAAATGCTAAACATAGATTACTTGTAGTTTGTAGGGGGGCATGTATTGTGCATGTCAATTTCTCTTTAATTTCATATACTCTTTTGATACTTTGCATGCCATAAAGTGGCTATCCATGGCCAGACTTTTAAGTGATATGCGCTTGGAAGGTAAAAAATGTTTTCTTTCTTCTAGCTTGGGATCTTGGAGGGAAGTTTTCAATTATGGTGGAACTGAAAGGTTCTGTTTCTTTCATCGGAAAAAAAAAATCTAGTTTTTGGCACATAGTAGTCGGTGAAAAGTGTTTCACTATCGAAGAGAAAACTAAGCCTGTTGCAAGGAAAATCATTTCTTGCTTTTAGAACAGAATCATTTTTCAGACTCTTACAACCTCATCAAAAGGGCATAACTTTTCAGATCTTCATAGGTCAGGAAATCTATATAGTGAGTCTATTGATTCATGCTAATTATCTTCGGCTGTTAACAAGGACTGATTGCCAATGACAGCCATGGTTTGCCTTTTTGTGTAAAATTTTTCTCGTGTGCTACTGAAAATAGGAAAATATGAAGCTCTTTAACCTTTTCAGTCTTAAAAGAACAATCATGTATCTAATGCATTTGAAATCCCAATTTTGAAGTTTCTAGGTTCTCTCTCTCTCTCTCTCTCTCTCTCTCTCTCTTTTCATTTGCCCTCTGTCTAGTTTGTGTCCAAAATGAATTTTGAAAAAGCTAGAGTTTATTATTTTATCAGATTGTGCAAATGAATTACAAGAAAGAATTATCTTTTTTGCACCACTTGAAAGTGTAACATTATTCTCTGTTCATTTTTTTCTTTTCTCATTTAAAAAATTGAGCAGTCAAGGACTTCTAGTCATAATTCACGTGTACATTAGCTAAATAAATTATTATTATTCACTCTTCACATCAAATACAAGAATAACCTGGTATATTCTCAAGATATTGTTGCCCCACACAGAGTTCATTTATAATTATTGATGCACTCATTTAGAGCTATTGATGCACTTGTCTCATCTGGCTTATACTGCTTTTTCTCTCCCAGAGTTATATCAAGTATTAGGTGAGGTTGGAAATCAAATCGAGAATGAGGAATATCGAAAGAGGAAATCTGATGAACTGCAGCAGAAGCTTTCTGATGCTCATTCATCCATTCATCACATTGAACTGGTAGGGCAATTTGTTTGTACTCCTATAATTATGGTCTTTTGGCAAGAAAAAGTGACATCTGACATGGTTTTGTTCAGATTGGTTGGCACTTACAAGTTGCTTTTCATGTATTCTCTAAGCAGATTGATAAAGTGAAACTTGAAGTTAAACAATTTCAGCAGTTAGACATGAGGAGTCCCATGGCAAATCAATCTATGAGAGTCAATCTAGACATTCCAGAATCTGTTGGTATATCAACTCCATTACCAACTTCTTCATCATCAAGGCTACTTGATTTAGATAATCGAAGACGTGGGAAGAGAAGAATTTAGTTTCAGAGTTTAAGGCTTCTGTATATATATGTATTTGAGACTGTAAAATAGGAAGTCAGGGAATTTAAGCTTAGACAAGGTTGAGGTTAGCATCAGAAACCAATTAGACCCATACGTTACATATCAATTCCAGGAAGATACTATTTTCTCCACATTGTTGTTGCTGTATAAATGTGAAGTAAGATATTGTGATTTCTCCTGATGTCCTGGCGGCATGCTTCTTGTTGTTCAGAGATTGGCATCGATTTCATGCTTTGATATATCTTAGACGAGTATTTTCTATTTTTATCAAGAAAACTGGATGGTCAAGTTTGAAGGGTGAAAATTAACTTTGTAAATGACATTAAATTGCTCTGTAATGCTATGGATCCATAGTCAAACTAACTGAAAAGGTGTTCTAAGGAATCAAATAATTATATGATTGATTGGTTTTTTCTGCAAATGTAACATGCTTATACATTGACATTTTTTTAATATCCCTTGCAAATATTGTGGAAATTATGGGACTAGAATGATTAGTACAAGTCATTTTATCAACTTCATTTTCTCCAAAATTGCAAGACAGTCCTTCTGAGGTAAAGGGAAAGATCGGAGCTGAGGAAGAAAGTTAACATAGTTTTGGATGTTCCATTTGCTGCCTTTGAAGTCGTTACTCAAGCATCATCTCAGCAGTAAGTCCTGCAATTTCTTTGAGTGGTTTCCACACAAATTTTCTCCTGTACAAAACATTGAATTCATATGTATAATATGTATGTGTGTGTTTTTAAGTTAATGCAAGGGTAAGAAAATGAATCTAATTTTATTGTGGCAGCAGGATATTTGCAGTTGAATGATCGATAGCAATGAAAGTTTTACCAGTTTCCACATTCAGCGATAACTCTGACTCTAGGCCGAAGAGAGGGAAGTAATGCAAGAAACTGTAATTCGGCCTTTGACAGAACCTGCATCAGAACATATTTATAATCAATTGCAGAACTATCCAATAGTTTCTAGCTGATATTTGGCTTGCACAATATATGGTGTAGGAACTGACCTTGGCCTCAATTATCCAGACCACAAGTCCTTTGGCATTTGGGGGCAAAGCAGCAAGTCTATAATCAACTTCTGGTGGAAAATACCATCTTGCTATGGGCTCCTTCCCTAGATGAGCCTGTAAAAGCAAGATTTTTATCAGAATTTTAAGTTTATATATATATATATATAGAATAGTAGTAGAGAAGGTTGCTCCTTTATGACCGGAAGATCATTGAACAACCCTCTGGTCACAGGTACATGTCATGGAACAGCCTCTTTATGAAAATGCGAGTAGAAGGGAAGGCTATATGGGATGGTTAATCTTTTCGATCTCACTAACAGGTAAGTCTCTTTCACTGTATATGCTTTATATCTAGTAGGTAGTACAAGTGTGAATATTTGAACGGACTTACTGGGCAAACGGGATGAATCTTGGTAAGGGTAGTTTCAGGATCACCAAGGCCACGAGCAGTGAGGTCTAGGAAGTAGTAGCCCTGGTATCGGAGGCGGTTAAGGTAACGACCCTCGTAACCTCCTTCATGAGGACTATAAATAGCAAGGGCTTTGTGCTCCTCAACATCTGATAGCCAACGACCTAGATCAAACTTTGCTAAATCCCCTCCAATGAAGTCTCCAATGCCTATACCACTGCATTTCACTACCCCAGTGGCAGTCCTCTTTTTACTTTTATCGGTAGTGGGTGTAGCTCCTCCCGCCACCATCATCATTTTTATCTTTCCAGCCATTGTTATTGGGTGGTGGAGCTGCTTCTGCTGGGGATTGACAAAAGTTAGTGCTCCCACATGTTGGAGGCAGCAGGCGGCTGCAACCATTTGCTTATTTTGTTTGTTTAAATTTCTGACAAATAATTGGCGGTGGAGAAAGTCATAGGAGTGCTAGAAAGTTGGAGTTGAGTGAATAGGAGGACTACCGAAGTAGTGTTTTGAATGTAGTATGGCTGTGAAGTTGGATGGTTGAGAAACAAGATAAGAAAATTAATAGCAATCATAGGTGAGAAATGCGTCGTATGTGGACAAAAATTTCTGGACTTGCAAATTTGCAATGGAAGTTAACCATGAACAGATAAAGCATCCCAAATTTTGTTTGTCCATGCATATCTGATTTTATTATTTAATTAAATGCTCTTATTATTATTATTATTATTATTATTATTATTATACTAAAATGGTTAAAAAAACCCTATTTTATGGTAGCGTATTTTTACATTTTTGATATATATAAATATATGTTATATATTTATGAAGGGCGGTTTGATACATAAACACTTCAGCAACGCACGAGATATAGAAAATGGTTGAACCTATACATTCTAAAATATATGTATGTAATTAAGTATGTGTATATATATAATTTTTTTTTAACATAAAGACAATATTCCTTTTTAAAAATGCGACACTTTCTTTGAAATATATAATAAAAATTTATAAAATAACTAAAACGCCTAATTTGCATTAGATCCGAAAAACCCATTTTTCCTTAAATGAAAACTTTTATATTGCAAATTAAAATTAGCTATATAGATCCAAAAACAACAACAATCAGTAAAAAAACTTCAAAATATCAACAATCAATGAAAAAAAAATCGACCATAAAAATCAAACAATAGAAGCAAAAAGAAGAAAACAATAAACCATATCTGAAAATTTCGTGACATCTTCATCAAAAGAAAATATAGATAATATCAAATGAATTTAATACTAAAATTATATGTTATATATAGATCTGAAAAGACATAACATATATGTACCATATATATGTTATATTGTCATATCCGTAATTTTAGAGAAATTAAATAAATATTTGGAGATATAAAAGTTGTACACAACCAATATATATACCTAGTGTATATATAACATATACATATGGTATATTAATTGTATATGTTGGATATATATATATATATTACATACTTAATATATTTAATGCACATATAAGGTAAATTTAATGTGTATATAGGAATATTATTTGTGCATATGGGTATTTATATTCATTAAATATACATTACATAGACATAGTATATACATTACATAAATATGTACATAATGATATATGTGAAATATAAGTAACATATATAAGATATATACATATACATAAAATATACAATATATATATGTGGGATATAATTTGGTGTTGGAAAAGTGAATGATGAAAATAATAATAATAAAATAATATTATATAGTGGAAGATGATGAAAAAGTGTGATATTTTGTAATTATTAACTAATTAATAATAAGTAAATAAAAATAATTCAATATTAAATTATTTTTGGGTGGTAGAAGATTAAATATATTTATTAATAATTAAATAAATAAATATTTATATATAAGGCTAGAAATTAAAGAAGAAAGATATTAAAAAGACAAAAACATAAATAGTAAAGGAGGGGTAAATTAGTAAATATACTTTATAAAATTTAAAACTTAATAAAATAATTTAAAAAGAAAATATTTTTGAATGGAAGATGAAAATTGGTATTTTTAAAATAAATAAAAAATTAATTAATTAAAATAATATAAAAATATATATATGTGGTCTTAAATGAAGGAAAGAGAAAAAAAAATCAAAAATAAAAGAATTTTTTTCTTCTTCTTCCTCTCTTTGACGTTTTCTCCGTGGATGAGGAAATTGGTTTTTGCTTCATTTGAACAACCAATTTCCAAGGATTTTACAAGAACCAAGTGGGTTTTGGTGATTTCTTCATAAATTAGTAAGTTTTCCTTTACAATTTTGAAGTTCCATCTAAATATATGATTATGTATAATTTGAGATTTTAATGGAGTGTGTTTTAATTGGTTAAATGCATATGAAAGATGCTATTTTATATAATTATTAAAGATTCTTAAGTTGGATTGAAGAAATGGTTAAGTTTGAGTTAAGTTGGTTGAAGAGAGAGAATTTAGGGTTATGGAATATTTGGGTTTTTGAAATCATGAGTTTTAATTGTGCAAATTGGTTCCAAATGTGTTGTTTTGATGCATAGACAAGGATTTTAAAATCAAATTATAGATTTAGTTAAGTTTGGATAGAGTTTGAAGATGGTAGTATTGATTTAAGTTTTGGAAAAGTGAATTTTCAAAGAATGATTAATTGTTTGATTTTAATGCTTAAATCATGTTACTTAATGATATAAGTGGTGGAAATAAGATTGAAATGATAATTGAACTGAGATGGAATGGAGATCCTTCAATGGTGAAGGTTATGCCATTTTAGAATTTTGAACATAATCATGTGGTTAATTAATGTAATTGGTTTAAACATATTAAAATATGCTTGTAATGATATAAATAAACCCAAAACAATAATTTAATGGGTTAATATGGATTTGCTAAGTTAAAGTAAAGAAAGACTTAATTTTTGAAATTTTGTAGGAGTGTTGTTAAATTAAGGTTTGACATTGAGAATGCCTTAAAATGTGATATTAAATGATTATTTATGATCACATTTGGTATAGGCATTGAGGGAGGTTGATTTGCTTCATCCAAGTGGTGAAGGGCAAGTTGGAAGGATAGGATTGGAGGTTGTATTAAGCTTGCTTTGGGTTGCTAGTAGAGGTATGTACAAACTTTGAGTATAATGTTTATATTTGCATGACATTTGGACTTAACACATTTTGGTTGAAAAATGTGTTAAGCTACTTGGTTCATTGATTAAGTAAGAATAATGTGCTATTACATTTGAAATGTCATAAATGTGTTAAATGCATTGTGAAAAGTCACTGATAATGGCTAAATTGTGTAAAGTGTGAAATATGCATATTATGTGAAAATATCCAAAGTAATTGGGCAATGAGCCTAGTTTGATTATGAGAAATAAAATGAGAAATGAATTGTGAAAGTATTTGATAATGAGATAAATGAATTAATTCTGTGCCTAACATGCTATTCAAATTTCAGAGTTACTGCTTTGGTCTATAATAACACCATGTGTCTAGTCCATAGGCAATATATATATCCAAGGATAATGTAACAGCCCCAGTCTCTTGAACCTCAACCCAGCTAGACCCTTAGGCCCCAGTATCTTGGTCCTCAACCCGGCTAGACTGCTACGGTTTTTGAGGCTTACGACCCAGTCTTTTCACCCCAAAAACATCATATTTATCATTTATCAGCTGGGCTCGGCTTACGACCCGGTCTTTTTACCTGCCCAGCAATTCATAGGCATGCCGCCAAACCCAGAACTCTGAAAATTGAATAACATACTAGGCACACAATTAATTCATTTATCTCATTATCAAATACTTTCACAATTCATTTCTCATTTTATTTCTCATAATCAAACTAGGCTCATTGCCCAATTACTTTGGGTATTTTCACATAATATGCATATTTCACACTTTACACATTTTAGCCATTATCAATGGCTTTTCACAATGCATTTAACACATATATGACATTACAAATGTAATAGCACATTATTCATACTCAATCAATGAACCAAGTAGCTTAACACATTTTTCAACCAAAATGTGTTAAGTCCAAATGTCATGCAAATATAAATATTATACTCAAAGTTTGTACATACCTCTACTAGCAACCCAAAGCAAGCTTAATACAACCTCCAATCCTATCCTTCCAACTTGCCCTTCATCACTTGGATGAAGCAAATCAACCTCCCTCAATGTCTATACCAAATGTGATCATAAATAATCATTTAATATCACATTCTAAGGCATTCTCAACATCAAACCTTAATTTAACAACACTCCTACAAAATTTCAAAAATTAAGTCTTTTTTTACTTTAACTTAGCAAATCCATATTAACCCATTAAATTATTGTTTTGGGTTTATTTATATCATTACAAGCATATTTTAACATGTTTAAACCAATTACATTAATTAACCACATGATTATGTTCAAAATTCTAAAATGGCATAACCTTCACCATTGAAGGATCTCCATTCCATCTCAATTCAATTATCATTTCAATCTTATTTCCACCACTTATATCATTAAGTAACATGTTTTAAGCATTAAAATCAAACAATTAATCATTCTTTGAAAATTCACTTTTCCAAAACCTAAATCAATACTATCATCTTCAAACTCTATCCAAACTTAACTAAATCTATCATTTGATTTTAAAATCCTTGTTTATGCATCAAAACAACACATTTGGAACCAATTTGCACAATTAAAACTCATGATTTTAAAAACCCAAATGTTCCATAACCCTAAATTATCTCCCTTCAACCAACTTAACTCAAACTTAACCATTTCTTCAATCCAACTTAAGAATCATTAATAATTATACAAAATAGCATCTTTCATATGCATTTAACCAATTAAAACACACTCCATTAAAATCTCAAATTATACATAATCATATATTTAGATGGAACTTCAAAATTGTAAAGAAAAACTTACTAATTTATGAAGAAATCACCAAAACCCACTTGGTTCTTGTAAAATCCTTGGAAATTGGTTGTTTAAATGAAGCAAAAACCAATTTCCTCATCCATGGAGAAAACGTCAAAGCGAGGAAGAAGAAGAAGAAAAAAATTCTTTTAAAATTTTTGATTTTTTTCTCTTTCCTTCATTTAAGACCACATATATATATTTTTATATTATTTTAATTAATTAATTATTTATTTATTTTAAAAATACCAATTTTCATCTTCCATTCAAAAATATTTTCTTTTTAAATTATTTTATTAAGTTTTAAATTTTATAAAGTATATTTACTAATTTACCCCTCCTTTACTATTTATGTTTTTGTCTTTTTAATATCTTTCTTCTTTAATTTCTAGCCTTATATATAAATATTTATTTATTTAATTATTAATAAATATATTTAATCTTCTACCACCCAAAAATAATTTAATATTGAATTATTTTTATTTACTTATTATTAATTAGTTAATAATTACAAAATATCACACTTTTTCATCATCTTCCACTATATAATATTATTTTATTATTATTATTTTCATCATTCACTTTTCCAACACCAAATTATATCCCACATATATATATTGTATATTTTATGTATATGTATATATCTTATATATGTTACTTATATTTCACATATATCATTATGTACATATTTATGTAATGTATATACTATGTCTATGTAATGTATATTTAATGAATATAAATACCCATATGCACAAATAATATTCCTATATACACATTAAATTTACCTTATATGTGCATTAAATATATTAAGTATGTAATATATATATATATATCCAACATATACAATTAATATACCATATGTATATGTTATATATACACTAGGTATATATATTGGTTGTGTACAACTTTTATATCTCCAAATACTTATTTAATTTCTCCAAAATTACGGATATGATAATTTTCTCCCCCTTAAATAATTTCATCCTCGAAATTTTCCAGTCCTGTAATAAATCATCTAAATCAAAATATAATCTTAAAATCTTATATTAAATTAATCATCTCGTCAATCAAATTGTCATTAGACAAAATTAGTTCATCTCCTTAATATATATACACTACACGCCTATTGCACTCAAGATACTTGATCACTTTATTATCTTAAAAATATACTCTTATAACTTTAAATTCAAATGTTAATAACTTTTATCTTAACACAATAATTTTACACATCTTCACTTTGATCCCACTCTTTATACAATTACCACATATTAATTTAGTATCACCATTATACAACAACAAAATCTTATTTTCTTAGTAAGATTCATTCCAATTATACTATAACTAACATTTTTCTCTTATAATTATTTGAAACTAATATAACTTAGCTCCTTTCATATGCATATACATATCAAAACGCTGTATTATGCACATTATCATATAGCTTGTATATTCTTAATACAACTACACACATTGAATTTCAATAAATACTTGTAAACTTATTGCATTTCGGATCAATTGATCTAACTATCACAATATGACCATCTCAACCTTATTCTATTCTGACCAACCTTTAGTCTATTTGAAATTCATCAATCTGTTTTCAATTCATGACCTAATTCTATTAGATCAAATTTATTCTCAAATTTTAATTCTCTTCGAATTCATCATTACAGATAATATTTACTTCCCCTAGTATTGTTCATTTTAAACATCACTTTCATCAACTTATTCATTTTATACCACTTTCAAATACATTCAATATAGCTCTTATGCACATTTCATAATTCCTTTCATTTACCCCTTTTCTCATATTTCTTATAGTTACCATATTTACAAAAATCATTGTTCTTACACATCATTTATAGCTTATCATATTTTCACAATTCTCTTCTGTTTTCACATATTTATGGTCATAAATAAATTTCTACATAAAGTTATGAGTCCAACTATACCAGCCACAAATCTTGCTTGTATCTCATGAAACAAAAACTATCAATTTCACTTAATATATTTCACAATTGTATCATCTTAAGTCCACGTCTGTAGGTTACAAATAAACACCGCCTTCACTATAATTCTTTCTCAAATTGCTCTTATCTCAAAACTACACCCATGTCTTAATGGTCACACATCCGTGGCATTTTAAAATCACATATAAGTTCTTTAAACTCTTACTACATGAAGAGTTAACACATTTCAGCTCTGATTCAAAGCAATTTACTTTTGATCAGTTGATCATCATTAACCTAACTCATGTTTCAACAATATTATCATTATCATCTCTTATATATACACATTCATTCATATGCTAATTTTACACAATTTTCATTTATTACTCCATTTCTAATCTATCTCTTATAAAAAATTTTATTTTTATTTTCACTTCCATACTTTCTTCATTATACTTTTCTTTTCCTTACAATCTCTTATTTATACGCATATACTTTGGGCCCAAAACACTACACAATCATCAAGTTTAGTTGTTACAATAACAATTTCACCATCCAACGCTGCTCAGGTCTAATCTCAATCTCAATTTCATCACATGACATATCTCTACACAGGTTAAGACCTAATCTCTCTTAGGTCTATTAATACATGCAATATCATTCTCAATATCACTAGACAAATAATTGTATAAAGTAGCAAACACTCGATAGCATTTTTTTTTAATCATTCACATACACTTTTGTAAGTCATATTCACAATGTGACTTACTTTCCACATTTTCTTACATATCACATTTGTGTTCATATAGAAAAAAAATCTCATCACATAAATCATACAATTATACTTAATTCCTCTTTTACATACAACCTATACAAAGTTAACATTTATCACCTTTCAAAGAACATTATCATTTCTCATTCTTTTGATATTATTTAGGTTATTCATCAATTCAACATATATACACACTCTGACCACAACATAATTAACATCTTTTTTTTAATCGCCCATTTCTTAAATAAGTTTCTTATTATATATATATATTTAACACTTTATAATAATTGAAAAAAAATATGTGAGAGAGATGTCACATTGGAACCTTTTTAACTATAACGACCCCACTAGCACAGTCTTACGACAGATGGTCTATTGGGCCTTTTCTCCCGTAGGTGAACCGTAGTCCCAACCCTCAACCCAGCGGGCTGCCACAGTACTCGTTCACCTCACGGCTTCCGAGCAGGAATTTATTTATTTGGCCTCAAATGAGGTCGCCTCCCTCATTCGAACCCATGACCTCCTCCCTTAAGAGGAAACCATGAGATGAACGAGTACCATTTCAGTGATAGAGCAAATGCTTTATATTGAATACTAAAGATAATCTTGAAAAATTCTAATCCAAATCGGATAAAGGCATATTATTAGGATATTCATCCTCTAGTAAGGCATATAGAGTATTTAATAGAAGAACTCTAGTAGTTGAAGAATAAATGCATGTTATCTTTGATGAATCTTCTAAGCTTAATCAAAATAAAGGTAGTGCTTTTGATAATTTTATAGGTATATTTGAAGAACTTGAAATAAATAATGTTCTAAAGGACAATAATGAGCTAAAATCAAGAATGGAACAAGAAGAATCCATGATGGAAGAGACTCAAGAACTATCCAAAGATTGGCAATATAAGAAGGATCATCCCAAAAAACTTGTCATTGGTGATACTTCAAAGGGAGTAACTACTAGATCCAAACATAAATACTTAGATGCTAATATTGCTTTTGTTTCTCAAATTGAGCCAAGGACCATTGAGGAGGCTCTTAGTGATGAATGTCGTGTGATTGCAACGCAATCCAATTTGAAAGAAAGAAAGTTTGGGAACTTATTCCTAGACCCAAAAATCATCCAATTATCAATTGCAAATGTGTATATAGGAATAATCTTGATGAAGATGGTCTTATTACTAGGAACAAAGCTAGATTAATAGCCAAAGGTTATAACCAAAAGGAAGGCATTGGCTACAATGAGACATTTGCTCCTGTTGCTAGGCTAGAAGCTATTAGAATCTTGCTTGCATTTGCTTGTCATATGAATTTTAAATATTTTCAAATGGATGTCAAAAGTGCATTTCTAAATGGATTTATAAATGAAGAAGTGTATGTTGATCAACCCCCCGGTTTTAAAAATTACAAATTGCCAAACCATGTTTTCAAACTAACCAAAACATTATATGGATTGAAACAAGATCTAAGGGCTTAGTATGATAGACTTAGTGCTTATTTGCTAGAAAATAATTTTTCAAAAGGCAAAGTTGATATAAATTTTTTTGTTAAAAAGAAAATGCATAACATTTTGATTGTACAAATCTATGTTGATGACATTATATTTGGTGCTACTAATGAATCTTTGTGCAAAGAATTTGCTTCTTGTATGATTAGAGAATTTGAAATGAACATGATGGGTGAACTTAAATTCTTCATTGGTTTACAAATTAAGCAATGAAAGAATGAGATCTTCATCAACCAATCCAAATGCACAAAGGAACTTCTCAAGAAGTTTGGAATAGATGGTTGCAAAGTAAGCAAAACTCCAATGAGCACATCCTTGAAGCTTGACAAAGATGAAAGTAGTAAGATAGTAGATGAGAAGAAATATCAATGTATTATTGGATCCCTACTTTACTTAATCGCTTCTAGACCAGATATAATGTATACTATTTATTTATGTGATCGATTTCAATCATGCCCTAAAGAACCATATTTGAATGATACTAAAAGAATTCTAAAATTTTTTAGTGGAATAATGCACTTAGGTATATATTATCCTGGAAACACATCATTTAACATTTTAGTTTTTTCTGATGCGAATTTTGTCGGTAGCCTATTAGATAGGAAAAGCACTACTGGAGCATGATATTTTCTTGGTGAATGCCTAGTTTCTTGGTTTAGCAAGAAACAAGTGTCGGTTATTTTATTTACCACAGAAGTTGAATATGTTGCTGCTTATTTTTATTCCACACAAGCTCTTTGGATAAAATAATAATTGCTAGATTATGAAAAAATATTTAATCACATACCCATTAAGTGTGATAACACAAGTTCAATTAATCTATCCAAAAATCCTATTCATCATTCTATATCAAAATATATAAACATTAGGCATCACTTTTTAAGAGACAATGTTATGTAATCTTAGAATTTGTTGACACTCAAAATGAACTCGCTGATATTTTTATAAAACCCCTAAATAAAGAGAGGTTAAACTTCATAAGACAACACATAGGAATGATTGATGAAAAATCTCTTGAATAATCACTCATTAACACCTCTACATCTCAAAATTTGAAATTTCATGAAAACCTTACCTTAATCCCTATCTCGGTTGCTCATTCTTCTTGAGAAATTGCACAACACCTCTGTGTCCCTCGAGCACCAAAAATCATCTTTGTGGGAATGTACAACTACATTGTGCGGTTGCTCAAATTCAAAAATTTCAAATTTCTCAACCGTTATACATCTCGTTAGTTTGTGCGAGAGCTCCATGCATGTAGTGATCACAAGAGGTCTTGCGATCGCACAACTGCTTGTGCGACAGCACATGAAGTCTAACTACTAAATTTTTTAAACATTGGAACTTGCATATTTCTGCCCATTTTGTCCCCAACGGTCATAAAACGGCTAGTTTTTCAAATTTGTCTATAAATACCCTCCTTTTACAGTAAAATACACCTTTACAACACATATACACCTCTCCAAACATTCTCTTAAAGTTTTGGTCAAAAAGAAGAAAGTTTTGAAGGTTGTAAGCTACATCAATACTCTCTCTTCTACATTTATATTTTTCTTTTTGTGTTTATTGTTGCACATAAACCTAAGACTTCTAAGAAGAAATCCTCAACCATTAAGAAAGGGAAAGGGGTAGTCATTAGTGAACTACATCCTCAACTCGAACACTTCACTAGAAAGAGTGTCCAACCCCACAAACCAAAATGCAAAACTGAAGAAGAAAAGACCAAATATTACATACTGAAAAAGAAAACCATTGAGCCTACCAAAATGCCTGCCGAAGGTATGCTCATTACCCTAAACATCCAAAGTGAACTTTATAGATATCTTGATAGGATTGGTTAGAGACATTTTTTCCTTTCCTAATGAACTAGGATACCCTAGCCTTTCAAGGGAGTTCTTTATGTTCCTTAGGGTAGAAAAGAACTACAATGCATAGGATTCAATGGAGTATACTTTAGGCTTTTTAATCAAGAGTTTACCCTCTCTTTAGAGGAATTTGCTGAAGTTTGGGGCTTCTAAACACATGGTGCATTCTCTTATTTCAATAAGGGCTTTCATTTGAAGATTTTTTCATCTTTTTGGAGTGAACTATCGATAGAAACTGAATCTAACAATAGGTCCTCCAAAGCTATCCATTTTAGAACCCTAATCATTTGGCTCCTTCATAGGATCATCACATGCACCATCCATTAAAGGAGTGATGGAAATGAGAAAATCACACAACGTGACTTGTTCTTCTTGTATGCCTTAGAGCACAATGAGCCCATCCAAACCGCCTGATTCCTATTTGACACTTTCCTTCACCATGGGAAGTATAGGACTGGGACTTTCTTCCTTTCCTCTTAAGTCACTCAAATTTGCTAGGCATTTAGGATTGCTAACCCCTGAAAACTTAGCAATCCTAAGTGATCCTTATATCCTCGCCACCAATTCCATCAAACTTTATTACCTTAAACATACAAGATGCATCTAAAAGGTTGATAACCATTATGAATACATCTTTGGTAGTAAAGGTGTGCTTTATAGAGAGAGGAAAAAGCCTAGGTATCACATCACACAAGATGGAGGAGAACCTATCACTATTGAAGTTGAGCACCCTCCCAAACCAACCAAACCTATAAAAGAAAATGGTGAATCCTTAAAAACTTTAAAGTTCCTTCTTAAAGTCATCCACTCTTTCCAAAAGCAATTCACTCACTTCAAGAAGGATGTGAATAAAAGGATCACTAAACTCAACAAGAAGATTGATCTCTTATCTCATGTTCATCATGATATTTATGAGATGTAAGGGAAATTTGATCTTCCACAATGTTAGCTAAGTGAATAGGATGTGAGTGAACACATTGAAAGTCCATATGAAGAATCCTCGCAATTCTCACTTGGCTACTTTCCCTCTCCATCCTTTAATGAAGATGAAAGCACTCCTCCTCCTCCATCTAGAAAAGGAAAAGAGAAAGTGATAGATTAGATTTTAGTCCTTTTAATAATGTCTTGTGTTTTTCTTTCTTTTGCATCTACTTTATCCTTTCCTTTATATTGTATTTTTTTAAGTTTAATGAAATAATGTTTCTTTTTCTATTTCTTATCTTACAATGATATTGCTTTTCTTTCATTTTTGCCTTTGTCAAAAGGGGAGAAGATACACATAAGTTGAAATAAATTGAAGTTAAAAATGAAGTGATTTACATACATTATACATTACATTAAAAAAACAACTAAGGGGGAGAATGTATTAAGAGGGAACAACTAATAAGATCAAACTAAAATCAAACCACAACTGGTATCAAAGACTTATATTTAAATTGATCCAAATTGAAAATGCACTTGATTGTTTATAACTTAGCACTTGATTAATTTATAAATGTTAAATTCAATTTGATTGCCAAAGTCAAAAAGGGAGAGATTGTTAGACAATTAAATTTTATTTTGATAATTAACAATCAAATTAATGTGTACTAATAAGTTTAAGCAAGTTTATTTTATATGTACTCCATCTTAGGCCTCGTGCGATAGCCCAAACAAATCAAAAGTAAAATCACAAAACTAACAAAAGCAATAGTGGTCAGAGTGTGTGGTGAAGTCTCAACACAAGAAAATTATGCCACTGTACCAGATCTTCGACCAACACCACAACCTAATGGATAAAAATCTCAAAACTCATAAAGACGATAGTAGCCAACTTGAGCGATTGAGCTTTGATGCACAAACATTTGTGCAACTACCTCATCATCAATGCGACCACATGAGACATAACCAGAACTTCCACAAATACACAGAAGAGATAACAGTGATGTTGTACGGTGAGAAACTCCATTTGTGCGACCTTACAATTTCAGTAATTTTGAATTTTAGTGCAAAACATGTAGGATCAATGATATTTAGGCAGATGGAAGAAGCATTTCAAATTAAACGGTAACCAAGAATTGTGCGACCACTTAAGCCCTTTGTACGACAGCAAGACTTGGCAGGATGAGAAGTTATGATCCTATCGGACCACTTAAAGTTACCGTTGGAGATGACCATTGAAGAAAATTTGAATTGTGGGATAGCCTAAGGTATGTGTCGACCGTACAAAGTGTCTCAGTAATGACTTAAGTGGAAAACAAGAAGCAAACATGTGGGAACCACTTCAAACTACTAGTTAAAGTCCTAATGGCATAAATACCAGAAGAAACCTCTTGTTCGAGAGTAATTGTGATTGATATAGCTAAGGCAAACTACTTTTAATTACTTGTATCAAAATTAACATTTGTATTAATTGAGTGTTAGGTGTAAGCATAAAAAAAACCATTGCAAGTTGAGTGTAAGCTTTGAAACACTTAGGTTTTAGAGCGAGCCTTGGAAAAAATCTTGTAGGGTTATGAGGAGAATAGTCAAACCTTGTAAAAGTTAGCTGTGGGCTTGTAAAAATACCAAGTTAAAGTTGTGCTTGTGAAAACTCAAGATTAGTGGAGCCTCAACAAGTTGTTAAGGAAGTGGATGTAGGATTCAGGTAATCCAAATCACTATAAACTCTTTGTCTTTACTTTACACTTTCTTCATCCTAGGTTTCTTTATAGTTTCAAATTTTTAATTTACCATCACTCCTTTAAATAAACCAATTCACTCCCTCTTGGTTGCCATCTTCGGACAACAACATATATGCATTGAATTGCAAAATAATAGTATTAAAATATTATTATATATTTAGTTATATGTATTTTTTTATTACATATAAGTACATATATGTGTTGTATTACAAAAGAATAATAATACATAATTATTATATGTTTAATTATATGACATATATGTTAGATATAAGTAGATAAATGCCTTGAAATATTCTATTATAATATTATATAACTGTTATATATATTTAGTTATATGTACTTATATGTTACATATAGGTGTATATATATGTTGGATTATAAAAGAATAATAATATGTAAAAGATATATGTTTAGTTAAATATGCTTATATGTTATATATAAGCAAATATATGTGCTAAATTACAAAAGAAATAACATTATATAACTGTTATATGTTTAATTATATGTACTTATATGTTATAAATAAGTATATATATGTGTGTTGGAATATACTATTATAAAATTATATCATTGTTACATATTTATTTATATGACATGTATGATATATAGGTATATATATGTTTTACACTACAAATAAATAGAATTACATAACTGTTATATATTTAGTTACATGAAATATATGATACATGCAAGTAAACATACATGCTAAAATGCAAAAGAATAATAATAAGTTGTTATATTGTTAGTTATGCATACTTGTATGTTACATATAAATGGACATATGTATTGAATTGCAAAAGAAAAGCATTATATAATTGTTGTATGTTTAGTTATATGTACTTTTGTGTTATATATATGATTCATGATATGTATTTTTGTGATATATATATGATTCATGTATGTTCAATAAAAATATGATTTCTTTATATTTCTTTATATGTAATACATGTTATAAAGCTTTTATATTTTTAAAATATTAAAAAATGGGCACAATTCCAACATTAATTCAATATATTAGTAAATAAGTATGAGTACAGATTTTAGCCCCCACTCCCGGTGAAATAAATGGTTCTTGCGATTTCAACACTGTTAGGCTCTCGGCTGTAGACCCTTAATTTTTGACCTAGTCCAATTCGATAGTCCAAAATAATTTTTATAGTATTTTAATTATTTTAATAATATTTTAATTATTTATAATATTTAATAGTTATTTTTAATAAAAATAAAAAAATAAAACATATATAAAAAATAAAAAAAATAAAATCGGACTGATCGGTGAGCGACGTGTGGCAGTGCTGCCGCCCTGCCACGCGGTAGGGCATTTCACTGCAGAAAGTGTCTGCTGCAAATTGGGCAGCAGATGACTATCAGCGGCGAATTGGGCATTGCCCAATTTGCCGCAGCTGGGCTTGCCCAGTTCTTAGACGAACTGGCTTTCCCAGCTCTCCTGGCCCACACCCGCAGCTAGCAGCAATTTTTGCCACCGCAGCCTGCAGGCCCGGCAGCCCACGTGAGCTGTCGATTTTTTTACCAAACCTTATTTTACACGGTTTTGTAATTTTTCCTAAATAATTGGTATTTCCTTATTAAAATAGGATTCAAACTCTTTATTTTCCTATAAATACTAGCATTAAACACCCGGATTAGGGGAGGAGGGGCAATTGTTGGAAGAAACTTAGACTTTTATTTTTTTCGAGGAGAGTTGGAAACTTTTGGTTGAATCCAATTGCTTATGCAATGAAAGTCATGCAAATACATACTATCATATAGGGTTTGTACTTACCTCAAGAGAAACTCACACCAATCTAAACTCCTCTTCTAGGAATCCTCCAACACTTGGATTAGGGCAACCTAATCTCTTCAAAACCTAATCAAAAAGTGATCATACACACTCACTCAGAGATACACATGAGATAATATAGATACGAACCAACTAGGGCAAACTCTACACATGACACGCTCAACAACACGAGCGTGTCCCTGATCGTGCCCTAAACCAACAACACAGAAGCTTTGACATGCTCAGTAACACAGGCGTGTCACTGGACGTGTCACTCATTCTGCCTTACAGAAAAATTGACATGCCCAACAACACAGGCGTGTTCATGGCCGTGTCAATTACTTTATCTCTCAGTAGCTATGACACGCTCAGTAGACATGTCCGTGTCACTGGCTGTGTCAGGCAAGAATTATACTTTCCGAACTCTCATCCATGAAAACACAAACACTCCAAAATCCACACTACAACACCTTTAATCAACATCTTGGTTTATATACACATAAATCACCTATTAATTTAACACTTATATAACTTCAACATATCATAATAATAATCATTATATACATCATCCATATATCAATTACTCAATTTCCCTAACTCATTTATATTAAACCCTTACTAAACAATTTCAACAATCCATCATCATCCTCACAAATAACCATATTATCAACATCTAAATACCAATTCAATATATATGTATATACTTCAATCTTTCATTATCATCATCTTCACACACTAACCATATCAAATATAAACATAATCAATAGAAATCAACACAAAGAAATGAACACTTGAATTCTTTGCCAAATCTTTAATATTCACCTTCAATTCTCTCTCTCTCTCTCTCTCTCTCTCTCGTTCAAAAAGAAGAAGAAGAAGAAAGAAAGAAGATCTTTTCTTCCTTTTTCAATCTTAACTTATATATATATAATAATATAATTAAATCCCTTAAAAATTCTCCACCACACACTTGTCATTCCCTTTGACTTCCTTTTCTTCTTTTTCTCTTGTTGTTGTTGTTATTATTATTATTATTATTATTTACAACTTACTTTTCCTACACCAATATATAAATCATGTATATGTGATGTATATGTTGCTATATGTGTATCTCTTATATATTGTATTTATATTTTCCATATTTTTCAAATACCATATATACATATCATCCTTCATATACATCTATCTCTTATAATATTTTCTTTACATATTTTATCAACATATCTCCTCAGAACTACTATTCCAATGTACACCAACATCGGGGTATTACAATTCTCTCCCCCTTAAATAATTTCGTCCTCGAAATTATCCATTACAGTAACAATCCATTCTTAACAAAATACCATCTTAACTTTCATATGAAGTTAATCATATTATTATTTTATTATGTCATCAAATCACATAACTTCTACTCTCCCCCTTAGAGTCAATCATCTTCTCAAAATTTCATAACTCATTATATATATTTATATATCTTATTACTTTCTTAACTAAGCATTCAAAATAACTCATTACATTCCCAATTAATTTATCTTTATACAAGAATCAGATCATCTTATAATATACATATACTTCGTCCATTTATTACATTCAAGATATTTTATCACTTCATCTCTTTATAAGTACTCTCTTAACTTTAACCTTAAAAATTATTGATTATATCTTAATATTGATTATCCCGTCACTACAATCACTTTCAAAATAAACATTTATCAAATCTTAATTTATAACAATATTCTTATTTTTCATACATTTAATTCCTTCTTTAACATGCTTCTCACTTAACATAAATATTAATACAATGCCTTTAAACTTACTTACAGGTAATCAACCTTTTCTCTTTTATCATCATTTACAACTGATATAACTCATTTCATTCATGTCCATTCATATATCATAATATTACATCATATACATTATCACTTATATCTTATACTCTTAGTACAACTATACATATTAAATCTTAATAATGATTCGCAATCTTAGTGAATTCTAGATCAATTGATCTATCTGTTACAATACACTAACGTCTCAATCATATTCGATTCAAACCAACAATTAACTTATTTAAATTTATCATTAGATTTCACAATATATATGACCTAATTCCATTAGGTCAAACTTATATTCAAAATCTAATCTCTTCGTATCCATTTTTCAGCTTTTTGAAATTATGATTATTAATAATAAATCACTTCAAATTATCTTAGTACAATTTCCACAAAATTCTCATGATTATCTCATACCATATTTATTACCCATAATTCACTCACTTAAACCTTAAGTCCATCCACTTATTCATTTTATACCATAAACATATTTAGTATAACTTTAAATCACATTTTGTAATTTCTCCCATTTAACATCTCCTCACATTTCATACCATTACTATTTTTACAATAATTACCTTTCTATCACATTATCCATAACTCAAAACATTTTCACAGTTCTCTTTTCTTCCATACTTTCTATAATTATAAACAAATTTCTAACATAAAATGATAAGGTATAACTTTACCAATCATAACTCTTGACCATATTTCTAGAAACATAATTATCAATCTCACCAAAACTATACTACGATCATGTTATCTCAGGCTCAAATCTGTGGATAACAAAACTAACCAGCCAAAATACTAAAACAAACATATGGTCACATTATTTTAATTGTCACGCCTAAGGCTTATTAATCAATACTTCCCTTCTATTATTCTTTTTCAAACATTTAAAATTACAATGCTAAGTTTGTATTGCAGTTATTATATATTCATTCTCTAAACTTTTGCTATACCAAGAGTTAACACACTGCAACTTCGTGTCAAAAACAATTTGCTCTTGATCATTTGATCATCATTAGCCTAATTCATGATCAATAATATTATCTTTAGTATTTCTTATGCACAATGGTGCGCGTCGGGCTGCGCTATAGCAATACCGCAAGTGCACGGGTCGTCCAAGTAATAACGTAGTGAGTGAGTTATCGTTCCACTGAGGATAAGGCCAAACACTAGTGCAAATCTTAACTGTTGTTTAGCAAATTAATATTTTTGTGATGAGTTTTGTAATTGAAAACAATTAACTTAAATAAATGCACATAAAGATAAATTGTGTGTTGTGTACAAAGGATTGATGATAATGATACTATCCAGATATTGAATCCCCCTAGCCTCAATTACATCACATGATAGAGTTGAATTAGAATTCCTCTAACTTTGACTAAAACCTCTCTCGATTGAATTAATCCCTAATCGCTAAGTAGAGTGCCGGAATCTCTTCTCAAACACAATTAAATAGATCTTGCATTAAGAACAAGGAACTATAAACCAAAGGATCTTGTAGGTCTATCTCTAGCACCCCAATCAATCCTCAACCCTTATGAGTAATCAATTCATATCAAGCTTTCTCAAGTCAATAATATGAAAATGGCTACCAATCAATAAGCATGCTATCATCAATTGGCAATAATCATTAAGCATCATAAGAATAAAACAACTCAATCAATTAAAAGTATCCAATCATACAAATAAGCTAGGGTTCATTAACATCTAGATAGAGATTGATTTAGTTCATGTTCAATACACTTAATACAACAACAACAACAATAACATTAAAATACATAAATGAGAAAATAGAAAATGTAGCTTCTTGAATCTTCAGGAGCTGCCAATGGAAAATGGAGATGTTGGAGAGGATAGAAATGGAGGATGAAGATGAAGAGTCAAGGAAAGTGTCACTCCCTCCTTGCCCAAAACGTGTATGCCCAACCTCCTCCTCTCAAACCTCTCTTCTCTGCCTCTGTTCTTTGTTTCCTGAACAAACCTACAGCCCTCTGCAGAAGCCCCCTTCAAAACTCCCTCTTCTTCTCTTTTTATTTTCCCTCCAAAGCTCAAGCCATGCTTCAAACTCACTTCCAACTCACCCCATTCATCCTTGTCTCCCACATTCTCTTTGTTTAATCTTTCTTTTCCTCAAATTAGGCAGGCTTTTCTTTTGTCTAATATTACTTTTGACAAAAACTAGTCTTTGTTCCCCACTTGTCTGCAAAAGAATTTGAACATTTCAAAGTTGCCCTAGGAAACACGGCCAATCTTGCTACCCGTGTCACCTTCTGCCCTTTCTTTCCTTATTTTCTTCTAGGTGACACGGCCAAGCTCCTGGCCGTGTCATGTGGATGTGTCACTTTCTGCTTCTAGCTTTGTCAACTTGCTTTCTTTGTTTCCAAGGGTGACACGTCCAAGCCAGTGGCTGTGTCCTGTGACACGGCCACTGGCTTGGGCATGTCACCTGGGTGTGTTGGCTTCTGGTTCATTTCTTTCCTTTCTTGGTTCTTTGGCTTGGATGGGACACGGCCAAGCTTGTGGCCGTGTCATGTGATACAGCCACTGGCTTGGCCGTGTCACTTGCCAGTGTCTTCTTCTACCAAATTTTCTTTCCTTTCTTGGTCTTTTTTATTTTTGCTCTTTGGGTGAGACACGGCCAGTGGCTTGGCCATGTCTCTTGGGCTTGTCATCTACTGCCTTAAAGTAATTTTGAGGGACACGGCCAAGCTTGCTTTTGCTTGGCCATGTCTTGCTTGATTCATGCTCTTTCTTCATTGTTTTGATAATCCAAGGGAGTTTTTCTACTTTAACCTAAAACAAACACTTAAAACAAACTTTAAACAAAAATCAAATGAAACGTTAACTAAAAACACATTAAAATCATATTAAAAATTAGTATAAAATTACTCTTATCAAATACCCCACACTTAATTCCTTGCTTATCCCCAAGCAAGGCTAAAATCAAAACAAACTAAATACGAAAAATTTGTCAAGTTCAAGAGTTATAAAAATTGCATCAAGACTTCCCTATCCTTAAATCCGCAACCAATATCAAATCGAACAAAATCGATGCTAATGCAATTAAGTGGCTTTCCATGCATAACCTACATTGTCACTCCCTCACCAACTCTTAGAAAGTGTTTGATCAAGGTGGTGTTTACACTCATAACAATCAATGAAAGATTATTGCCATAGGCTTGCTTATCTATCAAATCTCCACCACTTAATTACAATCAAGCATCAATCAAAAGGTCTTTTATTGGGTTGTAATGGGGTTAGGGTAAAGGCATGACATTTAGGAAATGTGAGCTTAATCATTAAGTTCAAGAGCACTTCAAGAATGAAGTAACCGTTCATATGTATAACCCAATAATCTCAAAACACCTTCCTCTTAACTACCCCTTGACATTTAAAGAACTTTTCAAGGGAACTCACTTATTACATCTTGCAATGATTATACCAAAACATATTCCAATCCTTTCAACAATAACAACAATTATTCTAATTTTTTTTCTTTTTATTTGATTTTGATTTTTTTTGCTTTGCAATCTTAAACCTATTAAATTTAACCACACACTTAATTCAACACGACACATGGTCATAAACGCTCTTAAAATGCTCTTGACCTAATGAAAGGGTAAGAGTTAAAACAACAAGGTTCAAGGTTGGTAGTGTTGAGGAAAATAAAGAAAAGGAGAAACGAAATAGGCTCAAAATTGGCTAACTAATGTTAAAAGTAGGGTTGGTCTTTTTAAGCCAAAGTGGGTTCACCTAATTGCCTTAATCATCTTGATGCCAAATTGAAATTTTTATGTAATCTTAAAATGCATGTCAAAGCAAGTTCTAGCAAGTCATCAATCAAAGATGTCCACACACAACAAGAATAATCTGTTGATGGCTAAATTCCTCACTAGGTTGATGGTAATGCAAAGAAAAACCAAAAAAAATTGACAATAAGCACCAATTCTGCTCAATTCTCAAATTAATACTTCAAAAATTCAAAGTTCATCAATCAACAATATTTATAACAATTGAACTTTCCAAAATTCATTTATTCAAAGAAAACATGAAAAACATTAACTAAACTAACACAAAAAAAATAAATTAAAATAAAAATTAAAAAACACAAAACACAATATGCACCCCACACTGAAAATTTCACATTGTCCTCAATGTGAGCATGCATAAACTAAATGAGAGTTTAGATGAAACCTGATTTCCACCGCTCTCATATGCGATATGTAGGGCTCCTTCCACCCATAATGCAATTGGAGCTCGCGATTGAGGGGATGGACAGCATGCAACTTCGAAATGTGCCCAATGCATTGCAAAGCTTAGGTAGTATCCTTGGGTGAGCAAATGGCCAATGAGAACTCATGAAGGCTGTCTTGGGGTGATTTTCCAATGCTATAGGAACTTGGTAAAAATATTCTTCAGTATGCAACTTGGTTATATTCATTTTTTGTTCTTTCTCGCTCCCGAAAGTGGGAGGGATGATCATTGGTTGCATATTATTCTCCCCAACTAAAACAAATTCCAAGATTTTTGGGGTCTTTTAAAGTTCAACCAAGTTTGGTTGAATCTTATTCTCATCCTCTTTAGCAAATTGAAGTTTCATCTCAACAACCTCATCGTTTAATAGTAATTTGCTCTCCTCAATTTCTAGATTGGAAATATTAGGCTCTACTTCTAAGGTCATGGCTACCTCAAGCTTGTCTACACTAACTTCGCTATGGGGCATGTCATAGAGTTTAGGAATATGCATACCTTATTTCTCTTCCTCCAGCCTACATGGGAATGAAATTAGTGGCATAAAAGGATTTGGAGGTTCATGCAATTCTGTCCAAGTTGATGTTTCCAAATTCTCCTCCTCCTTTGTTTGATTCAACTCCTCTATGTCGGATTGGATCTCCTCATCATTTTCTTCTTGATTGGTCCTTGCATCAAAGAATTCATAAAAATTATTATATTTTATTTGTTCATTCCTCAAATTTGTGATTACCTCAATTTGCTCCAATTGGCTAGGAAACTCCTCCTTTTGGTGTGCTTGGGGTTGATGTGCCATCTGCTCTTCTAGAGCATCCAATATCCTCTGTGTTTCTTGCAAAGATTCAGACCTCAACTCATCCTCCAAAGTGGGTTCCTCAAGGTGATCTTGATTCATTGTGAGTTTTTGAATATAGGCATTTTACTTATCCTCCAATGTGGGTTCCTCAAGGTGGTTTTGGTCTGAGAATTGTTCTTGAAAGTAAGAACTTCTTTGGCAAGGTTGAAAATTTTGTTGAGGTGAGATGTACTGCTGATTTTCCCAATAAAAATTTGGGTGGCTTTCCCAGCTTGGATTGTAAGAATTGGAATATGGGTCATTACCACCCATTTGCTGGAAACTTTGGTAACCATATTCTTCTTCGTGCCAACCTTGGTATCGTTGGAAACAAAATGAACATGTATTGGCACTATGCCCTGCATTTCCATATGCTGTACAATTTGGTGGGCTTCCCCGGCTTGCAATTAGCCTATCAACTTTATTCGTTAAATTTGCTAGTTGCCATGCAAGCTCAAAATAGCAGTCCCCATCATAAACTCCCCCATGCCTTGAAAACTGCATCTTTACACAGGGCACTCGGCAATTTAAAGAAAACAAACAAACAAACAAATTCAAACACAACAAACAAACAAATTTACAGAAAACAAACGATCCAAAAACAACAAACAAATAATTCAAAGAAAACAAACAAACATTTTACAGAAAATAAACAAACATTCTTGATAAAAATAAAGCTAAATCAACAGTCTTAATTATATTACTAGTATTCAAACCATTGTCCCCGGCAATGGCACCAAAAACTTGGTGCATGTCGGGCTGCGCTATAGCAATACCGCAAGTGCACGGGTTGCCCAAGTAATAAAGTAGTGAGTGAGTTATCGTTCCACTGAGGACAAGGCCAAGCACTAGTGCAAATCTTAACTGTTGTTTAGCAAATTAATATTTTTGTGATGAGTTTTGTAATTAAAAACAATTAACTTAAATAAATGCACATAAAGATAAATTGTGTGTTGTGTACAAAGGATTGATGATAATGATGCTATCCAGATATTAAATCCCCCTAGCCTCAATTACATCACATGATAGAGTTGAATTGGCATTCCTCTAACTTAGACTAAAACCTCTCTTGAGTGAATTAATCCCTAATAACTAAGTAGAGTGCCGGAATCTCTTCTCAAACACAATTAAATAGATCTTGCATTAAGAACAAGGAACTATAAACCAAAGGATCTTGTAGGTCTATCTCTAGCACCCCAATCAATCCTCAACCCTTATGAGTAATCAATTCATATCAAGCTTTCTCAAGTCAATAATATGAAAATGGCAACCAATCAATAAGCATGCTATCATCAATTGGTAATAATCATTAAGCATCATAAGAATAAAATAACTCAATCAATTAAAAGTATCCAATCATACAAATAAGCTAGGGTTCATTAACATCTAGATAGAGAATGATTTAGTTCGTGTTCAATACACTTAATACAACAACAACAACAACAATAACATTAAAATACCTAAAAGGAGAAAATAGAAAAAAACCCCTTTCAATGTAGCTTCTTGAATCTTCAGGAGCTGCCAATAGAAGATGGAGATGTTGGAGAGGATAGAAATGGAGGATGAAGATGAAGAGTCAAGGAAAGTGTTACTCCCTCCTTGCCTAAAACGTGTATGCCCAGCCTCCTCCTCTCAAACCTCTCTTCTCTACCTCTGTTCTTTGTTTCCTGCACACACCTGCAGCCCTTTGTAGAAGCCCCCCTCAAAACTCCCTCTTCTTCTCCTTTTATTTTCTCTCCAAAGCTCAAGCCATGCTTCCAACTCACTTCCAACTCACCCCATTCATCCTTGTCTCTCACATTCTCTTTGTTTAATCTTTCTTTTCCTCAAATTAGGCAAGCTTTTCTTTTGTCTAATATTACTTTTGACAAAAACTAGTTTTTGTTCCCCACTTTTCTGCAAAAGAATTTGAACATTTCAAAGTTGCCTTAGGTGACACGGCCAAGCTTGCTGGTTGTGTCACCTTCTGCCCTTTCTTTCCTTGTTTTCTTCTAGGTGACACGGCCAAGCTCCTGGCTGTGTCATGTGACACGGCCAGTGGCTTGGCCGTGTCATGTGGGTGTGTCACTTTTTGCTTCTAGTTTCATCAACTTGCTTTCTTTGTCATGTGGCATAACGATTTGACTTCCAGATCAACCACCTGCTCACCTGAGCGATTTACACAACCGAGCTAAGCTCGAAAGCTTAGTAGTACAAATAAATATTATAAACATACATTACAGAAAATCATACTCAGATATTAACTTCATGTATCATTATTTTCTTATCATGTTTTCCATTTTCAATTACACTTTTCATATATTTCTACTAATCTCATAATTATATACATATACGCATATATTAATAACACAAACCACAATTCCATGACTTATTAGAACATTCATAATCTCATCATTCAGCATAGCTTCTCTGGCCACATTTCTTTTCAATAATTTACCTATGTATTGTAATTATATCATACTTCACAACATTACATGTCAATATATTATTCAATTAATTCATCATTCATAATTCACCTTTAAGCAAAGACAAGCATGGGCCCAAAAGAAACTAATATGTCATTCAACTTTCAGAGTTAATGTTTTGGTTTAATTTTCACATTTATCATTATCCCAACTAGGCTTCAAGGATTAGGCCCAACCAAGCTTCAAGGGGAGCGAAGCATGCTAAGCATCAACCCAACTTGGCTTCAAGGACCAAACCCAACCTAGCTTCAAGGGTTTGTAACATCTCAACTAGGCTTCAAGGAATAGACCCAACCAAGATTCAAGGGGAGTTAAGCATGCTAAACTTCAATCCAATTTGGCTTCAATAAATCAAGCCCAACCCAGCTTCAAGAGATTGTTACTATTAGGCATGCCACCGACAATAAAACTCTAAAAAGTGAATAACACATTAGGCACACAATTCTTTTATTATTTCATTATCAATTCCATTCTCATTTCCTCATATTCATCTAGGTAAACATGCCCCAGTTATTTCATTTGCATCATTATAGCCAACAACAATGGCTTCACATCATTAGGGTATACACAACCAATTGCATTGTACATATAATTTGAATGATCATCATATCTTTCACATTTCACCTTTATATCCATTTATAATAGTTTCATATTTCATCATTGAGATATATATAGCAAATTACATTATTCATATATTTAGAATCTTCAACATACATTCCACATAGTACACATAATACACATCATAGCACATTTCTCACACATCAACAATATAATAAATAACTTAACACATTTTCCAATCAAATGTGTTAAGTCCCATAGTCATGCAAATACATACAATCATATAGGGTTTGTACTTACCTCAAGAGAAACTCACACCAATCTAAACTCCTCTTCCAAGAATCCTCCAACACTTGGATTAGGGCAACCCAATCTCTTCAAAACCTAATCAAAAAGTGATCATACACACTCACTTAGAGATACACATGAGATAATATAGATACGAACCAACTAAGGCAAACTCTACACATGACACTCTCAACAACACGAGCGTGTCCCTGATCGTGCCCTAAACCAACAACACAGAAGCTTTGACATGCTTAGTAACACAGGCGTGTCACTGGATGTGTCACTCATTCTGCCTTACAGAAAAATTGACATGCCCAACAACACGGGTGTGTTCATGGCCGTGTCAATTACTTTATCTCTCAGTAGCTATGACACACTCAGTAACATGGTCGTGTTAATGGTCGCGTCACAAACGTCCAACTCAGTACCGTTGACACGCCCAATGACATGGCCGTGTCAGGCAAGAATTATACTTTCCGAACTCTCATCCATGAAAACACAAACACTCCAAAATCCACACTACAACACCCTTAATCAACATCTTGGTTTATATACACATAAATCACCTATTAATTTAACACTTATATAACTTCAACATATAATAATAATAATCATTATATACATCATCCATATATCAATTACTCAATTTCCCCAACTCATTTATATTAAACCCTTACTAAACAATTTCAACAATCCATCATCATCCTCACAAATAACCATATTATCATCATCTAAATACCAATGCAATATATATATATATACTTCAATCTTTCATTATCATCATCTTCACACACTAACCATATCAAATATAAACACGATCAATAGAAATCAACACAAAGAAATGAACACTTACTTGAATTCTTTGCCAAATCTTCAATATTCACCTTCAATTCTCTTAAAGCCCTTAAGAATTTGATGTGTATGCCAACAAAATCACATCTCTCTCTCTCTCTCTCTCTCTCCCTCTCTCGTTCAAAAAGAAGAAGAAGAAGAAAGAAAGAAAGAAAGAAGATCTTTTCTTCCTTTTTCAATCTTATCTTATATATATAATAATATAATTAAATCCCTTAAAAATTCTCCACCACACACTTGTCATTCCCTTTGACTTCCTTTTCTTCTTTTTCTTTTGTTATTATTATTATTATTATTATTATTATTATTTACAACTTACTTTTCCTACACCAATATATAAATCATGTATATGTTGCTACATGTATATCTCTTATATATTGTATTTATATTTCCCATATTTTTCAAATACCATATATACATATCATCCTTCATATACATCTATCTCTTATAATATTTTCTTTACATATTTTACCAACATATCTTCTCACAACTACTATTCTAATGTACACCAAAATCGGGGTATTACATTATGCATATAAAAAGTATTTTCAAACTCACATTCAAATATTTTTGTCCAGAACCCAAATCACTTTTGAGTCCAGAACTCACCATCGAGTCCAGAACCCAAATTACTTTTTGAGTCCAGAACTCACCATTGGGTCCAGAATCCAAATCACATTTTGAGTCCAAAACTCACCATCGGGTCTAGAACCCAAATTTCTTTTGAGTTAAAAACTCACCATCGGGTCCAGAACCCAAATCACTTTTGAGTCCTGAACTCATCACCGGGTCTAGAACCCAAATCACTTTTGAGTCCTGAACTCATCTTGGGTCAAGCATGTAATATCCCGGAATAGACCCTAAGAGTTTTGGAGTTATTGTTGTTGTATTTGGATTTAATGTATATGTGTATATGTGAAATATAAGGATAATATATGTAAGACATATACATATACATCACATATACATGGGATATATATAATGGTGAAGGATAAGTGAGTTGTATATATATTTGTATAACTAAATAATAATAATAATAATAAAGACAAAAAGAAAAGAGAAGAAGAAAATCAAAGAAAGAATATGTGGTGGAGATTTAAAGTATTATTATTGTTATTATTATTATTATTATTATTATTATTATTATTACTATTGTTATTGTTATTGTTATTATTATTATTATTATTATTATTATTATATATATATATATATGGATAAGGACAAAGGAAAGAAGTAGAAACTTCTTCTTCCTTCTACTCCTTCTTCGTCTTCTTCGTTCTTCTTGGCCGAGAGAGAGAGAGAGAGAGAGAGAGAGAAAGATGTGATTTTCTTACCAAATTTCTTAAGGAATTCAAGAGATTTGATGATAGAGATGAAGATTTGATAAAGGATTCAAGTAAGTATTTATTTCTTTAAATTGATTTTCATTGTTTGAGTTGGGTTTGGTATGGTTGATGTGTGATGATGATGATATTGAAAGATTTAAGTATATATATGTGTTGATTTGGTAATTGGATGATGATAATATGATTATTTGTGAAGATTTGAGTTTAATGAAATTTGGGGATTTGATAAATTGGTATATGAATGATGTTTATAATGATGATTGGTGTGTGTTTTGAGTGTTGTTGATGTTTTGGTAAGTTTGTTATAGTTTTTGGGTGTGTTTGATGAAGATTGTTTGAAGTGAGTAATGATAAAAAGATGGGTATTGTTGGATGTTGTTGTGTGTTGACCGGAATCTGGGTTTTTAGCCGGACACGTCCAGAGACACGGCCAGTTTGTTAGGCGTGTCGTTGGTTCTGTTTTCTGGAGTTGGTAGCACGAGCAGTGACACGCCCATGTTATTGAGCGTGTCATAAGTTCTGTGTGGCAGTAGAATTGACACGACCAGTAACACGCCCGTGTTATTGAGCGTGTCATAGCTACTGTGAGTTTGGAGAATTGACACGGCCATGAGCACGCTCTTGTTGATTGGACGTGTTGATGTTTTTGAGATACAGAATGTATTACACGCCCAGTGACACGCCCGTGGTTATGAGCATGTCAATGTTTCTGTGTTGTGGAGTTAGGGCACGATCAGGGACACTCCCGTGTTGATGAGCGTGTCATGTGTTGAGTTTGCCCTAATTGATTCTTATTTGTATTATCTCATGTGTATTTCTAAGTGAGTGTGTATGATTACTTTTGGATTAGGTTTTAAGAGATGGAATTGCCCCTAATCCAAGTATTGAAAGATCTATGGAAGAGAAGTTATATGGGACTGAGTTCTTTAGAGGTAAGTACAAAACCCTATTGGATTGCATATAAGTATATTGTTAAAATAAATATTAATATTGTATATGCAATGAAAAGATAAGAGATATGATAATACATTAATACATATAAGATGTGAGGATATGATTTGTATGATGTGTATTCCAATTTATATGGTAATGCAATTGATTGTGCATACTTGAGTAATGAATGATTATGTATATAAATATCAAAGATGAACTATGAAATGTGATAATGTGATATTGTGATGAACTATGAAATGTGATAATGTGATATTGTGATGAACTATGAAATGTGATAATGTGATATTGTGATGAACTATGAAATGTGATAATGTGGTGAACTATGAAATGTGATAATGTGATATTGTGGTGAACTATGAAATGTGATAATGTGATATTGTGATGAACTATGAAATGTGATATTGTGATGGAATATGAAATGTAAATTGAGAGGTGATGATGTATAAAGCCATTGTGGTTGGCTATGATATTGAGAATGAGATAAATGAGGCATGTTTTGCCTAAATGATGCCATTGTGGTTGGCTATGATGATGTAAATGATGATGAGAATGAGAATGAAATTGATAATGAAATAATAAATGAATTGTGTGGCTAATGTGTTATTCATTTTCAGAGTTTTGTTGTTGGTGGCATGCCTAATAAGTGTAACAATCTCTTGAAGTTAGGTTGGATTGAATCCTTGAAGCCTAATTGAGATGTTACCACCCTTGAAGCTAGGTTGGGTTAGTTCTTGAAGCCAAGTTGGGTAGAAGCTTAGCATGCTTTGCTCCCCTTGAAGCTTGGTTGAACTTAATCCTTGAAGCCTAGTTGGGTATATGATATTGATAAATGTGATAACAAAACCAAAGCATTAACTCTGAACTTTGAATGACATATTAGTGTCTTTTGGGCCCGAGTCTGTCTTTGTTGTTAATGTGATGTATATACAAGTTGAAATAAATGAGTAATGGGATCTATGTTGCCTTTGTTGGAAATGTGAGTTGTGAATGATGAATTGTGGTTAGTGATATGATTATATAACATACATGAATTATTGAAAGGAGATATGGTTTGTGAAGTTATATGCAATATGCGATTATAAAGTATAAAATGATATATATGATATGTATGAGGTGACATTGGTAAGTATCATAATATGAAGGTTCTATCAATTTATTGAATTATGTTTGATGGTTATGTTATATGTGTATATGTATATCCTCTATAAGGTTAATAGGATTATATGAAGAATGCATTGAAAAAGGGGAAAACGGAGTAAGAAAATGTTAAAACATGAGACTAAACATATGAGGTATGTTTCTTTTATATTGTATATTTTAATGGTTACCTGTACTACTAAGCTTTCGAGCTTAGCGCGGTTATCTTAATCGCGCAGGTATATAGGTGATGAAGCTGGAGATAAGCTACTATGTCACAACGAGGACAAGTATAGTTCGAGACCAACTAGATGGTGGTGCATGCATGTAATTATACGGTATTTTCATAAGAATGTATTCATTTGTATAAATGAATCTTTGGAAGAAACAATGTAACTTATATTTATGTATTACCATGATAAGAATAACCATTTTGTAAATACTTTCATATGATTTAAATGTATTATGGTTTTAAAAATTAAAGTAAAGAGTTATAATGGTGATGAAAAGTGACATTCTTATACTCTATATACATATTGTATGTGTACCTGGTATATGTACAGTATTTATATGGGGTATCGGGGTGTTACAATTATTTTGGTATCAGAGCTTAGGTTTCGAGATTCTCGGCCTAAGTAAATTTACAAAGAAAAGTTTTAAAAAAAAATATATGATGATAAATGAAAATAAAAAGAATGAAAATTTTGATACATGCACATGCATTAACACCTAGGTTGGTCTCGGATGTGGCATAATATGATTTGTAAAATATTTGTGTTACATGAGATGTTTAATATAGTTGATGATATATGTGTATACTATGTTGACGTGAGAAGAAACCATGATTGTTGGCAATGATGTTGGAAATGAATTATAATTGAGGCATAGTGCCTAATTATTTATGAGAAACGAATTACGAAATGTAATGTGAAATATGCATGTTGATGAGACATATGAAAAATGTTATGTCATGTGCAACATGGAATGTAATATTGATGTTTATGAGTAATATTATGTATGACATAATATGAATTGAAAAATAAAGAAATGGAAAGGAAAATAAAGTTGGAAATGAGTTGAAAATCAAATTAAGATAAGAGTATGTACTCTTTCTTCTATACTTTAAACCTCTTTATAAGAAAGTTTATGTTGAGTTTGCTAGACAGAGGAAATAATGTCGAATTGTGAATATTGAAAGTTATGTTATTTAAATGAAGAGAGTATGGTGGTATATTGAATGAGTTGATGGGTATAGACAAAGTTTGACCATTTATGATTTGAATATGTAAAGTTAAAGTTTTTAAAAGAAAAAGAGATGATGTTGGTTAAATAAGGAAATATAATGGTGTTGTTGCATTGCTGTTTTAAATGCAAACATTGTGATTTTAATGTTAGAAATTGATACGCTTGAGTGTTGTTAAAGCTCATATTAATGGTGGAAAGATGTGATAATTAGATTTTTGGAAATGAGCTTTAATATTTGTGAAAAGAATATACTTTGAGGTTGTTTTGTAATGTGTATATATAAGATGTTTTTCTTAAGTTGATATTAAGAACATAAGATGAGTGAATGGAAGTTTAAGTAAAGTAGTAAGTTGTGAAATTATAGTGTTAATGGAATTTGGGTAAAGACTATTTGAGTATTGATAATTTTAATGTAAGTTAAACCCATGAGCTTGTGGAATGAATATTACTGTATATGAGAGTACTATTAAATTGAATAATGTGATTGATAGTATGAGAATGATTATGCTTGCATTGACAAACCTGAGCAAAGCTAGGTCATGGGATAATATTGACAGTAAGAAATGGGATGGATCAATGTGGATTTAAGAAATTGAGATTTGTCATAATTAGACTTGGAGAGTATAAGGAGATTATTGAGCCCAATGTATATATGAGTGGATGTAATGTACATGTGTATAGATATGTGAGTAATATATATATATATATATATATCTATGTGTTGAAGAATAAACTAATGGATGTATTGATGGTATACTAATGCATTTAAAAATATATGTGAGAGAGATGTCACCTTAGTAGCGTGACTAAGATTTTGTGAAGTAATATCATGGTGATAATGTATATGTGTTGGGTTGATAAACAACTTAAGTCATGTCAAAAAGGGATAAAAATGATGTTGTTCACGGAATAGTAAAATGTTAAATTGTGTTGAAAATATGTAAAAGAGGAATTAAATATCATTGTATGATTATGTGTATACATGTATAGAAATGTGGAAAGTAAATCACATTGTGAATGTGATCTATGGATGTATTATATTATTGCATGTTTGATGTATATTGGAAATGACATTGCATGTAGTAGTTGACCTAAGAGAGATTAGGCCTTGATTGACGTAAAGCGTATGTGATGAAATGAAAATAAGAATAAACTTAAGAAATGTTGGATAGTGAAATGGTTATGGAAATAAGGATTAATTTGGGAAATGGTGGACAGTAATATTGTTATGATAATAACTGAATTTGGCTATCATAAATGTTATGAGCCAAAGTATTTGTGTGAGAAAATGTTCTATGTATATGAATTTAATAAGAAATTATAAAGGAAAAAGAAAGTATAAAGAATGAAATTTATGTAAGATCTGTATAAGATTGAATGATGTGTGAAGGAGAAGTTAAGGATAATATTGTTGTATATGAGACATGCAAATGGTGATCAAATAATTAAGAGTAAAGTGTGTTGAGATAGAATTGAAATGTGTAATTTTGGTTGTAGTAAAGTTTGGAATATAGAAATAAAATATTTATGATACAACTGAGTATTATTAATTGAAAAAAAAAAGTTGGAAATAAAATAATAGAGGAACAGTATTGATGTATAAATTTCAGATGTGATCATTAATTTCCTATGGCCATATGGTGTATTTATGGTATTTGGCCGATTAACTTTGTTATCCACAGAATTGAGACTAAGAAAGTATAACTGTAATACTACTTTGGTAAGATTGATAATTATGTTTCTAGAAACATGATTAACGGTTATGATTGATGAAGTGTATTTTATGGTTTTTGTGTTAGCAATTTGGTTATAATTCTGGAAAAGAAAAGACAGAAAGAGAATTGTGGAAATACTTTAAGTTATGAGTAATGTGAGAAAAAGGTAATTATTGTTAATATAGTAATGATATGATAAGTGAGAAGATGATAATGAAAGAAGATTGCAGAATGTGTTTGAGAGCTATATTGATTATGTTTATGGTATACGGTGAATAAGTGGATGGGTTTAAAATTTGAGTGAGTAAACTATGAATGATAAGCATGGTATGAGATAATTATGAAATTTGGTGGAATTGTATTGAGATAATGAAAGATAAACTATGTGTATATTGAAAGATAAATTAAAGTGGATGGTTATTCATGATAAATTTAGATAAGTGAACTATTGATTTGAATCAAACAAGATTATGATGTTAAGATATTGTGGAGAATAAATCAATTGATCTGGATTTTTGCTATAATTGTGAATTATTATTGAGATTTAATATGTATGGTTGTGCTAAAGGCATAAGAGATAAATAATGATGTATACAATGTAAAATTTTGATAGATGAACGGACATGAATTAATTGAATTATATCAATTTTAATGATGAGAAAAGGGAAGAAGTTGATTTCCTGTAAAGTAAGTTCAAAAGCATTGTATTAATATTGATGTTAAGTGAGAAAATACTAGAGAAGGAATGAAGTGTATGAGAAATAAGAATATTATTATCAATGAAGGTTTGATAAATGTTTGTTTGTAAGGATGATTGTAATGATGGGATAATTAATATTAAGATATAAGTTTATGATCTTGAAAGTTAAAGTTAAGAGAATAGTTATAAAGAGATGAAGTGATAAAATATTTTGAATGTAATAATGGAATGTAACATAAGTATGTTAAAGGATGATTGAATTTTTGCATATAGATAAGGTATTTGAGAGTATAATGAGTTATTTTGAATATTGGATGAGAATGTAATAAGGTATAAAGATTTTTTTTTATCGTGACAAGTTGTGGAATTGAATAATATAATTGACTCTAAGGGGGAGAGTGCAAACTATGTGATTTGATGAAAATTTTAAATGGTGTATTGGTAAGAATGGAATGTTATTGTACTGAGTAATTTCGAGGACGAAATTTTTTTTAGGGGGAGAGAATTGTAATATCCCGGAATAGACCCTAAGAGTTTTGGAGTTATTGTTGTTGTATTTGGATTTAATGTATATGTGTATATGTGAAATATAAGGATAATATATGTAAGACATATACATATACATCACATATACATGGGATATATATAATGGTGAAGGATAAGTGAGTTGTATATATATTTGTATAACTAAATAATAATAATAATAATAATAATAATAATAAAGACAAAAAGAAAAGAGAAGAAGAAAATCAAAGAAAGAATATGTGGTGGAGATTTAAAGTATTATTATTGTTATTATTATTATTATTATTATTATTACTATTGTTATTGTTATTGTTATTATTATTATTATTATTATTATTATATATATATATATATGGATAAGGACAAAGGAAAGAAGTAGAAACTTCTTCTTCCTTCTACTCCTTCTTCGTCTTCTTCGTTCTTCTTGGCCGAGAGAGAGAGAGAGAGAGAGAGAGAGAAAGAGAGAAAGATGTGATTTTCTTACCAAATTTCTTAAGGAATTCAAGAGATTTGATGATAGAGATGAAGATTTGATAAAGGATTCAAGTAAGTATTTATTTCTTTAAATTGATTTTCATTGTTTGAGTTGGGTTTGGTATGGTTGATGTGTGATGATGATGATATTGAAAGATTTAAGTATATATATGTGTTGATTTGGTAATTGGATGATGATAATATGATTATTTGTGAAGATGATGATGAATTGTTGAATAAGGGTTGAGTTTAATGAAATTTGGGGATTTGATAAATTGGTATATGAATGATGTTTATAATGATGATTGGTGTGTGTTTTGAGTGTTGTTGATGTTTTGGTAAGTTTGTTATGGTTTTTGGGTGTGTTTGATGAAGATTGTTTGAAGTGAGTAATGATAAAAAGATGGGTATTGTTGGATGTTGTTGTGTGTTGACCGGAATCTGGGTTTTTAGCCGGACACGTCCAGAGACACGGCCAGTTTGTTAGGCGTGTCGTTGGTTCTGTTTTCTGGAGTTGGTAGCACGAGCAGTGACACGCCCATGTTATTGAGCGTGTCATAAGTTCTGTGTGGCAGTAGAATTGACACGACCAGTAACACGCCCGTGTTATTGAGCGTGTCATAGCTACTGTGAGTTTGGAGAATTGACACGGCCATGAGCACGCTCTTGTTGATTGGACGTGTTGATGTTTTTGAGATACAGAATGTATTACACGCCCAGTGACACGCCCGTGGTTATGAGCGTGTCAATGTTTCTGTGTTGTGGAGTTAGGGCACGATCAGGGACACTCCCGTGTTGATGAGCGTGTCATGTGTTGAGTTTGCCCTAATTGATTCTTATTTGTATTATCTCATGTGTATTTCTAAGTGAGTGTGTATGATTACTTTTGGATTAGGTTTTAAGAGATGGAATTGCCCCTAATCCAAGTATTGAAAGATCTATGGAAGAGAAGTTATATGGGACTGAGTTCTTTAGAGGTAAGTACAAAACCCTATTGGATTGCATATAAGTATATTGTTAAAATAAATATTAATATTGTATATGCAATGAAAAGATAAGAGATATGATAATACATTAATACATATAAGATGTGAGGATATGATTTGTATGATGTGTATTCCAATTTATATGGTAATGCAATTGATTGTGCATACTTGAGTAATGAATGATTATGTATATAAATATCAAAGATGAACTATGAAATGTGATAATGTGATATTGTGATGAACTATGAAATGTGATAATGTGATATTGTGATGAACTATGAAATGTGATAATGTGGTGAACTATGAAATGTGATAATGTGATATTGTGGTGAACTATGAAATGTGATAATGTGATATTGTGATGAACTATGAAATGTGATATTGTGATGGAATATGAAATGTAAATTGAGAGGTGATGATGTATAAAGCCATTGTGGTTGGCTATGATATTGAGAATGAGATAAATGAGGCATGTTTTGCCTAAATGATGCCATTGTGGTTGGCTATGATGATGTAAATGATGATGAGAATGAGAATGAAATTGATAATGAAATAATAAATGAATTGTGTGGCTAATGTGTTATTCATTTTCAGAGTTTTGTTGTTGGTGGCATGCCTAATAAGTGTAACAATCTCTTGAAGTTAGGTTGGATTGAATCCTTGAAGCCTAATTGAGATGTTACCACCCTTGAAGCTAGGTTGGGTTAGTTCTTGAAGCCAAGTTGGGTAGAAGCTTAGCATGCTTTGCTCCCCTTGAAGCTTGGTTGAACTTAATCCTTGAAGCCTAGTTGGGTATATGATATTGATAAATGTGATAACAAAACCAAAGCATTAACTCTGAACTTTGAATGACATATTAGTGTCTTTTGGGCCCGAGTCTGTCTTTGTTGTTAATGTGATGTATATACAAGTTGAAATAAATGAGTAATGGGATCTATGTTGCCTTTGTTGGAAATGTGAGTTGTGAATGATGAATTGTGGTTAGTGATATGATTATATAACATACATGAATTATTGAAAGGAGATATGGTTTGTGAAGTTATATGCAATATGCGATTATAAAGTATAAAATGATATATATGATATGTATGAGGTGACATTGGTAAGTATCATAATATGAAGGTTCTATCAATTTATTGAATTATGTTTGATGGTTATGTTATATGTGTATATGTATATCCTCTATAAGGTTAATAGGATTATATGAAGAATGCATTGAAAAAGGGGAAAACGGAGTAAGAAAATGTTAAAACATGAGACTAAACATATGAGGTATGTTTCTTTTATATTGTATATTTTAATGGTTACTTGTACTACTAAGCTTTCGAGCTTAGCGCGGTTATCTTAATCGCGCAGGTATATAGGTGATGAAGCTGGAGATAAGCTACTATGTCACAACGAGGACAAGTATAGTTCGAGACCAACTAGATGGTGGTGCATGCATGTAATTATACGGTATTTTCATAAGAATGTATTCATTTGTATAAATGAATCTTTGGAAGAAACAATGTAACTTATATTTATGTATTACCATGATAAGAATAACCATTTTGTAAATACTTTCATATGATTTAAATGTATTATGGTTTTAAAAATTAAAGTAAAGAGTTATAATGGTGATGAAAAGTGACATTCTTATACTCTATATACATATTGTATGTGTACCTGGTATATGTACAGTATTTATATGGGGTATCGGGGTGTTACAAAGCATCCAAAATTCAGTTTTGGTTTGAGAACCCAAACCAAAATCCAGTTTCGGGTCGAGAACTCAAATCCAAATCCAGTTTAGGATCGAGTATCCAAATTCAGTTTAGGATCAAGCATCCAAATCCAGTTTATGATCGAGTACCTGAATCCAGTTTAGGATTGAGCATCCAAATCCTATTTAGGATCGAGCATCGAAATCCAGTTTAGGATTGAGCATCCAAATCCAGTTTAGGATTGAGCATCCAAATCCAGTTTAGAATCCAACATCCAAATCTAGTTTAGGATCGAGCATCCAAATCCAGTTTAGGATCGAGTATCCAAATCCAGTTTAGGATCGAGCATCCAAATCCAGTTTAGGATCGAGCATCAAAATTCAGTTTAGGATCAAGTATCCAATTCCATTTTAGGATTGAGTATCCAAATCCAGTTTAGGATCAAGTATCCAAATTTAGTTTTGGATCAAGCACCCAACTCCTGTCTCAGGTCCAAGTACCCAATCCAGTAACGGGTCCAAGTACCAAATCTCGGGTCCAAGTATCGAAATCAAATCCAAGTACCCATATTCATCCAAAATCTATTCAAAGTCATATTGCTTTTCACTCTCTTCTACCAAGTCTCAGATCATTCAAGTAGGGGGCAAACTGTAGACCATTAATTTTTTACCTAGTCCAATCTGATAGTCTAAAATAATTTTTATGGTATTTTAATTATTTTAATAATATTTTAATTACTTATAATATTCAATAGTTATTTTTAATAAAAATAAAAAATATATAAAAAATATAAAAAATGAAAAAAATAAAAATCGGACGGATCGGCGAGCGACGCGCGGCAAGGCATTTCACTGCAGAAAGTGTCTGCAGCGAATTGGGCACTGCCCAATTCTCTGTAGATGACTATCAGCGGCGAATTGGGCATTTCCCAATTCGTCGTAGCTGGCCTTGCCCAGTTCTATGACGATCTGGCTTGCCCAGCTCGCCTAGCCCACGCTCGTAGCCCACAGTAATTTTTGCCAGCACAATTTTTGCCAATACAGCCCGCAGGCCCGGAAGCCCGCGCTCTGCCGATTTTTTTACCAAACCTTATTTTACATGGTTTTGTAATTTTCCTAAACAATTGGTATTTTCTTATTAAAATAGGATTAGGACTCTTTATTTTCCTATAAATACCAGCATTAAGCACACGGATTGGAGGAGGAGGGGCAAATGTTGAATGAAACTTTAGACTTTTATTTTTTCCGAGGAGAGTTGGGAACTTTTGGCTAAATCCAATTACTTATGCAACGAATCTGAAATATCAAATAGGAAAAAAATTAGCAAAAAATCTTAAAGATCAAACAAAAAAGCAATCAACAAGGCAGTGGCTTAGCTCATGGTCTTATCCTCAATTCAACCAACAAATACAAAGGCAGTGTAATCATTGTCTTTGCCAAAGCTCATCCAAAATTCTGTTCAAACAATTTTGGTAGAGCTAACAAATGATGGTATGCTTTAAATTAAGTAAATACTATATGTTTTGATTGTTTTAAATATTGAATGAGCCTGTTCTTCATTTAGTTAAAGTTACATTATACATATTCTTCTAAAAATTGGTTCATATGTTAGTTTATGTAAATTACAAATTATTATTTCTATAAGTCATATCAATTATAACTCGTAGACTTATTTGTCACAGATTGTTTATTTATTTTATCTTATGCCTATTTTATCAATACATCACTTAGAATCACATTAGGGTTTTCATATAAAACTTCATAGTAGCATCTACTCTCTTTAAACATATTCATAGTTCACATAATTTATGAACTTTGATAAGTTTTTCATAAACACTAAACCCTAATTCATCTAAAACCTTAAGCTATAAACATTATTTTTTATAAATATCAAACTTTATTTTATTCTTTCTGTAATATCCCAATGTATGCCTTAGAAGTTTTGAATATTGTTGTTGTTTTAAATTGGATAGAATGTATATGTTAATTTGCAAGAGAAAAGAAATTAAAAGAAAATGTATATGTTGTAAATATGGAAGTATAAATAACATATACATAAGTCAAAAATGGAGAGTCAAGGGATGAAGATATTTATTTGGTTATTGGTGAAATTACTAATAAGGGCATGTAAGTGAAGAGAGTTAAAAGTAAGTGAGAAGAGGGTATTTGGGTAATCGACTTTTTGGAAATGCTTGGTGGAGATTTAAAGAGAAGTTGACTTTGTTTCTTCATTGTTCTTTTCTTCTTTTCCATTGAAGTGGCTGGCTCCTCCAAAGACAAGAGAAAGCAAGAGACCAAGAGAGGATCTTAATGTTCTAAGCTCAAATTGAAGGAAGATCTAAGTGATCAAGTTGATGATTCAAGAAGTTTCATTACTTTGGTAAGTCCTCTTTTGATTTCTTTGCTTATTTGAAGTTGTGTTTGAGTTTGATAGATTTGTAAGAGTATGTTGTTTGATTGTGATATGTTTAAGAGTGTTTGATTAGATTGATTATGGATTATAAGGATGGATTGAAGAAAAGAGTAAGTTGGTTGGAAGAGATGGTGTTGTATTTGTGTTTAGGGTTTTGTGATGATATTTGTGATTTGTGTTTGTTATAGATGTGGAGTTGTTTTGGGTATTTTTGTAAGTTAAGATGGTTTTTGGGTATGTTTTGTTAAGTTTGTTTGAAGTGGATGTTGGTGAGAAGAAGTGTTTTGTTGTTTTGGCCGGAATCTGAGTTTTTGGCCTGACGCGCCCATGAGCATGTCTAGAGTTTTAGGCGTGTCAATTGTGTTGGAGGCAGTAGGTTTGACACGACCATTAACACGTCCGTGTTATTGAGCGTGTCATAACTACTGTGAGATTGGAGAGTGTACACGTCCAGGAGCATGCTCACGTTGTTGGACGTGTTGATATTTTTCAGAGAGGCAGAATGTATTACACGCCCAGTGACACGCCCGTGGTTCTGAGCGTGTAAAAGCTTCTGTGTTGTGGAGTTAGGGCACGGTCAGGGACACGCCCGTGTGGTTGAGCGTGTCATGTTTAGGGTTTTCCCTAGTTAACTCTTAATTTGATTATCTCATGTGTATCCCTAAGCAAGTGTATGTTATTATTTTTGGATTAGGTCTTGAAGAAAGTGATTTGTCATTGATCTAAGAAGTAAAAGGATCTTGGAAAAGGAAAGTGTTTAGAGTTGTGTGAATTGTTATTGAGGTAAGTACAAATATTGCATTATTACATTGCTAATTCATATGAATATTATACTTTGTTATGTATTATCAATGATGTTACATGAATAATGTGAAAGATATATTGATGCAAATGATTATGTATTTGTAATGTGGATTGAGATGTGATGGAATGTAAAGCCATTGTGATTGGCTATAATGACTTTAATGAGGCATGTTTGCCTAATTGATAATGAGAATTGAAAATGGAATTGATGATGAGATAATAAATGAATTGTGTGTCTAATGTGTTATTCTATTTTCAGAGTTTTGTTGTTGGTGGCAAGCCTTCTATTAGTAACAATCTCTTGAAGTTAGGTTGGGCTTGATCCTTGAAGCCAAGTTGGGTAGAAGTTTAACATGTTTTACTCTCCTTGAAGCTTGGTTGGATCTAGTCCTTGAAGCCTAATTGGGATGTTACAACCCTTGAAGCTAGGTTGGGTTGGTTCTTAAAGCCAAGTTGGGTTGATACTTAGCATGCTTTGATCCCCTTGAAGCTTGGTTGAACCTAATCCTTGAAGCCTAGTTGGGATAATGATAATGATAAATGTGATAACAAAACCAAAGCATTAACTCTGAAAATTGAATGGCATATTAGTGTATTTTGGGGCCATGCTTGTCTTTGTTTAAATATGATTCATTGATGGTAAAATAATTGAATAATGAGATTTATGAAGGACTTTGGAAATGTAATATGTTTATATGTGTATGATTTATGAAATACAAAGGTGTGATATTATCTTTCCATCTATGAAGTTGTATTGATTATTAAAATGTATGATATTGCATTGCATTAAAGCATAATGCTAGCATACTTTGTACTACTAAGCCGTTGGCTTAGCGCGATAGTGTTAATCGCGCAGGTGACAGAGTTGAACCCGAGAGTTCCTCGAGACCGAGTGAGAGTAGACATTGAAGAATTTATTTTGGGACTTAAAGATCAGAGAAGAGCTGCCAATCATGTATAACTCCTTTATATTTTGTAAAGTATTGATTTTAATGTAAATATATGTATAATTGTAAATATAGTTTTGAGAGTATTCATATATGTAAATATTTTAATATATATCTATTTTGTTTTATATTATAAGTTAATTACTTATTTTCTATAATGTATAATGAGAAAAATTATGGTATCATTTTAAAATGATTTGAATGTTAAGGAAAACCATAGCATCCCTATGTTCAGTGCACGAATATTACATTGTGGTGTTTGTAGTGTGCGTGTACCGGATGTAGGGGTGTTACACTTTCTAAAAACCCTAATTTCATGATGTTAAGCCCAAAACCCTAATGTCTTAAGGTTCCAAAACCCTAATTTCATGATGTTTGCCTGAAACTGTAATTTGATTAACCAAAATTCTTACTACTTTCCTAAATTTATAAAACCCTCATCCATTCCATTTTTCCAAAAATTTTAATAGTAGCCTAAATAATAATAATAATAATTCCAAAATTCCAAACCCTAAATGTTAATTAAAGAACCCTAAATTGAGACATAAACCTAAATTTGTATCTTCATTTGCTTTATTAAATTTTAGATTTGATTATGTAGTTTATTATATGTTTTGATTTATTTAATTTCAATACTTGATTTATTTAATTTATCATGGATGGATATTTTTATTTTTATTATGATTATTATTAGTTTGTCTTAGTATTAACATTGTAAGAGGTATGTTTCCATTATTGGGTATCTCATTAATTAATTTTCATATAATTTAAATTGCTTTTATATTTTGGACCAATGTAAAGAATATGTTTTCACCTTTCGGTGGGTTTCCTATTTAGTTTTAGACATAGACAATGTAAGGACTTGTTTCCATCCTCGGATGGGTGTCCATTTATTTACTTTGTTTGTACATTGCTTTGATTATTATATAATGATGCTTTATTTTAATTGTTGCATGTAGTATGGATAATATTATTATATTTAAGAATTTTATAATATTAAGACCTGCAAAGGAGGCCGGTTCCAATGAATCGGGCGTTGTGGGGGTGCTGGACCATTTCTCACCTTCCCCACACGTACCCAACTTTCCGAACCCATTAAGGGGTTGGGGATTTCTTAGGAATCGAGTCGTTCACCCCTTTCTTTTTGTCTGCCCGTCCAAGTGGCGACTCCATTTTTTTTGAGCTTAGGTCCGTGTTCTCTAAGGCCCCGTGTCGAAGTCGCAAGAACCATTCCACTGGGAGTGGGGGCAAAAATCTCCGCTCACATGGGCCTTAGAGAACATGGGCCTAAACCTCGAGAATATGAGTCGCCAATTGGACAAGCTGGAAAGATAGAAAGGGGTGGATGACTTCATAAGAAATCCCCAACCCTTACTAGGTTCGGAAAGTTGGGTACATGTGGGGAAGGTGAGAATAAGCCAACAACCCCATAACGCTCGGTTCATTGAAACTGGCCTCCTTTTAAGGTTTAAATATTATTGAATTCTTAATCATATTATAACATTATCCATATTACAAGCAATGATCAAAATAAAATCAGCATTGTATTAAATTAAACAAATAAAATAAAATGGGCACTCATCTAAAGATGGAAACATACCTTTACAATATCCCAATGTGCATACAAATAAACAAAATAGGACACCCATCGATTGATGGAAACATGTCCCTTAGAATAATTTCAAAATCCTTAAATGAACAATTAAAGAAATAAGACACCCACAAAGCAAAAATATGCATTTTACAATTCCCTTTGAAAATACATGTAAATTCAAAGAAATGAATAAAACAAAGAAAAATAATAGAAACATATATGAAAATAATTGAATAATTAAAAAGAAAACCACCAAACATATCTTAATATCAATATGCTAACAAATTATAAGGCGCGATGCACATGATAGTCCTATTAACCAGTTAGTGTGTAGAGGTCAAGGGGTCAGTGGGATCGGGGGCAGCGCCCTTGAAAGGTAAACGATTTATAGGATTGATTTTGTTGTGGAATTAGGGTTTGGTATGTAAAATTAGGGTTATATAATGGGGTTAGGTTTAAATCATAAATCTACATACAAAGTTAGGGTTTAAAACATGCAATTAGGGTTTTATAAATATATTTATAAAGTTACAAAATTAAATCAGCGCTTGATCCTATATTAATGTCACAGAGAATTGGTTTGGGATTTTAAAAAATAAGAATTGCAACATAAATTAATTTAGAACAGTTAATAACATATTTTATAAAAACTAATGGGGAGGATAAGTTGTATTGATTTAATTTAAAAACTCATACCTTCATTTGTTGGTCCCACTAAGCAGTTGCGTTGATCCAAGTTCGAACAAAATCTTATAGATTCTACCTTGCTACTGTTTGGATCAAGTTGTATTTTTTGTTGGAGTTTCAATGATCCGAAGATCATCTATTATCTCTCTTTTTATTTTTTACTTATTTCTATTACTTTTCTTAATCATGGCTGTTAACTTTTAATTATTGTCCCTTATTTTTTAATTGTTGTGGTTGAATTCTACCTCCTTTTAATCTTTGTATTTATAGGCCAATATTAGGGTTAAACAAGTTTATCAATCTTTACCCTATTTGATTATCTGAATCCTTCTTAATTTAGGATACTAAACTCAGCTCATGTTGAATTTAACTCCAACCAATTCGATATGATCTTATGCTCATATCGAATTGGACCATGTCCAATTCGACATGAGCTTTATGCTCATATCAAATTAGATATTCTAATTCGACATGATTGTTCAAACGATCTTAATTTGAAAAATATAATTATTCCAAAAAACACCAAACAAAGAAAATGAAATGAAAACCAAACAAGCCAAGGGAAGTTGGAGATGAAAAATCTTCATCCACTTGGACGTGTCAGGGGCAAGGATCTATGAGGTTTTGTATTTCATGCATTTTGCATGTAACCAGTAAATCTAAGTTAGTGATGCTATCTTGGGTCATTTTCAATTGCTTAAGAATAACATCATCTTCTGATGCAAACAAAGATGACAGTATGAGCAAGGCCAGCGGAGCAAGCATAGGAGGCCAACATGGCATGGAGCTCATTTTACCAAGTGGGCCAATTACTAGATTGCAAGCCAAGAAGCTCAAATCTACCTGCGAGCGGGGATTTTTATCCCCATTCTCGGTGAAATGGTTCTTGCGACATCGGCACTGTTTAGGCTCGGGACCTTAGAGAACACAGACCTACGTCCGGAGAAAATGGAGTCGCCACTCGGACAGGCCGAGAAAAAGAAAGGGGTGGATGACTCGATTCCTAAAGAATCCCCAACCCCTTAATGGGTTCGAAAAATTGGGTACGTGTGGGGAATGTGAGAAATGGCCCAACACCCCACAATGCCTGGTTCATTGGACCCGGTCTCCTTTATAGGTCTTAATATTATAAAATTCTTAAATATAACAATATTATCTATATTACACACAACAATTGAAATAAAGCATCGTTATATTAAAATAAATGCAATGTCCAAACAAAGCAAACAAATGGACACCCATCCGAATATGGAAACATGCCCTTACATCATCCATGTCTAAACTAATAGGACACCCACCAAAAGGTAGAAACATGTCCTTTACATTGGTCCAAAATATAAAAGCATTTTAAATTACATAGAATTTAATTAATGAGGTACCCACAAAGTGGAAACATACCTCTTACAACATTTGGAAATCAAAATAAATTGATAAAAGTAAATAACCATAAATAAATCATTCATCAAAGATATTTAACATCAATAGAAAGTAAACATCCATCCATGATGATAAATTAAATAAATCAAGCATTGAACTTAAATAAATCAAAGCATATAATAAGCTACATGATCAAATAAGTTAAGTAAAGATACAAATTGAAGTTTACTGTTTCTCATTTAAAGTTCTTTAATTAATATTTAGGGTTTTGGAATTTATTGGTTTAGGCTACTGTAAATTTTAAGGGAATTGAAATGGATTAAGGTTTTATAATTTAAGAGATTGATAAGGTTCTTTGATTAACCAAATTAGGGTTTGAGGTGTAAAATCATGAAATTAGGGTTTTAGAATATTAAAACATTAGGTTTATGATTATTAGCTACTGGATTGTTGTTTTTAGGCTTACTGTGTTGAGTTTTAATATTCAAGTTTATAAGATTTTAAGGTTTTAAGGATTAGGGTTTAGAAAAATTAGGGTTTAAGGTTTTAAGGGAATTAGGATTTAATAAAACTAGGGTTTAAGGTTAGCTTGTTTGGGGTTACTGTCTTGGTTTTGAAGTTGAATTGGGGTTCTTAGTGTTTTGAAGAATGTATTTGATTTTAGAATTTGGAAAATTAATTTATAGTTTTATAAATCTTTATGGAAATAAGCAAGGCGATTTAAAGGTTTTTGGAAACAAAATGTATTTTTTAGGGTTTTTGGAAGTAGATGGATCAATTTATGGTTTTGGAAAATTAATAAAACGATTTAAGGTTTTGGAAAGTTGGAAAGTAGATTTGGGCTTTAAGATTTTGAGGAAATAAATTAGGGTTCTTAGATTTTAGAAGAAACAGAAAAGTAATTTTAGGGCTTTTGAAAATTGAGGAGACGATTTAAGGTTCTAAGGTTTAGAAAAAGTAAATTAGGGTTCTAAGGTTTTTAAAATCAAAAGAAACAATTTAATGATTCAAGCTACTGTAAACAAAAAAAGAGATTAAATATTCATACCTTCGTTTGTTGGTTTCACAAAAAATTACTTCTTGGATGAACAAGGACAAAGGCAAGATGGCTGCCTTTGATGGATTGATTGCTTGCTTATTTCTCTCCAAAGTCCGATCGTTAATCTCCTAGTTTTTTTTATTCCTCGGTCCAAAGTTTTTCCTCTAAAATTTTTTCCTCCCATTCTGTGTTGTTTTTAGTCTTATTATTAGAAAATTTCGATGATTAATCTTAATTGTTTAAGGAAATTATCATTAATTAGGAAAAGAAAACCAAAACCAAATAGAATTTGGTTTCGGAAAAAATTACGTCGAAAAAAATTTCGCGGGCTATGAGAGCTGGTTACTTGGCGTGGAAAAATGCGAGAGTTGGCATGCTGGGCATTTCACCTGTAGGACTTTCCTGCAAGAGTTGGCCATTTCGTCCAACACTGTTTTTCAGTCGCAAATTTTTATTTTTATTTATTTTTATTTATTATTTATTATTATTATTTATTATTAATAATTTTTTTTAAAATTATAAAAAATAAGTACTAAAACAAATATTATTTAATTAAGATAACAAAAAATTATTTTGGACTAATTAAAATATATTAGACCGGACTGGGTCAAAAATTAAGGGTCTATAGTTTGCCCCCTGCTTGAACGATCTAAGACTTTAGTAAAAGAGAGTGAAAAGAAATAAGACTTAATTTTGAGATGGTTGAGGTTTTTGGTTTTGGATTCGGTTCGAGTTCTGGACTTAAAGATAATTTTAGGTTCTGGACCTAACTGTAATTTTAGGTTCTGCACCTAAGGATAATTTGGGTTCTGGACCCGAGCTAAGTTCTGGACTTAGAAGAGATTCTAGGTTCTGGACCTAAGGATAATTTGGGTTTTGGACCCGAGATAAGTTCTGGACTTGGAAGAGATTCTAGGTTCTGGACCTAAGGATAATTTAGGATCTAGACTTGAGCTAAGTTCCGGACTTAGAAGTGATTCTAGGTTCTGGACCTAAGGATAATTTAGATTCTGGACCCGAGCTAATTTCGGACTTAGAAGAGATTCTAGGTTCTGGACCTAAGGATAATTTGGATTCTAAACCCGAGCTAAGTTCTGGACTTAGAAGAGATTCTAGGTTCTGGACCTAAGGATAATTTGGGTTCTGGACTCGAGCTAAGTTCTGGACTTAGAAGAGATTCTAGGTTCTAGACCTAAGGATAATTTGGTTTCTAGACTAGAGCTAAGTTCTAGACTTAGAAGAGATTCTAGGTTCTGGACCTAAGGATAATTTGTGTTCCGGACCCGAGCTAAGTTCTGGACTTAGAAGAGAGTCTAGGTTCTAGACCTAAGGACAATTTGGGTTCTGGACCCGAGCTAAGTTTTGGAATTAGAAGAGATTCTAGGTTCTGGACCTAAGGAAAATTTGGGTTCTGGACCCGAGCTAAGTTCTGAACTTAGAAGAGATTCTAGGTTCTAGTCCTAAGGATAATTTGAGTTCTGGACTTAGAAGAGATTTTAGGTTCTGGACCAAAAGAAAATTTGTGTTCTGGGTCCAACCTGAGTTCTGGACTTAGAAGAGTTTCTAGGTTTTGGACCTAAGGATAATTTGGGTTCTGGACCCAAGCTGAGTTCTAGACTTAGAAGAGATTTTAGGTTCTGGACCCGAGCTAAGTTCTGTACTTAGAAGAGATTCTAGGTTCTGGACCTAAGGATAATTTGGGTTCTGGACCCGAGATAAGTTCTGGACTTAGAAGAGATTCTAGTTTCTGGACCTAAGAAAAATTTGGATTCTGAACCCGAGCTAAGTTCTGGACTTAGAAGAGATTTTAGGTTCTGGACCTAAGGAAAATTTGGTTCTAGACCCAAGCTACGTTCTGGACTTAGAACAGATTTTAGGTTCTGGACCTAAGGAAAATTTGGGTTCTAGACCCGAGTAATTTCTGGACTTAGAAGAGATTCTAGGTTCTAGACCTAATGATAATTTGAGTTATGGACCTAAGGAAAATTTGGGTTCTGGACCCACGCTGAGTTCTAGACTTAGAAGAGTTTCTAGGTTCTGGACCTAAGGATAATTTGGGTTCTGGACCCGAGCTGAGTTCTGGACTTAGAAGAGATTCTAGGTTCTGGACGTAAGTATAATTTGGGTTCTGGACCCGAGCTAAGTTCTGGACTTAGAAGAGATTATAGGTTCTGGACCTAAGAATAATTTGGGTTCTGGACCCGAGATAAGTTCTGGACTTAGAAGAGATTCTAGGTTCTGGACCTAAGAAAAATTTGGATTCTGAACCCGAGCTAAGTTCTGGACTTAGAAGAGATTTTAGGTTCTGGACCTAAGGAAAATTTGGTTCTAGATCCGAGCTACGTTCTGGACTTAGAACATATTTTAGGTTCTGAACCTAAGAAAAATTTGAGTTCTGGACTTAGAAGAGATTCTAGGTTCTAGACCTAAGGATAATTTGGGTTCTGGACTCGAACCAATAAATATTTAATTATTTGCAAAAAATATTTTTTTGGTTGCAAAAAATTTGGCTAATTTTTATGCACATGTCTTCTCCTTGCCTCCCTGCGTGTAAAAACATTTATATACACGCAAGTATTTGAATGATTAAATTGAATGATTGAATTTACTGTTTAATTACTATGTGGTCACTATTTATACACTAATTACTATTTATAAATAGTAACTTACTATTTGTAAATAGTAGTTCACTATTGTAAATAGTAGTTCACTATTCAAAAATAGTAATTTACTATACATCAATAGTAATTTACTATTCTTCAATAGTAAAATTTATTATTCCTCAATAGTAAAATTTACTTTTTGAATTTTGTTTTTTTTCCTTGTCGTTTCTTTATATAAACGAACGAATTCCTTCATTTCATTCACAGCAAAATCCTTAATTTCATTCATTACTATAATTCTTTCAAATTTAACATATAGTTTTAAAAAAAAATGCATGCTTCAAGATCATGGACTCATTCTAGTGCCGAGTTAATGGAGTTTATACGGCATCATGAAGATAGGAATATAGATCTACTAGCCAGGATGCCGTTTCACCGTAGTTCAAACCAAAAGAGCACGGTAATTTTCTCTTCTTTTCTTTTTTTTTCTTTTTTTTTCATCTTTCTGTTATTTATTTATTTCTATTTTATTTTCGTTCTCGTTTATATATATATTATGCTTTTTTATGCTGTTTGTATTTATTTTTTATTTATATATTTATATTATTATTTTTTAGAAAGTTTAGGAAAAATATATTAATTTAAGCAGATATAATAATATGTACTTACCTTGTATTAACTTACCTGGCTCCGTGTTAGCATGATCGTTGCGTTGTTTAGGCCGGAGGGTGTATCTACAAAGCCCGACAATGGTATGACGTAGCGTCTTCTTGGGTAAGGCGGATTATCCTAGATTACGGCTTTGAGAGCTTCATCTTGCAATTGCCATCTGAGGAGTATCTAATAGATCAGAGCGTAGTCTAGGCGCTTGTAGAATGATGGTTGGACACAACTCATACTTTCCACTTGCCCATTGGAGAGATGACAATTGGTCCGGTCGATTTTACTGCTATAACCGGCCTTCGATATGATGGTGTTCCGGTTCCTCTGACCAACTATATTTTGACATTTGAAGAAATTCAGCAGTTAATTGGTATGGAAGCATCATATAAAGGGCCTTTTAAGATAAAAATTGAGCCAATTCGTAGTTATTGGATGAACTATGAAGGACGGGTTCACAGAGACACGGCCCAACAGTATGCTCGAGGATTTTTGTTATATTTGCTTGGGTCGACCATCTTAGGTAGCACTGAATCTACCATCCATTTGTCAGTGTTGAGGGCCCTTTCTTATTTTAGGATGATACCACTTTATGGTTGGGGTGAAGCTGGTCTCGCCTGTCTTTACCATGGTCTCAATAAAATTTGTCGAAATAAGAAGTCTTTTTTCGGCTTGATGGCGCTTGTTGAGGTATTCTTCTTCCACCAATGTCAATCCCACTCTTTTCTTGCATGAATTTGATTTTTATTGTTGTTGTAGGCATTGGCATATGAACACAACATTGTGAGGGTGTCTGGTATTTCCCAAGAGAGAATTGAGTATCCGAGATTAAATTTTTGGTTGTCAGATCGCATGGAAGTTCCCGGCTCTCACCACGTGCATACCCAACGCTTCATGTTAAGCCGCTTAACCTGGGACCAGGTAGAATAGCATTAGTATGCTTTAAAATTTATGTGAAAGTTTACTTACCTTATTGTAGACCCTTAATTTTTTACCTAGTCCGGTCCAATATATTTTAATTAGTCCAAAATAATTTTTTTATTGTCCAATATATTTTAATTAGTCCGAAACAATTTTTGTGTTATCTTAATTAAATAATATTTTTTTTAGTATTTAGTTTTTATAATTAATAAAAAAATAGTAAACAAATAAATAAAAATAAAAATCGGCGACTAAAAATTTCATAGCTGAAAAGGGGGTCGAATGAAATGGCCCTCAGGCAATTTCACTCGCCCCAGCTCGTAGGCTCCTGCGGCAACTTTTTTGCCAACAAAATTTTTCCGCAGCAGTTTTTTTTTGCCAACGAAATTTTTTCGACGCAAATTTTTCTGAAACCAAATTCAATTTTGTTTCGGTTTTCTTTTCTTAATTAATGTTAGATTCCATGAACAATTGAGATTAATCATCAAAATCTTGTATAAATAAGGACTAAAAAACAACACAAAGGGGGGGATTTAGGAGGAAAACATTGAAAGGAAATCGGATTTTAAAATTTCTTCTGGTAGTGAAATTGATCGAACTTTTGAGAGAGCAAACAAGCAATTCAATCCATCAAAGGCAGCAAAGCTTGTCTTTGTTCTTGTTCATCCAAGAAGTAATTTTTGGTGGAACCAACAAATGAAGGTATGAATGTCTAATTTCTTCACAGTAGCTTGAATTATCCAATTATCTCTTTTGATTCAAAAAAAACCCTTAACCTTAATTTACCTTTTCTAAAGCTTAAAAACCTTAATTCTTTTCTTTATTTTCCAAAAATCTTAAAATTGTTGTTTTTGTTTCTTCAAAATCATAAAACCCTAATCTGCCTTCCAATTTTTCAAAACCCTAAATTGAATAGTTTTCTTTCCACAAACCCTAAAATTATCTTTTCTATTTTTATAAACCTTAAATCATTTTTTTTATTTTCATAAAGCTTCATAAAACTATAAATTGTTTTTCCAAATTCTAAAATCAAACACATTCTCCGAAATACTAAAAACCATAATTCAACTTCAAAACTAAAACAGTAAATCCTAAACTAGCTAACATTAAACCCTAGTTTTCTTAAACCCTAATTCCCTTAAAACCTTAAACCCTAATTTTTCTAAACCCTAATCCTTTAAACTCTAAAACCTTATAAACCTAAATGTTAAAATTTAAACATAGTAAGCCTAAAATTCAACACAGTCAACAGCTAATAATCATATAATCTAATGTTTTAAAGTATTCAAACCCTAGTTTTATGATTTCACTCCTCAAACACTAATTTGGTTAATCAAAGAATTTTATTAACCACTTAAATTATAAAACTTTAATCCATTTCAATTCATTTAAAACTCACAATAGCTTAAATCCATAAATTCCAAAACCCTAAACACATTAAATAAAGAATCTTAAATAGAAACAGTAGCCCTAATTTGAATCTTTATTTGCTTTATTTAATTTTATATTTGATTATGTAGTCTATTATATGCTTTAATTTATTTTCAATGCTTTGTTGGTTTATTTAATTTCAATGATTGATTTATTTAATTTTTCATGGATGAATGTTTATATTTTGATCGATGTTTAATGTCTTTGGTGAATGATTTATTTATGATGAATGGTTATTTACTTTTATCAATTTATTTAGATTTTCAAATATTGTAAGAGGTATTTTTCCACTTGATGGGTACCTCATTAGTTAAATATCATGTAATTTAAATTGCTTTTATATTTTAGAACCAATGTAAAGGACATGTTTCTACCTTTCGGTGGGTGTCCTATTTAGGCATGGATTATGTAAGGTCATGTTTCCATCTTCGGATGAGTGTCCATTTATTTGTTTTGCTTGGACATTATTTTGATTTTTAATATATCGATGCTTTATTTTAATTATTATGTGTAATATGGATAATATTATTATATTTAAGAATTTTATGATATTAAGACCTGTAAAGGAGACTGGTTCCAATGAACAGGGTGTTGTGGGGGTGCTGGGCCATTTCTCACCTTCCCCACACATACCCAACTTTCCAAACCCATTAGAGGGTTAGGGATTCCTTAGGAATCTAGTCATCCACCCCTTTCTTTTTTTTTTGGCTCGTCCGGGTGGCGACTCCATTTTCTCTGGACTTAGGTCCGTGTTCTCTAAGGCCCCGAGCCTAAACACTGCCGAAATCGCAAGAACCATTCCACCGGGAGTGGGGGCAAAAATCCCCGCTCACACTTATGTTATTTTGTAGGTGAATTTGGCCTGGTGGAACCCAGAAGAGCGGAAAAACTAGTCTCCCTTCATGAAGGCTGCGCTATCTTTCCAGCATACTCACAGAGTCATCGCTAGCCTAGTGTCTAGTGGTTGGTTTCTCAGAGAGAGAGTTTATGAGAGGTTTCTTGGCCCAGAGCAGTGGAGGGCCCTGATGCATTGCCCATAATATACTTTAAATATTATAACAATGCCAGAGGATGCATGGTGGTTGTCTCAGCATGGTTATGGTGTTGAAACATTTCTCTATTCGCCGAGTGCATCTTATGCCCATTTTATTCAAGTGAGGCTCTTAAACTTTGATGTATCTCTTATTGTTGTACGGGAAATTCCTAAAGAAAATGAGGGTAGAGATGCAGAGGAACACCATGGAGAAGTAGGAGAATTCATTCCAGATCTCGGGTCTAGCACTTCTCAGGTAAAACTTTTACCTCTTTTCCATTGCAATCGCTTCTTTCTTAACTTATTTTGATTCTTTAATGATTGTTGTAGGTTGTTGTCTCATTTGATCATGAGGCTAGACCTTCTTTTACTGCTCCTTTATTTGCTCATTCTAGTCCGCCAGATATGTCATCTCATCCACATGGTATAGATATGAATTACTTGGTGAGTTTTCTTATTTCATGGTAATTTATGCTATATGTATGCTCTTACCTTTTTCCTTTCTGGCTCACAGCAGATGCTTGAAGAACAAAATAAGAAACTTAAAGAAGAGTTGGCCGCTAGTCCTCAGCAGGCTTCTCATTTCAAAAATTTGTATCATCAATCAGAATAAAATTTTTGAGACTTTCGATTTCAGGGGATGAGGGATCCTAGTGCTTCTTCATCTAGAGGCCCCCAAACTGATGACCATGAGATCCTTTCATCTACTTCCGATGAGGACTGTGATAGATCGAAACTCCAAGGTAGTAGGAATTTTGGTGCTCCTGCTTCGGGTGAACTCGGGACGAGTAATTTGCCTCCTCCTCCAACAAGCAATGATTTTTTCAGGGCTTTATTTGATGACCTACCACCACCTTCTTAGTGATGTATAAATTGTATCAATTGTATAATCATCATACAATAAGCATAAAAATAATAATTACAATATATAATTTCCATCTTCACTGTAACTCCTTTTTCTTCTCTTTTTCTTATCATCGTTTCCTTGGCCAATGTGTCTTTCGAGTTTCAACATACTTCCCTTAACTTGAAGGCTTTGTATGACAAAAATATTTTTTTTTGAATTTTGATTTTGAAATCAAATGTTGGCTTTGCCAAAATCGATGTCAATGTACCTCAGGACTTGATTTTTCCAAATTAACATATCTATAACATGACAACCCTAGTTATCGTACTAAACTCGGGAATCATTTCTATTTAAGCAAGAACTGTTGCACTTCAGATAGGCACATACACATTACTTGGCCAAAGGTCTCATTGAGTTTAAATATTGTCTATCTCATATGCATGCTTATTCAAACTATCTCCACTAATATATTCTACCTACCAAGAGAGATCAATAGGTCTTTAATAGGCTTAAAATGGGGTCTATAAGGGACACAAGATTAAATGAAGGCCATTTTGAGATAGGAGGTGATGTGACACAATGGACAAACCTTCACACTACAAACAGCTTGTTGAAACTTTAGACAGTTGGGAGCATGAAAAGACAGAGCTTTGAACATTCTTCTTTCTTTCTAGTGTTAACCTAAATCTTGATTGGGATAGTCTTTACCTTTGTAAAAAGTTTGGTACCCAAATTTGTTTCTTTTCTTCTTCTCCCTTTTCTTTTTATATTTCTTACGCTTCCCTTTCTTCAAGCATTTTATCATTTTGTCCTTCTTCCTTGCAGGACTATCAAGTACAGAACTTTCAAAAATTGGGTGACCTTTCTCCTTTTTCTTGGATTTTGATCGAATCTTTGGTTGGACCGGACCAATTCAAGTCAAACTATCCTTATAAACCAAATGGAAGCCTTTTGCTGCTTTAGGTAAAAGAGAACTCAGTTGGCTTTCTGAACCATTTTGGGTCTTATATTTTTCTCCTCTCTTTTTTTGTTGTTTTTTTTCTTTTATTTTTCTTTTTTCTTTTTTGTTTGTTTGGTTCTAGCTCTAAAAGAGTTGTCTTATTTGTACTAACTTGGGCTTCCAATAATGGATGAGTGGAGTGATATAAATCTTCTTTAACAGGAATAAATCATTTGTTACTTTGATGTTGTCTTGATATATTGGAGATATTAGGAAAACTTCAACTACCTTTATGATCTTGATAACATCAACTATCCTTACAGTCTTGGCTATGCATTCCATTCTTTGATCTTCTTGCCTCTTCACCTTAGTGGTCATAAGACTTGTCAAAAATATCACAACAGCTCAGGGTAGGTTATTGGGGTTTGTAAGCCAATGAGAAGAAAGCTAAAATTTTATGAAGGCTCAAAGGGACAACTAGGGATTGATATTTAATTGAGTGGATACTAGTTATTAGCTCATCAAACAATGCCTAGATCATTTCTCCCTTAAATAAGCAGAGTTCAATTTTGCCTCGAAAGTTTGTCAAAGCATGTTCTAAGACCGACTAAGACTTACACAAAGGTAATTATGCAGGAGCCCTCTCTAAGTAAGCATACACAACTCAATGCTATAGAGCAATTCCCTTATCTAGTAAGTCATTCGAGTCATGATGCATAAATATATTAATTCATGAATTATAAAGCTAGATTCCTCATCGGTTGAGCACCAAAATGAACAAAGACCAATAAAAATTTTGACAAAAATAATTTATTTCAAGCAACTTTAAGTTTGAAAAATAAGATTATTCTAATTAAAAATTAAAGAAAATAAAATTAAAAACCAACATTCAAGTTAAGGAAGGTTCGTTGAGTTGGCGTCAAAGATACTTCATTTATTTAGACATATCAAGGGCAAGGATTTTTTTCCATCATCAAAAGTCATCACTTCATCATCCACAGTTAACCCAAGCTTGTTTAGTAGTACATTCTCTTTAGTAGCTTCTCTATCCATATCATGATGAGATGACAGGATAAAACTCTTCATGAAGGTTGCAAGAGGTGGCACCCTTCCAATTTTTAGGCAGAGGCTTATTCTTAGTGTTGGGCTTATTAGGCTCAGGCAGTTTACCATTATCAATTAAATCTTGGATCTCGTGCCTCAATCAAGTATATCTATCAGTCTCATGTCCTTGAGTCTGATGAAATTGACAAAAAGCCTTAGTATCAAATTTTGGGGGTAAAGGATTTGGCAAAGGTCGAGGAGACAAGGGTTGTAACAATCCCCTCTTTTGTAATTTATTGAGAACCCCAGATAGTGGCTTCCCCATTTTTGAAAACTGCCTCATTCGTCCTTGACCGATGGCATTAACATTAGCTTCTTTTTGTCTATTTTGATTGTTGGGCTGATAATTCCATTTTGCAGACAAATGGTTCTTCTCTCTTTCCCCTTGACCTTTTCCACTGGGGTGATAACCGCCCTTATTACCCCATTTAGACAGCACATGGTTTGATTGGTCTCGTAGAATAGGGATTGGTCCCTCATTTTTCATTCGATCTCTACTAGTGAACATGTTCTCTACGGATGCTGCCTTAGCATTGTTGATGATCTCTAGAATTTCAATCAACTGGGTCTTCATGGTCTCAGCTAGGGCCTCTTTTATTTCTTCCATCTTGGCATTGAGGGCATCATCCACCATTCTTTGAATTTGTTTGGGATCCATTGTTTTTGGGGAGCAAGTGATTGAGTCATTGCTATATTCTTCACTATCAGCGTAGGTCGGATTGTCATAAGCTTTTGAACTATCGTAATCTAGGGCTGTGAGCCAGAGAGGAACAATGATATGAGATGCAAATGTATGTATGTATGCATGTATGCACAAACAATCAACGAAGAAAGATAATTAGGACACTCCTTCCAACCTTATAACATCCACACACGAATGGCGAGTCTCTTTTCCTAGGTATATGGTTAACAACATACCAACATGGGGTACCTTGTATTCGAATATTTCCCTCGGACGTTTCAACCACTAGTTTTTTTTTTTCAAAAATGGAAATCAATTTATGATAATACCCATCAATTAGGTTTTAATCCATTTAACCAACTATAGTAGCTTTTATGCTACATTGGATTAAAATTAAATTAAGAGGTTTATTATAGATAGATTTCTCACTTGAAAAAAGTAACTAATGGTTCATGCCAAAAACAAGCCCATGACTAATTACTCTTAGAATAAACTAGGCTCACAATTGATTTTTGATATTTCGTAATTGACCTAAATACTTTGCAAGCACTTTTGGATGAAAATAATTTTGTTTCTAAGCCCATTGTAAAAAGATTTAAAAAAAAAAGGATTTTGGGCTTAGTATTTGGGTCATGAGTAAAAGAATTTTTTATTTCTTTTTAAGAAACTTTTTATGTCCAAAGACCATTTTGAAAAGTTTTGAAAATTACTTTGGTCTTTTGGATTTAAAAAAAAAATTATTTTGAGCTTAAAATGTAGTTAGGTCATATTAGAAAAAGAACAAACCAAATAAGCCATGATTTAAGTCAAGACAAATTAACCATAGTCAAACAACATGCATTTGGGGTAAAACCTAAGGAAAGTAAATAGGCCAATTACATGAGCTTTAGTCTTTGGGTTAAAAGGCTTAGGTTCCCATAGCAAGTATATACCAAATGGTACGAGGCTATGAGTGGTTATGCCATACTCGATCTCCATACCTTGAGTGAAAGTATGGTATCCCTTACATAACACAACACGGGTAACACGGGCTTCCTAACTCATGCACACGATGCAATCTAATATGATGCAATGGATAATATTATTATAAGAAAGAATATAATAATATAAAGACCAACGAAATCAACTTCTCTTATCCTCAGTGGAGTCGCCACTGTGAGCGGGGATTTTTGCCCCCACTCCTGGTGGAATGCTTCTTACGACATCGGTACTATTTAGGCTTGGGGCCTTAGAGAACACGGACCTAAGTCTGAAGAAAATGGAGTCGCCACCCGGATAGGCCGGAAAAAGAAAGGGGTGGATGACTCGATTCCTAAGGAATCCCCAACCCCTTAATGGGTTCGGAAAGTTGGGTACGTGTGGGGAAGGTGAGAAATGGCCCAGCACCCCCCAAAAGCCCGGTTCATTAGAACCGGCCTCCTTTACAGGTCTTAATATTATAAAATTCTTAAATATAACAATATTATCCATATTACACACAACAATTGAAATAAAGCATTGTTATATTAAAATCAATGCAATGTCCAAACAAAGCAAATAAATGTACACCCATCTGAAGATGGAAACATGCCCTTACATCATCCATGTCTAAACTAATAGGACACCCACCAAAAGGTAGAAACATGTCCTTTACATTGGTCCAAAATATAACAGCAATTTAACTTACATAGAACTTAATTAATGAGGTACCCACAAAGTGGAAACATACCTCTTACAACATTTGGAAATCAAAATAAATTGATAAAAGTAAATAACCATAAATAAATCATTCATCAAAGATATTAAACATCAATAGAAAGTAAACATCCATCCATGATGATAAATTAAATAAATCAAGCATTGAACTTAAATAAATCAAAGCATATAATAAGCTACATAATCAAATAAGGTAAGTAAAGATACAAATTATAAGTTTACTGTTTCTCATTTAAACTTCTTTAATTAATATTTAGGGTTTTGGAATTTATTGGTTTAGGCTACTGTAAATTTTAAGGGAATTGAAATGGATTAAGGTTTTATAATTTAAGAGATTGATAAGGTTCTTTGATTAACCAAATTAGGGTTTGAGGTGTAAAATCATGAAATTAGGGTTTTAGAATATTAAAATATTAGGTTTATGATTATTAGCCACTGGATTGTTGTTTTTAGGCTTATTGTGTTGAGTTTTAATATTCAGGTTTATAAGATTTTTAGGTTTTAAGGATTAGGGTTTAGAAAAATTTGGGTTTAAGGTTTTAAGGGAATTAGGGTTTAAGAAAACTAGGGTTTAAGGTTAGCTAGTTTGGGGCTACTGTCTTGGTTTTGAAGTTGAATTGGGGCTCTTGGTGTTTCAGAGAATGTATTTGATTTTAGAATTTGGAAAAACAATATATAGTTTTATAAAGCTTTATGGAAACAAAATGTATTTTTTAGGGTTTTTGGAAGTAGAAGGATCAATTTAGGGTTTTGGAAAATTAATAAAACAATTTAAGGTTTTGGAAAGTTGGAAAGTAGATTTGGGTTTTAAGATTTTGAGGAAATAAATTAGAGATTTTAGAAGAAACAGAAAAGTAATTTTAGGGCTTTTGAAAATTGAGGAGACGATTTAAGGTTCTAAGGTTTAGAAAAAGTAAATTAGGGTTCTAAGGTTTTTAAAATCAAAAGAAACAATTTAGTGATTCAAGCTACTGTAAAGAAAAAAGGGATTAGTTATTCATACCTTCGTTTGTTGGTTTCACCAAAAATTACTTCTTGGATGAACAAGGACAAAGGCAAGATGGCTGCCTTTGATGGATTGATTGTTTGCTTATTTCTCTCCAAAGTCCGATCATTAATCTCCTAGTTTTTTTTTATTCCTTGGTCCAAAGCTTTTCCTCTAAAATTTTTTCCTCCCATTCTATGTTGTTTTTAGTCTTATTTATAGAAAATTTCGATGATTAATCTTAATTGTTTAAGGAAATTATCATTAATTAGGAAAAGGAAATAAAAACCAAATAGAATTTGGTTTCGAAAAAAATTGCGTCGGAAAAATTTTCTCTGGCGAAAATAGCTATGGGCTACGAGAGCCAGGAGCTTGACGAGGAAAATTGCTAGAGGTGACGTGCCGGGCATTTCCCCTGTAGGACTTTCCTGCGAGTTGGCCATTTCGTCCAACACTGTTTTTTCGGCGACGAATATTTTCATCGCCAATTTTTCCATCGCGGATTTTTATTTTTATTTATTATTATTTATTAATTTATTATTATTAATTTTTTAAAAATTATAAAAATAAATACTAAAAGAAATATTATTTAATTAAGATAACACAAAAATTATTTTGGATTAATTAAAATATATTGGACCGGATTGGGTCAAAAATTAAGGTTCTAAAGTTTGCCCCCTGCTTAAACGATCTGAGACTTTAGTAAAAGAGAGTGAAAAGCAATAAGACTTAATTTTTGAGATGGTTGAGGCTTTGGGTTCTGGACCCGATTCGAGTTCAAGACTAAAGAATAATTTTAGGTTTTGAACCTAAGTGTAATTTTAGATTCTGGACCTAAGGATAATTTGGGTTCTGGACTCGAGCTAAGTTCAGGACATAGAAGAGATTCTAGGTTCTGACCTAAGGATAATTTGTGTTTTGGACCCGAGCTAAGTTCCGGTCTTAGAAGAGATTCTAGGTTATGGATCTAAGGATAATTTGGGTTCTGGACTTGAGCTAAGTTTCGGACTTAGAAAAGATTCAAGGTTCTGGACCTAAGGATAATTTTGGTTCTGGAACCGCGCTAAGTTCTGAACTTAGAAGAGATTCTAGGTTCTAGACCTAAGGACAATTTGGGTTCTAGACCCGAGCTAAGCTATGGACTTAGAAGAGATTCTAGATTCTAGACCTAAGGATAATTTGGGTTCTGGACCCGAGTTATGTTGTGGACTTAGAATAGATTCTAGGTTCTGGACCTAAGAATAATTTGGGTTCTAGACCCGAGCTAAGTTCTGGACTTAGAAGAGATTCTAGGTTCTTGACCTAAGGATAACTTGGGTACTGGACCCGTGCTAAGTTCTAATCTTAGAAGAGATTCTAGGTTCTGGACCTAAGGATAATTTGGGTTCTAGACCCTAGCTAAGTTCTGGACTTAGAAGAGATTCTAGGTTCTGGACCTAAGTATAATTTGGGTTCTGGACCCGAGATAAGTTCTGAACTTAGAAGAGATTCTAGGATCTGGACCTAAGGATAATTTGGGTTCTAGACCCGAGCTAAGTTCTGGACTTAGAAGAGATTCTAGGTTCTGGACCTAAGGATAATTTGGGTTCTAGACCCGAGCTAAGTTCTGGACTTAGAAGAGATTCTAGGTTCTGGACCTAAGGAGAATTTCGGTTCTGGACCCAAGCTAAGTTTCGAACTTAGAAGAGACTCTAGGTTCTGGACCTAAGGACAATTTGGGTTCTAGACCCAAGCTAAGTTATGGACTTAGAAGAGATTCTAGATTCTGGACCTAAGGATAATTTGGGTTCTGGACTCGAGCTAAGTTCTGGACTTAGAAGAGATTCTAGGTTCTTGACCTAAGGATAATTTGGGTTATGGACTCGAGCTAAGTTCTGGACTTAGAAGAGATTCTAGGTTCTGGACCTAAGAATAATTTGGGTTCTGGACCCGAGGTAAGTTCTGGACATAGAAGAGATACTAGGTTCTGGACCTAAGGATAATTTGGGTTCTGGACCCGAGCTAATTTCTGGTTTTAGAAGAGATTCTAGGTTCTGGACCTAATGATAATTTGGTTTCTGGACCGGAGCTAAGTTCTGGACATAGAAGAGATTCTAGGTTCTGGACCTAAGGATAATTTGGGTTCTGGACCCGAGCTAAGTTTAGGACTTAGAAGAGATTCTAGGTTCTGGACCTAAGAATAATTTGGGTTCCGGACCAGAGCAAAGTTTTGGACTTAGAAAAGATTCTAGGTTCTGGACCTAAGGAAAATTTGGGTTCTGGACTTAGAAGAGATTTTAGGTTCTGGACCTAAGAAAAATTTGGATTCTGGACCCGAGCTAATTTTTGGACTTAAAAGAGATTCTAGGTTTTGGACATAAGGATAATTTGGGTTCTGGACCCGAGCTAAGTTCTAGACTGAGAAGAGATTCTAGGTTATGGACCTAAGAATAATTTGGGTTCTTGACCCGACCTACGTTCTGGACTCAGAAGAGATTCTAGGTTCTGGACCTAAGGATAATTTTGGTTCTAGACCCGAGCTAAGTTCTGGACTCAGTAGAGATTCTAGGTTCTAGAGCTAAGGATAATTTGTTTTCTGGACCCGGGTTAAGTTTGAGACTTAAAAGAGATTCTTAGTTATGAACCTAAGGATAATTTGGGTTCTGGACACGGGCTAAGTTCTGGACTTACAATAGATTCTAGGTTCTGGACCCAAGGATAATTTGGATTCCGGACACGAGCTAAGTTCTGGATTTAGAAGAGATTCTAGGTTCTGGACCTAAGGATAATTTGGGTTCTGGACCTGGGCTAAATTCTGGATTTGGAAGAGATTCTAGGTTATGGACCTAAGGATAATTTAGATTCTGGACCCGAGCTAATTTCGGACTTAGAAGAGATTCTAGGTTCTGAACCTAAGGATAATTTGGGTTCTGGACCCGAGCTAAGTTCTGGACTTAGAAGAGATTCTAGGTTCTGGACCTAAGGATAATTTGGGTTCTGGACCCGAGCTAAGTTCTGGACTTAGAAGAGATTCTAGGTTCTAGACCTAAGGATAATTTGGTTTCTGGACCGGAGCTAAGTTCTGGACTTAGAAGAGATTCTAGGTTCTGGACCAAAGGATAATTTGTGTTCTGGACCCGAGCTAAGTTCTGGACTTAGAAGAGATTCTAGGTTTTGGACCTAAGGATAATTTGAGTTCTGGACCCGAGCTAAGTTATGGACTTAGAAGAGATTCCAGGTTCTGGACCTAAGGAAAATTTAGGTTGTGGACCCGAGGTATGTTCTGGACTTAGAAGAAATTTTAGGTTCTGGACCTAAGAAAAATTTGGATTCTGGACCCGAGATAATTTCTGGACTTAAAAGAGATTCTAGGTTCTGGACCTAAGGATAATTTGGGTTCTAGACCCAAGCTAAGTTCTGGACTTAGAAGAGATTCTAGGTTCTGGACTTAAGGAGAATTTGGGTTCTGGACCCAAGCTAAGTTTCGAACTTAGAAGAGACTCTAGGTTCTGGACCTAAGGACAATTTGGGTTCTAGACCCAAGCTAAGTTATGGACTTAGAAGAGATTCTAGATTCTGGACCTAAGGATAATTTGAGTTCTGGACTCGAGCTAAATTCTGGACTTAGAAGAGATTCTAGGTTCTTGACCTAAGGATAATTTGGGTTCCGGACCTGAGCTAAGTTCTGGACTTAGAAGAGATTCTAGGTTCTGGACCTAAGGATAATTTGGGTTCTGGACCCGAGGTAAGTTCTGGACTTAGAAGAGATTCTAGGTTCTGGACCTAAGGATAATTATGGTTCTGGACCCGAGCTAAGTTCTAGACTCAGAAGAGATTCTAGGTTCTAGACCTAAGGATAATTTGGGTTCTGGACTCGGGCTAAGTTCTGCACTTAGAATAGATTCTAGGTTCTAGACCTAAGGATAATTTGGATTCTGGACACGAGCTATGTTCTGGACTTAGAAGAGATTCTAGGTTCTGGACCTCAGGATAATTTGGGTTTTGGACCTGGGCTAAATTCTTGATTTGGAAGAGATTCTAGGTTCTGGACCTAAGGATAATTTAGATTCTGGACCCGAGCTAATTTCAGACTTAGAAGAGATTCTAGGTTCAGGACCTAAGGACAATTTGGATTCTGGACCCAAGTTATGTTCTTGACTTAGAAGAGATTCTAGGATCTCGACCTAAGGATAATTTGGATTCTGGACCCGAGCTAAGTTCTGGACTTATAAGAGATTCTAGGTTCTGGACATAAGGATAATTTGTGTTCAGGACCCGAGCTAAGTTTCGGACTTAGAAGAGATTCTAGGTTCTGAACCTAAGGATAATTTGGTTTCTAGACCCTAGCTAAGTTATGGACTTACAAGAGATTCTAGATTTTGGACCTAAGGATAATTTGGGTTCTGGACCCGAGTTATGTTCTGGGCTTTAAAGTGTTCTAGGTTATAGACCTAAAGATAATTTGGGTTATGGACCCGAGCTAAGTTTTGGACTTAGAAGAGATTCTAGGTTCTGGACCTAAGGATAATTTGGATTCTGGACCTGAGCTAAGTTCTGGACTTAGAAGAGATTTTAGGTTCTGGACCTAAGGATAATTTGGATTCTAGACCAAAGCTAAGTTCAGGACTTAGAAGAGATTCTAGCTTCTGGACCTAAGGAGAATTTGGGTTCTGGACACAAGCTAAGTTTCAAACTTAGAAGAGACTCTAGGTTCTGGACCTAAGGGCAATTTGGGTTCTAGACCCAAGCTAAGTTATGGACTTAGAAGAGATTCTAGATTCTGGACCTAAGGATAATTTGAGTTCTGGACTCGAGCTATGTTCTGGACTTAGAAGAGTTTCTAGGTTCTGGACCTAAGGATAATTTGGGTTCTGGAACCGAGCTAAGTTCTGGACTCAAAAGAGATTCTAGGTTCTGGACCTAAGGATAATTTCGGTTCTCGACCTGAGCTAAGTTCTGGACTCAGTAGAGATTCTAGGTTCTAGAGCTAAGGATAATTTTTTTTCTGGACCCGGGTTAAGTTCGAGACTTAAAAGAGATTCTAGGTTCTGGACCTTAGGATAATTTGGGTTCTGGACCCGGGCTAAGTTCTGCACTTATAATAGATTCTAGGTTCTGGACCTAAGGATAATTTTGATTCTGGACACGAGCTATGTTCTGGACTTAGAAGAGATTCTAGGTTCTGGACCTCAAGATAATTTGGGTTCTGGACCTGGGCTAAATTATTGATTTGGAAGAGATTCTAGGTTCTGGACCTAAGGATAATTTAGATTCTGGACCCGAGCTAATTTCGGACTTAGAAGAGATTCTAGGTTCAGGACCTAAGGACAATTTGGATACTGGACCCAAGCTAAGTTATGGACTTAGAAGAGATTCTAGATTCTGGACCTATGGATAATTTTGGTTATGGACCCAAGTTATGTTCTTGACTTAGAAGAGATTCTAGGATCTCGACCTAAGGATAATTTGGATTCTGGACCCGAGCTAAGTTCTGGACTTATAAGAGATTCTAGGTTCTGGACATAAGGATAATTTGTGTTCTGGACCCGAGCTAAGATTCGGACTTAGAAGAGATTCTAGGTTCTGGACCTAAGGATAATTTGGGTTTTGGACCTGGGCTAAATTCTTGATTTGGAAGAGATTCTAGGTTCTGGACCTAAGGATAATTTAGATTCTGGACCCGAGCTAATTTCGGACTTAGAAGAGATTCTAGGTTCAGGACCTAAGGACAATTTGGGTTCTGGACCCGAGCTAAGTTATGGACTTAGAAGATATTCTAGATTCTGGACCTATGGATAATTTGGGTTCTGGACCCAAGTTATGTTCTTGACTTAGAAGAGATTCTAGGATCTCGACCTAAGGATAATTTGGATTCTGGACCCGAGCTAAGTTCTGGACTTATAAGAGATTCTAGGTTCTGGACATAAGGATAATTTGTGTTCTGGACCCGAGCTAAGTTTCGGACTTAGAAGAGATTCTAGGTTCTGGACCTAAGGATAATTTGGTTTCTAGACCCGAGCTAAGTTATGGACTTAGAAGAGATTCTAGATTTTGGACCTAAGGATAATTTGGGTTCTGGACCCGAGTTATGTTCTGGGCTTTGAAGAGTTCTAGGTTCTGGACCTAAAGATAATTTGGGTTCTGGACCCGAGCTAAGTTTTGGACTTAGAAGAGATTCTAGGTTCTGGACCTAAGGATAATTTGGGTTCTGGACCTGAGATAAGTTCTGGACTTAGAAGAGATTCTAGGTTCTGGACCTAAGGATAATTTGGGTTCTGGACCTGAGCTAAGTTCTGGACTTAGAAGAGATTCTAGGTTCTGGACCTAAGGATAATTTGGGTTCTAGACCCAAGCTAAGTTCTGGACTTAGAAGAGATTCTAGGTTCTGGACTTAAGGAGAATTTGGGTTCTGGACCCAAGCTAAGTTTCGAACTTAGAAGAGACTCTAGGTTCTGGACCTAAGGACAATTTGGGTTCTAGACCCAAGCTAAGTTATGGACTTAGAAGAGATTCTAGATTCTGGACCTAAGGATAATTTGAGTTCTGGACTCGAGCTAAGTTCTGGACTTAGAAGAGATTCTAGGTTCTTGACCTAAGGATAATTTGGGTTCCGGACCTGAGCTAAGTTCTGGACTAAGAAGAGATTCTAGGTTCTGGACCTAAGGATAATTTGGGTTCTGGACCCGAGGAAAGTTCTGGACTTAGAAGAGATTCTAGGTTCTGGACCTAAGGATAATTATGGTTCTGGACCCGAGCTAAGTTCTAGACTCAAAAGAGATTCTAGGTTCTGGACCTAAGGATAATTTCGGTTCTAGACCTGAGCTAAGTTCTCGACTCAGTAGAGATTCTAGGTTCTAGAGCTAAGGATAATTTGTTTTCTGGACCTGGGTTAAGTTCGAGACTTAAAAGAGATTCTAGGTTCTGGACCTTAGGATAATTTGGGTTCTGGACCCGGGCTATGTTCTGCACTTAGAATATATTCTAGGTTCTGGACCTAAGGATAATATGGATTCTGGACACGAGCTATGTTCTAGACTTAGAAGAGATTCTAGGTTCTGGACCTCAGGATAATTTGGGTTCTGGACCTGGGCTAAATTCTTGATTTGGAAGAGATTCTAGGTTCTGGACCTAAGGATAATTTAGATTCTGGACCCAAGCTAATTTCGGTCTTAGAAGAGATTCTAGGTTCAGGACCTAAGGACAATTTGTGTTCTGGACCCGAGCTAAGTTATGGACTTAGAAGATATTCTAGATTCTTGACCTATGGATAATTTGGGTTCTGGACCCAAGTTATGTTCTTGACTTAGAAGAGATTCTAGGATCTCGACCTAAGGATAATTTGGATTCTGGACCCGAGCTAAGTTCATGACTTATAAGAGATTCTAGGTTCTGGACATAAGGATAATATGTGGTCTGGACCCGAGCTAAGTTTCGGACTTAGAAGAGATTCTAGGTTCTTGACCAAAGGATAATTTAGATTCTGGACCCGAGCAAATTTCGGACTTAGAAGAGATTCTAGGTTCAGGACCTAAGGACAATTTGGGTTCTGGACCCCAGCTAAGTTATGGACTTAGAAGAGATTCTAGATTCTGGACCAATGGATAATTTGGGTTCTGGACCCAAGTTATGTTCTTGACTTAGAAGAGATTCTAGGATCTCGACCTAAGGATAATTTGTATTCTAGACCCGAGCTAAGTTCTGGACTTATAAGTGATTCTAGGTTCTGGACATAAGGATAATTTGTGTTCTGGACCCGAGCTAAGTTTCGGACTTAGAAGAGATTCTAGGTTCTGGACCTAAGGATAATTTGGTTTCTAGACCCGAGCTAAGTTATGGACTTAGAAGAGATTCTAGATTCTGGACCTAAGGATAATTTTAGTTCTGGACTCGAGCTAAGTTCTGGACTTAGAAGAGATTCTAGGTTCTTGACCTAAGGATAATTTGGGTTCCGGACCCGAGATAAGTTCTGGACTTAGAAGAGATTCTAGGTTCTGGACCTAAGGATAATTTGGGTTCTGGACCCGAGGTAAGTTCTAGACTTAGAAGAGATTATAGGTTCTGGACCTAAGGATAATTTCGGTTCTGGACCCGAGCTAAGTTCTGGACTCAAAAGAGATTCTTAGTTCTGGACCTAAGGATAATTTCGGTTCTAGACCCGAGCTAAGTTCTGGACTCAGTAGAGATTCTAGGTTCTAGAGCTAAGGATAATTTGTTTTCTGGACCCGGGTTAAGTTCGAGACTTAAAAGAGATTCTACGTTCTGGACCTTAGGGCAATTTGGGTTCTGGACCCGGGCTAAGTTCTAGACTTAGAATAGATTCTAGGTTCTGGACCTAAGGATAATTTGGATTCTGGACATGAGCTATGTTCTGGACATAGAAGAGATTCTAGGCTCTGGACCTCTGGATAATTTGGGTTCTAAACCTGGGCTAAATTCTTGATTTGGAAGAGATTCTAGGTTCTGGACCTAAGGATAATTTAGATTCTGGATCCGATCTAATTTCGGACTTAGAAGAGATTCTAGGTTCTGGACCTAAGGACAATTTGGGTTTTGGACCCGACCTAAGTTATGGACTTAGAAGAGATTCTAGATTCTGGACCTATGGATAATTTGGGTTCTGGACCCAAGTTATGTTGTTGACTTAGAAGAGATTTTAGGATCTCCACCTAAGGATAATTTGGATTCTGGACCCGAGCTAAGTTCTGGACTTATAAGAGATTCTAGGTTCTGGACATAAGGATAATTTGTGTTCTGGACCCGAGCTAAGTTTCGGACTTAGAAGAGATTCTAGGTTCTGGACCTAAGGATAATTTGGTTTCTTGACCCGAGCTAAGTTATGGACTTAGAAGAGATTCTAGATTTTGGACCTAAGGATAATTTGGGTTCTGGACCCGAGTTATATTCTAGGCTTTGAAGAGTTCTAGGTTCTGGACCTAAAGATAATTTGGGTTCTGGACATGAGCTAAGTTTTGGACTTAGAAGAGATTCCAGGTTCTGGACCTAAGGATAATTTTGGTTCTGGACCTGAGCTAAGTTCTGGACTTAGAAGAGATTCTAGGTTCTGGACCTAAGGATAATTTGGGTTCTCGACCCAAGCTAAGTTCTGGACATAGAAGAGATTCTAGGTTCTGGACCTAAGGTGAATTTGGGTTCTGGACCCATGCTAAGTTTCGAACTTAGAAGAGACTCTAGGTTCTAGACCTAAGGACAATTTGGGTTCTAGACCCAAGCTAAGTTATGGACTTAGAAGAGATTCTAGATTCTGGACCTAAGGATAATTTGAGTTCTGGACTCGAGCTAAGTTCTGGACTTAGAAGAGATTCTAGGTTCTTGACATAAGGATAATTTGGGTTCCGGACCTGAGCTAAGTTCTGGACTTAGAAGAGATTTTAGGTTCGGGACCTAAGGATAATTTGGGTTCTGGACCCGAGGTAAATTCTGGACTTAGAAGAGATTCTAGGTTCTGGACCTAAGGATAATTTGGGTTCTGGACCCGAGCTAAGTTCTGGACTTAAAAGAGATTCTAGGTTCTGGACCTAAGGATAATTTTGGTTCTAGACCCGAGCTAAGTTCTGGACTCAGTAGAGATTCTAGGTTCTAGAGCTAAGGATTATTTGTTTTCTGGACCCGGGTTAAGTTCGAGACTTAAAAGAGATTCTAGGTTCTGGACCTTAGGATAATTTGGGTTCTGGACCCGGGCTAAGTTCTGCACTTAGAATAGATTCTAGGTTCTGGACCTAAGGATAATTTGTATTCTGGACACGAGCTATGTTCTTGACCTAGAAGAGATTCTAGGTTCTGGACCTCAGGATAATGTGGGATCTGGACCTGGCCTAAATTCTTGATTTGGAAGAGATTCTAGATTCTGGACCTAAGGATAATTTAGATTCTGGAGCCGAGCTAATTTCGGACATAGAAGAGATTTTAGGTTCAGGACCTAAGGACAATTTGGGTTCTGGACCTGAGCTAAGTTATGGACTTAGAAGAGATTCTAGATTCTGGACCTATGGATAATTTGGGTTCTGGACCCAAGTTATGTTCTTGACTTAGAAGAGATTCTAGGATCTCGACCTAAGGATAATTTGGATTCTGGACCCGAGCTAAGTTCTGGACTTATAAGAGATTCTAGGTTCTGGACATAAGGATAATTTGTGTTCTGGACCCGAGCTAAGTTTTGGACTTAGAAGAGATTCTAGGTTCTGGACCTAAGGATAATTTGGTTTCTAGACCCGAGCTAAGTTATGTACTTAGAAGAGATTCTAGATTTTGGACCTAAGGATAATTTGGGTTATGGACCCGAGTTATGTTCTGCGCTTTGAAGAGTTCTAGGTTCTGGACCTAAAGAAAATTTGGGTTCTGGACATGAGCTAAGTTTTGGACTTAGAAGAGATTCCAGGTTCTGGACCTAAGGATAATTTGGGTTCTATACCTGAGCTAAGTTCTGGACTTAGAAGAGATTCTAGGTTCTGGACCTAAGGATAATTTGGGTTCTCGACCCAAGCTAAGTTCTGGACATAGAAGAGATTCTAGGTTCTGGACCTAAGGTGAATTTGGGTTCTGGACCCATGCTAAGTTTCGAACTTAGAAGAGACTCTAGGTTCTAGACCTAAGGACAATTTGGGTTCTAGACCCAAGCTAAGTTATGGACTTAGAAGAGATTCTAGATTCTGGACCTAAGGATAATTTGAGTTCTGGACTCGAGCTAAGTTCTGGACTTAGAAGAGATTCTAGGTTCTTGACATAAGGATAATTTGGGTTCCGGACCTGAGCTAAGTTCTGGACTTAGAAGAGATTTTAGGTTCGGGACCTAAGAATAATTTGGGTTCTGGACCCGAGGTAAATTCTGGACTTAGAAGAGATTCTAGGTTCTGGACCTAAGGATAATTTGGGTTCTGGACCCGAGCTAAGTTCTGGACTTAAAAGAGATTCTAGGTTCTGGACCTAAGGATAATTTTGGTTCTAGACCCTAGCTAAGTTCTGGACTCAGTAGAGATTCTAGGTTCTAGAGCTAAGGATTATTTGTTTTCTGGACCCGGGTTAAGTTCGAGACTTAAAAGAGATTCTAGGTTCTGGACCTTAGGATAATTTGGGTTCTGGACCCGGGCTAAGTTCTGCACCTAGAATAGATTCTAGGTTCTGGACCTAAGGATAATTTGGATTCTGGACACGAGCTATGTTCTTGACTTAGAAGAGATTCTAGGTTCTGGACCTCAGGATAATGTGGGATCTGGACCTGGCCTAAATTCTTGATTTGGAAGAGATTCTAGATTCTGGACCTAAGGATAATTTAGATTTTGGAGCCGAGCTAATTTCGGACATAGAAGAGATTTTAGGTTCAGGACCTAAGGACAATTTGGGTTCTGGACCTGAGCTAAGTTATGGACTTAGAAGAGATTCTAGATTCTGGACCTATGGATAATTTGGGTTCTGGACCCAAGTTATGTTCTTGACTTAGAAGAGATTCTAGGATCTCGACTTAAGGATAATTTGGATTCTGGACCCGAGCTAAGTTCTGGACTTATAAGAGATTCTAGGTTCTGGACATAAGGATAATTTGTGTTCTGGACCCGAGCTATGTTTTGGACTTAGAAGAGATTCTAGGTTCTGGACCTAAGGATAATTTGGTTTCTAGACCCGAGCTAAGTTATGGACTTAGAAGAAATTCTAGATTTTGGACCTAAGGATAATTTGGGTTCTGGACCCGAGTTATGTTCTGCGCTTTGAAGAGTTCTAGGTTCTGGACCTAAAGAAAATTTGGGTTCTGGACCCGAGCTAAGTTTTGGACTTAGAAGAGATTCTAGGTTCTGGACCTAAGGATAATTTTGGTTCTGGACCTGAGCTAAGTTTTGGACTTAGAAGAGATTCTAGGTTCTGGACCTAACGATAATTTGGGTTCTAGACCCCAGCTAAGTTCTGGACTTAGAAGAGATTCTAGGTTATGGACCTATGGAGAATTTTGGTTCTGGACCCAAGATAAGTTTCGAACTTAGAAGAGACTCTAGGTTCTAGACCTAAGGACAATTTGGATTCTAGACCCAAGCTAAGTTATGGACTTAGAAGAGATTCTAGATTCTTGACCTAAGGATAATTTGAGTTCTGGACTCGAGCTAAGTTCTGGACTTAGAAGAGATTCTAGGTTCTTGACCTAAGGATAATTTGGGTTCTGGACCTGAGGTAAGTTCTGGACTTAGAAGAGATTCTAGGTTCTTGACCGAAGGATAATTTGGGTTCTGGACCCGAGGTAAGTTCTAGACTTAGAAGAGATTCTAGGTTCTGGACCTAAGGATAATTTGGGTTCTGGACCCGAGCTAAGTTCTTGGCTTAGAAGAGATTCTAGGTTCTGAACCTAAGGATAATTTGGGTTCTGGACCCGAGCTAAGTTCTGGACTTAGAAGAGATTCTAGGTTCTGGAAATAAGGATAATTTGGGTTCTGGACCCGAGCTAAGTTCTGGTTTTAGAAGAGATTCTAGGTTCTGGACCTAAGGATAATTTGGGTTCTAGACCCGAGCTAAGTTCTGGACTTAGAAGAGATTCTAGGTTCTTGACCTAAGGATAATTTGGGTTCTGGACCCGAGCTAAGTTCTAATCTTAGAAGAGATTCTAGGTTCTGGACCTAAGGACAATTTGGGTTCTGGACCTGAGCTAAGTTATGGACTTAGAAGAGATTCTAGATTCTGGACCTATGGATAATTTGGGTTCTGGACCCAAGTTATGTTCTTGACTTAGAAGAGATTCTAGGATCTCGACCTAAGGATAATTTTGATTCTGGACCCGAGCTAAGTTCTGGACTTATAAGAGATTCTAGGTTCTAGACATAAGGATAATTTGTGTTCTGGACCCGAGCTAAGTTTTGGACTTAAAAGAGATTCTAGGTTCTGGACCTAAGGATAATTTGGTTTCTAGACCCGAGCTAAGTTATGGACTTAGAAGAGATTCTAGGTTCTGGACCTAAGGAGAATTAAGGTTCTAGACCCAAGCTAAGTTTCGAACTTAGAAGAGACTCTAGGTTCTGGACCTAAGGACAATTTGGGTTCTAGACCCAAGCTAAGTTATGGACTTAGAAGAGATTCTAGATTCTTGACCTAAGGATAATTTGAGTTCTGGGCTCGAGCTAAGTTCTGGACTTAGAAGAGATTCTAGGTTCTTGACCTAAGGATAATTTGGGTTCTGGACCCGAGGTAAGTTCTGGACTTAGAAGAGATTCTAGGTTCTTGACCGAAGGATAATTTGGGTTCTGGACCCGAGGTAAGTTCTAGACTTAGAAGAGATTCTAGGTTCTGGACCTAAGGATAATTTGGGTTCTGGACCCGAGCTAAGTTCTTGACTTAGAAGAGATTCTAGGTTCTGGACCTAAGGATAATTTGGGTTCTGGACCCGAGCTAAGTTCTTGACTTAGAAGAGATTCTAGGTTTTGGAACTAAGGATAATTTGGGTTCTGGACCCGAGCTAAGTTCTTGACTTAGAAGAGATTCTAGGTTTTGGACCTAAGGATAATTTGGGTTCTGGACCCGAGCTAAGTTCTGGTTTTAGAAGAGATTCTAGGTTCTGGACCTAATGAGAATTTAGGTTCTAGACCCAAGCTAAGTTTCGAACTTAGAAGAGACTCTAGGTTCTGGACCTAAGGACAATTTGGGTTCTAGACCCAAGCTAAGTTATGGACTTAGAAGAGATTCTAGATTCTGGACCTAAGGATAATTTGGGTTCTAGATTCGAGCTAAGTTCTGGACTTAGAAGAGATTCTAGGTTCTTGACCTAAGGATAATTTGGGTTCTGGACCCGAGCTAAGTTCTGGACTTAGAAGAGATTCTAGGTTCTGGACCTAAGAATAATTTGGGTTCTGGCCCCGAGGTAAGTTATTGACTTAGAAGAGATTATAGGTTCTGGACCTAAGGATAATTTGGGTTCTGGACCTAAGCTAAGTTCTGGTTTTAGAAGAGATTCTAGGTTCTGGACCTAAGGATAATTTGGTTTCTGGACCGGAGCTAAGTTCTGGACTTAGAAGAGATTCTAGGTTCTGGACCTAAGGATAATTTGGGTTCTGGACCCGAGCTAAGTTCTGGACTTAGAAGACATTCTAGGTTCTGGACCTAAGGATAATTTGGGTTCTGAACCAGAGCAAAGTTCTGGACTTATAAGAGATTCTAGGTTCTGGACCTAAGGAAAATTTGGGTTCTGGACTTAGAAGAGATTTTAGGTTCTGGACCTAAGAAAAAATTGGATTCTAGACCCGAGCTAATTTTTGGACTTAAAAGAGATTCTAGGTTTTGGACATAAGGATAATTTGGGTTCTGGACCTGAGCTAACTTCTGGACTGAAAAGAGATTCTAGGTTATGGACCTAAGAATAATTTGGGTTCTTGACCCGAGCTACGTTCTGGACTCAGAAGAGATTCTAGGTTCTGGACCTAAGGATAATTTTGGTTCTAGACCCGAGCTAAGTTCTGGACTCAATAGAGATTCTAGGTTCTAGAGCTAAGGATAATTTGTTTTCTGGACCTGGGTTAAGTTCGAGACTTAAAAAAGTTTCTTAGTTCTGGACCTAAGGATAATTTGGGTTCTGGACACGGGCTAAGTTCTGGACTTACAATAGATTCTAGGTTCTGGACTTAAGGATAATTTGGATTCTGGACACTAGCTAAGTTCTGGACTTAGAAGAGATTCTAGGTTCTGGAGCTCAGGATAATTTGGGTTCTGGACCTGGGATAAATTCTGGATTTGGAAGAGATTCTAGGTTCTGGACCTAAGGATAATTTAGATTCTGTACCCGAGCTAATTTCGGACTTAGAAGAGATTCTAGGTTCTGAACCTAAGGATAATTTGGGTTCTGGACCCGAGCTAATTTCTTGACTTAGAAGAGATTCTAGGTTCTGGACCTAAGGATAATTTGGGTTCTGGACCCGAGCTAAGTTCTGGACTTAGAAGAGATTCTAGGTTCTAGACCTAAGGATAATTTGGTTTCTGGACCGGAGCTAAGTTCTAGACTTAGAAGAGATTCTAGGTTCTAGACCTAAGGATAATTTGTGTTCTGGACCCGAGCTAAGTTCTGGACTTAGAAGAGATTCTAGGCTTTGGACCTAAGGATAATTTGAGTTCTGGACCCGAGCTAAGTTCTGGACTTAGAAGAGATTCTAGGTTCTGGACCTAAGGAAAATTTGGGTTCTAGACCCGAGGTATGTTCTGGACTTAGAAGAAATTTTAGGTTCTGGACCTAAGAAAAATTTGGATTCTGGACCCGAGCTAATTTCTGGACTTAAAAGAGATTCTTGGTTTTGGACATAAGGATAATTTGAGTTCAGGACCAGAGCTAACTTATGGACTGAGAATAGATTCTAGGTTATGGACCTAAGAATAATTTGGGTTCTGGACCTGAGCTAAGTTATGGACTTAGAAGAGATTCTAGATTTTGGACCTAAGGATAATTTGAGTTCTAGACTCGAGCTAAGTTCTGGACTTAGAAGAGATTCTAGGTTCTTGACATAAGGATAATTTGGGTTCCGGACCTGAGCTAAGTTCTGGACTTAGAAGAGATTTTAGGTTCGGGACCTAAGGATAATTTGGGTTCTGGACCCGAGGTAAATTCTGGACTTAAAAGAGATTCTAGGTTCTGGACCTAAGGATAATTTGGGTTCTGCACCCGAGCTAAGTTCTGGACTTAAAAGAGATTCTAGGTTCTGGACCTAAGGATAATTTTTGTTCTAGACCCGAACTAAGTTCTGGACTCAGTAGAGATTCTAGGTTCTAGAGCTAAGGATTATTTGTTTTCTGGACCCGGGTTAAGTTCGAGACTTAAAAGAGATTCTAGGTTCTGGACCTTAGGATAATTTGGGTTCTGGACCCGGGCTAAGTTCTGCACTTAGAATAGATTCTAGGTTCTGGACCTAAGGATAATTTGGATTCTGGACACGAGCTATGTTCTTGACTTAGAAGAGATTCTAGGTTCTGGACCTCAGGATAATGTGGGATCTGGACCTGGCCTAAATTCTTGATTTGGAAGAGATTCTAGATTCTGGACCTAAGGATAATTTAGATTCTGGAGCTGAGCTAATTTCGGACATAGAAGAGATTTTAGGTTCAGGACCTAAGGACAATTTGGGTTCTGGACATGAGCTAAGTTATGGACTTAGAAGAGATTCTAGATTCTGGACCTATGGATAATTTGGGTTCTGGACCTAAGTTATGTTCTTGACTTAGAAGAGATTCTAGGATCTCGACCTAAGGATAATTTGGATTCTGGACCCGAGCTAAGTTCTGGACTTATAAGAGATTCTAGGTTCTGGACATAAGGATAATTTGTGTTCTGGACCCGAGCTAAGTTTTGGACTTAGAAGAGATTCTAGGTTCTGGACCTAAGGATAATTTGGTTTCTAGACCCGAGCTAAGTTATGGACTTGGAAGAGATTCTAGATTTTGGACCTAAGGATAATTTGGGTTCTGGACCCGAGTTATGTTCTGTGCTTTGAAGAGTTCTAGGTTCTGGACCTAAAGAAAATTTGGGTTCTGGACCCGAGCTAAGTTTTGGACTTAGAAGAGATTCTAGGTTCTGGACCTAAGGATAATTTTGATTCTGGACCTGAGCTAAGTTCTGGACTTAGAAGAGATTCTAGGTTCTGGACCTAAGGATAATTTGGGTTCTAGACCCCAGCTAAGTTCTGGACTTAGAAGAGATTCTAGGTTATGGACCTATGGATAATTTTGGTTCTGGACCCAAGATAAGTTTCGAACTTAGAAGAGACTCTAGGTTCTAGACCTAAAGACAATTTGGGTTCTAGACCCAAGCTAAGTTATGGACTTAGAAGAGATTCTAGATTCTTGACCTAAGGATAATTTGAGTTCTGGACTCGAGCTAAGTTCTGGACTTAGAAGAGATTCTAGGTTCTTGACCTAAGGATAATTTGGGTTCTGGACCCGAGGTAAGTTCTGGACTTAGAAGAGATTCTAGGTTCTTGACCGAAGGATAATTTGGGTTCTGGACCCGAGGTAAGTTCTAGACTTAGAAGAGATTCTAGGTTCTGGACCTAAGGATAATTTGGGTTCTGGACCCGAGCTAAGTTCTTGACTTAGAAGAGATTCTAGGTTCTGAACCTAGGGATAATTTGGGTTCTGGACCCGAGCTATGTTCTGGACTTAGAAGAGATTCTAGGTTCTAGACCTAAGGATAATTTGGGTTCTGGACCCGAGCTAAGTTCTGGTTTTAGAAGAGATTCTAGGTTCTGGACCTAAGGATAATTTGGGTTCTAGACCCGAGCTAAGTTCTGGACTTAGAAGAGATTCTAGGTTCTTGACCTAAGGATAATTTGGGTTCTGGACCCGAGCTAAGTTCTAATCTTAGAAGAGATTCTAGGTTCTGGACCTAAGGACAATTTGGGTTCTGGACCTGAGCTAAGTTATGGACTTAGAAGAGATTCTAGATTCTGGACCTATGGATAATTTGGGTTCTGGACCCAAGTTATGTTCTTGACTTAGAAGAGATTCTAGGATCTCGACCTAAGGATAATTTGGATTCTGGACCCGAGCTAAGTTCTGGACTTATAAGAGATTCTAGGTTCTAGACATAAGGATAATTTGTGTTCTGGACCCGAGCTAAGTTTTGGACTTAGAAGAGATTCTAGGTTCTGGACCTAAGGATAATTTGGTTTCTAGACCCAAGCTAAGTTATGGACTTAGAAGAGATTCTAGGTTCTGGACCTAAGGAGAATTTAGGTTCTAGACCCAAGCTAAGTTTCGAACTTAGAAGAGACTCTAGGTTCTGGACCTAAGGATAATTTGGCTTCTAGACCCAAGCTAAGTTATGGACTTAGAAGAGATTCTAGATTCTTGACCTAAGGATAATTTGAGTTCTGGGCTCGAGCTAAGTTCTGGACTTAGAAGAGATTCTAGGTTCTTGACCTAAGGATAATTTGGGTTCTGGACCCGAGGTAAGTTCTGGACTTAGAAGAGATTCTAGGTTCTTGACCGAAGGATAATTTGGGTTCTGGACCCGAGGTAAGTTCTAGACTTAGAAGAGATTCTAGGTTCTGGACCTAAGGATAATTTGGGTTCTGGACCCGAGCTAAGTTCTTGACTTAGAAGAGATTCTAGGTTCTGGACCTAAGGATAATTTGGGTTCTGGACCCGAGCTAAGTTCTGGTTTTAGAAGAGATTCTAGGTTCTGGACCTAAGGATAATTTGGGTTCTAGACCCGAGCTAAGTTCTGGACTTAGAAGAGATTCTAGGTTCTTGACCTAAGGATAATTTGGGTTCTGGACCCGAGCTAAGTTCTAATCTTAGAAGAGATTCTAGGTTCTGGACCTAAGGATAATTTGGGTTCTGGACCTGAGCTAAGTTATGGACTTAGAAGAGATTCTAGATTCTGGACCTATGGATAATTTGGGTTCTGGACCCAAGTTATGTTCTTGACTTAGAAGAGATTCTAGGATCTCGACCTAAGGATAATTTGGATTCTGGACCCGAGCTAAGTTCTGGACTTATAAGAGATTCTAGGTTCTAGACATAAGGATAATTTGTGTTCTGGACCCGAGCTAAGTTTTGGACTTAGAAGAGATTCTAGGTTCTGGACCTAAGGATAATTTGGTTTCTAGACCCGAGCTAAGTTATGGACTTAGAAGAGATTCTAGGTTCTGGACCTAAGGAGAATTTAGGTTCTAGACCCAAGCTAAGTTTCGAACTTAGAAGAGACTCTAGGTTCTGGACCTAAGGATAATTTGGCTTCTAGACCCAAGCTAAGTTATGGACTTAGAAGAGATTCTAGATTCTTGACCTAAGGATAATTTGAGTTCTGGGCTCGAGCTAAGTTCTGGACTTAGAAGAGATTCTAGGTTCTTGACCTAAGGATAATTTGGGTTCTGGACCCGAGGTAAGTTCTGGACTTAGAAGAGATTCTAGGTTCTTGACCGAAGGATAATTTGGGTTCTGGACCCGAGGTAAGTTCTAGACTTAGAAGAGATTCTAGGTTCTGGACCTAAGGATAATTTGGGTTCTGGACCCGAGCTAAGTTCTTGACTTAGAAGAGATTCTAGGTTCTGGACCTAAGGATAATTTGGGTTCTGGACCCGAGCTAAGTTCTGGTTTTAGAAGAGATTCTAGGTTCTGGACCTAAGGATAATTTGGGTTCTAGACCCGAGCTAAGTTCTGGACTTAGAAGAGATTCTAGGTTCTAGACCTAAGGATAATTTGGGTTCTGGACCCGAGCTAAGTTCTAATCTTAGAAGAGATTCTAGGTTCTGGACCTAAGGATAATTTGGGTTCTGGACCCTAGCTAAGTTCTGGACTTAGAAGAGATTCTAGGTTCTGGACCTAAGTATAATTTGGGTTCTGGACCCGAGATAAGTTCTGAACTTATAAGAGATTCTAGGATTTGGACCTAAGTATAATTTGGGTTCTCGACTAGAGCTAAGTTCTGGACTTAGAAGAGATTCTAGGTTCTGGACCTAAGGATAATTTGGGTTCTAGACCCGAGCTAAGTTCTGGACTTAGAAGAGATTCTAGGTTCTGGACCTAAGGAGAATTTAGGTTCTAGACCCAAGCTAAGTTTCGAACTTAGAAGAGACTCTAGGTTCTGGACCTAAGGACAATTTGGGTTCTAGACCCAAGCTAAGTTATGGACTTAGAAGAGATTCTAGATTCTGGACCTAAGGATAATTTGGGTTCTAGATTCGAGCTAAGTTCTGGACTTAGAAGAGATTCTAGGTTCTTGACCTAAGGATAATTTGGGTTCTGGACCCGAGCTAAGTTCTGGACTTAGAAGAGATTCAAGGTTCTGGACCTAAGAATAATTTGGGTTCTGGCCCCGAGGTAAGTTATGGACTTAGAAGAGATTATAGGTTCTGGACCTGAGCTAAGTTCTGGTTTTAGAAGAGATTCTAGGTTCTTGACCTAAGGATAATTTGGTTTCTGGACCGGAGCTAAGTTCTGGACTTAGAAGAGATTCTAGGTTCTGGACCTAAGGATAATTTGGGTTCTGGACCCGAGCTAAGCTCTGGACTTAGAAGAGATTCTAGGTTCTGGACCTGAGGATAATTTGGGTTCTCGACTAGAGCAAAGTTCTGGACTTATAAGAGATTCTAGGTTCTGGACCTAAGGAAAATTTGGGTTCTGGACTTAGAAGAGATTTTAGGTTCTGGACCTAAGAAAAATTTGGATTCTGGACCCGAGCTAATTTTTGGACTTAAAAGAGATTCTAGGTTTTGGACATAAGGATAATTTGGGTTCTGGACCCGAGCTAACTTCTGCACTGAAAAGAGATTCTAGGTTATGGACCTAAGAATAATTTGGGTTCTTGACCCGAGCTACGTTCTGGACTCAGAAGAGATTCTAGGTTCTGGACCTAAGGATAATTTTGGTTCTAGACCCGAGCTAAGTAAAGGACTCAGTAGAGATTCTAGGTTCTAGAGCTAAGGATAATTTGTTTTCTGGACCCGGGTTAAGTTCGAGACTTAAAAAAGTTTCTTAGTTCTGGACCTAAGGATAATTTGGGTTCTGGACCCGAGCTAAGTTCTTGACTTAGAAGAGATTCTAGGTTCTGAACCTAGGGATAATTTGGGTTCTGGACCCGAGCTATGTTCTGGACTTAGAAGAGATTCTAGGTTCTAGACCTAAGGATAATTTGGGTTCTGGACACGAGCTAAGTTCTGGTTTTAGAAGAGATTCTAGGTTCTGGACCTAAGGATAATTTGGGTTCTAGACCCGAGCTAAGTTCTGAACTTAGAAGAGATTCTAGGTTCTTGACCTAAGGATAATTTGGGTTCTGGACCCGAGCTAAGTTCTAATCTTAGAAGAGATTCTAGGTTCTGGACCTAAGGACAATTTGGGTTCTGGACCTGAGCTAAGTTATGGACTTAGAAGAGATTCTAGATTCTGTACCTATGGATAATTTGGGTTCTTGACCCAAGTTATGTTCTTGACTTAGAAGAGATTCTAGGATCTCGACCTAAGGATAATTTGGATTCTGGACCCGAGCTAAGTTCTGGACTTATAAGAGATTCTAGGTTCTAGACATAAGGATAATTTGTGTTCTGGACCCGAGCTAAGTTTTGGACTTAGAAGAGATTCTAGGTTCTGGACCTAAGGATAATTTGGTTTCTAGACCCGAGCTAAGTTATGGACTTAGAAGAGATTCTAGGTTCTGGACCTAAGGAGAATTTAGGTTCTAGACCCAAGCTAAGTTTCGAACATAGAAGAGACTCTAGGTTCTGGACCTAAGGACAATTTGGCTTCTAGACCCAAGCTAAGTTATGGACTTAGAAGAGATTCTAGATTCTTGACCTAAGGATAATTTGAGTTCTGGGCTCGAGCTAAGTTCTGGACTTAGAAGAGATTCTAGGTTCTTGACCTAAGGATAATTTGGGTTCTGGACCCGAGGTAAGTTCTAGACTTAGAAGAGATTCTAGGTTCTTGACCGAAGGATAATTTGGGTTCTGGACCCGAAGTAAGTTCTAGACTTAGAAGAGATTCTAGGTTCTGGACCTAAGGATAATTTGGGTTCTGGACCCGAGCTAAGTTCTTGACTTAGAAGAGATTCTAGGTTATGGACCTAAGGATAATTTGGGTTCTGGACCCGAGCTAAGTTCTGGTTTTAGAAGAGATTCTAGGTTCTGGACCTAAGGATAATTTAAGTTCTAGACCCGAGCTAAGTTCTGGACTTAGAAGAGATTCTAGGTTCTTGACCTAAGGATAATTTGGGTTCTGGACCCGAGCTAAGTTCTAATCTTAGAAGAGATTCTAGGTTCTGGACCTAAGGATAATTTGGGTTCTGGACCCTAGCTAAGTTCTGGACTTAGAAGAGATTCTAGGTTCTGGACCTAAGTATAATTTTGGTTCTGGACCCGAGATAAGTTCTGAACTTATAAGAGATTCTAGGATTTGGACCTAAGTATAATTTGGGTTCTCGACTCGAGCTAAGTTCTGGACTTAGAAGAGATTCTAGGTTCTGGACCTAAGGATAATTTGGGTTCTAGACCCGAGCTAAGTTCTGGACTTAGAAGAGATTCTAGGTTCTGGACCTAAGGAGAATTTAGGTTCTAGACCCAAGCTAAGTTTCGAACTTAGAAGAGACTCTAGGTTCTGGACCTAAGGACAATTTGGGCTTTAGACCCAAGCTAAGTTATGGACTTAGAAGAGATTCTAGATTCTGGACCTAAGGATAATTTGGGTTCTAGATTCAAGCTAAGTTCTGGACTTAGAAGAGATTCTAGGTTCTTGACCTAAGGATAATTTGGGTTCTGGACCCGAGCTAAGTTCTGGACTTAGAAGAGATTCTAGGTTCTGGACCTAAGAATAATTTGGGTTCTGGCCCCGAGGTAAGTTATGGACTTAGAAGAGATTATAGGTTCTGGACCTGAGCTAAGTTCTGGTTTTAGAAGAGATTCTAGGTTCTTGACCTAAGGATAATTTGGTTTCTGGACCGGAGCTAAGTTCTGGACTTAGAAGAGATTCTAGGTTCTGGACCTAGGGATAATTTGGGTTCTGGACCCGAGCTAAGCTCTGGACTTAGAAGAGATTCTAGGTTCTGGACCTAAGGATAATTTGGGTTCTCGACCAGAGCAAAGTTCTGGACTTATAAGAGATTCTAGGTTCTGGACCTAAGGAAAATTTGGGTTCTGGACTTAGAAGAGATTTTAGGTTCTGGACCTAAGAAAAATTTGGATTCTGGACCCGAGCTAATTTTTGGACTTAAAAGAGATTCTAGGTTTTGGACATAAGGATAATTTGGGTTCTGGACCCGAGCTCACTTCTGCACTGAAAAGAGATTCTAGGTTATGGACCTAAGAATAATTTGGGTTCTTGACCCGACCTACGTTCTGGACTCAGAAGAGATTCTAGGTTATGGACCTAAGGATAATTTTGGTTCTAGACCCGAGCTAAGTTCTGGACTCAGTAGAGATTCTAGGTTCTAGAGTTAAGGATAATTTGTTTTCTGGACCCGGGTTAAGTTCGAGACTTAAAAAAGTTTCTTAGTTCTGGACCTAAGGATAATTTGGGTTCTGGACCCGAGCTAAGTTCTTGACTTAGAAGAGATTCTAGGTTCTGAACCTAGGGATAATTTGGGTTCTGGACCCGAGCTATGTTCTGGACTTAGAAGAGATTCTAGGTTCTAGACCTAAGGATAATTTGGGTTCTGGACCCGAGCTAAGTTCTGGTTTTAGAAGAGATTCTAGGTTCTGGACCTAAGGATAATTTAGATTCTGGACCCGAGCTAATTTCGGACTTAGAAGAGATTCTAGGTTCTGAACCTAAGGATAATTTGGGTTCTGGACCCGAGCTAATTTCTGGACTTAGAAGAGATTCTAGGTTCTGGACCTAAGGATAATTTGGGTTCTGGACCCGAGCTAAGTTATGGACTTAGAAGAGATTCTAGGTTCTAGACCTAAGGATAATTTGGTTTCTGGACCGGAGCTAAGTTCTAGACTTAGAAGAGATTCTAGGTTCTAGACCTAAGGATAATTTGTGTTCTGGACCCGAGCTAAGTTCTGGACTTAGAAGAGATTCTAGGTTTTGGACCTGAGGATAATTTGGGTTCTGGACCCGAGCTAAACTCTGGACTTAGAAGAGATTCTAGGTTCTGGACCTAAGGATAATTTGGGTTCTCGACCAGAGCAAAGTTCTGGACTTATAAGAGATTCTAGGTTCTGGACCTAAGGAAAATTTGGGTTCTGGACTTAGAAGAGATTTTAGGTTCTGGACCTAAGAAAATTTTGGATTCTGGACCCGAGCTAATTTTTGGACTTAAAAGAGATTCTAGGTTTTGGACATAAGGATAATTTGGGTTTTGGACCCGAGCTAACTTCTGTACTGAAAAGAGATTCTAGGTTATGGACCTAAGAATAATTTGGGTTCTTGACCCGAGCTACGTTCTGGACTCAGAAGAGATTCTAGGTTCTGGACCTAAGGATAATTTTGGTTCTAGACCCGAGCTAAGTTCTGGACTCAGTAGAGATTCTAGGTTCTAGAGCTAAGGATAATTTGTTTTCTGGACCCGGGTTAAGTTCGAGACTTAAAAAAGTTTCTTAGTTCTGGACCTAAGGATAATTTGGGTTCTGAACCCGAGCTAAGTTCTTGACTTAGAAGAGATTCTAGGTTCTGAACCTAGGGATAATTTGGGTTCTGGACCCGAGCTATGTTCTGGACTTAGAAGAGATTCTAGGTTCTAGACCTAAGGATAATTTGGGTTCTGGACCCGAGCTAAGTTCTGGTTTTAGAAGAGATTCTAGGTTCTGGACCTAAGGATAATTTAGATTCTGGACCCGAGCTAATTTCGGACTTAGAAGAGATTCTAGGTTCTGAACCTAAGGATAATTTGGGTTCTGGACCCGAGCTAATTTCTGGACTTAGAAGAGATTCTAGGTTCTGGACCTAAGGATAATTTGGGTTCTGGACCCGAGCTAAGTTATGAACTTAGAAGAGATTCTAGGTTCTAGACCTAAGGATAATTTGGTTTCTGGACCGGAGCTAAGTTCTAGACTTAGAAGAGATTCTAGGTTCTAGACCTAAGGATAATTTGTGTTCTGGACCCGAGCTAAGTTCTGGACTTAGAAGAGATTCTAGGTTTTGGACCTGAGGATAATTTGAGTTCTGGACCGGAGCTAATTTCTGGACTTAGAAGAGATTCTAGGTTCTGGACCTAAGGATAATTTGGGTTCTGGACCCGAGCTAAGTTATGGACTTAGAAGAGATTCTAGGTTCTAGACCTAAGGATAATTTGGTTTCTGGACCGTAGCTAAGTTCTAGACTTAGAAGAGATTCTAGGTTCTAGACCTAAGGATAATTTGTGTTCTGGACCCGAGCTAAGTTCTGGACTTAGAAGAGATTCTAGGTTTTGGACCTGAGGATAATTTGAGTTCTGGACCCGAGCTATGTTCTGGACTTAGAAGAAATTTTAGGTTTTGGACCTAAGAAAAATTTGGATTCTGGACCCGATCTAATTTCTGGACTTAAAAGAGATTCTTGGTTTTGGACATAAGGATAATTTGGGTTCTGGACCCGAGCTAAGTTATGGACTGAGAAGAGATTCTAGGTTATGGACCTAAGAATAATTTGGGTTTTGGACCCGAGCTAAGTTCTGGACTCAAAAGAGATTCTAGGTTCTGGACCTAAGGATAATTTCGGTTCTAGACCCGAGCTAAATTCTGGACTCAGTAGAGATTCTAGGTTCTAAAGCTAAGAATAATTTGTTTTCTGGACCCGGGATAAGTTCGAGACTTAAAAGAGATTCTAGGTTCTGGACCTTAGGATAATTTGGGTTCTGAACCCGGGCTAAGTTCTGGACTTAGAATAGATTCTAGGTTCTGGACCTAAGGATAATTTGGATTCTGGACACGAGCTATGTTCTGGACTTAGAAGAGATTCTAGGTTCTGGACCTAAGGATAATTTGGATTCTGGACCTGGGCTAAATTCTTGATTTGGAAGAGATTCTAGGTTCTGGACCTAAGGATAATTTAGATTCTGGACCCGAGCTAATTTCGGACTTAGAAGAGATTCTAGGTTCAGGACCTAAGGACAATTTGGGTTCTGGACCCGAGCTACGTTATGGACTTAGAAGAGATTCTAGATTCTGGACCTATGGATAATTTGGGTTCTGGACCCAAGTTATGTTCTTGACTTAGAAGAGATTCTAGGATCTCGACCTAAGGATAATTTGGATTCTGGACCCGAGCTAAGTTTTGGACTTATAAGAGATTCTAGGTTCTGGACATAAGGATAATTTGTGTTTTGGACCCGAGCTAAGTTTCGGACTTAGAAGAGATTCTAGGTTCTGGACCTAAGGATAATTTGGTTTCTAGACCCGAGCTAAGTTATGGACTTAGAAGAGATTCTAGATTTTGGACCTAAGGATAATTTGGGTTCTGGACCCGAGTTATGTTCTGGGCTTTGAAGAGATGTAGGTTCTGGACCTAAAGATAATTTGGGTTCTGGACCCGAGATAAGTTTTGGACTTAGAAGAGATTCTAGGTTCTGGACCTAAGGATAATTTGGTTTCTGGACCTGTGCTAAGTTCTAGACTTAGAAGAGATTCTAGGTTCTGGACCTAAGTATAATTTGGGTTCAAGACCCAAGCTAAGTTCTGGACTTAGAAGAGATTCTAGGTTCTGGACCTAAGGAGAATTTGCGTTCTGGACCCAAGCTAAGTTTCGAACTTAGAAGAGACTTTAGGTTCTGGACCTAAGGACAATTTGGGTTCTAGACCCAAGCTAAGTTATGGACTTAGAAGAGATTCTAGATTCTGGACCTAAGGATAATTTGAGTTCTGGACTCGAGCTAAGTTCTGGACTTAAAAGAGATTCTAGATTCTTGACCTAAGGATAATTTGGGTTCCGGACCCGAGCTAAGTTCTCGACTTAGAAGAGATTCTAGGTTCTGAACCAAATGATAATTTGGGTTCTGGACCCGAGGTAAGTTCTGGACTTAGAAGAGATTCTAGGTTCTGGACCTAAGGATAATTTGGGTTCTGGACCCGAGCTAAGTTCTGGACTCAAAAGAGATTCTAGGTTCTGAACCTAAGGATAATTTCGGTTCTAGACCCGAGCTAAGTTCTTGACTCAGTAGAGATTCTAGGTTCTAGAGCTAAGGATAATTTGTTTTCTGGACCCGGGTTAAGTTCGAGACTTAAAAGAGATTCTAGGTTCTGGACCTTAGGATAATTTGGGTTCTGGACCCGGGCTAAGTTCTAGACTTAGAATAGATTCTAGGTTCTGGACCTAAGGATAATTTGGATTCTGGACACGAGCTATGTTCTGGACTTAGAATAGATTCTAGGTTCTGGACCTCAGGATAATTTGGGTTTTGGACCTGGGCTAAATTCTGGACTTGGAAGAGATTCTAGGTTCTGGACCTAAGTATAATTTGGGTTCAAGACCCAAGCTAAGTTCTGGACTTAGAAGAGATTCTAGGTTCTGGACCTAAGGAGAATTTGCGTTCTGGACCCAAGCTAAGTTTCGAACTTAGAAGAGACTTTAGGTTCTGGACCTAAGGACAATTTGGGTTCTAGACCCAAGCTAAGTTATGGACTTAGAAGAGATTCTAGATTCTGGACCTAAGGATAATTTGGGTTCTGGACCCGAGCTAAGTTTTGGACTTAGAAAAGATTCTAGGTTCTGGACCTAAGGATAATTTGGGTTCTGGACCTGTGCTAAGTTCTGGACTTAGAAGAGATTCTAGGTTCTGGACCTAAGGATAATTTGGGTTCAAGACCCAAGCTAAGTTCTGGACTTAGAAGAGATTCTAGGTTCTGGACCTAAGGAGAATTTGCGTTCTGGACCCAAGCTAAGTTTCGAACTTAGAAGAGACTCTAGGTTCTGGACCTAAGGACAATTTGGGTTCTAGACCCAAGCTAAGTTATGGTCTTAGAAGAGATTCTAGATTCTGGACCTAAGGATAATTTGAGTTCTGGACTCGAGCTAATTTCTGGACTGAGAAGAGATTCTAGATTCTTGACCTAAGGATAATTTGGGTTCCGGACCCGAGCTAAGTTCTGGACTTAAAAGAGATTCTAGGTTCTGAACCTAAGGATAATTTGGGTTCTGGACCCGAGGTAAGTTCTGGACTTAGAAGAGATTCTAGGTTCTGGACCTAAGGATAAATTGGGTTCTGGACCCGAGCTAAGTTCTGGACTCAAAAGATATTGTAGGTTCTAAACCTAAGGATAATTTCGGTTCTAGACCCGAGCTAAGTTCTTGACTCAGTAGAGATTCTAGGTTCTAGAGCTAAGGATAATTTGTTTTCTGGACCCGGGTTAAGTTCAAGACTTAAAAGAGATTCTAGGTTCTGGACCTTAGGATAATTTGGGTTCTGGACCCGGGCTAAGTTCTAGACTTAGAATAGATTCTAGGTTCTGGACCTAAGGATAATTTGGATTCTGGACACGAGCTATGTTCTGGACTTAGAATAGATTCTAGGTTCTGGACCTCAGGATAATTTGGGTTCTGGACCTGGGCTAAATTCTGGATTTGGAAGAGATTCTAGGTTCTGGACCTAAGGATAATTTAGATCCTGGACCCGAGCTAATTTCGGACTTAGAAGAGATTCTAGGTTCAGGACCTAAGGATAATTTGGGTTCTGGACCCGAGCTAAGTTCTGGACTTAGAAGAGATTCTAGGTTCTGGACCTAAGGATAATTCTGTTTCTGGACCAGAGCTAAGTTCTGGACTTAGAAGAGATTCTAGGTTTTGGACCAAAGGATAATTTGTGTTCTGGACCCGAGTTAAGTTCTGGACTTAGAAGAGATTCTAGGTTTTGGACCTAAGGATAATTTGTGTTCTGGACCCGAGCTAAGTTCTGGACTTAGAAGAGATTCTAGGTATTAGACATAAGGATAATTTGGTTTCTGGACCAGAGCTAAGTTCTGGACTTAGAAGAGATTATAGGTTCTAGACCTAAGGATAATTTGGTTTCTGGACCAGAGCTAAGTTCTGGACTTAGAAGAGATTCTAGTTTCTGGACCAAAGGATAATTTGTGTTCTAGACCCGAGCTAAGTTCTGGGCTTAGAAGAGATTCTAGGTATTAGACCTAAGGATAATTTGTGTTCTGGACTTAGAAGAGATTCTAGGTATTGGACATAAGGATAATTTTGGTTCTGGACCCGAGCTAAGTTCTGGACTCAAAAGAGATTCTAGGTTTTGGACCTAAGTATAATTTCGGTTCTAGACCCGAGCTAAGTTCTGGACTCAGTAGAGATTCTAGGTTCTAGAGCTAAGGATTATTTGTTTTCTGGACCCGGGTTAAGTTCGAGACTTAAAAGAGATTCTAGGTTCTGGACCTTAGGATAATTTGGGTTCTGGACCCGGGCTAAGTTCTTGACTTAGAATAGATTCTAGGTTCTGGACATAAGGATAATTTGGATTCTGGACACAAGCTATGTTCTGGACTTATAAGAGATTCTAGGTTCTGGACCTCAGGATAATTTTGGTTCTCGACCTGGGCTAAATTCTGGATTTGGAAGAAATTCTAGGTTCTGGACCTAAGGATAATTTAGATTCTGTACCTGAGCTAATTTCGGACTTAGAAGAGATTCTAGGTTCAGGACCTAAGGACAATTTCGGTTCTGGACCCCTGCTAAGTTATGGACTTAGAAGAGATTCTAGATTCTGAACCTATGGGTAATTTGGGTTCTGGACCCATGTTATGTTCTTGACTTAGAAGAGATTCTAGGATCTCGACCTAAGGATAATTTGGATTCTGGACCAGAGCTAAGTTCTGGACTTATAAGAGATTTTAGGTTCTGGACATAAGGATAATTTGTGTTCTGGACCTGAGTTAAGTTTCGGACTTAAAAGAGATTCTAGGTTCTGGACCTAAGGATAATTTGGTTTCTAGACCCGAGCTAAGTTATGGATTTAGAAGAGATTCTAGATTTTGGACCTAAGGATAATTTGGGTTCTGGACCCGAGTTATGTTCTGGGCTTTGAAGAGATCTAGGTTCTGGACCTAAAGATAATTTGGGTTCTGGACCCGAGCTAAGTTTTGGACTTAGAAGAGATTCTAGGTTCTGGACCTAAGGATAATTTTGGTTCTGGACCTGAGCTAAGTTCTGAACTTAGAAGAGATTCTAGGTTCTGGACCTAAGAATAAATTGGGTTCTAGACCCAAGCTAAGTTCTAGACTTAGAAGAGATTCTAGGTTCTGGACCTAAGGAGAATTTGGGTTCTGGACCCAAGCTAAGTTTCGAACTTAGAAGAGACTCTAGGTTCTGGACCTAAGGACAATTTGGGTTCTAGACCCAAGCTAAGTTATGGACTTAGAAGAGATTCTAGATTCTGGACCTAAGGATAATTTCAGTTCTGGACTCGAGCTAAGTTCTCGACTTAGAAGAGGTTCTAGGTTCTTGACCTAAGGATAATTTGGGTTCCGGACCCGAACTAAGTTCTGGACTTAGAAGAGATTCTAGGTTCTGAGCCTAAGGATAATTTGGGTTCTGGACCCGAGGCAAGTTCTGGACTTAGAAGAGATTCTAGGTTTTGAGCCTAAGGATAATTTGGGTTCTGGACCCGAGCTAAGTTCTGGACTCAAAAGAGATTCTAGGTTCTGAACCTAAGGAAAATTTCGGTTCTAGACCCGAGCTAAGTTCTGACTCAGTAGAGATTCTAGGTTCTAGAGCTAAGGATAATTTGTTTTCTGGACCCAGGTTAAGTTCGAGACTTAAAAGAGATTCTAGGTTCTGGACCTTAGGATAATTTTGGTTCTGGACCCGGGCTAAGTTCTAGACTTAGAATAGATTCTAGGTTCTTGACCTAAGGATAATTTGGATTCTGGACACGAGCTATGTTCTGGACTTAGAAGAGATTCTAGGTTCTGGACCTCAGGATAATTTGGGTTCTGGACCTGGGCTAAATTGTGGATTTGGAAGAGATTCTAGGTTCTGGACCTAAGGATAATTTAGATTCTGGACCCGAGCTAATTTTGGACTTAGAAGAGATTCTATGTTCTGAACCTAAGGATAATTTGGGTTCTGGACCCGAGCTAAGTTCTGGACTTAGAAGAGATTCTAGGTTCTGGACCTAAGGATAATTTGGGTTCTGCACGCGAGCTAAGTTCTGGACTTAGAAGAGATTCTAGGTTCTAGACCTAAGGATAATTTGGTTTCTGACCGTAGCTAAGTTCTGGACTTAGAAGAGATTCTAGGTTCTGGACCAAAGGATAATTTGTGTTCTGGACCCGAGCTAAGTTCTGGACTTAGAAGAGATTCTAGGTTTTGGACCTAAGGATAATTTGTGTTCTGGGCCCGAGCTAAGTTCTGGACTTAGAAGAGATTCTAGGTATTAGACATAAGGATAATTTGGGTTCTGGACCCGAGCTAAGTTCTGGACTGAGATGATATTCTAGGTTATGGACCTAAGAATAATTTGGGTTCTGGACCCGAGCTAAGTTCTGGACTCAAAAGAGATTCTAGGTTCTGGACCTAAGGATAATTTCGGTTCTAGACCCGAGCTAAGTTCTTGACTCAGTAGAGATTCTAGGTACTAGAGCTAAGGATAATTTATTTTCTTGACCCGGGTTAAGTTCGAGACTTAAAAGAGATTCTAGGTTCTGGACCTTAGGATAATTTGGGTTCTGGACTCGGGCTAAGTTCGGGACTTAGAATAGATTCTAGGTTTTGGAACTAAGGATAATTTAGATTCTGGACACGAGCTATGTTCTGGACTTAGAAGAGATTCTAGGTTCTGGACCTCAGGATAATTTGGGTTCTGGACCTGGGCTAAATTCTTGATTTGGAAAAGATTCTAGGTTCTAGACCTAAGGATAATTTAGATTCTGGACCCGAGCTAATTTCAGACTTAGAAGAGATTCTTGGTTCAGGACCTAAGGACAATTTGGGTTCTGGACCCGAGCTAAGTTATGGACTTAGAAGAGATTCTAGATTCTGGACCTATGGATAATTTGGGTTCCGGACCCAAGTTATGTTCTTGACTTAGAAGAGATTCTAGGATCTCGACCTAAGGATAATTTGGATTCTGGACCCGAGCTAAGTTCTGGACTTATAAGAGATTCTAGGTTCTGGACATAAGGATAATTTGTGTTCTGGACCCGAGCTAAGTTTCGGACTTAGAAGAGATTCTAGGTTCTGGACCTAAGGATAATTTGGTTTCTAGACCCGAGCTAAGTAATGGACTTAGAAGAGATTCTAGATTTTGGACCTAAGGATAATTTGGGTTCTGGACCCGAGTTATGTTCTGGGCTTTGAAGAGTTCTAGGTTCTGGACCTAAAGATAATTAGGGTTCTGGACCCGAGCTAAGTTTTGGACTTAGAAGAGATTCTAGGTTCTGGACCTAAGGATAATTTGGGTTCTGGACAGAGCTAAGTTCTGGACTTAGAAGAGATTTTAGGTTCTGGACCTAAGGATAATTTGGGTTCTAGACCCAAGCTAAGTTCTGGACTTAGAAGAGATTCTAGGTTCTGGACCTAAGGAGAATTTGGGTTCTGGACCCAAGCTAAGTTTCAAACTTAGAAGAGACTCTAGGTTCTGGACCTAACGACAATTTGGGTTCTAGACCCAAGCTAAGTTATGGACTTAGAAGAGATTCTAGATTTTGGACCTAAGGATAATTTGAGTTCTGGACTCGAGCTAAGTTCTGGACTTAGAAGAGATTTTAGGTTCTGGACCTAAGAAAAATTTGGATTCGGGACTCGAGCTAATTTTTGGACTTAAAAGGTATTTCTAGGTTTTGGACATAAGGATAATTTGGGTTCTGGACTCGAGCTAAGTTATGGACTGAGAAGAGATTCTAGGTTTTGGACTGAGAAGAGACTCTAGGTTATGGACCTAAGAATAATTTGGGTTCTTGACCCGAGCTACGTTCTGGACTCAGAAGAGATTCTAGGTTCTGGACCTAAGGATAATTTCGGTTCTAGACCCGAGCTAAGTTCTGGACTCAGTAGAGATTCTAGGTTCTAGAGCTAAGGATAATTTTTTTTTTGGACCCGGGTTAAGTTCGAGACCTAAGGATAATTTGGGTTCTGGACCCGAGTTATGTTCTGGACATAGAAGAGATTCTAGGTTCTGGACCTAAGGATAATTTTGGTTCTAGACCCTAGCAAAATAAAGATTTAATTATCTACAAAAAATAATTTGGGCCCTAAAAATATTCTAGGTTCTGGACCTAAGGATAATTCGGATTCTGGAACTAAAGATAATTTGGGTTCTGGACCCGAGCTATGTTTTGGACTTAGAAGAGATTCTAGATTCTGGACCTATGGATAATTTGGGTTCTGGACCCAAGTTATGTTCTTGACTTAGAAGAGATTCTAGGATCTCGACCAAAGGATAATTTGGATTCTGGACTCGAGCTAAGTTCTGGACTTATAAGAGATTCTAGGTTCTGGACATAAGGATAATTTGTGTTCTGGACCTGAGTTAAGTTTCGAACTTAGAAGAGATTCTAGGTTCTGGACCTAAGGATAATTTGGTTTCTAGACCCGAGCTAAGTTATGGACTTAGAAGAGATTCTAGATTTTGGACCTAAGGATAATTTGGGTTCTGGACCCGAGCTAAGTTTTGGACTTAGAAGAGATTCTAGGTTCTAGACCTAAGGATAATTTTGGTTGTGGACCTGAGCTAAGTTCTGAACTTAGAAGAGATTCTAGGTTCTGGACCAAAGAATAATTTGGGTTCTAGACCCAAGCTAAGTTCTAGACTTAGAAGAGATTCTAGGTTCTGGACCTAAGGAGAATTTGGGTTCTGGACCCAAGCTAAGTTTCGAACTTAGAAGAGACTCTAGGTTCTGGACCTAAGGACAATTTGGGTTCTAGACCCAAGCTAAGTTATGGACTTAGAAGAGATTCTAGATTCTGGACCTAAGGATAATTTGTGTTCTGGACTCGAGCTAAGTTCTCGACTTAGAAGAGATTCTAGCTTCATGACCTAAGGATAATTTGGGTTCCGGACCCGAGCTATGTTCTGGACTTAGAAGAGATTCTAAGTTCTGAGCCTAAGGATAATTTGGGTTCTGGACCCGAGGCAAGTTCTGGACTTAGAAGAGATTCTAGGTTCTGGACCTAAGGATAATTTGGGTTATGGACCCGAGCTAAGTTCTGGACTCAAAAGAGATTCTAGGTTCTGAACTTAAGGAAAATTTCGGTTCTAGACCCGAGCTAAGTTCTGGACTCAGTAGAGATTCTAGGTTCTAGAGCTAACGATAATTTTTTTTCTGGACCCAGGTTAAGTTCGAGACTTAAAAGAGATTCTATGTTCTGGACCTTATGATAATTTGGGTTCTGGACCCGGGCTAAGTTCTGGACTTAGAATAGATTCTAGGTTCTGGACCTAAGGATAATTTGGATTCTGGACACGAGCTATGTTCTGGACTTAGAAGAGATTCTAGGTTCTGGACCTCAGGATAATTTGGGTTCTGGACCTGGGCTAAATTCTGGATTTGGAAGAGATTCTAGGTTCTAGACCTAAGGATAATTTAGATTCTGGACCCGACCTAATTTTGGATTTAGAAGAGATTCTAGGTTCTGAACCTAAGGATAATTTGGGTTCTGGACCCGAGCTAAGTTCTGGACTTAGAAGAGATTCTAGGTTCTGGACCTAAGGACAATTTGGGTTCTGCACGCGAGCTAAGTTCTAGACCTAAGGATAATTTTGTTTCTGACCGGAGCTAAGTTCTGGACTTAGAAGAGATTCTAGGTTCTGGACCAAAGGATAATATGTGTTCTGGACACGAGCTAAGTTCTGGACTTAGAAGAGATTCTAGGTTTTGGACCTAAGGATAATTTGTGTTCTGGACCCGAGCTAAGTTCTGCACTTAGAAGAGATTCTAGGTATTAGACATAAGAATAATTATGGTTCTGGACCCGAGCTAAGTTCTGGACTGAGAAGAGATTCTAGGTTATGGACCTAAGAATAATTTGGGTTCTGGACCCGAGCTAAGTTCTGGACTCAAAAGAGATTCTAGGTTCTAGACCTAAGGATAATTTCGGTTCTAGACCCGAGCTAAGTTCTGGACTCAGTAGAGATTCTAGGTACTAGAGCTAAGGATAATTTGTTTTCTGGACCTGGGTTAAGTTCGAGACTTAAAAGAGATTCTAGGTTCTGGACCTTAGGATAATTTGGGTTCTGGACTTGGGCTAAGTTCTGGACTTAGAATAGATTCTAGGTTTTGGACCTAAGGATAATTTGGATTCTGGACACGAGCTATGTTCTGGACTTAAAAGAGATTCTAGGTTCTGGACCTCAGGATAATTTGGGTTCTGGACCTGGGCTAAATTCTTGATTTGGAAAAGATTCTAGGTTCTGGACCTAAGGATAATTTAGATTCTGGACCCGAGCTAATTTCAGGCTTAGAAGAGATTCTAGGTTCAGGACCTAAGGACAATTTGGGTTCTGGACCCGAGCTAAGTTATGGACTTAGAAGAGATTCTAGATTCTGGACCTATGGATAATTTAGGTTCTGGACCCAAGTTATGTTCTTGACTTAGAAGAGATTCTAGGATCTCGACCTAAGGATAATTTGGATTCTGGTCCCGAGCTAACTTCTGGACTTATAAGAGATTCTAGGTTCTGGACTTAAGGATAATTTGTGTTGTGGACCCGAGCTATGTTCCGGACTTAGAAGAGATTCTAGGTTCTGGACCTAAGGATAATTTTGTTTCTAGACCCGAGCTAAGTTATGGACTTAGAAGAGATTCTAGATTTTGGACATAAGGATAATTTGGGTTCTGGACCCGAGTTATGTTCTGGGCTTTGAAGAGTTCTAGGTTCTGGACCTAAAGATAATTTGTGTTCTGGACCCGAGCTATGTTTTGGACTTAGAAGAGATTCTAGGTTCTGGACCTAAGGATAATTTTGGTTCTGGACCTGAGCTAAGTTCTGGACTTAGAAGAGATTTTAGGTTCTGGACCTAAGAATAATTTGGGTTCTTGACCCGAGCTACGTTCTAGACTCAGAAGAGATTCTAGGTTCTGGACCTAAGGATAATTTTGGTTCTAGACCCGAGCTAAGTTCTGGACTCAGTAGAGATTCTAGTTTCTAGAGCTAAGGATAATTTTTTTTCTGGACCCGGGTTAAGTTCGAGACCTAAGGATAATTTGGGTTCTGGACCCGAGTTATATTCTCGACGTAGAAGAGATTCTAGGTTCTGGACCTAAGGATAATTTGTGTTCTAGACCCTTGCAAAATAAAGATTTAATTATCTACAAAAAATAATTTGGGCCCTAAAAATATTCTAGGTTCTGGACCTAAGGATAATTCGGATTCTGAACCTAAAGATAATTTGGGTTCTGGACCCGAGCTAAGTTTTGGACTTAGAAGAGATTCTAGGTTCTGGACCTAAGAATAATTTGGGTTATGGACCTAAGCTAAGTTATGGACTTAGAAGAGATTCTAGGTTCTGGACCTAAGAATAATTTGGGTTCTGGACCTAAGCTAAGTTCTAGACTTAGAAGAGATTCTAGGTTCTGGACCTAAGGAGAATTTGGGTTCTGGACCCAAGCTAAGTTTCGAACTTAGAAGAGACTCTAGGTTCTGGACCTAAGGAAAAATTGGGTTCTAGACCCAAGCTAAGTTATGAACTTAGAAGAGATTCTAGATTCTGGACCTAAGGATAATTTGAGTTCTGGACTCGAGCTAAGTTCTGGACTTAGAGGAGATTCTAGGTTCTTGACCTAAGGATAATTTGGGTTCTGGACCCGAGCTAAGTTCTGGACTTATAAGAGATTCTAGGTTCTGGAGCTAAGGATAATTTGGGTTCTGGGCCCGAGGTAAGTTCTGGACTTAGAAGAGATTCTAGGTTCTGGACCTAAGGATAATTATGGTTCAGGACCCGAGCTAATTTCGGACTTAGAAGAGATTCCAAGTTCTAGACCTAAGGATAATTTGGTTTCTGGAGCTGAGCTAAGTTCTGGACTTAGAAGAGATTCTAGGTTCTGGACCTAAGGATAATTTGGGTTCTAGACCCAAGCTAAGTTCTGGACTTAGAAGAGATTCTAGGTTCTGGACCTAAGGAGAATTTGGGTTCTGGACCCAAGCTAAGTTTCGAACTTAGAAGAGACTCTAGGTTCTGGACCTAAGGACAATTTGGGTTCTAGACCCAAGCTAAGTTATGGACTTAGAAGAGATTCTAGATTCTGGACCTAAGGATAATTTGAGCTCTGGACTCGAGCTAAGTTCTGGACTTAGAAGAGATTCTAGGTTCTTGCTTAAGGATAATTTGGGTTCCGGACCCGAGCTAAGTTCTGGACTTAGAAGAGATTCTAGGTTCTGGACCTAAGGATAATTTGGGTTCTGGACCCGAGGTAAATTCTGGACTTAGAAGAGATTCTAGGTTCTGGACCTAAGGATAATTCGGGATCTGGACCCGAGCTATGTTCTGGACTCAAAAGAGATTCTAGGTTCTGGACCTAAGGATAATTTCGGTTCTAGACCTGAGCTAAGTTTTGGACTCAGTAGAGATTCTAGGTTCTAGAGCTAAGGATAATTTGTTTTCTGGACCCGGGTTAAGTTCGAGACTTAAAAGAGATTCTAGGTTCTGGACCTTAGGATAATTTAGGTTCTGGACAAGGGCTAAGTTCTGGACTTAGAATAGATTCTAGGTTCTGGATCTAAGGATAATTTGGATTCTGGACACGAGCTATGTTCTGGACTTAGAAGAGATTCTAGGTTCTGGACCTCAGGATAATTTGGGTTCTGGACCTGGGCTAAATTCTTGATTTGGAAGAGATTTTAGGTTCTGGACCTAAGGATAATTTAGATTCTGGACCCGAGCTAATTTCGGACTTAAAAGAAATTCTAGGTTCAGGACCTAAGGACAATTTGGGTTCGGGACCCGAGCTAATTTATGGACTTAGAAGAGATTCAAGATTCTGGACCTATGGATAATTTGGGTTCTGGACCCAAGTTATGTTCTTGACTTAGAAGAGATTCTATGATCTCGACCTAAGGATAATTTGGATTCTGGACTCGAGCTAAGTTCTGGACTTATAAGAGATTCTAGGTTCTAGACATAAGGATAATTTGTGTTCTGGACCCGAGCAAAGTTTCAGACTTAGAAGAGATTCTAGGTTCTGGACCTAAGGATAATTTGGTTTCTAGACCCGAGCTAAGTTATGGACTTAGAAGAGATTCTAGATTTTGGACCTAAGGATAATTTGGGTTCTGGAACCGAGTTATGTTCTGGGCTTTGAAGAGTTCTAGGTTCTGGACCTAAAGATAATTTAGGTTCTGGACCCGGGCTAAGTTTTGGACTTATAAGAGATTCTAGGTTCTGGACCTAAGGATAATTTGGGTTCTGGACCTGAGCTAAGTTCTGGACTTAGAAGAGATTCTAGGCTCTGGACCTAAGGATAATTTGGGTTCTAGACCCAAGCTAAGTTCTGGACTTAGAAGAGATTCTAGGTTATGGACCTAAGGAGAATTTGGGCTTTGGACCCAAGATAAGTTTCGAACTTAGAAGAGACTCTAGGTTCTGGACCTAAGGACAATTTGGCTTCTAGACCCAAGCTAAGTTATGTACTTAGAAGAGATTCTAGATTCTGGACCTAAGGATAATTTGAGTTCTGGACTCGAGCTATGTTCTGGACTTAGAAGAGATTCTAGGTTCAGAACCTAAGGATAATTTGGGTTCTGGACCCGAGCTAAGTTCAGGTTTTAGAAGAGATTCTATGTTCTGGACCTAAGGATAATTTGGGTTCTAGACCCGAGCTAAGTTCTGGATTTAGAAGAGATTCAAAGTTCTAGACCTAAGGATAATTTGGGTTCTAGACCCGAGCTAAGTTCTAGACTTAGAAGAGATTCTAGGTTCTGGAACTAAGAATAATTTGGGTTCTGGACCCGAGGTAAGTTCTGGACTTAGAAGAGATTCTAGGTTCTGGACCTAAGGATAATTTGGGTTCTGGACCCGAGCTAAGTTCTGGTTTTAGAAGAGATTCTAGGTTCTGGACCTAAGGATAATTTGGGTTCTAGACCCGAGCTAAGTTCTGGACTTAGAAGAGATTCTAGGTTCTTGACCTAAGGATAATTTGGGTTCTGGACCCGTGCTAAGTTCTAATCTTAGAAGAGTTTCTAGGTTCTGGACCTAAGGATAATTTGGGTTCTGGACCCTAGCTAAGTTTTCGACTTAGAAGAGATTCTAGGTTCTGGACCTAAGGATAATTTGGGTTCTAGACCCAAGCTAAGTTCTGGACTTAGAAGAGATTCTAGGTTATGGACCTAAGGAGAATTTGGGTTTTGGACCCAAGATAAGTTTCGAACTTATAAGAGACTCTAGGTTCTGGACCTAAGGACAATTTGGGTTCTAGACAAAAGCTAAGTTATGAACTTAGAAGAGATTCTAGATTCTGGACCTAAGGATAATTTGAGTTCTGGACTCGAGCTAATTTCTGGACTTAGAAGAGATTCTAGGTTCTTGACCTAAGGATAATTTGGGTTCTGGACCCGAGGTAAGTTCTAGACTTAGAAGAGATTCTAGTTTCTTGACCTAAGGATAATTTGGGTTCTGGACCCTAGGTAAGTTCTGGACTTAGAAGAGATTCTAGGTTCTGGACCTAAGGATAATTTGGGTTCTGGACCCGAGCTAAGTTCTTGTTTTAGAAGAGATTCTAGGTTCTGGACCTAAGGATAATTTGGGTTCTAGACCCGAGCTAAGTTTTGGACTTAGAAGAGATTCTAGGTTCTGGACCTAAGGATAATTTTGGTTCCGGACGCGAGCTAAGTTCTGGACTTAGAAGAGATTCTAGGTTCTGGAACTAAGGATAATTTGGGTTCTAGACCCGAGGTAAGTTCTGGACTTAGAAGAGATTCTAGGTTCTGGACCTAAGGATAATTTGGGATCAGGACCCGAGCTAAGTTCTAGTTTTAGAAGAGATTCTAGGTTCTGGACCTAAGGATAATTTGGGTTCTAGACTCGAGCTAAGTTCTGGACTTAGAAGAGATTCTAGGTTCTTGACCTAAGGATAATTTGAGTTCTGTACCCGTGCTAAGTTCTAATATTAGAAGAGATTCTAGGTTCTGGACCTAAGGATAATTTGGGTTCTGGACCCTAGCTAAGTTCTGGACTTAGAAGATATTCTAGGTTCTGGACCAAAGTATAATTTGGGTTTTCGACCCGAGATAAGTTCTGAACTTAGAAGAAATTCTAGGATCTGGACCTAAAGATAATTTGGGTTCTAGACCCGAGCTAAGTTATGGACTTAGAAGAGATTCTAGGTTCTGGACCTAAGGATAATTTGGGTTCTAGACCCGAGCTAAGTTCTGGACTTAGAAGAGATTCTAGATTCTGGACCTAAGGAGAATTTCGGTTCTGGACCTAAGCTAAGTTTCAAACTTAGAAGAGACTCTAGGTTCTGGACCTAAGGACAATTTGGGTTCTAGACCCAAGCTAAGTTATGGACTTAGAAGGGATTCTAAATTCTGGACCTAAGGATAATTTGGGTTCTGGACTCGAGCTAAGTTCTGGACTTAGAAGAGATTCTAGGTTCTTGACCTAAGGATAATTTGGGTTCTGGACCCGAGCTAAGTTCTGGACTTAGAAGAGATTGTAGGTTCTGGACCTAAGAATAATTTGGGTTCTGGACCCGAGGTAAGTTCTGGACTTAGAAGAGATTCTAGGTTCTGGACCTAAGGATAATTTGGGTTCTGGACCCGAGCTAAGTTCTGGTTTTAGAAGAGATTCTAGGTTCTGGACCTAAGGATAATTTGGTTTCTGGACCGGAGCTAAGTTCTGGACATAGAAGAGATTCTAGGTTCTGGACCTAAGGATAATTTGGGTTCTGGACCCGAGCTAAGTTCTGAACTTAGAAGAGATTCTAGGTTCTGGAATTAAGGATAATTTGGGTTCTTGACCAGAGCAAAGTTCTGGACTTAGAAGAGATTCTAGGTTCTGGACCTAAGAAAAATTTGGGTTCTCGACTCAGAAGAGATTTTAGGTTCTGGACCTAGGAAAAATTTGGATTCTGGACCCGAGCTAATTTTTGGACTTAAAAGAGATTCTAGGTTTTGGACATAAGGATAATTTGGGTTCTGGACCCGAGCTAATTCTGGACTGAGAAGAGATTCTAGGCTATGGACCTAAGAATAATTTGGGTTCTTGACCTGAGCTACGTTCTGGACTCAGAAGAGATTCTAGGTTCTGAACCTAAGGATAATTTTGGTTCTAGACCCGAGCTAAGTTCTGGACTCAGTAGAGATTCTAGGTTCTAGAGCTAAGGATCATTTGTTTTCTGGACCCGGGTTAAGTTCGATACCTAAGGATAATTTGGGTTCTGGACCCGAGTTATGTTATGGAATTAGAAGAGATTCTAGGTTCTGGACCTAAGGATAATTTGGGTTCTAGACCTTAGCAAATAAAGATTTAACTATCTACAGAAAATAATTTGGACCCTAAAAATATTCTAGGTTCTGGACGTAAGGATAATTCAGATTTTGGACCTAAGGATAATTTGGGTTCTGGACCCGAGTTATGTTCTGGACCTAAGGATAATTTGGGTTATGGACCCGAGCTAAGTTATGGACTTAGAAGAGATTCTAGATTTTGGACCTAAGGATAATTTGGGTTCTGGACCCGAGTTATGTTCTGGGCTTTGAAGAGATCTAGGTTCTGGACCTAAAGATAATTTGGGTTCTGGACCCGAGCTAAGTTTTGGACTTAGAAGAGATTCTAGGTTCTGGACCTAAGGATAATTTGGGTTCTGGACCTGTGCTAAGTTCTGGACTTAGAAGAGATTCTAGGTTCTGGACCTAAGGATAATTTGGGTTCAAGACCCAAGCTAAGTTCTGGACTTAGAAGAGATTCTAGGTTCTGGACCTAAGGAGAATTTGCGTTCTGGACCCAAGCTAAGTTTCGAACTTAGAAGAGACTCTAGGTTCTGGACCTAAGGACAATTTGGGTTCTAGACCCAAGCTAAGTTATGGACTTAGAAGAGATTCTAGATTCTGGACCTAAGGATAATTTGAGTTCTGGACTCGAGCTAAGTTCTGGACTTAGAAGAGATTCTAGATTCTTGACCTAAGGATAATTTGGGTTCCGGACCCGAGCTAAGTTCTGGACTTAGAAGAGATTCTAGGTTCTGAACCTAAGGATAATTTGGGTTCTGGACCCGAGGTAAGTTCTGGACTTAGAAGAGATTCTAGGTTCTGGACCTAAGGATAATTTGGGTTCTGGACCCGAGCTAAGTTCTGGACTCAAAAGAGATTCTAGGTTCTGAACCTAAGGATAATTTCGGTTCTAGACCCGAGCTAAGTTATTGACTCAGTAGAGATTCTAGGTTCTAGAGCTAAGGATAATTTGTTTTCTGGACCCGGGTTAAGTTCGAGACTTAAAAGAGATTCTAGGTTCTGGACCTTAGGATAATTTGGGTTCTGGACCCGGGCTAAGTTCTAGACTTAGAATAGATTCTAGGTTCTTGACCTAAGGATAATTTGGATTCTGGACACGAGCTATGTTCTGGCCTTAGAATAGATTCTAGGTTCTGGACCTCAGGATAATTTGGGTTCTGGATATGGGCTAAATTCTGGATTTGGAAGAGATTCTAGGTTCTGGACCTAAGGATAATTTAGATCCTGGACCCGAGCTAATTTCGGACTTAGAAGAGATTCTAGGTTCATGACCTAAGGATAATTTGGGTTCTGGACCCGAGCTAAGTTCTGGACTTAGAAGAGATTCTAGGTTCTGGACCTAAGGATAATTTGGGTTCTGGACCCGAGCTAAGTTCTAGACTTAGAAGAGATTCTAGGTTCTGGACCTAAAGATAATTTGGGTTCTGGACCCGAGCTAAGTTTTGGACTTAGAAGAGATTCTAGGTTCTGGACCTAAGGATAATTTTGGTTCTGTACCTGAGCTAAGTTCTGAACTTAGAAGAGATTCTAGGTTCTGGACCTAAGAATAAATTGGGTTCTAGACCCAAGCTAAGTTCTAGACTTAGAAGAGATTCTAGGTTCTGGACCTAAGGAGAATTTGGGTTCTGAACCCAAGCTAAGTTTCGAACTTAGAAGAGACTCTAGGTTCTGGACCTAAGGACAATTTGGGTTCTAGACCCAAGCTAAGTTATGGACTTTGAAGAGATTCTAGATTCTGGACCTAAGGATAATTTCACTTCTGGACTCGAGCTAAGTTCTCGACTTAGAAGAGATTCTAGATTCTTGACCTAAGGATAATTTGGGTTCCGGACCCGAACTAAGTTCTGGACTTAGAAGAGATTCTAGGTTCTAAGCCTATGGATAATTTGGGTTCTGGACCCGAGGCAAGTTCTGGACTTAGAAGAGATTCTAGGTTCTGGACCTAAGGATAATTTGGGTTCTGGACCCGAGCTAAGTTCTGGACTCAAAAGAGATTCTAGGTTCTGAACCTAAGGAAAATTTCGGTTCTAGACCCGAGCTAAGTTCTGACTCAGTAGAGATTCTAGGTTCTAGAACTAAGGATAATTTGTTTTCTGGACCCGGGTTAAGTTCGAGACTTAAAAGAAATTCTAGGTTCTGGACCTTAGGATAATTTTGGTTCTGGACCCGGGCTAAGTTCTGGACTTAGAATAGATTCTAGGTTATGGACCTAAGGATAATTTGGATTCTTGACACGAGCTATGTTCTGGACTTAGAAGAGATTCTAGGTTCTGGACCTCAGGATAATTTGGGTTCTGGACCTGGGCTAAATTGTGGATTTGGAAGAGATTCTAGGTTCTGGACCTAAGGATAATTTAGAATCTGGACTCGAGCTAATTTAGGACTTAGAATAGATTCTAGGTTCTGAACCTAAGGATAATTTGGGTTCTGGACCCGAGCTAAGTTCTGGACTTAGAAGAGATTCTAGGTTCTGGACCTAAGGATAATTTGGGTTCTGCACGCGAGCTAAGTTCTGGACTTAGAAGAGATTCTAGGTTCTAGACCTAAGGATAATTTGGTTTCTGACCGTAGCTAAGTTCTGGACTTAGAAGAGATTCTAGGTTCTGGACCAAAGGATAATTTGTGTTCTGGACCCGAGCTAAGTTCTGGACTTAGAAGAGATTCTAGGTTTTGGACCTAAGGATAATTTGTGTTCTGGACCCGAGCTAAGTTCTGGACTTAGAAGAGATTCTAGGTATTAGACATAAGGATAATTTGGGTTCTGGACCCGAGCTAAGTTCTGGACTGAGAAGAGATTCTAGGTTATGGACCTAAGAATAATTTGGGTTCTGGACCCGAGCTAAGTTCTGGACTCAAAAGAGATTCTAGGTTCTGGACCTAAGGATAATTTCGGTTCTAGACCCGAGCTAAGTTCTGGACTCAGTAGAGATTCTAGGTACTAGAGCTAAGGATAATTTGTTTTCTGGACCCGGGTTAAGTTCGAGACTTAAAAGAGATTCTAGGTTCTGGACCTTAGGATAATTTGGGTTCTGGACTCGGGCTAAGTTCTGGACTTAGAATAGATTCTAGGTTTTGGACCTAAGGATAATTTGGATTCTGGACACGAGCTATGTTCTGGACTTAGAAGAGATTCTAGGTTCTGGACCTCAGGATAATTTGGGTTCTTGACCTGGGCTAAATTCTTGATTTGGAAAAGATTCTAGGTTCTGGACCTAAGGATAATTTAGATTCTGGACCTGAGCTAATTTCAGACTTAGAAGAGATTCTAGGTTCAGGACCTAAGGACAATTTGGGTTCTGGACCCGAGCTAAGTTATGGACTTAGAAGAGATTCTAGATTCTGGACCTATGGATAATTTGGGTTCTAGACCCAAGTTATGTTCTTGACTTAGAAGAGATTCTAGGATCTCGACCTAAGGATAATTTGGATTCTGGACCCGAGCTAAGTTCTGGACTTATAAGAAATTCTAGGTTCTGGACATAAGGATAATTTGTGTTCTGGACCCGAGCTAAGTTTTGGACTTAGAAGAGATTCTAGGTTATGGACCTAAGGATAATTTGATTTCTAGACCCGAGCTAAGTTATGGACTTAGAATAGATTCTAGATTTTGGATCTAAGGATAATTCGGGTTCTGGACCCGAGTTATGTTCTGGGCTTTGAAGAGTTCTAGGTTCTGGCCCTAAAGATAATTAGGGTTCTGGACCCGAGCTAAGTTTTGGACTTAGATGAGATTCTAGGTTCTGGACCTAAGGATAATTTGGGTTCTGGACAGACCTAAGTTCTGGACTTAGAAGAGATTTTAGGTTCTGGACCTAAGGATAATTTGGGTTCTAGACCCAAGCTAAGTTCTGGACTTAGAAGAGATTCTAGGTTCTGGACCTAAGGAGAATTTGCGTTCTGGACCCAAGCTAAGTTTCGAACTTAGAAGAGACTCTAGGTTCTGGACCTAAGGACAATTTGGGTTCTAGACCCAAGCTAAGTTATGGACTTAGAAGAGATTCTAGATTCTGGACCTAAGGATAATTTGAGTTCTAGACCCAAGCTAAGTTCTGGACTTAGAAGAGATTCTAGGTTCTGGACCTAAGGAGAATTTGCGTTCTGGACCCAAGCTAAGTTTCGAACTTAGAAGAGACTCTAGGTTCTGGACCTAAGGACAATTTGGGTTCTAGACCCAAGCTAAGTTATGGACTTAGAAGAGATTCTAGATTCTGGACCTAAGGATAATTTGAGTTCTGGACTCGAGCTAAGTTCTGGACTTAGAAGAGATTCTAGATTCTTGACCTAAGGATAATTTGGGTTCCGGACCCGAGCTAAGTTCTGGACTTAGAAGAGATTCTAGGTTCTGAACCTAAGGATAATTTGGGTTCTGGACCCGAGGTAAGTTCTGGACTTAGAAGAGATTCTAGGTTCTGGACCTAAGGATAATTTGGGTTCTGGACCCGAGCTAAGTTCTGGACTCAAAAGAGATTCTAGGTTCTGAACCTAAGGATAATTTCGGTTCTAGACCCGAGCTAAGTTATTGACTCAGTAGAGATTCTAGGTTCTAGAGCTAAGGATAATTTGTTTTCTGGACCCGGGTTAAGTTCGAGACTTAAAAGAGATTCTAGGTTCTGGACCTTAGGATAATTTGGGTTCTGGACCCGGGCTAAGTTCTAGACTTAGAATAGATTCTAGGTTCTTGACCTAAGGATAATTTGGATTCTGGACACGAGCTATGTTCTGGCCTTAGAATAGATTCTAGGTTCTGGACCTCAGGATAATTTGGGTTCTGGATATGGGCTAAATTCTGGATTTGGAAGAGATTCTAGGTTCTGGACCTAAGGATAATTTAGATCCTGGACCCGAGCTAATTTCGGACTTAGAAGAGATTCTAGGTTCATGACCTAAGGATAATTTGGGTTCTGGACCCGAGCTAAGTTCTGGACTTAGAAGAGATTCTAGGTTCTGGACCTAAGGATAATTTGGGTTCTGGACCCGAGCTAAGTTCTAGACTTAGAAGAGATTCTAGGTTCTGGACCTAAAGATAATTTGGGTTCTGGACCCGAGCTAAGTTTTGGACTTAGAAGAGATTCTAGGTTCTGGACCTAAGGATAATTTTGGTTCTGTACCTGAGCTAAGTTCTGAACTTAGAAGAGATTCTAGGTTCTGGACCTAAGAATAAATTGGGTTCTAGACCCAAGCTAAGTTCTAGACTTAGAAGAGATTCTAGGTTCTGGACCTAAGGAGAATTTGGGTTCTGAACCCAAGCTAAGTTTCGAACTTAGAAGAGACTCTAGGTTCTGGACCTAAGGACAATTTGGGTTCTAGACCCAAGCTAAGTTATGGACTTTGAAGAGATTCTAGATTCTGGACCTAAGGATAATTTCACTTCTGGACTCGAGCTAAGTTCTCGACTTAGAAGAGATTCTAGATTCTTGACCTAAGGATAATTTGGGTTCCGGACCCGAACTAAGTTCTGGACTTAGAAGAGATTCTAGGTTCTAAGCCTATGGATAATTTGGGTTCTGGACCCGAGGCAAGTTCTGGACTTAGAAGAGATTCTAGGTTCTGGACCTAAGGATAATTTGGGTTCTGGACCCGAGCTAAGTTCTGGACTCAAAAGAGATTCTAGGTTCTGAACCTAAGGAAAATTTCGGTTCTAGACCCGAGCTAAGTTCTGACTCAGTAGAGATTCTAGGTTCTAGAACTAAGGATAATTTGTTTTCTGGACCCGGGTTAAGTTCGAGACTTAAAAGAAATTCTAGGTTCTGGACCTTAGGATAATTTTGGTTCTGGACCCGGGCTAAGTTCTGGACTTAGAATAGATTCTAGGTTATGGACCTAAGGATAATTTGGATTCTTGACACGAGCTATGTTCTGGACTTAGAAGAGATTCTAGGTTCTGGACCTCAGGATAATTTGGGTTCTGGACCTGGGCTAAATTGTGGATTTGGAAGAGATTCTAGGTTCTGGACCTAAGGATAATTTAGAATCTGGACTCGAGCTAATTTAGGACTTAGAATAGATTCTAGGTTCTGAACCTAAGGATAATTTGGGTTCTGGACCCGAGCTAAGTTCTGGACTTAGAAGAGATTCTAGGTTCTGGACCTAAGGATAATTTGGGTTCTGCACGCGAGCTAAGTTCTGGACTTAGAAGAGATTCTAGGTTCTAGACCTAAGGATAATTTGGTTTCTGACCGTAGCTAAGTTCTGGACTTAGAAGAGATTCTAGGTTCTGGACCAAAGGATAATTTGTGTTCTGGACCCGAGCTAAGTTCTGGACTTAGAAGAGATTCTAGGTTTTGGACCTAAGGATAATTTGTGTTCTGGACCCGAGCTAAGTTCTGGACTTAGAAGAGATTCTAGGTATTAGACATAAGGATAATTTGGGTTCTGGACCCGAGCTAAGTTCTGGACTGAGAAGAGATTCTAGGTTATGGACCTAAGAATAATTTGGGTTCTGGACCCGAGCTAAGTTCTGGACTCAAAAGAGATTCTAGGTTCTGGACCTAAGGATAATTTCGGTTCTAGACCCGAGCTAAGTTCTGGACTCAGTAGAGATTCTAGGTACTAGAGCTAAGGATAATTTGTTTTCTGGACCCGGGTTAAGTTCGAGACTTAAAAGAGATTCTAGGTTCTGGACCTTAGGATAATTTGGGTTCTGGACTCGGGCTAAGTTCTGGACTTAGAATAGATTCTAGGTTTTGGACCTAAGGATAATTTGGATTCTGGACACGAGCTATGTTCTGGACTTAGAAGAGATTCTAGGTTCTGGACCTCAGGATAATTTGGGTTCTTGACCTGGGCTAAATTCTTGATTTGGAAAAGATTCTAGGTTCTGGACCTAAGGATAATTTAGATTCTGGACCTGAGCTAATTTCAGACTTAGAAGAGATTCTAGGTTCAGGACCTAAGGACAATTTGGGTTCTGGACCCGAGCTAAGTTATGGACTTAGAAGAGATTCTAGATTCTGGACCTATGGATAATTTGGGTTCTAGACCCAAGTTATGTTCTTGACTTAGAAGAGATTCTAGGATCTCGACCTAAGGATAATTTGGATTCTGGACCCGAGCTAAGTTCTGGACTTATAAGAAATTCTAGGTTCTGGACATAAGGATAATTTGTGTTCTGGACCCGAGCTAAGTTTTGGACTTAGAAGAGATTCTAGGTTATGGACCTAAGGATAATTTGATTTCTAGACCCGAGCTAAGTTATGGACTTAGAATAGATTCTAGATTTTGGATCTAAGGATAATTCGGGTTCTGGACCCGAGTTATGTTCTGGGCTTTGAAGAGTTCTAGGTTCTGGCCCTAAAGATAATTAGGGTTCTGGACCCGAGCTAAGTTTTGGACTTAGATGAGATTCTAGGTTCTGGACCTAAGGATAATTTGGGTTCTGGACAGACCTAAGTTCTGGACTTAGAAGAGATTTTAGGTTCTGGACCTAAGGATAATTTGGGTTCTAGACCCAAGCTAAGTTCTGGACTTAGAAGAGATTCTAGGTTCTGGACCTAAGGAGAATTTGGGTTCTGGACCCAAGCTAAGTTTCGAACTTAGAAGAGACTCTAGGTTCTGGACCTAACGACAATTTGGGTTCTAGACCCAAGCTAAGTTATGGACTTAGAAGAGATTCTAGATTTTGGACCTAAGGATAATTTGAGTTCTGGACTAGAGCTAAGTTCTGGACTTAGAAGAGATTTTAGGTTCTGGACCTAAGAAAAATTTGGATTCTGGACCCGAGCTAATTTTTGGACTTAAAAGAGATTCTAGGTTTTGGACATAAGGATAATTTGGGTTCTGGACTCGAGCTAAGTTCTGGACTGAGAAGAGATTCTAGGTTATGGACCTAAGAATAATTTGGGTTCTTGACCCGAGCTACGTTCTGGACTCAGAAGAGATTCTAGGTTCTGGACCTAAGGATAATTTTGGTTCTAGACCCGAGCTAAGTTCTGGACTCAGTAGAGATTCTAGGTTCTAGTGCTAAGGATAATTTTTTTTCTGGACCTGGGTTAAGTTCGAGACCTAAGGATAATTTGGGTTCTGGACCCGAGTTATGTTCTGGACTTAGAAGAGATTCTAGGTTCTGGACCTAAGGATAATTTGGGTTCTAGACCCTAGCAAAATAAAGATTTAATTATCTACAAAAAATAATTTGGGCCCTAAAAATATTCTAGGTTCTGGACCTAAGGATAATTCGGATTCTGGACCTAAAGATAATTTGGGTTTTGGACCCAAGCTAAGTTTTGGACTTAGAAGAGATTCTAGGTTCTGGACCTAAGAATAATTTGGGTTCTGGACCTAAGCTAAGTTCTGGACTTAGAAGAGATTCTAGGTTCTGGACCTAAGGATAATTTGGGTTCTAGACCCAAGCTAAGTTCTAGACTTAGAAGAGATTCTAGGTTCTGGACCTAAGGAGAATTTGGGTTCTGGACCCAAGCTAAGTTTCGAACTTAGAAGAGACTCTAGGTTCTGGACCTAAGGATAAATTGGGTTCTAGACCCAAGCTAAGTTATGGACTTAGAAGAGATTCTAGATTCTGGATCTAAGGATAATTTGAGTTCTGGACTCGAGCTAAGTTCTGGACTTAGAAGAGATTCTAGGTTCTTGACCTAAGGATAATTTGGGTTCTGGACCCGAGCTATGTTTTGGACTTAGAAGAGATTCTAGGTTCTGGACCTAAGGATAATTTGGTTTCTAGACCCGAGCTAAGTTATGGACTTAGAAGAGATTCTAGATTTTGGACCTAAGGATAATTTGGGTTCTGGACCCGAGTTATGTTCTGGGCTTGGAAGAGTTCTAGGTTCTGGACCTAAAGATAATTAGGGTTCTGGACCCGAGCTAAGTTTTGGACTTAGAAGAGATTCTAGGTTCTGGACCTAAGGATAATTTGGGTTCTGGACAGAGCTAAGTTCTGGACTTAGAAGAGATTTTAGGTTCTGGACCTAAGGATAATTTGGGTTCTAGACCCAAGCTAAGTTCTGGACTTAGAAGAGATTCTAGGTTCTGGACCTAAGGAGAATTTTGGTTCTGGACCCAAGCTATGTTTCGAACTTAGAAGAGACTATAGGTTCTGGACCTAACGACAACTTGGGTTCTAGACCCAAGCTAAGTTATGGACTTAGAAGAGATTCTAGATTTTGGACCTAAGGATAATTTGAGTTCTGGACTCGAGCTAAGTTCTGGACTTAGAAGAGATTTTAGGTTCTGGACCTAAGAAAAATTTGGATTCTGGACCCGAGCTAATTTTTGGACTTAAAAGAGATTCTAGGTTTTGGACATAAGGATAATTTGGGTTCTGGACTCGAGCTAAGTTCTGGACTGAGAAGTGATTCTAGGTTATGGACCTAAGAATAATTTGGGTTCTTGACCCGAGCTACGTTCTGGACTCAGAAGAGATTCTAGGTTCTGGACCTAAGGATAATTTTGGTTCTAGACCCGAGCTAAGTTCTGGACTCAGTAGAGATTCTAGGTTCTAGAGCTAAGGATAATTTTTTTTCTGGACCCGGGTTAAGTTCGAGTCCTAAGGATAATTTGGGTTCTGGACCCGAGTTATGTTCTGGACTTAGAAGAGATTCTAGGTTCTGGACCTAAGGATAATTTGGGTTCTAGACCCTAGCAAAATAAAGATTTAATTATCTACAAAAAATAATTTGGGCCCTAAAAATATTCTAGGTTCTGGACCTAAGGATAATTCGGATTCTGGACCTAAATATAATTTGGGTTCTGGTCCCGAGCTAAGTTTTGGACTTAGAAGAGATTCTAGGTTCTGGACCTAAGAATAATTTGGGTTCTGGTCCTAAGCTAAGTTCTGGACTTAGAAGAGATTCTAGGTTCTGGACCTAAGCATAATTTGGGTTCTAGACCCAAGCTAAGTTCTAGACTTAGAAGAGATTCTAGGTTCTGGACCTAAGGAGAATTTGGGTTCTGGACCCAAGCTAAGTTTCGAACTTAGAAGAGACTCTAGGTTCTGGACCTAAGGACAAATTGGGTTCTAGACCCAAGCTAAGTTATGGACTTAGAAGTGATTCTAGATTCTGGACCTAAGGATAATTTGAGTTCTGGACTCGAGCTAAGTTCTGGACTTAGAAGAGATTCTAGGTTCTTGACCTAAGGATAATTTGGGTTCTGGACCCGAGCTAAGTTCTTGACTTTGAAGAGATTCTAGGTTCTGGACTTAAGGATAATTTGGGTTTTGGGCCCGAGGTAAGTTCTGGACTTAGAAGAGATTCTAGGTTCTGGACCTAAGGATAATTTGGGTTCTGGACTCGAGCTAATTTCAGACTTAGAAGAGATTCTAGGTTCTAGACCTAAGGATAATTTGGTTTCTGGACCTGAGCTAAGTTATGGACTTAGAAGAGATTCTAGGTTCTGGACCTAAGGATAATTTGGGTTCTAGACCGGAGCTAAGTTCTGGACTTAGAAGAGATTCTAGGTTCTAGACCTAAGGATAGTTTGTGTCCTGGACCCGAGCTAAGTTCTGGACTTAGAAGAGATTCTAGGTTCTAGACCTAAGGATAATTTGGTTTCTGGACCAGAGCTAAGTTCTGGACTTAGAAGAGATTCTAGGTTCTAGACCTAAGGATAATTTGGTTTCTGGACCAGAGCTAAGTTCTGGACTTAGAAGAGATTCTATGTTCTGGACCAAAGGATAATTTGTGTTCTGGACCCGAGCTAAGTTTTGGACTTAGAAGAGATTCTAGGTATTGGACATAAGGATAATTTGGGTTCTGGACCCGAGCTAAGTTCTGGACTCAAAAGAGATTCTAGGTTTTGGACCTAAGGATAATTTCGGTTCTTGACCCGAGCTAAGTTCTGGACTCAGTAGAGATTCTAGGTTCTAGAGCTAAGGATAATTTGTTTTCTGGACCCGGGTTAAGTTCGAGACTTAAAAAAGATTCTAGGTTCTGGACCTTAGGATAATTTGGGTTCTGGACCCGGGCTAAGTTCTTGACTTAGAATAGATTCTAGGTTCTGGACCTAAGGATAATTTGGATTCTGGACACGAGCTATGTTCTGGACTTAGAATTGATTCTAGGTTCTGGACCTCAGGATAATTTTGGTTCTGGACCTGGTCTAAATTCTTTATTTGGAAGAGATTCTAGGTTCTGGACCTAAGGATAATTATGATTCTTGACCCGAGCTAATTTCAGACTTAGAAGAGATTCTAGGTTCAGGACCTAAGGACAATTTGGGTTCTGGACCCTTGCTAAGTTATGGACTTAGAAGAGATTCTAGATTCTGGACCTATGGATAATTTGGGTTCTGGACCCATGTTATGTTCTTGATTTAGAAGAGATTCTAGGATCTCGACCTAAGGATAATTTGGATTCTGGACCAGAGCTAAGTTCTGGACTTAGAAGAGATTCTAGGTTCTGGACCTAAGGATAATTTTGTTTCTAGACCCGAGCTAAGTTATGGACTTAGAAGAGATTCTAGAATTTGGACCTACGGATAATTTGGGTTCTGGACCCGAGTTATGTTCTGGCTTTGAAGAGTTCTAGGTTCTGGACCTAAAGATAATTAGGGTTCTGGACCCGAGCTAAGTTTTGGACTTAGAAGAGATTCTAGGTTCTGGACCAAAGGATAATTTGGGTTCTGGACCTGAGCTAAGTGCTGGACTTAGAAGAGATTTTAGGTTCTGGACCTAAGGATAATTTGGGTTCTAGACCCAAGCTAAGTTCTGGACTTAGAAGAGATTCTAGGTTCTGGACATAAGGAGAATTTGATTTCTGGACCCAAGCTAAGTTTCAAACTTTAAAGAGACTCTAGGTTCTGGACCTAACGACAATTTGGGTTCTAGACCCAAGCTAAGTTATGGACTTAGAAGGGATTCTAGATTTTGGACCTAAGGATAATTTGAGTTCTGGACTCGAGCTAAGTTCTGGACTTAGAAGAGATTTTAGGTTCTGGACCTAAGAAAATTTTGGATTCTGGACCCGAGCTAATTTTTGGACTTAAAAGAGATTCTAGGTTTTGGACATAAGGATAATTTGGGTTCTGGACTCGAGCTAAGTTCTGGACTGAGAAGAGATTCTAGGTTATGGACCTAAGAATAATTTGGGTTCTTGACCTGAGCTACGTTCTGGACTCAGAAGAGATTCTAGGTTCTGGACCTAAGGATAATTTTGGTTCTAGACCCGAGCTAAGTTCTGGACTCAGTAGAGATTCTAGTTTCTAAAGCTAAGGATAATTTTTTTTCTGGACCCGGGTTAAGTTCGAGACCTAAGGATAATTTGGGTTCTGGACCCGAGTTATGTTCTGGACGTAGAAGAGATTCTAGGTTCTGGACCTAAGGATAATTTGTGTTCTAGACCCTAGCAAAATAAAGATTTAATTATCTACAAAAAATAATTTGGGCCCTAAAAATATTCTAGGTTCTGGACCTAAGGATAATTCGGATTCTGGACCTAAAGATAATTTGGGTTCTGGACCCGAGCTAAGTTTTAGACTTAGAAGAGATTCTAGGTTCTGGACCTAAGAATAATTTGGGTTCTGGACCTAAGCTAAGTTCTGGACTTAGAAGTGATTCTAGGTTCTGGACCTAAGGATAATTTGGGTTCTAGACCCAAGCTAAGTTCTAGACTTAGAAGAGATTCTAGGTTCTGGACCTAAGGAGAATTTGGGTTCTGGACCCAAGCTAAGTTTCGAACTTAGAAGAGACTCTAGGTTCTGGACCTAAGGACAAATTGGGTTCTAGACCCAAGCTAAGTTATTGACTTAGAAGAGATTCTAGATTCTAGACCTAAGGATAATTTGAGTTCTGGACTCGAGCTAAGTTCTGGACTTAGAAGAGATTCTAGGTTCTTGACCTAAGGATAATTTGGGTTCTGGACCCGAGCTAAGTTCTGGACTTAGAAGAGATTCTAGGTTCTGGACCTAAGGATAATTTGGGTTCTGGGCCCGAAGTAAGTTCTGGACTTAGATGAGATTCTAGGTTCTGGACCTAAGGATAATTATGGTTCTGGGTTAATTATGGTTCTGGACTTAGAAGAGATTCTCTCTAGAAGTTTTGCATATTGTTATTGTTGTTGTTGTTATAAATTGAATTGTTTGTATATGATGGGATAAGAAAAGAAATTGGAAGGAGAATGCTTGTGTATAAGTGTTTTGGGAAAGAATTAGGGTTTAGAGAGAATGGTATATGTTGTGTATATGATGATATATATAACATATAAATGGGTCAAAGGAAGAGTCAAAGGAAAAGAGATATTTTTGTGTTAAGTGTGTAATTACATATAAGGGCTTATATGAGACAAGAAGTTAGTTAATTGAGTGAGGGCATTTTGGTAATTGCCTGGATAAGATCACTTGGTGGAGATTAAAAGCAAAATTTGACTTGGTGTCTTCATTATTTTCCTTTTTCTTACAAGAGGTGGCCGGCCATTGAAGAGAAGAGAGAGAAAGGAAAGTGTTCTTGATGTTTGGAGCTAATTGAAGAAACAATCAAAAGATTTGACAAGGGATTTGTGGAATTTCTTCTTGTAGGTAAGTAATCTTTTGTTTTCTTTACTTATTTGGAAGTTGTGTTGGAAGTGAGTTAGGGTTTGGTGATTTTTGTGATTTGATGGATTGGAGATGTGTTGTGTTGTGTTCTCAAGTATTAAATTGGTTTTAAGTTAATAGTTTATATAGTTGTTGTTGTTAGAAGTGATAGATGTTGATTTGGAAGGATGGAGAAAGATGTTGGTTTTAGGGTTTTGAGATGATGTGTGTGTTTAATTGTTATATTAATGTGTTGTGAAGTGTTTCTTGTAATGAATATGTGTTTAGAACATTGTTTATGTTCATTTGAAACATGTTATATGATGAATATTGTGTTTGAGTGCAATTGAGAAAGTGTTGGTTTTAGTTAGGTTGTGTTTGTGGGTGACACGGCCAATTGCTTTAAGGGGACACGGGCATGTCATTTATTTGGAGAAGCTACTGCCTCTTTTCTTTTTAAGGACACGGGCGTGTCACTCAAGTTAGTTGGGCGTGTCATTTATTTGAGGAAGCTACTGTCTCTTTTCTTTTTAAGGACACGGGCGTGTCACTCAAGGTGGTTGGGCGTGTCAATCAAGTGAGTTGGGCGTGTCCTTCAAATGATTTGAACATTGTTTGATTTCTTGGTTCTTTTTGCATGGTTTGAATTCTTCAAAGGTAGTGTGGTCTTTAAACCTCAACATAAACATTTTTAAACATGCTTAAACTAAGGAATGACTTGATCAAACACTTGTGGATGATCCTAAAGCTATAAATAATATAAGTTATTCTTGCATTGTTGAGATTGAACAAAGTTATGCTATGAAATGTTGATATTTGTGAATGATGTTATGTGAGATATAATGTGATCATGAATGTGATAAATATACACTTGAATAATGAAGTGTTATATTGTGAAATAAAAGGTGAAGCCATTGTTATTGGCTAAGGTGATTCAATGGAGATAAATGAGGCATGTTTGCCCAAATGATAATGAGAATTGAGAATGAAATCTAAATGAATTGTGTGGCTAATGTGTTATTCCATTTTCAGAGTTGGTTGTTGGTGGCATGCCTAATAAGAGTAACAATCTCTTGAAGTTAGGTTGGATTGAATCCTTGAAGCCTAATTGAGATGTTACCACCCTTGAAGCTAGGTTGGGTTTTGTTCTTGAAGCCAAGTTGGGTTGAAGCTTAGCATGCTTTGCTCCCCTTGAAGCTTGGTTGAACCTAATCCTTGAAGCCTAGTTGGGTATATGATATTGATAAATGTGATGACAAAACCAAAACATTAACTCTGAAAATTGAATGGCATATTAGTGTGTTTTGGGCCCATGCATGTGTTTGTTTAGATGTAAATGTTGAATGGTGAAATGTTTGAATAATGAGATTATGTTTGTCTTTGTTTAGTGTTGACTATGAATGGTTAAATGAACACTAATAAGGTATATGACAAGATATTGAAATGTGATATGCAATGTGAAAGTATGTTGTTAGTTTTGCATATATGATGATATATGTTTGATATGGATTGAGAAATGACATTGCATTGCACTAAGTCATATCATTTGCATGATTATCTTACTAAGCCGTTGGCTTAGCGCGATAGTGTTTAATCGCGCAGGTAATAGAGTTGAACCCGAGAGCTCTACGAAACCGAGTGAGAGTAGACCTTGAAGAATCCATTTTAGGAGCTTAAAGATCAGAAGAGACTTGCCAATCATGTATATTTCTTTTATATTTTGTAAAGTAATGTTTATAATGTAAATTTGTAAATATTTTATAACTTTCGCTGTGTAATATTTAAATGTATATGTATATCTAATATGTTTTGTTTTATAAGTAAATGACCTATTTTTCTATAATGTATATAATTGTAAGGTTATGGTTTTGTTTAAAATGTTTTGAATGTTAAGGAAACCGTAGCATCCCTATGTTTGGTGCACTTATGCTACATTGTTGTGGTTGTAGTGTGTGTGCATTGGATATGGGGGTGTTACAATTGTTTTGGTATCAGAGCCTAGGTTTGAGATTCTCAACCTAGGTAAAATATAAGAAAAAGAAATATTTTTACTTAAAAAGTGGTTTTTGAATAACATATACATTTGAGATTGGCAGTCTCTGATCTTTAATAAGATGTAATCTACTGTGTGTGCAGACATAGGTTGTGATGGATTCACATTCAAGTCAGTCGGTTGAGGCTAGTGCTGAGAGAAATGCTCCTGATGGTGGAGCTAGGGTTGTTAGTACTGGTGAGGCATCTGCTTCTGGGTCAGGTAGACCAGTAGGTGATGAGGTTCCGCCAGCCTGGTTTATGCATATGATGGAAGCTCTGAGACAAGCACCTGTGCAACCACAGCCACCACCCCCTCCGTCTTCAGTACCTGTAAGGCATTATGACAAACTGAGGAAATATGGAGCGGAGGATTTCCTTGGTACCACTGATCCAGCTGTAGCAGAACAATGGCTTGACAAAGTTCAGAGGATTTTTATTCAGTTGCAAGCCACCCCTGAGGAGAAGTTTGACTATGCAAGATCTTTGCTACAGAAGGATGCTTACAATTGGTGGAAGACAGTGCCACATTCTATGGATGATCCACCAACTTTGTTATATGCTGATTTTCTGAGGGAATTTGAATTAAAGTATACTCCAAGGGAGTATAAAGATGGGAAGAAAAGAGAGTTTCTAGATTTGAAGCAAGACCACAGGACCGTAACTGAATATGAGGTTGAGTTTATTCGGTTAAGCCAGTATGCTGGGGGCATTATAGCAGATGAGATAGATAGATGCCGGAGATTCGAAGAGGGATTGAGGCCCTCTATTATGTGCTTAGTGGCCGGGTCTAGATATCAGGATTTCTCCCAGCTAGTGGCAGCAGCTCGGAGTGTAGAAAGAGCACAGAGTATTGCAGCTGCTTCAGAGGAAGAGGTCAAAGTGAGGAGACCCCAGTTTGAGGCCAGGTCTTCTTCCGCTAAAAGAGGTAAAGGTAGCTTTGCTCCTAGAGTTAGTAGAAGTCAGAGGTCAGCTGGTAGGTCAGTGCAGTTACAGAGACAGAGATTTAGACCTGCTGCTTCAGTGGCGAGTGCTCCTACCCCTATGATTCAGAGATCCACCTTACCCATCTGCATCCATTGTGGTAGGCCTCATGGTGGTCCTTGTTGGAAGGCAGGTGTTGCAGGGGTATGCTTCAGGTGTGGATCACCAGATCACTTTGTGAGAGATTGCCCGGAGAGGCAAGAGCCAATGCCAGTTGATTCTGCCGCTTCTCGAGCTAGTGTGAGGGGAGGTAGAGGCAGCAGAGGTGCCAGCCGAGGAGGTAGAGTAGGATTCAGTTCTAGAGGAGGTGCTACATCCAGGGAGGGTAGACCAGAGGAGGTTGGTTCTTCCCAGAGGATGTATGTTATGCAGAGGCAGCCTGATGCATCGGCAGTCATTGCGGGTACTTTTTATTTATTTAATACTGCAGTACTTGCTTTGATTGATCCGGGTTCCACGCATTCATATATTAGTGCATCTGTTTTGCCTGTCTCTGATATGCATGCTGAGTCCCTAGGATTTGATGTGTTGGTGACAAATCCGTTAGGGCATAGTGTGGTTGTGAGTAAGGTGCATAGAGATAGTGCAGTAGTGGTGCAGGGTGAGGAGTTCCTTGGGGATTTGATTGAGATGCCATTTAAAGAATATGATGTGATCTTAGGCATGGATTGGCTATCTCGACATGGAGCTGTGGTAGATTGTAAAAAGAAGATTGTTTCTTTGAGAACTGCTAATGGTAGAGAGGTGATAGTATCTAATGAGCAGGAACAACTAGCCTCCTTATTTGTTTCAGCTGTTGCAGCTAGGAGGTTGATTAGAAAGGGGTGTGAAGCCTATCTTGCTCATGTGGTAGATACTAGAGTAAAGGGTTCTTCCATTGATAGTATTGCCACAGTTGCTGAGTTCCCTGATGTTTTTCCAGAAGAGTTGCCAGGAGTGCCTCCTGAGAGAGAGGTGGAGTTTGGTATCGAATTGTTGCCTGGTACCACTCCTATCTCGATTACTCCTTACAGAATGGCACCAGCAGAGTTGAGAGAGCTGAAGGTGCAGTTACAGGAGTTGTTGGACAAAGGATTTATTCGCCCCAGTGTTTCTCCGTGGGGAGCTCCTGTGCTATTTGTGAAGAAGAAAGATGGTACTATGAGGTTGTGTATCGATTATAGGCAATTGAACAAGGTGACCATTAAAAATAAATATCCTTTGCCTAGAATCGATGATCTCTTTGATCAATTGAAGGGTGCAGCTGTGTTTTCTAAAATTGATTTGAGATCTGGGTACCATCAGCTGAGAGTCAAAGCTGAAGATGTTCCTAAGACCGCTTTTCGGACCAGGTATGGGCATTATGAATTTCTAGTTATGCCTTTTGGTCTAACGAATGCACCTGCAGCTTTTATGGATTTGATGAATAGGGTGTTCAGGCCCTATTTGGATCAGTTTGTAGTGGTCTTCATCGATGATATTCTGGTGTATTCGCGGAATGAGGAGGAACATGATTTGCATCTGCGGATTGTGTTGCAGATTTTGAGAGAGAAGCAATTGTTTGCCAAATTGTCGAAGTGTGAGTTCTGGTTGGATCAAGTCGCTTTTCTTGGACATATTGTTTCATCAGAAGGTATCAGAGTTGATCCGAGCAAAGTTGAAGCAATTTTAAATTGGAGTCCACCCAAGTCCGTGACAGAGATTAGAAGTTTTCTGGGCTTGGCAGGCTATTACCGGCGGTTTGTGAAAGGGTTTTCTTTGATAGCTACTCCACTCACCAGATTACTTCGTAAGGGAGTTAAATTTGTGTGGACTGATCAGTGTCAGGCGAGCTTTGAGCAGTTGAGAGATATGTTGACTCAAGCGCCTGTTCTTACTTTACCTGTTGAAGGCAAACCTTATGTGATCTATAGTGATGCTTCACATAGAGGTTTGGGGTGTGTTTTGATGCAAGAAGGGAAAGTTATAGCTTATGCATCTAGACAGTTGAAACCGCATGAGCTTAATTATCCTACCCATGATTTGGAGTTGGCAGCCATTGTGTTTTCTGGACCCGGGTTAAGTTCGAGACTTAAAAGAGATTCTAGGTTCTGGACCTTAGGATAATTTAGGTTCTGGACCCGGGCTAAGTTCTGGACTTAGAATAGATTCTAGGTTCTGGACCTAAGGATAATTTGGATTCTGGACACGAGCTATGTTCTGGACTTAGAAGAGATTCTAGGTTCTGGACCTCAGGATAATTTGGGTTCTGGACCTGGGCTAAATTCTTGATTTGGAAGAGATTCTAGGTTCTGGACCTAAGGATAATTTAGATTCTGGACCCGAGCTAATTTCGGACTTAGAAGAAATTCTAGGTTCAGGACCTAAGGACAATTTGGGTTCGGGACCCGAGCTAATTTATGGACTTAGAAGAGATTCAAGATTCTGGACCTATGGATAATTTGGGTTCTGGACCCAAGTTATGTTCTTGACTTAGAAGAGATTCAATGATCTCGACCTAAGGATAATTTGGATTCTGGACTGGAGCTAAGTTCTGGACTTATAAGAGATTCTAGGTTCTAGACATAAGAATAATTTGTGTTCCGGACCCGAGCTAAGTTTTAGACTTAGAAGAGATTCTAGGTTCTGGACCTAAAGATAATTTGGTTTCTAGACCCGAGCTAAGTTATGGACTTAGAAGAGATTCTAGATTTTGGACCTAAGGATAATTTGGGTTCTGGAACCGAGTTATGTTCTGGGCTTTGAAGAGTTCTAGGTTCTGCACCTAAAGATAATTTGGGTTCTGGACCCGAGCTAAGTTTTGGACTTATAAGAGATTCTAGGTTCTGGACCTAAGGATAATTTGGGTTCTGGACCTGAGCTAAGTTCTGGACTTAGAAGAGATTTTAGGTTCTGGACCTAAGGATAATTTGGGTTCTAGACCCAAGCTAAGTTTTGGACTTAGAAGAGATTCTAGGTTATGGACCTAAGGAGAATTTGGGTTTTGGACCCAAGATAAGTTTCGAACTTAGAAGAGACTCTAGGTTCTGGACCTAAGGACAATTTGGCTTCTAGACCCAAGCTAAGTTATGTACTTAGAAGAGATTCTAGATTCTGGAGCTCAGGATAATTTGAGTTCTGGACTCGAGCTAAGTTCTGGACTTAGAAGAGATTCTAGGTTCTGAACCTAAGGATAATTTGGGTTCTGGACCCGAGCTAAGTTCTGGTTTTAGAAGAGATTCTAGGTTCTGGACCTATGGATAATTTGGGTTCTAGACCCGAGCTAAGTTCTGGATTTAGAAGAGATTCAAGGTTCTAGACCTAAGGATAATTTGGGTTCTAGACCCGAGCTAAGTTCTAGACTTAGAAGAGATTCTAGGTTCTGGAACTAAGAATAATTTGGGTTCTGGACCCGAGGTAAGTTCTGGACTTAGAAGAGAATCTAGGTTCTGGACCTAAGGATAATTTGGGTTCTGGACCTGAGCTAAGTTCTGGTTTTAGAAGAGATTCTAGGTTCTGGACCTAAGTATAATTTGGGTTCTAGACCCGAGCTAAGTTCTGGACTTAGAAGAGATTCTAGGTTCTTGACCTAAGGATAATTTGGGTTCTGGACCCGTGCTAAGTTCTAATCTTAGAAGAGATTCTAGGTTCTGGACCTAAGGATAATTTGGGTTCTGGACCCTAGCTAAGTTTTGGACTTAGAAGAGATTCTAGGTTCTGGACCTAAGGATAATTTGGGTTCTAGACCTAAGCTAAGTTCTGGACTTAGAAGAGATTCTAGGTTATGGACCTAAGGAGAATTTGGGTTTTGGACCCAAGATAAGTTTCGAACTTAGAAGAGACTCTAGGTTCTGGACCTAACGACAATTTGGGTTCTAGACAAAAGATAAGTTATGGACTTAGAAGAGATTCTAGATTCTGGACCTAAGGATAATTTGAGTTCTGGACTCGAGCTAATTTCTGGACTTAGAAGAGATTCTAGGTTCTTGACCTAAGGATAATTTGGGTTCTGGACCCGAGGTAAGTTCTAAACTTAGAAGAGATTCTAGGTTCTTGACCTAAGGATAATTTGGGTTCTGGACCCTAGGTAAGTTCTGGACTTAGAAGAGATTCTAGGTTCTGGACCTAAGGATAATTTGGGTTCTGGACCCGAGCTAAGTTCTTGTTTTAGAAGAGATTCTAGGTTCCGGACCTAAGGATAATTTGGGTTCTAGACCCGAGCTAAGTTTTGGACTTAGAAGAGATTCTATGTTCTGGACCTAAGGATAATTTGGGTTCTGGACGCGAGCTAAGTTCTGGACTTAGAAGAGATTCAAGGTTCTGGAACTAAGGATAATTTGGGTTCTAGACCCGAGGTAAGATCTGGACTTAGAAGAGATTCTAGGTTCTGGACCTAAGGATAATTTGGGTTCTGGACCCGAGCTAAGTTCTGGTTTTAGAAGAGATTCTAGGTTCTGGACCTAAGGATAATTTGGCTTCTAGACTCTAGCTAAGTTCTGTACTTAGAAGAGATTCTAGGTTCTTGACCTAAGGATAATTTGGGTTCTGGACCCGTGCTAAGTTCTAATATTAGAAGAGATTCTAGGTTCTGGACCTAAGGATAATTTGGGTTCTAGACCCGAGCTAAGTTATGGACTTAGAAGAGATTCTAGGTTCTGGACCTAAGGATAATTTGGGTTCTAGACCCGAGCTAAGTTCTGGACTTAGAAGAGATTCTAGATTCTGGACCTAAGGAGAATTTCGGTTCTGGACCTAAGCTAAGTTTCGAACTTAGAAGAGACTCTAGGTTCTGGACCTAAGGACAATTTGGGTTCTAGACCCAAGCTAAGTTATGGACTTAGAAGAGATTCTAAATTTTGGACCTAAGGATAATTTGGGTTCTGGACTCGAGCTAAGTTCTGGACTTAGAAGAGATTCTAGGTTCTTGACCTAAGGATAATTTGGGTTCTGGACCCGAGCTAAGTTCTGGACTTAGAAGAGATTGTAGGTTCTGGACCTAAGAATAATTTGGGTTCTGGACCCGAGGTAAGTTCTGGACTTAGAAGAGATTCTAGGTTCTGGACCTAAGGATAATTTGGGTTCTGGACCCGAGCTAAGTTCTGGTTTTAGAAGAGATTCTAGGTTCTGGACCTAAGGATAATTTGGTTTCTGGACCGGAGCTAAGTTCTGGACTTAGAAGAGATTCTAGGTTCTGGACCTAAGGATAATTTAGGTTCTGGACCCGAGCTAAGTTCTGAACTTAGAAGAGATTCTAGGTTCTGGACCTAAGGATAATTTGGGTTCTGGACCAGAGCAAAGTTCTGGACTTAGAAGAGATTCTAGGTTCTTGACCTAATGAAAATTTGGGTTCTCGACTTAGAAGAGATTTTAGGTTCTGGACCTAGGAAAAATTTGGATTCTGGACCCGAGCTAATTTTTGGACTTAAAAGAGATTCTAGGTTTTGGACATAAGGATAATTTGGGTTCTGGACCCGAGCTAAGTTCTGGACTGAGAAGAGATTCTAGGCTATGGACCTAAGAATAATTTGGGTTCTTGACCTGAGCTACGTTCTGGACTCAGAAGAGATTCTAGGTTCTGAACCTAAGGATAATTTTGGTTCTAGACCCGAGCTAAGTTCTGGACTCAGTAGAGATTCTAGGTTCTAGAGCTAAGGATAATTTGTTTTCTGGACCCGGGTTAAGTTCGAGACCTAAGGATAATTTGGGTTCTGGACCCGAGTTATGTTCTAGACTTAGAAGAGATTCTAGGTTCTGGACCTATGAATAATTTGGGTTCTAGACCTTAGCAAATAAAGATTTAATTATCTACAAAAAATAATTTGGACCCTAAAAATATTCTAGGTTCTAGACCTAAGGATAATTCAGATTTTAGACCTAAGGATAATTTGGGTTCTGGACCCGAGTTATGTTCTGGACCTAAGGATAATTTGGGTTCTAGACCCGAGCTAAGTTTTGGACTTAGAAGAGATTCTAGGATCTGGACCTAAGGAGAATTTCTGTTCTGGACCCAAGCTAAGTTTCGAACTTAGAAGAGACTCTAGGTTCTGGACCTAAGGACAATTTGGTTTCTAGACCCAAGCTAAGTTATGGACTTAGAAGAGATTCTAGATTCTGGACCTAAGGATAATTTGGGTTCGGGACTCGAGCTAAGTTCTGGACTTAGAAGAGATTCTAGGTTCTTGACCTAAGGATAATTTGGGTTCTGGACCCAAGCTAAGTTCTGGACTTAGAAGAGATTCTAGGTTCTGGACCTAAGAATAATTTGGGTTCTTGACCCGACGTAAGTTTTGGACTTAGAAGAGATTCTAGGTTCTGGACCTAAGGATAATTTGGGTTCTGGACCCGAGCTAAGTTCTGGTTTTAGAAGAGATTCTAGGTTCTGGACCTAAGGATAATTTGGTTTCTGGACCGGAGCTAAGTTCTGGACTTAGAAGAGATTCTAGGTTCTGGACCTAAGGATAATTTGGGTTCTGGACCCGAGCTAAGTTCTGGTTTTAGAAGAGATTCTAGGTTCTGGACCTAAGGATAATTTGGGTTCTAGACTCGAGCTAAGTTTTGGACTTAGAAGAGATTCTAGGTTCTTGACCTAAGGATAATTTGGGTTCTGGACCCGTGCTAAGTTCTAATATTAGAAGAGATTCTAGGTTCTGGGCCTAAGGATAATTTGGGTTCTAGACCCGAGCTAAGTTATGGACTTAGAAGAGATTCTAGGTTCTGGACCTAAGGATAATTTGGGTTCTAGACCCGAGCTAAGTTCTGGACTTAGAAGAGATTCTAGATTCTGGACCTAAGGAGAATTTCGGTTCTGGACCTAAGCTAAGTTTCGAACTTAGAAGAGACTCTAGGTTCTGGACCTAAGGACAATTTGGGTTCTAGACCCAAGCTAAGTTATGGACTTAGAAGAGATTCTAAATTCTGGACCTACGGATAATTTGGGTTCTGGACTCGAGCTAAGTTCTGGACTTAGAAGAGATTCTAGGTTCTTGACCTCAGGATAATTTGGGTTCTGGACCCAAGCTAAGTTCTGGACTTAGAAGAGATTGTTGGTTCTGGACCTAAGAATAATTTGGGTTCTGGACCCGAGGTAAGTTCTGGACTTAGAAGAGATTCTAGGTTCTTGACCTAAGGATAATTTGGGCTCTGGACCCGAGGTAAGTTCTGGACATAGAAGAGATTCTAGGTTCTGGACCTAAGGATAATTTGGGTTCTGTACCCGAGCTAATTTCGGACTTAGAAGAGGTTCTAGGTTCTGGACCTAAGGATAATTTGGTTTCTGGACCGGAGCTAAGTTCTGGACTTAGAAGAGATTCTAGGTTCTGGACCTAAGGATAATTTGTGTTCTGGACCCGAGTTAAGTTCTGGACTTAGAAGAGATTCTAGGTTTTGGACCTAAGGATAATTTGGGTTCTGGACCCGAGCTAAGTTCTGGACTAAGAAGAGATTCTAGGTTCTGGACCTAAGGAAAATTTTGGTTCTGGACCCGAGGTATGTTCTGGACTTAGAAGAAATTTTAGGTTCTAGACCTAAGAAAAATTTGGATTCTGGACCCGAGCTAATTTCTGGACTTAAAAGAGATTTTAGGTTTTGGACATAAGGATAATTTGGGTTCTGGACCCGAGCTATGTTCAGGACTGAGAAGAGATTCTAGGTTATGGAGCTAAGAATAATTTGGGCTTTTGACCCGAGCTAAGTTCTGGACTCAAAAGAGATTCTAGGTTCTGGACCTAAGGATAATTTCGGTTCTAGACCCGAGCTAAGTTCTGGACTCAGTAGAGATTCTAGGTTCTAGAGCTAAGGATAATTTGTTTTCTGGACCCGGGTTAAGTTAGAGACTTAAAAGAGATTCTAGGTTCTGGACCTAAGGATAATTTGGGTTCTGAACCCGGGCTAAGTTCTGGACTTTGAATAGATTCTAGGTTTTGGACCTAAGGATAATTTGGATTCTGGACACGAGCTATGTTCTGGACTTAGAAGAGATTCTAGGTTCTGGACCTCAGGATAATTTGGGTTCTGTACCTGGGCTAAATTCTGGATTTGGAAGAGATTCTAGGTTCTGGACCTAAGGATAATTTAGATTCTATACCTGAGCTAATTTTGGACTAAGAAGAGATTCTAGGTTCAGGACCTAAGGACAATTTGGGTTCTGGACCCGAGCTAAGTTATGGACTTAGAAGAGATTCTAGATTCTGGACCTATGGATAATTTTGGTTATGAACCCAAGTTATGTTCTTGACTTAGAAGAGATTCTAGGATCTCGACCTAAGGATAATTTGGATTCGGGACCCGAGCTAAGTTCTGCACTTATAAGAGATTCTAGGTTTTGGACATAAGGATAATTTAGGTTCTGGACCCGAGCTAAGTTTTGGACTTAGAAGAGATTCTAGGTTCTGGACCTAAGGATAATTTGGGTTCTGGACCCGAGCTAAGTTATGGACTTTGAAGAGATTCTAGATTTTGGACCTAAGGATAATTTGGTTCTTGACTCGAGTTATGTTCTGGACTTTGAAGAGATTCTAGGTTCTGGACCTAAGGATAATTTGGGTTCTGTACCCGAGCTAAGTTCTAGACTTAGAAGAGATTCTAGGTTTTGGACCTAAGGATAATTTGGGTTCTGGACCCGAGCTAAGTTCTGGACTAAGAAGAGATTCTAGGTTCTGGAACTAAGGAAAATTTGGGTTTTGGACCCGAGGTATGTTCTGGACTTAGAAGAAATTTTAGGTTCTAGACCTAAGAAAAATTTGGATTCTTGACCCGAGCTAATTTCTGGACTTAAAAGAGATTTTAGGTTTTGGACATAAGGATAATTTGGGTTCTGGACCCGAGCTAAGTTCTGGACTGAGAAGAGATTCTAGGTGATGGACCTAAGAATAATTTGGGTTCTGGACCCGAGCTAAGTTCTGGATTCAAAAGAGATTCTAGGTTCTGGACCTAAGGATAATTTTGGTTCTAGACCCGAGCTAAGTTCTGGACTCAGTAGAGATTCTAGGTTCTAGAGCTAAGGATAATTTGTTTTCTGGACCCGGGTTAAGTTCGAGACTTAAAAGAGATTCTAGGTTCTGGACCTAAGGATAATTTGGGTTCTGAACCCGGGCTAAGTTCTGGACTTAGAATAGATTCTGGGTTCTGGACCTAAGGATAATTTGGATTCTGGACACGAGCTATGTTCTGGACTTAGAAGAGATTCTAGGTTCTGGACCTCAGGATAATTTGGGTTCTGGACCTGGGCTAAATTCTGGATTTGGAAGAGATTCTAGGTTCTGGACCTAAGGATAATTTAGATTCTGGACCTGAGCTAATTTCGGACTTAGAAGAGATTCTAGGTTCTAGACTTAAGGATAATTTGGGTTCTAGACCCAAGCTAAGTTCTGGACTTAGAAGAGATTCTAGGTCCTGGACCTAAGTATAATTTGGGTTCTGGACACAAGCTAAGTTTCGAACTTAGAAGAGACTCTAGGTTCTGGACCTAAGGACAAATTGGGTTCTAGACCCAAGCTAAGTTATGGACATAGAAGAGATTCTAGATTCTGGACCTAAGGATAATTTGAGTTCTGGACTCGAGCTAAGTTCTGGACTTAGAAGAGATTCTAGGTTCTTGACCTAAGGATAATTTGGGTTCTGAACCCGAGCTAAGTTCTGGACTTAGAAGAGATTCTAGGTTCTGGACCTAAGGATAATTTGGGTCTGGACCCGAGGTAAGTTCTGGACTTAGAAGACATTCTAGGTTCTGGACCTAAGGATAATTTGGGTTCTGTACCCGAGCTAATTTCGGACTTAGAAGAGATTCTAGGTTCTGGACCTAAGGATAATTTGGTTTCTGGACCGGAGCTAAGTTCTGGACTTAGAAGAGATTCTAGGTTCTGGACCTAAGGATAATTTGTGTTCTGGACCCGAGTTAAGTTCTGGACTTAGAAGAGATTCTAGGTTTTGGACCTAAGGATAATTTGGGTTCTGGACCCGAGCTAAGTTCTGGACTAAGAAGAGATTCTAGGTTCTGGACCTAAGTAAAATTTTGGTTCTGGACCCGAGGTATGTTCTGGACTTAGAAGAAATTTTAGGTTCTAGACCTAAGAAAAATTTGGATTCTGGACCCGAGCTAATTTCTGGACTTAAAAGAGATTTTAGGTTTTGGACATAAGGATAATTTGGGTTCTGGACCCGAGCTATGTTCTGGACTGAGAAGAGATTCTAGGTTATGGAGCTAAGAATAATATGGGCTTTTGACCCGAGCTAAGTTCTGGACTCAAAAGAGATTCTAGGTTCTGGACCTAAGGATAATTTCGGTTCTAGACCCGAGCTAAGTTCTGGACTCAGTAGAGATTCTAGGTTCTAGAGCTAAGGATAATTTGTTTTCTGGACCCGGATTAAGTTCGAGACATAAAAGAGATTCTAGGTTCTTGACCTAAGGATAATTTGGGTTTTGAACCCGGGCTAAGTTCTGGACTTAGAATAGATTCTAGGTTCTGGACCTAAGGATAATTTGGATTCTGGACACGAGATATGTTCTGGACTTAGAAGAGATTCTAGGTTCTGGACCTCAGGATAATTTGGGTTCTGGACCTGGGCTAAATTCTTGATTTGGAAGAGATTCTAGGTTCTGGACCTAAGGATAATTTAGATTCTGTACCAGAGCTAATTTCGGACTTAGAAGAGATTCTAGGTTAAGGACCTAAGGACAATTTGGGTTCTGGACCCGAGCTAAGTTATGGACTTAGAAGAGATTCTAGATTCTGGACCTATGGATAATTTTGGTTCTGAACCCAAGTTATGTTCTTGACTTAGAAGAGATTCTAGGATCTCGACCTAAGGATAATTTGGATTCTGGACTCAAGCTAAGTTCTGCACTTATAAGAGATTCTAGGTTTTGGACATAAGGATAATTTGGGTTCTGGACCCGAGCTAAGTTTCGGACTTAGAAGAGATTCTAGGTTCTGGACCTAAGGATAATTTGGGTTCTGGACCCGAGCTAAGTTATGGACTTTGAAGAGATTCTAGATTTTGGACCTAAGGATAATTTGGGTTCTTGATTCGAGTTATGTTCTGGACTTTGAAGAGATTCTAGGTTCTGGACCTAAGGATAATTTGGGTTCTGGACCCGAGCTAAGTTCTGGACTTAGAAGAGATTCTAGGTTTTGGACCTAAGGATAATTTGGGTTCTGGACCCGAGCTAAGTTCTGGACTAAGAAGAGATTCTAGGTTCTGGACCTAAGGAAAATTTGGTTTCTGGACCCGAGGTATGTTCTGGACTTAGAAGAAATTTTAGGTTCTAGACCTAAGAAAAATTTGGATTCTGGACCCGAGCTAATTTCTGGACTTAAAAGAGATTTTAGGTTTTGGACATAAGGATAATTTGGTTTCTGGACCCGAGCTAAGTTCTGGACTGAGAAGAGATTCTAGGTTATGGACCTAAAAATAATTTGGGTTCTGGACCCGAGCTAAGTTCTGGATTCAAAAGAGATTCTAGGTTCTGGGCCTAAGGATAATTTTGGTTCTAGACCCGAGCTAAGTTCTGGACTCAGTAGAGATTCTAGGTTCTAGAGCTAAGGATAATTTGTTTTCTGGACCCGGGTTAAGTTCCAGACTTAAAAGAGATTCTAGGTTTTGGACCTAAGGATAATTTGGGTTCTGAACCCGGGCTAAGTTCTGGACTTAGAATAGATTCTGGGTTCTGGACCTAAGGATAATTTGGATTCTAGACACGAGCTAAGTTCTGGACTTAGAAGAGATTCTAGGTTCTGGACCTCAGGATAATTTGGGTTCTGGACCTGGGCTAAATTCTGGATTTGGAAGATATTCTAGGTTCTAGACCTAAGGATAATTTAGATTCTGGACCTGAGCTAATTTCGGACTTAGAAGAGATTCTAGGTTCAGGACCTAAGGATAATTTGGGTTCTGGACCCGAGCTAAGTTATGGACTTAGAAGAGATTCTAGATTCTGGACCTATGGATAATTTGTGTTCTGGACCCAAGTTATGTTCTTGACTTAGAAGAGATTCTAGGATCTCGACCTAAGGATAATTTGGATTCTGGGCTCGAGCTAAGTTCTGCACTTATAAGAGATTCTAGGTTCTGGACATAAGGATAATTTGGGTTCTGGACCCGAGCTAAGTTTCGGACTTAGAAGAGATTCTAGGTTCTGGACCTAAGGATAATTTGGGTTCTGGACCCGAGCTAAGTTATGGACTTTGAAGAGAATCTAGGTTCTGGACCTAAGGATAATTTGGATTCTGGACACAAGCTAAGTTCTGGACTTAGAAGAGATTCTAGGTTCTGGACCTCAGGATAATTTGGGTTCTGGACCTGGTCTAAATTCTGGATTTGGAAGAGATTCTAGGTTTTGGACCTAAGGATAATTTAGATTCTGGACCTGAGCTAATTTCAGACTTAGAAAAGATTCTAGGCCTAAGGACAATTTGGGTTCTGGACCCGAGCTATGTTATGGACTTAGAAGAGATTCTAGATTCTGGACCTATGGATAATTTGGGTTCTGGACCCAAGTTATGTTCTTGACTTAGAAGAGATTCTAGGATCTCGACCTAAGGATAATTTGGGTTCTGGACCCGAGCTAAGTTATGGACTTAGAAGAGATTCTAGATTTTGGACCTAAGGATAATTTGGGTTCTTGACCCGAGTTATGTTCTGGACTTTGAAGAGAATCTAGGTTCTGGACCTAAGGATAATTTGGGTTCTGGACCCGAGCTAAGTTGTGGACTTAGAAGAGATTCTAGGTTCTGGACCTAAGGATAATTTGTGTTCTGGACCCGAGGTAAGTTCTGGACTTAGAAGAGATTCTAGGTTCTGGACCTAAGGATAATTTGGATTCTGGACACAAGCTAAGTTCTGGACTTAGAAGAGATTCTAAGTTCTGGACCTCAGGATAATTTGGGTTCTGGACCTGATCTAAATTCTGGATTTGGAAAAGATTCTAGGTTTTGGACCTAAGGATAATTTAGATTCTGGACCTGAGCTAATTTCAGACTTAGAAAAGATTCTAGGTTCAGGACCTAAGGACAATTTGGGTTCTGGACCCGAGCTAAGTTATGGACTTAGAAGAGATTCTAGATTCTGGACCTATGGATAATTTGGGTTCTGGACCCAAGTTATGTTCTTGACTTAGAATAGATTCTAGGATCTCGACCTAAGGATAATTTGGGTTCTGGACCCGAGCTAAGTTATGGACTTAGAAGAGATTCTAGATTTTGGACCTAAGGATAATTTGGGTTCTTGACCCGAGTTATGTTCTGGACTTTGAAGAGAATCTAGGTTCTGGACCTAAGGACAATTTGGGTTCTGGACCCGAGCTAAGTTGTGGACTTAGAAGAGATTCTAGGTTCTGAACCTAAGAATAATTTGGGTTCTGGACCTGAGCTAAGTTCTGGACTTAGAAGAGATTCTAGGTTCTTGACCTAAGGATAATTTGGGTTCTGGACCCGAGCTAAGTTCTGGACTTAGAAGAGATTCTAGGTTCTGGACCTATGGTTAATTTGGGTTCTGGACCCGAGGTAAGTTCTGGACTTAGAAGAGATTCTAGGTTCTGGACCTAAGGATAATTTGGGTTCTGGACCCGAGCTAATTTCGGACTTAGAAGAGATTCTAAGTCTTGGACCTAAGGATAATTTGGTTTCTGGACCGGAGCTAAGTTCTGGACTTAGAAGAGATTCTAGGTTCTGGACCTAAGGATAATTTGGGTTCTGGACCTGAGCTAAGTTATGGACTTAGAAGAGATTCTAGATTTTGGACCTAGGGATAATTTGGGTTCTTGACCCGAGTTATGTTCTGGACTTTGAAGAGAATCTAGGTTCTGGACCTAAGGATAATTTGGGTTCTGGACCCGAGCTAAGTTGTGGACTTAGAAGAGATTCTAGGTTCTGAACCTAAGAATAATTTGGGTTCTGGACCTGAGCTAAGTTCTGGACTTAGAAGAGATTCTATGTTCTTGACCTAAGGATAATTTGGGTTCTGGACCCGAGCTAAGTTCTGGACTTAGAAGAGATTCTAGGTTCTGGACCTAAGGATAATTTGGGTTCTGGACCCGAGGTATGTTCTGGACTTAGAAGAGATTCTAGGTTCTGGACCTAAGGATAATTTGGGTTCTGGACCCGAGCTAATTTCGGACTTAGAAGAGATTCTAGGTCTTGGACCTAAGGATAATTTGGTTTCTGGACCGGAGCTAAGTTCTGGACTTAGAAGAGATTCTAGGTTCTGGACCTAAGGATAATTTGGGTTCTGGACCCGAGCTAAGTTGTGGACTTAGAAGAGATTCTAGGTTCTGAACCTAAGGATAATTTGGGTTCTGGACCTGAGCTAAGTTCTGGACTTAGAAGAGATTCTAGGTTCTTGACCTAAGGATAATTTGGGTTCTGGACCATAGTTATGTTCTAGACTTTGAAGAGAATCTAGGTTCTGGACCTAAGGATAATTTGGATTCTGGACACAAGCTAAGTTCTGGACTTAGAAGAGATTCTAGGTTCTGGACCTCAGGATAATTTGGGTTCTGGACCTGGTCTAAATTCTGGATTTGGAAGAGATTCTAGGTTTTGGACCTAAGGATAATTTAGATTCTGGACCTGAGCTAATTTCGGACTTAGAAAAGATTCTAGGTTCAGGACCTAAGGACAATTTGGTTTCTGGACCCGAGCTATGTTATGGACTTAGAAGAGATTCTAGATTCTGGACCTATGGATAATTTGGGTTCTGGACCCAAGTTATGTTCTTGACTTAGAAGAGATTCTAGGATCTCGACCTAAGGATAATTTGGGTTCTGGACCCGAGCTAAGTTATGGACTTAGAAGAGATTCTAGATTTTGGACCTAAGGATAATTTGGGTTCTTGACCCGAGTTATGTTCTGGACTTTGAAGATAATCTAGGTTCTGGACCTAAGGATAATTTGGGTTCTGGACCCGAGCTAAGTTGTGGACTTAGAAGAGATTCTAGGTTCTGAACCTAAGAATAATTTTGGTTCTGGACCTGAGCTAAGTTCTGGACTTAGAAGAGATTCTAGGTTCTAGACCTAAGGATAATTTGGGTTCTGGACCCGAGCTAAGTTCTGGACTTAGAAGAGATTCTAGGTTCTGGACCTAAGGATAATTTGGGTTCTGGACCCGAGGTAAGTTCTGGACTTAGAAGAGATTCTAGGTTCTGGACCTAAGAATAATTTGGGTTCTGGACCCGAGCTAATTTCGGACTTAGAAGAGATTCTAGGTCTTGGACCTAAGGATAATTTGGTTTCTGGACCGGAGCTAAGTTCTGGACTTAGAAGAGATTCTAGGTTCTGGACCTAAGGATAATTTGGGTTCTGGACCCGAGCTAAGTTATGGACTTAGAAGAGATTCTAGATTTTGGACCTAAGGATAATTTGGGTTCTTGACCCGAGTTATGTTCTGGACTTTGAAGAGAATCTAGGTTCTGGACCTAAGGATAATTTGGGTTCTGGACCCGAGCTAAGTTGTGGACTTAGAAGAGATTCTAGGTTCTGAACCTAAGGATAATTTGGGTTCTGGACCTGAGCTAAGTTCTGGACTTAGAAGAGATTCTAGGTTCTTGACCTAAGGATAATTTGGGTTCTGGACCCGAGTTATGTTCTGGACTTTGAAGAGAATCTAGGTTCTGGACCTAAGTATAATTTGGATTCTGGACACAAGCTATGTTCTGGACTTAGAAGAGATTCTAGGTTCTGGACCTCAGGATAATTTGGGTTATGGACCTGGGCTAAATTCTGGATTTGGAAGAGATTCTAGGTTCTGGACCTAAGGATAATTTAGATTCTGGACCTGAGCTAATTTCGGACTTAGAAGAGATTCTAGGTTCAGGACCTAAGGACAATTTGGGTTCTGGACCCGAGCTAAGTTATGGACTTAGAAGAGATTCTAGATTCTGGACCTATGGATAATTTTGGTTCTGGACCCAAGTTATGTTCTTGACTTAGAAGAGATTCTAGGATATCGACCTAAGGATAATTTTGATTCTGGACCCGAGCTAAGTTCTGCACTTATAAGAGATTCTAGGTTCTGGACATAAGGATAATTTGGGTTCTGGACCCGAGCTATGTTTCGAACTTAGAAGAGATTCTAGGTTCTGGACCTAAGGATAATTTGGGTTCTGGACCCGAGCTAAGTTATGGACTTAGAAGAGATTCTAGATTTTGGACCTAAGGATAATTTGGGTTCTTGACCCCAGTTATGTTCTGGACTTTAAAGAGAATCTAGGTTCTGGAGCTAAGGATAATTTGGGTTCTGGACCCGAGCTAAGTTGTGGACTTAGAAGAGATTCTAGGTTCTGGACCTAAGGATAATTTGGGTTCTAGACCTGAGCTAAGTTCTGGACTTAGAAGAGATTCTAGGTTATGGACCTAAGAATAATTTGGGTTCTGGACCCGAGCTAAGTTCTGGACTCAAAACAGATTCTAGGTTCTTGACCTAAGGATAATTTCGGTTCTAGACCCGAGATAAGTTCTGGACTCAGTAGAGATTCTAGGTTCTAGAGCTAAGGATAATTTGTTTTCTGGACCCGGGTTAAGTTCGAGACTTAAAAGAGATTCTAGGTTCTGGACCTATGGATAATTTGGGTTCTGAACCCGGGCTAAGTTCTGGACTTAGAATAGATTCTAGGTTCTGGACCTAAGGATAATTTGGATTCTGGACACGAGCTATGTTCTGGACTTAGAAGAGATTCTAGGTTCTGGACCTCAGGATAATTTGGGTTCTCGACCTGGGCTAAATTCTGGATTTGGAAGAAATTCTAGGTTCTGGACCTAAGGATAATTTAGATTCTGTACGTGAGCTAATTTCGGACTTAGAAGAGATTCTAGGTTCTGGAACTAATAACAATTTGGGTTCTGGACCTTAGCTAAGTTATGGACTTAGAAGAGATTCTAGATTCTGGACCTATGGATAATTTGGGTTCTGGACCCAAGTTATGTTCTTGACTTAGAAGAGATTCTAGGATCTCGACCTAAGGATAATTTGGATTCTGGACCCGAGCTAAGTTCTGCACTTATAAGAGATTCTAGGTTTTGGACATAAGGATAATTTGGGTTCTGGACCCGAGCTAAGTTTCGGACTTAGAAGAGATTCTAGGTTCTGGACCTAAGGATAATTTGGGTTCTGGACCCGAGCTAAGTTATGGATTCAAAAGAGATTCTACGTTCTGGACCTAGGGATAATTTTGGTTCTAATCCCGAGCTAAGTTATGGACTCAGTAGAGATTCTAGGTTCTAGAGCTAAGGATAATTTGTTTTCTGGACCCGGGTTAAGTTCGAGACTTAAAAGAGATTCTAGGTTCTGGACCTAAGGATAATTTGGGTTCTGAACCCGGGCTAAGTTCTGGACTTAGAATAGATTCTGGGTTTTGGACCTAAGGATAATTTGGATTCTGGACACGAGCTAAGTTCTGGACTTAGAAGAGATTCTAGGTTCTGGACCTCAGGATAATTTGGGTTCTGGACCTGGGCTAAATTCTGGATTTGGAAGAGATTCTAGGTTCTGGACCTAAGGATAATTTAGATTCTGGACCTGAGCTAATTTCGGACTTAGAAGAGATTCTAGGTTCAGGACCTAAGGACAATTTGGGTTCTGGACCCGAGCTAAGTTATGGACTTAGAAGAGATTCTAGATTCTGGACCAATGGATAATTTGGGTTCTGGACCCAAGTTATGTTCTTGACTTAGAAGAGATTCTAGGATCTCGACCTAAGGATAATTTGGGTTCTGGACCCGAGCTAAGTTATGGACTTAGAAGAGATTCTAGATTTTGGACCTAAGGATAATTTGGGTTCTTGACCCGAGTTATGTTCTGGACTTTGAAGAGAATCTAGGTTCTGGACCTAAGGATAATTTGGGTTCTGGACCCGAGCTAAGTTGTGGACTTAGAAGAGATTCTAGGTTCTGAACCTAAGGATAATTTGGGTTCTGGACCTGAGCTAAGTTCTTGACATAGAAGAGATTCTAGGTTCTTGACCTAAGGATAATTTGGGTTCTGGACCCGAGCTAAGTTCTGGACTTAGAAGAGATTCTAGGTTCTGGACCTAAGGATAATTTGGGTTCTGGACCCGAGGTATGTTCTGGACTTAGAAGAGATTCTAGGTTCTGGACCTAAGGATAATTTGGGTTTTGGACCCGAGCTAATTTCGGACTTAGAAGAGATTCTAGGTTCTGGACCTAAGGATAATTTGGTTTCTGGACCGGAGCTAAGTTCTGGACTTAGAAGAGATTCTAGGTTCTGGACCTAAGGATAATTTGGGTTCTGGACCCGAGCTAAGTTATGGACTTAGAAGAGATTCTAGATTTTGGACCTAAGGATAACTTGGGTTCTTGACCCGAGTTATGTTCTGGACTTTGAAGAGAATCTAGGTTCTGGACCTAAGGATAATTTGGGTTCTGGACCCGAGCTAAGTTGTGGACTTAGAAGAGATTCTAGGTTCTGAACCTAAGGATAATTTGGGTTCTGGACCTGAGCTAAGTTCTTGACTTAGAAGAGATTCTAGGTTCTTGACCTAAGGATAATTTGGGTTCTTGACCCGAGTTATGTTCTGGACTTTGAAGAGAATCTAGGTTCTTGACCTAAGGATAATTTGGATTCTGGACACAAGCTAAGTTCTGGACTTAGAAGAGATTCTAGGTTCTGGACCTCAGGATAATTTGGGTTCTGGACCTGGGCTAAATTCTGGATTTGGAAGAGATTCTAGGTTCTGGACCTAAGGATAATTTAGATTCTGGACCTGAGCTAATTTCGGACTTAGAAGAGATTCTAGGTTCAGGACCTAAGGACAATTTGGGTTCTGGACCCGAGCTAGGTTATGGACTTAGAAGAGATTCTAGATTCTAGACCTATGGATAATTTGGGTTCTGGACCCAAGTTATGTTCTTGATTTAGAATAGATTCTAGGATATCGACCTAAGGATAATTTGGATTCTGGACCCGAGCTAAGTTCTGCACTTATTAGAGATTCTAGGTTCTAGACATAAGGATAATTTGGGTTCTGGACCCGAGCTAAATTTCTGGACTTAGAAGAGATTCTAGGTTCTGGACCTAAGGATAATTTGGGTTCTGGACCCGAGCTAAGTTATGGACTTAGAAGAGATTCTAGATTTTGGACCTAAGGATAACTTGGGTTCTTGACCCGAGTTATGTTCTGGACTTTGAAGAGAATCTAGGTTCTGGACCTAAGGATAATTTGGGTTCTGGACCCGAGCTATGTTGTGGACTTAGAAGAGATTCTAGGTTCTGAACCTAAGGATAATTTGGGTTCTGGACCTGAGCTAAGTTCTTGACTTAGAAGAGATTCTAGGTTCTTGACCTAAGGATAATTTGGGTTCTTGACCCGAGTTATGTTCTGGACTTTGAAGAGAATCTAGGTTCTTGACCTAAGGATAATTTGGATTCTGGACACAAGCTATGTTCTGGACTTAGAAGAGATTCTAGGTTCTGGACCTCAGGATAATTTGGGTTCTGGACCTGGGCTAAATTCTGGATTTGGAAGAGATTCTAGGTTCTGGACCTAAGGATAATTTAGATTCTGGACCTGAGCTAATTTCGGACTTAGAAGAGATTCTAGGTTCAGGACCTAAGGACAATTTGGGTTCTGGACCCGAGCTAGGTTATGGACTTAGAAGAGATTATAGATTCTAGACCTATGGATAATTTGGGTTCTGGACCCAAGTTATGTTCTTGACTTAGAATAGATTCTAGGATATCGACCTAAGGATAATTTGGATTCTGGACCCGAGCTAAGTTCTGCACTTATTAGAGATTCTAGGTTCTAGACATAAGGATAATTTGGGTTCTGGACCCGAGCTAAGTTTCGGACTTAGAAGAGATTCTAGGTTCTGGACCTAAGGATAAATTGGGTTCTGGACCCGAGCTAAGTTATGGACTTAGAAGAGATTCTAGATTTTGGACCTAAGGATAATTTGGGTTCTTGACCCGAGTTATGTTCTGGACTTTGAAGAGAATCTAGGTTCTGGACCTAAGGATAATTTGGGTTCTGGACCCGAGCTAAGTTGTGGACTTAGAAGAGATTCTAGGTTCTGGACCTAAGGATAATTTGGGTTCTGGACCTGAGCTAAGTTCTGGACTTAGAAGAGATTCTAGGTTATGGACCTAAGAATAATTTGGGTTCTGGACCCGAGCTAAGTTCTGGACTCAAAACAGATTCTAGGTTCTGGACCTAAGGATAATTTTGGTTCTAGACCAGAGCTAAGTTCTGGACTCAGTAGAGATTCTAGGTTCTAGAGCTAAGGATAATTTGTTTTCTGGACCCGGGTTAAGTTCGAGACTTAAAAGAGATTCTAGGTTCTGGACCTAAGGATAATTTGGGTTCTGAACCCGGGCTAAGTTCTGGACTTAGAATAGATTCTAGGTTTCGGGACCTAAGGATAATTTGGATTCTGGACACGAGCTATGTTCTGGACTTAGAACAGATTCTAGGTTCTGGACCTCAGGATAATTTGGGTTCTGGACATGGGCTAAATTCTGGATTTGGAAGAGATTCTAGGTTCTGGACCTAAGGATAATTTAGATTCTGTACCTGAGCTAATTTCGGACTTAGAAGAGATTCTAGGTTCAGGACCTAAGGACAATTTGGGTTCTGGACCCGAGCTAAGTTATGGACTTAGAAGAGATTCTAGATTCTGGACCTATGGATAATTTGGGTTCTGGACCCAAGTTATGTTCTTGACTTAGAAGAGATTCTAGGATCTCGACCTAAGGATAATTTGGGTTCTGGACCCGAGCTAAGTTATGGACTTAGAAGAGATTCTAGATTTTGGACCTAAGGATATTTGGGTTCTTGACCCGAGTTATGTTCTGGACTTTGAAGAGAATCTAGGTTCTGGACCTAAAGATAATTTGGGTTCTGGACCCGAGCTAAGTTGTGGAGTTAGAAGAGATTCTAGGTTCTGAACCTAAGGATAATTTGGGTTCTGGACCTGAGCTATGTTCTGGACTTAGAAGAGATTCTAGGTTCTTGACCTAAGGATAATTTGGGTTCTGGACCCGAGCTAAGTTCAGGACTTAGAAGAGATTCTAGGTTCTGGACCTAAGGATAATTTGGGTTCTGGACCCGAGGTAAGTTCTGGACTTAGAAGAGATTCTAAGTTCTGGACCTAAGGATAATTTGGGTTCTGGACCCGAGCTAATTTCGGACTTAGAAGAGATTCTAGGTTCTGGACCTAAGGATAATTTGGTTTCTGGACCGGAGCTAAGTTCTCGACTTAGAAGAGATTCTAAGTTCTGGACCTAAGGATAATTTGGGTTCTGGACCCGAGCTAAGTTATGGACTTAGAAGAGATTCTAGATTTTGGACCTAAGGATAATTTGGGTTCTTGACCCGAGTTATGTTCTGAACTTTGAAGAGAATCTAGGTTCTGGACCTAAGGATAATTTGGGTTCTGGACCCGAGCTAAGTTGTGGACTTAGAAGAGATTCTAGGTTCTGAACCTAAGGATAATTTGGGTTCTGGACCTGAGCTAAGTTCTGGACTTAGAAGAGATTCTAGGTTCTTGACCTAAGGATAATTTGGGTTCTGGACCCGAGTTATGTTCTGGACTTTGAAGAGAATCTAGGTTCTGGACCTAAGGATAATTTGGATTCTGGACACAAGCTAAGTTCTGGACTTAGAAGAGATTCTAGGTTCTGGACCTCAAGATAATTTGGGTTCTGGACCTGGGCTAAATTCTGGATTTGGAAGAGATTCTAGGTTCTGGACCTAAGGATAATTTAGATTCTGGACCTGAGCTAATTTCGGACTTAGAAGAGATTCTAACTTCAGGACCTAAGGACAATTTGGGTTCTGGACCCGAGCTAAGTTATGGACTTAGAAGAGATTCTAGATTCTAGACCTATGGATAATTTGGGTTCTGGACCCAAGTTATGTTCTTGACTTAGAAGAGATTCTAGGATATCGACCTAAGGATAATTTGGATTCTGGACCCGAGCTAAGTTCTGCACTTATAAGAGATTCTAGGTTCTGGACATAAGGATAATTTGGGTTCTGGACCCGAGCTAAGTTTCGGACTTAGAAGAGATTCTAGGTTCTTGACCTAAGGATAAATTGGGTTCTGGACCCGAGCTAAGTTATGGACTTAGAAGAGATTCTAGATTTTGGACCTAAGGATAATTTGGGTTCTTGACCCGAGTTATGTTCTGGACTTTGAAGAGAATCTAGGTTCTGGACCTAAGGATAATTTGGGTTCTGGACCCGAGCTAAGTTGTGGACTTAGAAGAGATTCTAGGTTCTGGACCTAAGGATAATTTGGGTTCTGGACCTGAGCTAAGTTCTGGACTTAGAAGAGATTCTAGGTTATGGACCTAAGAATAATTTGGGTTCTGGACCCGAGCTAAGTTCTGGACTCAAAACAGATTCTAGGTTCTGGACCTAAGGATAATTTTGGTTCTAGACCCGAGCTAAGTTCTGGACTCAGTAGAGATTCTAGGTTCTAGAGCTAAGGATAATTTGTTTTGTGGACCCGGGTTAAGTTCGAGACTTAAAAGAGATTCTAGGTTCTGGACCTAAGGATAATTTGGGTTCTGAACCCGGGCTAAATTCTGGACTTAGAATAGATTCTAGTTTCTGGACCTAAGGATAATTTGGATTCTGGACACGAGCTATGTTCTGGACTTAGAAGAGATTCTAGGTTCTGGACCTCAGGATAATTTGGGTTCTGGACCTGGGCTAAAATCTGGATTTGGAAGAGATTCTAGGTTCTGAACCTAAGCATAATTTAGATTCTGTACCTGAGCTAATTTCGGACTTAGAAGAGATTCTAGGTTCAGGACCTAAGGACAATTTGGGTTCTGGACCTGAGCTAAGTTATGGACTTAGAAGAGATTCTAGATTCTGGACCTATGGATAATTTGGGTTCTGGACCCAAGTTATGTTCTTGACTTAGAAGAGATTCTAGGATCTCTACCTAAGGATAATTTGGATTCTGGACCCGAGCTAAGTTCTGCACTTATAAGAGAATCTAGGTTTTGGACATAAGGATAATTTGGGTTCTGGACCCGAGCTAAGTTTCGGACTTAGAAGAGATTCTAGGTTCTGGACCTAAGGATAATTTGGGTTCTGGACCCGAGCTAAGTTATGGACTTTGAAGAGATTCTAGATTTTGGACCTAAGGATAATTTGGGTTCTTGACTCGAGTTATGTTCTGGACTTTGAAGAGATTCTAGGTTCTGGACCTAAGGATAATTTGGGTTCTGGACCCGAGCTAAGTTCTGGACTTAGAAGAGATTCTAGGTTTTGGACCTAAGGATAATTTGGGTTCTGGACCCGAGCTAAGTTCTGGACTAAGAAGAGATTCTAGGTTCTGGACCTAAGGATAATTTGGGTTCTGGACCCGAGCTAAGTTCTGGACTAAGAAGAGATTCTAGGTTCTGGACCTAAGGAAAATTTGGGTTCTGGACCCGAGGTATGTTCTGGACTTAGAAGAAATTTTAGGTTCTAGACCTAAGAAAAATTTGGATTCTGGACCCGAGCTAATTTCTGGACTTAAAAGAGATTTTAGGTTTTGGACATAAGGATAATTTGGGTTCTGGACCCGAGCTAAGTTCTGGACTGAGAAGAGATTCTAGGTTATGGACCTAAGAATAATTTGGGTTCTGGACCCGAGCTAAGTTCTGGATTCAAAAGAGATTCTAGGTTCTGGACCTAGGGATAATTTTGGTTCTAGTCCCGAGCTAAGTTCTGGACTCAGTAGAGATTCTAGGTTCTAGAGCTAAGGATAATTTGTTTTCTGGACCCGGGTTAAGTTCGAGACTTAAAAGAGATTCTAGGTTCTGGACCTAAGGATAATTTGGGTTCTGAACCCGGGCTATGTTCTGGACTTAGAATAGATTCTGGGTTCTGGACCTAAGGATAATTTGGATTCTGGACACGAGCTAAGTTCTGGACTTAGAAGAGATTCTAGGTTCTGGACCTCAGGATAATTTGGGTTCTGAACCTGGGCTAAATTCTGGATTTGGAAGAGATTCTAGGTTCTGGACCTAAGGATAATTTAGATTCTGGACCTGAGCTAATTTCGGACTTAGAAGAGATTCTAGGTTCAGGACCTAAGGACAATTTGGGTTCTGGACCCGAGCTAAGTTATGGACTTAGAAGAGATTCTAGATTCTGGACCTATGGATAATTTGGGTTCTGGACCCAAGTTATGTTCTTGACTTAGAAGAGATTCTAGGATATCGACCTAAGGATAATTTGGATTCTGGACCCGATCTAAGTTCTCCACTTATAAGAGATTCTAGGTTCTGGACATAAGGATAATTTGGGTTCTGGACCCGAGCTAAGTTTCGGACTTAGAAGAGATTCTAGGTTCTGGACCTAAGGATAATTTGGGTTCTGGACCCGAGCTAAGTTATGGACTTAGAAGAGATTCTAGATTTTGGACCTAAGGATAATTTGGGTTCTTGACCCGAGTTATGTTATGGACTTTGAAGAGAATCTAGGTTCTGGACCTAAGGATAATTTGGGTTCTGGACCCGAGCTAAGTTCTGGACTTAGAAGAGATTCTAGGTTCTGGACCTAAGGATAATTTGGGTTCTGGACCTGAGCTAAGTTCTGGACTTAGAAGAGATTCTAGGTTCTGGAGCTAAGAATAATTTGGGTTCTGGACCCAAGCTAAGTTCTGGACTTAGAAGAGATTCTAGGTTCTGGACCTAAGGATAATTTGGTTTCTGGACCCGAGTTATGTTCTGGACTTAGAAGAGATTCTAGGTTCTAGACCTAAGGATAATTTGGGTTCTGGACCCGAGCTAAATTCTTGACTTAGTAGAGATTCTTGGTTTTGGACCTATGGATAATTTGGGTTTTGGACCCGAGCTAAGTTCTGGATTGAGAAGAGATTCTAGGTTCTGGACCTAAGAATAATTTGGGTTCTGGTCCTGAGCTATGTTCTGGGCTCAGAATAGATTCTAGGTTCTGGCCCTAAGGATAATTTGGGTTCTGAACCCAAGCTAAGTTCTGGACTCAGTAGAGATTCTAGGTTCTGGACCTAAGGATAATTTTTGTTCTGGACCCGGGTTAAGTTCTAGACTTAAAAGAGATTCTAGATTCTGGACCTAAGAATAATTTGGGTTCTGGACCCGGGCTAAGATCTGGACTTAGAATAGATTCTAGGTTCTGGAGCTAAGGATAATTTGGATTCTAGACCCGAGTTAAGTTTTGGACTTATTCTAGGTTCTGGACCTCAAGAAAATTTGGGTTCTTGACCCGAGCTAAGTTCTGGACTTATAAGAGATTTTAGGTTCTAGACCTCAGGAAAATTTGGGTTCTGGACCCGAGCTATGTTCTAGACTTAGAAGAGATTTTAGGTTCTGGACCTAAGAAAAATTTGTGTTCTAGACCCGAGCTAATTTTTGGACTTAAAAGAGATTTTAGGTTTTGGTCCTAAGGAAAATTTGGGTTCTGGACCCGAGCTAAGTTCTGGACTTAGAAGAGATTCTAGGTTCTAGGCCTAAGGATAATTTGTTTTCTAGACCCTAGCAAATAAAGATTTAATTAGCTACAAAAAATAATTTTTTGGTTGAAAAAAATTTGGCTAATTTTTATGCACATGTCTTCTCCTTGCCCCCTGCATTTAAAAATATTTATATACACGCAAGTATTTAAATGATTAAATTGAATGATTGAATTTACTGTTTATTTACTGTGTGGTCACTGTTTATGCACTATTTACTATTAATAAATAGTAAATTACTATTTGTAAATAGTAGTTTACTATTCATAAATAGTAATATACTATTTATAAATAGTAATTTACTATTCCTCAATAGTAAAATTTATTATTCATCAATAGTAAATTTTACTTTTTGAATTTTGTTTTTTTCTTTGCTGTGTCTCTATATAAACGAACGAATTGCTTCATTTTATTCACAACAAAATCCTTAATTTCTTTCATTACTGTAATTCTTTCAAATTTAGCATATAGTTTTGAAAAAAATGCATGCTTCAAGATCAGGGACTCATTCTAATGCCGAGTTATTGGAGTTTATTCGGCATCATGAAGATGGAAATATAGATCTACTAGCCGGGATGCCGCTTCACCGTAGTTCAAACCAAAAGAGCATGGTAATTTTCTCTTCTTTTCTTTTTTTTTTCCTTTTTTTTTGTCTTTCTGTTATTTATTTATTTCTATTTTATTTTCTTTCTCATTTTTTTACATATATTTTTATGCTTTTTTATGTTGTTTGTATTTATTTTTGTATTTATATTTATATTTTATTATTTTTTAGAATGTTTAGGAAAAATATATTAATTTAAGCAGATATAATAATATGTACTTACCATGTATTAACTTACCTTGCTCCGTGTTAGCATGATCATTGCGTTGTTCGGGCCGGAGGGTGTATCTACAAAGCCCGACAATTGTATGACGTAGCGCCTTCTCGGGTAAGGTGGATTATCCGATATTGCGGCTTTGAGAGCTTTATTTTACAATTGCCATATGAGGAGTATCTGATAGATCGGAGCATAGTCCAGGCACTTGCAGAACGATGGTTGGACACAACTCATACTTTCCACTTGCCCATTGGAGAGATGACAATTGGTCTGGTCGATTTTATTGCTATAACCGGCCTTCAATATGATTAAAATTTTTCCTCCCATTATGTGTTGTTTTTAGTCTTATTTATAGAAAATTTCGATAATTAATCTTAATTATTTAAGAAAATTATCATTAATTAGGAAAAGGAAACCAAAACCAAATAGAATTTGGTTTCGAAAAAAATTGCGTCGGAAAAAATTTTACTGGAGAAAACTTTGACGGGCTGCAAGAGCTGGGAGCTTGGCATGGAAAATTGCGAGAATTGGCGTGCTGGGCATTTCGCTCGCAGGACTTTCCTACAGGCGAAATGGCCCACGGCTATTTCGTCCAACACTATTTTTCGGCGACGAATTTTTTTGTTGTCGATTTTTTCGTCGCGGATTTTTATTTTTATTATTTTATTAATTTTTATTTTTAATTATTAAAAATTTTAAAAAATAAATATTAAAATAAATATTATTTAATTAAGATAACACAAAAATTATTTTGGACTAATTAAAATATATTGGACCGGACTGGGTTAAAAATTAAGGGTCTACACTAACTTCCAAGGCTTTGTAAGGCAATTTATGGAAGAAGGGTTTGGTGGAAATGCCTTTGACGCTAAGCATATAAAGGAGAAGCAACCCATAAATTTAATCCAAGTATATGGGCCTATTATTTAATATGTATTAAGGCCCACTAGTTATGCTTATTTAAAAAGTAAGGGACCTGTCTGTTTTGTGTCAAATTAGAACTTTATTTAGTTTATTAGTTCTTAAAATTTGATTAGCCAACCAAATGCTACTTAGTAAAACTAATTAAGGTTTAGCTATTTATATCTCATTTAGGGTTGTAAGACAAAAAGTTTTGGTGATCATATTATTCAATTATTTTGGCTTGGCCGAATTTCATCAAGAGAGGGTTCTCTTCTTCTTGTTGCATCAAGAATTGGAATCAACTTATCAAGGTAACACTTGTGGCATTCTTTCTAGTTCTTCTTTAATTCTATCCAATTATCTACGTTTCTAGTTGCATGTCAATTAGGGGTTTAGTAGGATAAACAACCATCTAGGGTTCTTGGTATACTGAATTTGTGTGTTGGGGTTTCAGATTCTTTATAATCTTGGGGTTCCGCATCATCTTCTTCCTTCCTTCCTTCTGTTTCAACATCTTAACCTTTCTTAGCCTCTACTTCTTTAGGAAGAGCTCTTCCATAGGGCTTTCCAGAGTGAGTATTCAACACTTCTTCTTCTTTATGTTAGGACCAAGTCCATTCTTCTTCCTTAGATTCTAATTCTTAATCATTGTCAGTTGAGTCCCAAAATTCATTCACGTCATAAAATGGTCAATTCCCTCTCACCCATAGCTAGCTCAATCTTGCCAAGAAGAGCTTCCTCTTTTGTGGTTTCTTCACCTATGTCTTGAAAAGATGATAAAAAAAACTTTTCATTCAATCCTTCCCCTATCAAGAAGGTTGCGAGAGAAGGTACCCTTCCAAACTTAGGCAAAGGGTTATTCTTTGTGCTAGTTTTATCAGGTCGGACAACTTACCACTATCAATAAGATCTTGAATCTCATGTCTTAACCTAACACACTTGTCATTTGATGGAATTGAACAAATTTGTTGGTGTCAAAGTTTGGTGGCAGTGGATTTGGTAAAGGCCAAGGGGCCAATGGTTGTAAAAGTCCTTTTTTTATAACTTGTTGAAACTCCAAGACAAATCTCTTCCCAGATATGAAAACTGTCTCCTATTCACTTGACCAATTGTTGCTGTTGTCCCAAGATGGCAACCAAGAGGGGGGGGGGGAGTGAATTGGTTTCCTCAAGGAATAATGGAAAATTAGAAACTCAACAAATAAAAAATGCGGAATAGAGAAATGGTTGAGTAGTGAATGAAAGAAAGAACACACAAGATTTATAGTGGTTCGGATTTTCTTCAATCCTACATCCACTTCCTTAACAACTTCTTAAGGTTTCACTAATCTTTGAAGTTTTACAAGCTCACTTCCAACTTTGGTGTTTTCACAAGTTCACACCTAACTTGACAAGTGTTTTACTAAGGCTTACACTCAAAGCCTTTTACAAGAGTTTTTCTAGGCTTACTCTCACAACCTTTACAAGAGTTTTACCAGGCTCACTCTCACAACCTAAGTGTTTTCCAAGCTCACACTCAAACTTATACAATGGTGTTTTCAATGCTTACACCTAACATTCATTACAATTCAAATGTAAGTTTGAGTAAAAGAAAATATGTTGCTTGGCTATAAAATCTTTGATTCTCTCTTCACATTACATCTTTTCTTAGAGTAGCAATGTATTTATAGCCAATGTGGTCTAACTAGCCGTTATAGATAGTGAGAATAAAGTCTTGGCAGTTTAGACCTTTTTCAGTAAATTGTTTAAAGCATTTCGCGGTCGTCCTTCATACAAGGATGGTCGCGCTTATGTCTCACGCGGTCGTCCTTGGTCAAGGAACAGTCGCTGCATTTAAATTTGCTTCAACGGTCAAATTTGAGTGCTCTGTTGCAGGAATCTTGCCCATGGTGTGGTTGTCGGGACGGTCGCGCATATGATAGGTGTGGTCGCCCTTTTTGAATGCTGAAGTGAGTTTATAACAGTCATCACACGTGGCATTCTCTGACTGAGCAAAATGAAAGTCCTCTTAAATATGAATTTCACGGTTGCTCTAGGTGACATCTAGCGGTCGAGTTGAGACACTCGCGTCGAACTTCTGGACTCACCTTAGGACGCGAACACTACTGTCAATTTAAGCAGATTTCTCTTGAATCATCAGAGCGGTCGCAGATATCAAAGGGCAGTCACTAAAGTGATAAGCAAGACCATATCCTTCACCGTTCTTGTCACTGCGAACCTTACTGTAATTTGGATGATTTGGGTTTCTTGTGTTGCGGTCATCCATGAATGTAGGACGGTCGCTCTTGTGTAAGTGCGGTCGCGACTGAGGTCGGGTTTCTGACCGCGAAACCTACTGTGATATAGTTTCATCCTTCAATTGAATGGGGCGGTCATTTCCATGTCTTATGCGACCGCTAAACATGCTTTGTTCAACTTTATTTGAAACAACCTAATCCTGCAACAAAGTTCTTCAAAAACATGTTAAATAAGTCATTCAATTTGAGTTGTCAAGGATCAAAATTGAGATCATTGTCTAACAATCTCCCCCATTTTGACTTTGATAATCAAATGGAATGATGATATAAATTAACAAGGATATAACTTAGATTGGCTCACAATCTTTCCTTATTCAAATTGCTCATGTGTTGAATTTTTATAAATTTGTTATAATGCTCCCCCTAAACATATGCATGAGTCATGTTTTATGTTAGAGTATAACTTGGTGCATTAGTAAAATATCATTTGATTATCTTGCATTAGTTAAAATATCATTTGATTATCTTGCATTAGTTAAACAATCATTCCAATCTTTTGGCTATCTTTTCTCCCCCAATGTCATAGGCAAAATGCATAAAAGAAAATATGTAAAGATAATAAACAACTTTGGGTATAACAATCAAAATGTTTAAAGATAGAGGGCAGTACAAAGATAATGTAAGATAGGAAAAAGAAAACAAGATAAAACAACAGAAAAAAATAAGAAAAAATAAACTAATCAGAATCTTCATCCTCATCTATCTCTTCTTCTTCTAAAGGAGCTTTTCCCTTATCAAGAGGAACATTAGAGATAGAGCTAGTGCTGATAGACTCTTCTTCTTCAGGGAGACTTTCTGTATGATCACTTATATCCCAATCCTCAAGATTGCATTGAGGCAAGTCCAGTTTGCCTTGCATGTCATAGAGATCATGATGCATGTGAGATATAAGGTCAATTCTCTTGTTCAAGTGATGGAATCTCTTGGAGACACTTTTCTTGAATCGAGAGAGTTTCCTGGAGAGAGATTTGATAGCTTTGAGAATGAGTTTTGTAGGGGATGAAGTAGTTTCCTGGGTAGGTTTAGATGAAGTAGTTTTTGGAGGTAGTTCAACAGCAACTTCCAAGGAGTCTCCTTCTTCTTCAATTGTGTATCTTGGTCTTTTGTTTTGTCTATCCACAATACCTCATTTGCCAAAGTAATACACATATGTACCCTCAATCTTCCTTACACAGCCAGCATGTTCTAGATAGTCAATGGTGATGGCACTAGAGGTAAGATTGAAAGGGTTTCTCAAGGTAGCTAAGTTGAGATCATTTAGTAAGTTCAGGTGCCTAGCTATTTATTTGTGAGGACAAGAAGAAAGTTCCAGTTCTTGTAACAGCATGATGATATAGAGTGTCAATCAAGAACTTGGTTGTGTTCATTTTGATGAATGGTGTAGGTGATGATCCTATGAAGCATCCAATGGGTAAGGGATTTGATGTGTCTAGCTTTTGACTCTTTTTCAAATGAGGTTTCCACAGAAATTTCTTGCCAAAAGGTAGAGAGTGTTTGGTTGGAGAAGGTTAAATCATTGTAGGAGGTTACTCCATCAACAGGAACGTCCCAGATTTTTCCAAAGTCTTCTAAAGTTAAGGCTTGGTATTGGTCAAATAACTTAAATCTAACCCCATACCACCCCATCGCAGAATTTGCACTCTTTTCAATCTGAAAAGACATGAGAAATTCCTTACTTAAACTAGAATAGCCTACCTCTTCAGGAAATATGAATTTCCTCCAGCCAAGAACATCAAGTAAACTTTCAATCTCATCTTTGATGTTGAGGGCAGAGAGAATCCCACCAAATAGAGATTTGGTTCTCTCAACTTTCTTTCTCTTCAGCATGGCATATCTCACATCTTCTTCAGAGGTTTGGTGGTGAGGTTTGTGAATTTTCTCACCTCTTCTAGATTGTGGAGGAGATGGAGGAACATTTGTTGGTTCTCTTATGATGATTCCTGAAGGTTTCTTTCCCTTCCCTTTCCCTTTGGAGGTTATTTTCTTTTTGGGAGCCATTAGGGTTGAAGAACAGGAAGAAAACTGGAAAAGAGAGAGTGTTTTGAGAAGGAGATGATCTTGAGAGGATTTTAGAGATTTGGAGGGAAGTTTGTATGTTATAAGAAGTAAAATATCCAAGAAACTGATGTATAATGCTCTTAAATAGAAGAAATTAAGAAAATAGCCGTTTATGACTGTTGAGAGTTAAGAAACGCGACCTGTCATACAACCAACGGTTACAAAATTTCGAGCAGAGTGTACAGAGTGCGGTCACCTATTTGTATAGGTGCGATCGTGAAATACACTGAAACGACCATCAACAAGATTAGTGCGCTCTCGGGTGCAGAGAAAGTCTGTAATGGTCGAAACTGTTCAAATTATTACGACCGCGCACAAGGTTTCTCGACCGCGCACAGAGGTATTAATTTAGATGAATCTGGCTGGCAAGAGAGCGATCGCTAAAGGCATTGGAGTGAACGCGAGTGACAAAAAAAAATGAAAGAGACAAAAAAGATGAAGGATTTTTATAATTTTAGGCAAAAAGTTTATACATTGTGATGTTTAAAAATTTTATTGATAGGTAATCTTTTATTAATTCAGAGTAGTTCCATCAATCATACCTAAATTAAGTTTAATGAAGTTGAGCCTATCTTCATTCAAAGGTTTTGTAAAGATATCAGCAAGTTGATTATGTGTATCTATAAACTCTAGGACTATATTATGATTTTGTACATTTTCTCTCAAAAAATGATGTCTAATATCTATATGTTTGGATTTAGAGTGTTGGATAGGATTTTTAGACAAATTGATAGCACTAGTGTTGTCACATTTAATGGAGATCTTGTTAAATACTTTGCCATTGTCAAGCAATTGTTGTTTCATCCATTATACTTGTGTGCAAAAAAAACATGCTGCAACATATTCGGCTTCCGTTGTGGAAAAAGCAACCGATGCTTGTTTTTTACTATGCCAATAAACTAGACAATTACCAAGAAAGGGACATGCTCCTGTTGTGCTCTTCCTATCTAAGATACTACCAGCATAATCTGCATCTGAAAAACCTATGATATGAAATGATGTGTTTTTAGGATACCAATGTCCTAAATGCATTGTACCACTTAAATATTTCAAAATTCTCTTAGTAGCATTCAAGTGTGATTCTTTAGGACAAGTTTTAAATCTAGCACAAAGACATACACTATACATTATATCAGGTCTAGAAGTGGTTAAGTAAAGTAGTGATCTGATAATACCTCGATATTTCTTTTCATCTACTGCTTAACCATTTTCATCTTTACCCAATTTCAAGAATGTGCTTATAGGAGTCTTGCTAGTTTTGCAGCCATCCATTCCAAATTTCTTAATGAGTTCTTTTGTATATTTGGATTGGTTGATGAAGATCCCATCTTCACATTGCTTGATTTGTAGTCCAAGGAAGAACTTGAGTTCACCCATCATGCTCATTTCAAATTCCCTAGTCATACAACAAGCAAATTCTTTGCACAAGGCTTCATTAGTAGCTCCAAATATTATGTCATCCACATAAATTTGTACAATCAAAATGTTATGATTGTCCTTTTTAACAAAGAGAGTTGTATCTACTTTTTCTTTTGAAAAACCATTTTCAAGTAAATATGCACTTAGTTTATCATACCAAGTTCTTGGTGCTTGTTTCAATCCATATAAAGATTTGGTAAGTTTGAAAACATGATCAGGAAATTTGTAGTTTTCAAAACCAGGAGATTGTTCTACATAAACTTCTTCGCTTATAAGTCCATTTAGAAATGCACTCTTAACATCCATTTGAAAGAGTTTAAAGTTCATGTGACATGCAAAAGCGAGTAATATTCTAATAGCTTCTAATCTGGCTACAGGGGAAAATGTTTCATCATAGTCAATACCTTCTTCTTGATTATAGCCTTTGGCTACCAACCTTGCTTTATTCCTAACAATGTGACCATTTTCGTCAAGCTTATTCATATAGACCCATTTGCATCCTATGATAGAGTGATCTGTAGGTCTAGGAGTGAGTTGCCAAACATTATTTCTTTCAAATTGATTAAGTTCATCTTGCATTGCAGTCATCCAACTTTCATCGTTTAAAGCCTCCTTAATGGTCTTTGGCTCAATTTGAGAAAAAAAAGCAAAATTAACATCCATATCATTAATTTTAGATATAGTAATTACTCCCTTCGATGTTTCACCAATGATGAGTTTCTTAGGATGATCTTTCTTGTATTGCCAATCCTTAGGTAGATCTTGAGTCTTTTCTTCAAGTTCATATTGATTGATCTTTGGAGCATCAATAGTTTCATGAGGTTCAAGAGTACCTACAGGGTCATTGAAAGTACTACCTTTCTTTTGATCAAGTTTAGATGATTCATCAAATACAACATGACTGTTTCTTCAACAACTAGATTTTTCATGTTAAATACTCTATATGCTTTGCTATAGGATGAGTATCCTAGGAATATGCCTTCATCTTATTTGGATGAAAATTTTCCAAGATTTTCCTTGGTGTTCGATATGAAGCATTTGCATCCAAATACTCTAAAATATCCAATTCTGGGAATTCTTCCATTCCATAGCTCATAAGAAGTTTTATTAGTTAAATGCCTTTGTAAACACGATTTGTAATGTAACAAGCTGTATTAACGGCTTCCGCCAAAAAATAAGATGGTAAATCATATTCATTGAGCATTGTTCTAGCCATTTCAATTAAGGTTCTATTTTTCCTTTCAACTACACCATTTTGTTGTGGAGTTTTAGGAGCAGAAAAATTATGTGAAATGCCAAGTTCATTACAAAAACTTTCAAAATTTTCATTCTCAAATTCTTTGCCATGATCACTTCTAATAGATGTGATCACATATCCTTTTTCATTTTGAACTCTTTTTGCAAACGTTTTGAAGTAATTAAAAGCTTCATTCTTTTGAGCTAAGAAATTAACCCATGTGAATCTAGAGTAATCATCAACAAGAACAAATGCATATAATTTGCCTCCTAAGCTAGTAACTCTATTTGGTCCAAACAAATCCAAATGAATGAGCTCTAAAGGTCTAGAGGTACTTATAACATTCTTTGATTTAAATGAACTCTTATGTTGCTTACCATGTTGACACACAAATTCTATCTTTATCATATTTTATCTTAGGGAGACCATCAACTAGGTTTTCATTACAAATATATTTTAATCAATCCATACCAGCATGTCCTAGTCTTCTATTCCATAACCATGTATCATTATTAGTAGACATTAGACATTTAAATGCATGATTTGAATGTATGTTAATATTATAAGTGTTGTTTGTCCTAGTACCCTTAAATATGATAACACCATTTGAATTTGTGATCTTGCATTCTTTGGAATCAAAATTAACAAAGTATGCTTTATCATATAGTTGACTAACACTTAGCAAATTATGTTTCAACCCATCAACAAGCCATACATCTTCTATTAAATATTTACCAATTGAACCAATGGAGCCAACACCAATAATTTTACCTTTAGCATCATTTCCAAAAGTTACATTACCTCCATATTTGTAGGTAATACTTATAAAGAGCTTTTCATTCCCGTTCATATGCCTTGAGCACCCACTATCCACAAGCCATGTCCTTTCGTTGATAGTAGTTTTAGGCATACCTCATTGGAGTCATCTTCAATAGCCATGAGACATAGATTTGCAATTCCTTCTTCTTCTTCTTCTTCTTCTTCTTCACTTGAAGAGTAGTCATCCCATGTGGCTTTGAGAGACTTTTTCTTTTCTTTGTCCCATTTCCTTTTATTCTTAACTTTGAAGCAATCCGATTCTTTGTCCCATTTCCTTTACCTCATTTTTCTTTTCTTCATCTTTGAAGGATAATTTTGGAAGTGTACCTTTATTTGCTTGTAATCTTTTCTTCCTTTTCCATTCATTGATTCTTTTTGAGAACATTTCCATTTCATCTTCATCATCAGTACCTTCATTGCTTGAGCTCTCAACTTCTTTGATTGCTTTGAGAGCAATTTGTTTTCTCTTTTCTTTTTCACCTTAATCTTCTTCTTTTTCACTGTGTAGCTCAAATGTGAGTAGTTTTTCCACAAGCTCATCGGTTCTCAATGTGCTAAGATCGTGAGCTTCTTCGATGGATGATACTTTTGATTCAAAGTTCTTTCTAGCTCTTAGGGCTCTCAAGATTTTACTGTTTACATCACCTTGATCGTATACCTTGCCATACTTCTTTAGTTCATTGACAATAGCAAGCAAACGATTTGTCATGTCGGTGACGTTTTCATTTGATTTCATCTTGAATAGCTCATATTCATAAACATGCATTTGTTTCTTGGTGAATCTCACTTGAGTCATACCTTCATGGTAGTTTTCAAATGTCTTCCAAATGCAATGTGCACAAGTTAAATGTTGAACTCTTTCACCTTCTTCTCTTGAGATGGAATTCATCAAGATGGAAGCGGCTCTATTGTTCTTGAATCGATCTTTGACATTGATAGTTGACCATTGTGCTTTAGGAAGAGGAACTTGAATACCATCAACTTCATAAGTGGGAGGTTTCCACTCACTTTCCACAAAATCCCATAGTTCAATCCCTTCACTGTCTAGAAACAAATACATTTTGTGTTTCCAGAAGGAATAATTAGTTCCATCAAAGTAGGGTCTAAGAATAGTGTTAAGATTTCCATGAGAGATAGAGTTTGATGAAGAAGAAGTTGCCATAGTGGATCAAATTTCACAATTAAGTTTAAGAAATTTCAAGCTCTGATACCAATTGTTGTCCCAAGATGGCAACCAAGAGGGGGGGGGGGTGAATTGGTTTCCTCAAGGAATAATGGAAAATTAGAAACTCAACAAACAAGAAATGCGGAATAGAGAAATGGTTGAGTAGTGAATGAAAGAAAGAACACACAAGATTTATAGTGGTTCGGATTTTCTTCAATCCTACATCCACTTCCTTAACAACTTGTTAAGGTTTCACTAATCTTTGAAGTTTTACAAGCTCACTTCCAACTTTGGTGTTTTCACAAGTTCACACCTAACTTGACAAGTGTTTTACTAAGGCTTACACTCAAAGCCTTTACAAGAGTTTTTCTAGGCTTACTCTCACAACCTTTACAAGAGTTTTACCAGGCTCACTCTCACAACCTAAGTGTTTTCCAAGCTCACACTCAAACTTATACAATGGTGTTTTCAATGCTTACACCTAACATTCATTACAATGCAAATGTAAGTTTGAGTAAAAGAAAATATGTTGCTTGGCTATAAAATCTTTGATTCTCTCTTCACATTTCATCTTTTCTTAGAGTAGCAATGTATTTATAGCCAATGTGGTCTAACTAGCCATTGTAGATAGTGAAAATAAAGTCTTGGCAGTTTAGACCTTTTTCATTAAACTGTTTGAAGCATTTTGCGGTCGTCCTTCATACAAGGATGGTCATGCTTATGTCTCACATGGTCGTCCTTGGTCAAGGAACGGTCGCTGCATTTTAATTTGCTTCAACAGTCGAATTTGAGTGCTCTATAGTAGGAATCTTGCCCATGCTGTGGTTGTTAGGATGGTCATACATATGATAGGTGCGGTCGCCCTTTTTGAATGTTGAAATGAGTTTATAACAGTCATCACATGTGGCATTCTCTGACTGGGCAAAATGAAAGTCCGCCTAAATATGAATTTAACGGTTGCCCTAGGTGACATCTCACGGTCGAGTTGAGACATTCGCGTCGAACTTCTAGACTCACCTCAGGACACGAACACTACTGTTAGTTTAAGCAGATTTCTCCTGAATCATCAAAGCGGTCATGGATATCAAAGTGCGGTTGCTAAAGTGATAAGCAAGACCGTATCCTTCACCATTCTTGTCACCGTGAACCTTACTGTAATTTGGATGATTTGGGTTTCTTGTGTTGTTGTCGTCCATGAATGTAGGACGGTCGCTCTTGTGTAAGTGCGGTCGTGACTGAGGTCAGGTTTCTGACCGCGAAACCTACTATGATATAGTTTCATCCTTCAATTGAATGGGGTGATCATTTCCATGTCTTGTGCGACCGCTAAACATACTCTGTTCAGCTTTATTTGAAACAACCTAATCCTGCAACAAGGTTCTTCAAAAACATGTTAAATAAGTAATTCAATTTGAGTTGTCAAGGATCAAAATTGAGATCATTTGTCTAACAGTTGCATTAATATCCATTACTTTTTGTGTATCTTGACTACCATATTGATAATTTTTATCCTCTCTTCTTCTTCTTCTAAAATAATGGTTCTATCTATAAACCAGCTTAGGGAAGATCTTTGAAATCTCTGATAAGAGTGTGGGACAACTGATCATGAAGGTTAGGTAGGACACCTCTCAATATCATTCTAATCTTGTTCGATTTATCAGGCCTCTTTTTGAGAAAAGTTGTTACTCCATCTTTTCATATAATCCACAAATTTGTTTTTGTCGGATTGATTCAACCTCTATCAAGGTCACTTCCAACTCAGCATTGTACCCACTGTTGGATGATGGCTTTGTACAGTAAATTCCAATCTTTTTGGATACTGTCCTCTAAGGTATTAAACTAGTTTTGTACAATAGGTTCTAAAAAAAGTATGAAATATCTTAGGGTTTAAGCCTTAGTAGCTCTATAAATTGCATGGCCATGATGTATTGTTTGACATGTAAGTGGGGATTTTCTATTCTGTCAAATTTAACAAAAGGAGGTATCTTGAATTTGTAGGGATTCCTTCAACATCCTCAAATAGCTTGTCCACCTCCGACATCTCTTTAGTCTTTAGCTTCTTTTTAAACTTCTTTTCCAAACCAACAATCTATTTTTCAACATTGGCAGGCTCAGCCTTTTCTTTAGTCTTCTTTTTATTCTTTTGATTGAAAGTAAGTATCCAAATCATCATCATCGATTACCATTTTGTCTTCATCAAAGCCTACCTTAGCTACCTTAGTCTTCCCTTTGTCTCTTTACTTTTTAGAACTGGCGGATGCCTCAGCATTATTTCCTTCCAATAGTACAACTAGTTGATTTCTTACGAACTTAGCTAAGGGCCCCTTTAACTCTTCCATCTTGGATGTGAGGGCTTCATTCATCGGGTTTTGAAGTTGGTCGTGATTCATGGTTCTGAGAGTGAAATTAACTGTATCTTCACTGAACTCTTAGTCATTGATGTAGGTCAGGTTATCATATGTCCTTGAACTGCTATACTCCAGGTCAGTGAGCCAAAAAGAATCAATGCTATATAATGCAATGCATGTATGCACTTGTGATAATCAAACAAAAAGAGTAAGGATGTTCCTTCCAATGTTATATCACCCACGCACGAATGGCGAGTCTCTTTTTCTAGTTATATGGCCAACAAAATATCAAAAGCGAATATTGTGTTTTCAAAGGATTCGCTCGGATGGATTAACCAATAGTAGTATTTTTAAATATAGAAATCAGTCTATGATAATTTCCACTAATTAAGCTTTAATCCATTGGGTCAACTAAAAAATAGCATTTCTACTATATCTTGGATTAAAACTAAATTGGTTTATCATAAATAGATTTCTCATTTGAAAAAGCAACTAATAATTCACGCCATAAACAAGCCCATGACTAGCAAGTCTTGGTATAAATCAGACTAGTAAACCTATTTAAGAAAAGATTTGAATAAAGATTTGGGCTAAAAAGTGGAAAGTAGTCTTGGCCCATTTTTCAAAATATTTCCAAGCCCATTTTAAAAAGGTTTGTTTAAAAATGAATTTTGGGCTTTAAGTTTGGGCCATGAGGTGGAAAAGGTTTTATGTCCAAAGACCATCTTAAAGAAGAGTTGGAAAATAATTTGGTCTTTTGGGTTTTTTAAAAAAAATATTTTGGGCTTACATCATAATTTGGTCATATTAGGAAAAAGCAAGACAAACGAGCCATAAGTCAAACCAAGATATGTTAATTATGGTCAAACAACAAGTATATAAGGTAAACTTGAGGAAACTTACCAGGCCAACTACATGGGCTTTAGTCTTTAGATGAAAATCTTAGGTTCCCATAGTAAGTATACACCAAAAGGTATAAGGTTATGAGTGGTTATGCCATGCTCGATCTCCATACCTTGAGTGAAAGTATAATATCCCTTACACAACATAACATAGGTTACACAAGGCATCCTAACTCACACACACAATGCAATCTAAGTGATGCAATGGATAATATCATAATAAGAAATATAGAATAATATAAAGACCAATGAAATTAACTTCTCTTATCCCCAGTGGAGTTACCATTGTGAGTGGAGATTTTTTCCTCCCCTCTCGGTGGAATGGTTCTTGTGACTTCGACACTGTTAGGCTCTAGGCCTTAGAGAATATGGGCCTAAATTTGGAGAATAGCCAACTAGATGGACAGGGAGGATAGAAAGGGATGGATGACTCGATTCCTAAGGAATCCCCAACTCCTACTAGGTTTGAAAAGTTGAGTACGCATGGAGAATGTGAGAATGACCCATCACTACTATAGTACTCGGTTCATTGGAATCAACCTTTTTTTCAGGTCTAAATATTATTGAATTCTTAGTCATATTATAACATTATCTATATTACAAACAATGATCAAAATAAAATCAATATCGTACTAAATTAAACAAATCAAATAAAATGGGCACCCATCCAAATCAAAGATGAAAATATGCCCTTACAATATCCCAATATCCATATAAATAAATAAAATGGGACACCCATCGATTGATGGAAATATGTCCCTTATAATAATAATCTCAAAGTCCTTAAAATGAAAATTAAAATGAACAATTAAAAGAAATAAGGCATCCACAAAGTGGAAACATGCCTTTTATAATTTCCTTCACAAATACATGTAAATCAAAGGAAAAGAATACAACAAGGAAAAATAATAGAAACATATATGAAAATAGTTGAATAATTAAAAAGAAAATAAACAAAAAATATATCTTAATATTAATCCGTTAATAAATTATAGGGCACGATGCACACGGTGATCCCACTAACCGGTTAGTGGGAGGGGGTCAAGCTATTTACCCCTTAAAGGTAAACAATTTATAGGATTGAATTTTGATGTAGAATTAGGGTTTGGTATGTAAAACTAGGGTTTTATAATGTGATTAGGTTTAAATCCTAAATCTAAGGTCCAACATGCAAACTTAGGGTTTAAAACATGCAATTAGGGTTTTATAAATATAATTTTAAGGTTACAAAATTAAATCAGGGCTTGGTCCTATATTAATGTCACAAAAATTTAGATTGGGATTTTGGAAAATAAGCGTTGCAACATAAATTAATTTAGAACAGTTAATAACATATTTTATAAAAACTAAATAAGGATGGTTAATTGTATGGATTTAATTTTAAAACTCATACCTTCATTTGTTGGTTTCAACAAGCAGTTGTGTTGATCCAAGTTCGAACATAATCTTATAGATTCTGCCTTGCTACTGTCTAGATCAAGTTGTATTTTTGGTTAGAGTTTTAATGATCCAAAGATCAGCTGCTGACTCTCTTTTTGTTTTTTTACTTCTGTCTGTTGCTTTTCTTATTCGTAGCTGCTCACTTTTAATTGATTACCCTTATTTTTTAATTGTTATGGCTGTCTACTGCCTCCTTTTAATCTTTGTATTTATAGGCCAATATTAGGGTTAAACAAGTTTACCAATCTTAGCCCTATTTGATTATCTAAATCCTTCTTAATTTAGGATACTAAACTCATCTCGTGTTGAATTTAAGTCTGACCAATTCAATATGAGCAACACTCATCCAATTTGATATGAGTGTTGCCCAAATCGAATTGGATAAGTCCATTCAACATGAGCAAGTGCTCATATCAAATTGGGTTGTCCAATTCAATATGAGCGTGGCTCATACTAAATTAAATCCAACTAGATTAATTTTGACTTTGGATCAGACTTATTTGAACTTTAAAAATTGGACCAAATGTAATTTAGGCCTTTTAAAATTGGAGTGATCTAATTTAAGGCTCTAAACTAGGTTTAAGCTTTTAAAATAGGACTGAATTTGGCTTGCCCTCTTTTAATTGGGATCAAACTTGTTTAGAGCCAGAATTAGGAGTCTATAATGAGATAATATAATTACACAGATTTTAAAGTAAATGGAATCCTCATTCTAGAAGAATGAAAATATGAGGAAATATTGGAATTGATTTTACTGCAACTAAAATAAATATAAGGGATTCAAGAATACAAGTGCAATACTAGATTACTACTGGATATCCAAGAATAAAAATTCAAGATGATAGCAGTTTAATGTTTATATGTAACTGCAAAAAAAAAAAAAGAGACATGATGAAGTACCATTTATGTATAACATTTAAAGAAGAAACTACTCAAATGAGAATATATGAATCATGTCCATAGTTCATTACACCTCAAAAATTAGGACAAAGCTCAACAAAATCATATGAAGTCATCTTGTAATGGATATTGTTCATTATGCAGACATGATGAGTAAAAGCATAATTAATGAAGAAGAATAAGAAACTGTAGATGAAGTTGATAGTGTTGCATCATTAATAATCACCAACACAACACATTCAGAAATTGAAAAGGTTCAAATCTACTAAGATAAAAAGACTTCTAAAGTTATATTGAGTTTATTTCTAATAAAAATTATTTTTAGTACAAGGTAAGAAAGTCATGCAACAAGGAATATTTTATAATTTGCTATAATAAAAAATGTCAATGGTTCTTGAGGGCAGTAAAAATAGGAAAGAGAAAGTTGTTCATGATTAAAAAAATACAAGAATTTCATACTTATTCACTAGATGTAAGAATGAGTGACCATATATAAGCAAGTAGTAAAAATAGGAGAAAACAAAGATGTTCATGATTAAAAAATACAAGAATGTTCATACTTATTCACTGGAAGTAAGAATGAGTGGCCTTAGATAAGCAACCACATCTATGGTTATTGATTGCATCAATATGAACATCTAAACATTAAGAGAGCTTATACACCAGCGAATATTGTTAAAGACATGAAAGATGATTATAGAGTAAACATAAAATATATGAAGCCATGGAGGGAAAAAGACAAAGCATTGGAAAAAGTTAGAGGAGATCTAGATGAATCTTATAAACTCATTCCAAACTTCTTATACATGGTAACTACTATAAATCCAGGATCAATTATAGTCTAGGAATAGAATGACAATGGCTCATTTCATTATGTGTTCATTGCATTAGATACATCAACATATAGTGGTGGCAGATGAAACATTTCTCAAAGGAACTTACAGAGGAACATTACTGACAACATCAACACAAGATGCATCTGGCGAGATGGTCCCTCTACCTCTAGCATTCTCAGTTGTTGATTCTAAAAATAATCAATATTGAGAATGTTTCATAAAAATATAAGAACATCCGTTGGTTATAGAATTGGAATGTGTATTATTTTTGACACACATAACAATATCATAACCTAAACCAATACATGGTTTCTGCATGTTCCACTTATTGAATAACTTAAAAACAAACTTCAAAAGAAATCAAAAGAAAATAAAAGACTTATTCTTTAGAGTAACAACTATATACACGATTGAAAAATTCATAGAACACATGAAAGAATTGGATAAATTGGATGAAAAAATTCTACCATACTTAATAGTGTCGACTGCCTTATATAGGTGAGAGTACATTCAACCAATAATAGGTATTAGACTATGATATCGAATATTGCTGAATCATTAAATACCACAAACAAAACTACAAGAGATTTACTAATAACTTTATTGGCGTATTTATGATCACTTGTACAAGAATGAATATAGACAAATAGAAATATGGCAAGTTCAATATTTATAAGGTTGAGAAAAAAGGCTGAAGATATAATAAATGAAAGCCTCACTCAATCCTCAAAACTACATATAAAACATCTATGTATATAATATCATCAATAACTACACATTCATGTAACTAAAATGACATATATATTGAACATAATATAATAAAAGAACTATTAAATGTACATTTATATGTTATATATATATATATTACATATATGTAAACATATATATAACTGACATTTATACATGTAACCTTTGATTTATATATTTAAAAATTGTTTTATTTCATTAAATATATATTTCTGAAATATCATTTAATTACTTCATGTTTGACCTTTTAGTGTTTATGTTAATTTATGTATTATTAACATAAAATGTTTTAAAAAATAGGTTAAACTAGCAACCAATAAACTATTCAATATGATAGAGTGATATTTTGACTAATATTTTGGATAATTCTAACCATGTTTTTAATTATTTTCAAATAGAATTTGATGAATTTTCTTTGTTTGAGTTAGAATTATCTTATTTTAGCTTGGTAAAGGCATGATACAAGATTTTTAATGTAAAGTGGCATGAAATTTAAGAAAATATATAAAATAAAGAAAAATCAAAATCCATGCCCATGGCTCTGCAAGACCATAACCCTAGACTTTAAACTGAATCTGCCACATTAAAAGGAGAAGGAAAAAAATGAATTTTAAAGAAGAAATGAAAGCCATTGTCATGGCATTCCAATGCCATGCTCATGGTAATAAATTACTTACTCTCCAAGTGAAGAGAAAGAAGAAAAGTCAAAAGTTCTAGCCTGCATTCAAAAGCCAAAATCATGGCACTCAAAGACCACAACCATAGGGAGTTGAGCCACCACTGTCAGGGTAGAAAATTTCTAGAAACAACCCATATTCACCCAGGCCACGACTATGGTACTCAAAAGCCTCGTCCGAGGAACAGATTTTGTTGACTTTAAGTTGAAAAAATTGGAAAAATGAAGAACTAAATAGATGTAAACAGTTGTACTCCACCCTTTGCCAGCTTTTCTCCACCAAGAATGATAAGTTCGAGGGTTTGGAGAGTTGTGGATCAGGTTTGACAAGGTGGCACATAAAGTCAAAAGAGATTGATGAGCCCATGTTTGATCCAAATAAAGAAAATGGGTGCGCCTCTGCTGACAGCTTAAGCTTTTGGTAGAAATGGTTAGCATTCTTTCCGGTTAAGCATGCTGGTGTAGGGTCAGTACCAGGATGGGTGACCTCCTGGGAAGTGTTTGGCCAGTCGCATCATTTGGTATCAGAGCCTATTTATCGAATTTGATCCCACTGCTCCAGATTTAAGGATGAACCTCCTTAAAGAGGAAGGGAATGATAAGTCTGAGGGTTTGGAGGGTTGTGGATCAGGTTCTACAAGGTGGCACATAAAATCGAAAGGGACTAATAAGCCCATGTTTGATCCAAATATAGGAAATGGGTGCGCCTCTGCTGACAGCTTAAGCTTTTGGTAGAAATGGTTAGCATTTTTTTTCGGTTAAGCGTGCTGGTACAGGGTCAGTAACAGGATGGGTGACCTCCTGAAAAGTGCTTGGCCCAGTCACATCAAAGAAGCTTTCAAGCCCTCTATATAAATACACATCCTCCTAAGATTTCATTCATTAAAGATTTTTTTACAGTATTATATTAGATTCAATCATCTAAGAAATAAATTTTAGTTTTTTAATTTCTTTAGAGAGAAGAGTGAAACTAGGTTCAAGGAAAAGATTCAATGTAGCATCCACATCTTTGATATACATTGGAATAATTAATATGGAGAGCTAATTAGGGTTTTAATATTGATGTTTATAATTTTTTTAATGGGTGGATTTAATATTGTTTTAATGTATATGTTGTGATTTTATGGTTGGAATTTGGATATGAGTGAGTTTTGGTGAAGTTAGGGTTTTGAGGTAGGATATGCGAATTTTGGGTTTTTGAAGTGAGTGTTTATAATTGCTAATATGTATTATTTTGATGTTTTTTTGATGTATATATAATGAATTTATGGTTAGATGATGGAAATGGATAGGTTGAGTGGTAGTTTGAAAGAAGTAGTAGTATTGAATTAAGGTTTTGGTGGAATTTGGGAAGAATAAGTATAATTAGGGTTTGATTGATTTAAATGGCTTGGAATATATGGCTAATGGATTATTTCTATTTATAATTTGATTTAGGATTGAGTAAAGTGAATTTGTAAAATCAAAGTGGGGAAGGGCAAATGGTGAAGTTAAAGTTAGAAGGTGATTAAAGCTTTGATCTTGTTATAATTGAGGTTAGTACATATTTCGATAATTGTTGTTTTAATTACATTGGTTTTGGCATAACACATTGTTAGATGATCAATGTGTTATGTTAGTTTAAAACTAATTTTATATGTGATGGACATGATTTAAAGTAGAAATTGTAACATCCTCAAGTTTTCTAAAATAAAATAAACTTAAAATAAAATAAATTAAAATAAAATAAATAATTTAAGGGAAAAAGATGAGTTGAAAGTGAGAAAAACAAAGTGTATGTATATTATATATATGTGAAATATACATAACATATAAAAGTCAAAAATAAGTTAGAAAAAAGATAAATAGTAAAAGCAGGGGTAAAATGGTAAATTTACTTTAAAAAATTAAAAATTAAAAATACTTTTTGAATGGAAGATGAAATTTTATCTTTAAAATAACTAATTAATTTAAATAATATAATAATATATTTATGGTTAGGAAAATTAAATAATAAAAGTTAGAAATAAAAAGGAAAATTTCTCTTCTTCTTCTTCCTCTAGGATGTAGCTTCCATAAGTGAGCAAGAGTGTAATATCCCAAAGTATACCCTAAAAGTTTTGGCATTATTGTTGTATTTGGATCTAATGTGTATGTTTAAGTGGGAAGATTAAAGATGAGAAGAGAGATGTGTATATGTTGTATATATAGAGATATATACAACATATACAAGTCAAATTATTATATGGTTAAAAGAAGAAATATTTGATTTTAATTAATTAGTGGAAAATGGAAAATTAAGTTAGTGGAAGAGGATTTTATGAATATTTTAATATTATTATTGCTTGGTGGAGGTTTAAGTAGGGAAGAGTGTTTGACTTTGCTTCTTATTTTTCCTCTTCTCTTCTTCTTTTCCTTCTTGGCCGGGCATCACAAAGCAATAGAGAGAGAGAATTTTTGTTTTCCAAGCTCAAGATTGAAGAAGATTTCAAATGATTAAATTGGAAATCTAAGAAGTTTCATCAACTTTGGTAAGTTTTCACTTGATTTCTTTGTTTTATTTTAAGTTGTATTTGAGTTTGATGATTGATTGTGGATAGTAAGAGTATGTTTGATTGTGGTGTGTTTGAGAGTGTTGGGTTTAATTGATTGTGATTTTGGAGTTGAATGGAAGAGTAAGAGTTGTGTTTGTGTTATGGTTTTGAATTGGTAATTGATGTAAATATTGAGTTTGATCAATTATTTTTGGTAGACCTTCAAGATGTTTGTGTTTAATGAAGTTGAACACAGAGAATACATGAGTTTGATTGGAAACAGAAGCATTTTGAATGCCACGACCGTGGCCCTTGGATGCCATGACTGTGGGGGTGTTGGGCAAATTGGACAGGTTCGTTTGCTAACCCACGACCGTGGGGGGGTTGTGAGGCCACGACCGTGGGGTTGTGAGACCACGACTGTGGGGTCCTAGAAAGTTGTGTTGGCTTGTAATTTGTGATCTATGGGTCTAGTATGAGGCTAGTAGGTGAATAATTGTATTGGAATTCATGTGTATTTATAAATAAGTGTGTATTATTCCTTTTGGATTAGGTTGTGAAGAGGTTGAGTTGCCCTAACCTAAGTGTGGAAAATTCTTGGAAGAAGAAGTGTATAGATTGGTGTGAGTTGTTCTTGAGGTAAGTACAAACTTACATGGTTGCATACATTTACATGATTTTGAGACTTAACACATTTGGTTGTAAATGTGTTAAGTAATTTACTATATTGTTAATACAATTTGATTAATGTTATGATTTGCATAATGTGAAAGATATGATGACCATTCAAAATGTATGTGTAATCCAATTGGTTATGATGAATACTTTAATGATGAATTGCTTTAATGTGAATTGAGATATGATGAGATGTGATGCCATTGTTGTTGGCTATAATGATTCAAATGAAATAAGTGGGGCATGTTTGCCTAGATGATGATGATGTTTAAAATATATGTCCAATGTAATTGGTTATGTATACTCTATTGATGAGATGTGAAGCCATTGTTGTTGGCTATAATGATGCAAATGAGATAATTGAGGCATGGTTGCCTAAATGATAATGAGCAAATGAGAATGAGATTGATAATGAAATAATGAATGAATTGTGTGTCTAATGTGTTATTCCATTTTCAGAGTTTTGTTGTTGGTGGCATGCCTAATGGTAACAATCTCTTGAAGCTAGGTTGGATTTGATCCTTGAAGCCAAGTTGGGTTGAAGTTTAGCATGCTTAACTCCCCTTGAAGCTTGGTTGGGTCTAGTCCTTGAAGCCTAGTTGAGATGTTACAACCCTTGAAGCTAGGTTTGGTTTGGTTCTTGAAGCCAAGTTGGGTTGATACTTAGCATGTTTTGTTCCCCTTGAAGCTTGGTTGAGCCTAATCCTTGAAGCCTAGTTGGGATAATGATAATGATAAATGTGATAAATAAACCAAAACATTAACTCTGAAAGTTGAATGGCATATTAGTGTCTTTTGGGCCCATGCTTGTCTTTGTTTCAATGTGATTCATAAATGGTGAAACAATTGAATAAAATAATGGAATGTAGTGTTATCAAAAATATTAATATATCATTTATGAATATTGTCTTTATTGTTGAAATGTGTGACATTGACATTGCATTGAAGCATTTTGTTATTGTGGTTTGTACCACTAAGCCGTTGGCTTAGCGCGAATGTGGTTCATCGCGCAGGTGACAGGTTAGAGCCAGAGAGTTCTTCTAGACCGAGTCGAGTCTAGAATTTGAAGTGTTGATAGTGGGCTTAAAGATCAAAGACTGACTGCCAAACATGTATAAACTTTATGTTTTGTAAAATTTGATTTTAATGTTTATGTACTTGTAAATACCTCTACATTTTCCGCTGCGTATTGAATGAACGTTTTATTTATTGTGTTATATGATATAACTTAAATGTTTTATGTTTGTTCATATTGTTGTATAAAGGAGTGAGTTGTTTGTTTAGTAAACCGTAGCATTCCTATATTCAGTATACGTATATTAAAGATATGGTGGAATCTAGTGTGCGTATACGGGGTATAGAGGTGTTACAATTGTTTTGGTATCAGAGCCTAGGTTTGAGATTCTCAACCTAGGTCAATTGTAAGAAAAAGAAAAATTTGATTTTAAAAGTTGGTTTTAAAATAAGATACATGTTTTGGTATTGGCAGTCTATGATCTTTGATGAGGTATATTCTGCTGTGTTTGCAGATATAGGTAGTGATGGCGTCTTAGTCACATCAGTATATAGAAGGTAGTGCTGAGAGTGTAGCTCCTGAAGAGGGTAGAGATGGAGCTAGGGCTGAGAGAGCTAGTGAGGCACCTGCTCTTGTGCCAGAGAGATCGGTTGCTGATGAGGTTCCACCGGTTTGGTTACGGTATGTGGTAGAATTGTTGAGGCAAGCTCCAGTGCAGCCGCCACCGCCACCACAGCCGTAAGTACAGGTGAGACATTATGATAAATTGAGGAAGTATGGGGCTGTGGATTTTCTTGGTGCTACAGATCCTGCAGTAGCTGAGCAGTGGTTAGATAGAGTGCAGAGGGTATTTATCCAGTTGCAAGCTACTCCTGAAGAGAAATTTGATTATGGTAGATCCCTTCTGCAGAAAGATGCTTATGATTGGTGGAAGACAGTTCCTCATGCCATGGATGATCCACCGACTTTGTCTTATGGTGATTTTATGAGGGAGTTTGAGCATAAATATACTGTGAGGGAGTATAAGGATGTTAAGAAGATGGAATTTCTGAATTTGAGACAAGATAACCGGACTGTGACAGAGTATGAGATAGAGTTCATCCGATTGAGTCACTATGCCGATGGGATTATTTCTGATGAGATTGACCGGTGTAGGAGATTTGAGGAGGGATTGAGGCCCTCCTTTATGTGCATTGTTGCTGGTTCTCGGTATCAGGATTTTGCTCAATTGGTTGTAGCAGCCAGAAGTGTTGAGAGAGCACAAGCTATTGCAACAGCTGCTACTGAAGAGGAGACCAGAGTTAGGAGATCCCAGTTTGAGGCAGGATCTTCATCTATAAAGAGAGGCAGAGGAAGTTTTGTTCCGAGAATTAGTAAGAGCCAGAGGCAGTCAGGTAGGTCAGTTCAGTATCAGAGGCAGAGATTGAGACCTACAGTTTCTGTAGCGAGTGCTCCGACTCCAGTGGTTTAGAGATTTACTCCACCTATATGTGTTCATTGTGGTAGGACACATGGGGGTGCTTGTTGGAAGATGGGTGGATCGGGAGTATGCTTTAGATGTGGGTCACCAGCTCATTTTGTTAAAGATTACCCTGAGTTACAGGAGGATAGACAGACCGATACTGCAGCTTCTTGACCTAGTGTTAGCAGAGTTGGTCGAGGGTGCAGAGGTTTTAGTAGAGGTGGTCGACCTGGATTTAGTCAGAGAGGAGGTTCTACATCCGGAGGCAGTAGGCCAGATGAGGCTGGATCTTCTCAGAGGGTGTATGTGATGCAGAGGTAGCCGGATGCTTCAGCAGTCATTGCGGGTACATTTTCTTTATTTGGTATTTCAGTTCTTGCTTTGATTGATCCAGGATCTACTCATTCATACATAAGTGCATCTATCTTGCCTGTGTCTGAATTGCATTCAGAGTTCTTAGGATTTGATGTGTTGGTGACAAATCCTTCAGGACATAGTGTTGTGGTGAGTAAGGTGCATCGTGATAGTTCAGTTGTGGTGCAAGGTGAGGAATTTTTGGGTGATTTGATTGAAATGCCTTTTAAGGAATATGATTTGATCTTAGGCATGGATTGGTTGTCTAAGCATGGAGCTGTGGTAGACTGTCAAAATAAGTGTGTTACTTTGAGAACCGGTGATGGTAGAAGTGTGATGGTATCTGGTGAGCAGAGACAACTTGCATCCTTGCTTGTGTCAGCTGTTGCAGCTAGGAAGTTGATTAGAAAAGGATGTGATGCTTATCTTGCTCATGTTGTGGATACCAGAGTAGTGGGTTCTCAGCTTGATAGTATACCCACAGTTGCGGAATTCCCAGATGTGTTTCCTAAGGAGTTACCAGGGTTACCCCCTGAGAGAGAAGTTGAGTTTGGTATCGATTTGTTGCCTGGTACCACTCCCATCTCTATTACTCCCTATCGAATGGCACCTGCTGAGTTGAGAGAGTTGAAGGTGCAATTGCAGGATTTGTTGGATAAAGGGTTTGTTCGCCCTAGTGTTTCTCCGTGGGGAGCTCCTGTTTTGTTTGTTAAGAAGAAGGATGGTACTTTGAGGTTATGCATTGATTATAGGCAATTGAACAAGGTGACTATCAAGAATAAGTATCCTTTGCCTAGGATTGATGATCTCTTCGATCAGTTGAAGGAAGCAGCAGTGTTTTCCAAGATTGATTTGAGATCAGGATACCATCAATTGAGAGTCAGAGCTAAAGATGTTCCTAAGACAGCTTTCCGCACAAGATATGGGCATTATGAGTTCTTAGTGATGCCTTTTGGGTTAACGAATGCACCTGCAGCTTTCATGGATTTGATGAATAGGGTGTTTAGGCCCTATCTAGATCAGTTTGTGGTAGTCTTCATTGATGATATTTTGGTGTATTCACATAATATGGAGGAGCATGACGAGCATTTGCGGATTGTGTTGCAGACCTTGAGAGAGAAGCAATTATATGCTAAGCTATCAAAGTGTGAGTTTTGGCTTGATCAAGTGACTTTTCTGGGTCATATTGTTTCAGCAGATGGTATAAGAGTTGATCCGAGTAAAGTTGAGGCCATTTTGAATTGGAGTCCACCGAAGTCTGTGACAGAAGTCAGAAGTTTTCTGGGTTTGGCAGGTTATTATCGACGGTTTGTGAAAGGTTTTTCTTTGATAGCTACTCCACTCACCAGATTACTTCGAAAAGGAGTTAGATTTGTGTGGACAGATCAGTGTCAAGCTAGCTTTGAGCAGTTGAAGGAAATGTTGTCTCAGGCGTCTGTTCTTGCTTTACCTGTAGAAGATAAACCATATGTGATTTACAGTAATGCTTCACATAATGGTTTAGGATGTGTTTTGATGCAACAGGGTAACGTTATAGCTTATGCTTCTCGGCAGTTGAAGCCGCATGAGCTTAATTATCCGACGCATGATTTGGAATTGGCAGCTATAGTTTTTGCTTTGAAGATTTGGCGACACTACTTGTATGGGGAGAAGTGTTTTATCTATACGGATCGTAAGAGTTTGAAATATTTGGGTGTTCAGAAAGAACTGAATCTTCGACAAAGACGATGGTTGGAGCTGATCAAAGATTATGATTGTTTGATTGATTATCATCCTGGCAAGGCGAATGTTGTTGATGATGCCTTGAGTCGAAAGTCTTTGGCAGGTTTGACTGCTTATTCGCTCTTGTTGCTTGTTGAATTGAGAGCGTTGCATGCTAGTTTTGAATCATGTAATGATGGTGCTTTGTTAGCTCAGTTGCATTTGAGACCAGTGTTGTTGGATCAGATTAAAGAGGCTCAATTTGCAGATGAGAAAATTCAGAAAGTTGTGTCAGATTGCCAAAATGGGGAGAGCCGAGATTTCTATGTGAGAAGTGATGGTAGCCTTTGGTTCAAGGATAGATTGTGTGTTCCTAATGATGCTAGTTTGAGAAAGACTATTTTAGAGGAAGCACACCAATCGGCTCTTGTTATGCACCCTGGGAGTACCAAGATGTATCATGATTTGAAGCAACATTATTGGTGGTCAAGTATGAAGAGGGACATAGCGGAGTTTGTATCCAAGTGTCTCACTTGTCAGAGAGTGAAAGCTGAGCACCAAGTTCCAACAGGATTGCTTCAACCTTTAGCAGTGCCTGAATGGAAATGGGAGAGAGTGACAATGAATTTTGTGTCTGGGTTGCCGTTGACTCAGAAGAAACATGATGCTATCTGGGTGATTGTTGATAGGTTGACGAAGACAGCTCATTTTCTTCTAGTTAAGATGGATTATTCTCTTGAGAAGTTGGCTGAGTTGTATATAAGTGAGGTAGTGAAATTACATGGAGTCCCAATTTCTTTGGTGTCTGATCGAGATCCTCGATTTACTTCGAGATTTTGGAAGAGTTTGCATGGTGCTTTGGGTTCTCGATTGCACTTTAGCACTGCTTTTCATCCGCAGTCAGATGGGCAGTCAGAGAGAGTGATATAGATTATAGAGGATATGTTGAGAAGCTGTATCATTGATTTTTCTGGAAGTTGGGACAAATTTTTTGCCATTGATAGAATTTGCTTACAACAACAGTCATCAATCCAGTATTTGTAACATCTCGAATTCCAGATTGGTAAGAAACAGACATAGAGGATATGATTTAGGCTTAGAACAAAGGAGTTTAGAACATGACTTATAACTTGAGCTCGAATTTCATCCAAGTTAATGACAGAATTAGAGAGTCTCAAAGAAGACTTAATTGTTTATTTGTGTCTTAGATAGATGTATAACTTAAAATTACTCAATTTGGAGTTGTACAGAAAAAAATATGATGGATTTAGTAGACAATGTGCAAGCTGCCTCAGGACAGCATAGTAGGCTTGAATTCAAAGGACCGTCAAAAATCAGATATAGCTTGGATCGACCTGAAATTTTGATACAATATATTCCCGGATGTCTAGTTTCAGTGGGAATAATAATTACTTAATTTGGAGTTGTGAGTAAAAAGATATTAATAAAGAAAGACAGCAAGGTCAGGAAGGGATATCAAAAGGACCTAAGTGAAAATTTCTCAAAAGTTAGGGGCAACTATGTAAACTTAAAAATTAAGTGTCGAAAGTTCTTAATAGTGCCCATATCCGACCCTGGAAGAATATTCTCGAGTTTAATCGAGTCATAACCATGGGTTTCAATTTTTCCCGAAAACGCACGGTTTAAAAGTTACAATCGATTAATCGTTGGAGGGTATTTTGATATTTTCACACCCTAGACTATAAAATTACAGCATAAGAAAGTTGAGGGGGTCAAAATATGAATAAAAGGAAGCCTAAGGGCTTGCCAAATAAATAAGATAAAAGAAGGAGGCAAGTGGGCCAATCATAAGTAGCCATTTAGCATTTATTAAAAGAAGAAAAGAAAAAGAGATGGACAAATGGCCCTAAGGCATTCATCCACCCCAAAAGTGGAACATAATTAGCCATATAGCATTTATTAAAAGAAGAAAAGAAAAAGAGATGGACAAATGGCCCTAAGGCATTCATCCACCCCAAAAGTGGATCATAATTAGCCATATAGCATTTATTAAAAGAAGAAGGCAAGTGGACCAATTAAAAGTGGCCATTTTTGCTATAAGGTGTACCAATTGGAAGTCAATATCTATTCACCACTTATGGCTGCCATTTGGATCAAAATAAGCTAAGGAAAGAAAGTATAAAAGCCCTCTCTTGCATGGTGAATTCGTCCAAACCATAAGAGAAGGAAGAAGGAGGTGATTTTTCCAAATTTTAAGGCTTTTGATTGAAAGAGTTTGGTGACAAACAAGATTATAAGGAAATCAAGGAGACAAGGAAGGAAAGGAAGTGATATAGAATAAAGACTAAGGAAAAATAAGGTTTGGTACTTTAACATAAAAGAAATTTTATTTTTACAAACTTTTGTTCATATGGTATAAATATGCGTGTATATGGTATATATGTGAATACATATGATTCATATGTGAGTATATGTGGTATTTGTGTGAGGATATACTGTATATACATGAAGAATATGTGGTATATATATACGAAGTGAATGTGTATATATGAAATGTTATATATGCTCTACTCGGTAAATGAGTAAAACCGGTCTGGAATTGGGATTATATCGTGTGAGGTCAAGATCATGGCAACTAGTCGTGTGAGACCAAGACCACATAGTTATATCGTGTGAGACCAAGACCATGGCAATTAGTCGTGTGAGGTCAAGACCACGCAGTTATATCGTGTGAGACCAAGACCATGGCAATTAGTCGTGTGAGGTCAAGACCACGCAGTTATATCGTGTGAGACCAAGACCATGGCAATTAGTCATGTGAGGTCAAGACCACGCGTAATTCTATACGAGGCCTCATTTCGAGATCAGTGTATTCATAATTACCTTGTGGAGCAAACTAATAAAATGATAATAACTGAATATATGACATGTATGGATTGTTTTTACTGTGATATTATTTTTCAATACGACGCATTACTTTTAAAAGTGCATTATGCTTTTATTATTCATTTTCCGTAATTAGTTAAAGTACCCACTAAGCAATGCTTAGCGAGTTTAGTTTCTTCTAAACTCGTATATTATTAGCAAGGAGCCAGTAGCAAGCAGAGGAGTCCTGCGATCTGCCGGTCATCAACAAGCTTAGGAGGTGCTCTTCATTTTGTATTTTGGTATTAGAAACTGACATGTACTTATTTGAACAATACAAAGAGATAACTTGATGTAGCATGTAAATCTAGTAATGTATAATAATTGTATGGTTTTGAATTGAGTTGAGTTGTGAATATAGAAGTGCAAATTCTTCTTGCAGGATTGTAGTTGAGGTTATAAGGGTGGATTATTGGGAGTGTGCTTGTATTGAATTGTGAAATAAAATGTTTTTCATAAATAAGAAAAATCAGTTTTGTCGACACTTAGGACCTCCATTTTTAGGGTAGGTTATGGCAAAATTTTTTAAAAATCTGCATTTAAAATTGGCTAAGTAAAATATTAAGACACAACCACCATGAGATAATAGTCCATCTTGGTCTATAAACATAGGCTAAGATGGGGTGTTACAGTATTGGAATGACACCGTTTGAGGCTTTGTATGGAAGAAGATGCAGAATGCCTCTATGTTGGAATGAAGTTGGAGAAGGCAAATTGGTTGGTCCTGATTTGATTAAAGAAACAGAAGAGAAAGCGAAGATAATTTGGGATCGATTGAAAGCAGCTTCAGATCGGCAGAAATCTTATTCAGATTTGAAGAGGAGAGACACAGAGTTCAATGTTGGAGATAAAGTATTTTTGAAAGCGTCTCCTTGGAAAAAGATTTTGAGATTTGGTCAATGAGGAAAGTTAAGTCCTCATTTTATTGGACCTTATGAGATATTAGAAAGAGTTGGACCAGTTGCTTATCGACTCGCTTTGCCGCCTGAGTTGGATAGAATCCATAATGTCTTCCATGTTTCTATGCTGCAGAGGTATAGAACAGATCCATCTCATGTTCTGTCCATTGAATCTATTGAGGTGAGTTCGGATTTCACATTTGAAGAAGAACCAGTTGCTATTTTAGCACATGAAGTGAAAGAGTTGAGAAATAAGAAAGTTTCACTTGTGAAGGTTCTTTGGAAGAATCATGCAAAGGAAGAAGCAACTTGGGAGAGTGAGCAAGTGATGCGAGATCAGTATCCTCAACTGATCCAGACTTGATATCAGGTAATTTCGAGGACGAAATTTCTTTTTAGAGGGGGAGAATTGTAATATCCCAAAGTATACCCTAAAAGTTTTGGCATTATTTGTATTTGGATTTAATGTATATGTTTAAGTGGGAAGATTAAAGATGAGAAGAGAGATGTGTATATGTTGTGTATATAGAGATATATACAACATATACAAGTCAAATTATTATATGGTCAAAAGAAGAAATATTTGATTTTAGTGGAAAATGGAAAATTAAGTTAGTGGAAGAGGATTTTATGAATATTTTAATATTATTATTGCTTGGTGGAGGTTTAAGTAGGGAAGAGTGTTTGACTTTGCTTCTTATTTTTCCTCTTCTCTTCTTCTTTTCCTTCTTGGCCGGGCATCACAAAGCAATAGAGAGAAAGAGAATTTTTGTTTTCCAAGCTCAAGATTGAAGAAGATTTCAAGTGATTAAATTGGAAATCTAAGAAGTTTCATCAACTTTGGTAAGTTTTCACTTGATTTCTTTGTTTTATTTTAAGTTGTATTTGAGTTTGATGATTGATTGTGGATAGTAAGAGTATGTTTGATTGTGGTGTGTTTGAGAGTGTTGGGTTTAATTGATTGTGATTTTGGAGTTGAATGGAAGAGTAAGAGTTGTATTTGTGTTATGGTTTTGAATTGGTAATTGATGTAAATATTGAGTTTGATCAATTATTTTTGGTAGACCTTCAAGATGTTTGTGTTTAATGAAGTTGAACACATAGAATACATGAGTTTGATTGGAAACAGAAGCATTTTGGATGCCACGACCGTGGCCCTTGGATGCCACGACCGTGGGGGTGTTGGGAAAATTGGACAGGTTCGTTTGCTAACCCACGACCGTGGGGGGGTTGTGAGGCCACGACCGTGGGGTCCTAGATAGTTGTGTTGGCTTGTAATTTGTGATCTATGGGTCTAGTATGAGGCTAGTAGGTGAATAATTGTATTGGAATTCATGTGTATTTGTAAATAAGTGTGTATTATTCCTTTTGGATTAGGTTGTGAAGAGGTTGAGTTGCCCTAACCTAAGTGTGGAGAATTCTTGGAAGAAGAAGCGTATAGATTGGTGTGAGTTGTTCTTGAGGTAAGTACAAACTTACATGGTTGCATACATTTACATGATTTTGAGACTTAACACATTTGGTTGTAAATGTGTTAAGTAATTTACTATATTGTTAATACAATTTGATTAATGTTATGATTTGCATAATGTGAAAGATATGATGATCATTCAAAATGTATGTGTAATCCAATTGGTTATGATGAATACTTTAATGATGATTTGCTTTAATGTGAATTGAGATATGATGAGATGTGATGCCATTGTTGTTGGCTATAATGATTCAAATGAAATAAGTGGGGCATGTTTGCCTAGATGATGATGATGTTTAAAATATATGTCCAATGTAATTGGTTATGTATACTCTATTGATGAGATGTGAAGCCATTGTTGTTGGCTATAATGACGCAAATGAGATAATTGAGGCATGGTTGCCTAAATGATAATGAGCAAATGAGAATGAGATTGATAATGAAATAATGAATGAATTGTGTGTCTAATGTGTTATTCCATTTTCAGAGTTTTGTTGTTGGTGGCATGCCTAATGGTAACAATCTCTTGAAGCTAGGTTGGATTTGATCCTTGAAGCCAAGTTGGGTTGAAGTTTAGCATGCTTAACTCCCCTTGAAGCTTGGTTGGGTCTAGTCCTTGAAGCCTAGTTGAGATGTTACAACCCTTGAAGCTAGGTTGGGTTTGGTTCTTGCAGCCAAGTTGGGTTGATACTTAGCATGCTTTGTTCCCCTTGAAGCTTGGTTGAGCCTAATCCTTGAAGCCTAGTTGGGATAATGATAATGATAAATGTGATAAATAAGCCAAAACATTAACTCTGAAAGTTGAATGGCATATTAGTGTCTTTTGGGCCCATGTTTGTCTTTGTTTCAATGTGATTCATAAATGGTGAAACAATTGAATAAAATAATGGAATGTAGTGTTATGAAAAATATTAATATATCATTTATGAATATTGTCTTTATTGTTGAAACGTGTGACGTTGACATTGCATTGAAGCATTTTGTTATTTTGGTTTGTACTACTAAGCCGTTGGCTTAGCGCGATTGTGGTTCATCGCTCAGGCGACAAGGTATAGTCAGAGAGTTCTTCTAGACCGAGTCGAGTCTAGAATTTGAAGTGTTGATAAGGGGCTTAAAGATTAAAGACTGACTGCCAAACATGTATAAACTTTATGTTTTGTAAAATTTGATTTTAATGTTTATGTACTTGTAAATACCTCTACATTTTCTGTTGCGTATTGAATGAATGTTTTATTTATTGTGTTTTATGATATAACTTAAATGTTTTAAGTTTCCTCATATTGTTGTATAAAGGAGTGAGTTGTTTGTTTAGTAAACTGTAGCATTCCTATATTCAATATACGTATATTACAGATATGGTGGAATGTAGTGTGCGTATACGGGGTATAGGGGTGTTACAAAGAGAGAATTTTGTTCTTCCATACATCAAATTCCAACAAGATTTCAAATGATTAAAGAAAATTTTGGGGGTTTTATAAGAGGTAAGTAAGGTTTCTTCCACTTTTAAGAAGTTTTCTTTGAATTTTCAATTATGTAAAAATTGGTCTTTTGATGGAGTGTATTTTAATTTGTTTATTGGGCTTGAATGAAGTTATTTTGATGAGTTAACAATGATTTTAATGTTAGATTTAAGAAAATGTTAGGTTTGGTTAGGGTTTGGAAGACAAAGTTTGTAGGAAAGGTATATGATAAAGTATGCTTATGCATTGGGTTTCATGATTGAAATCATGTTGTCTAATGAGTTAAATAATGAAAATGAGATCAAATTAGCATTTGAAATTGGCTAGTATGTTAAACCAAAATTCAAAAGGCTTAGGGCAAAAATTTTGAAATTTTGAAAGAAGTGATTTACATTATATTTTAATGCTTGAAATGTGTTAAAATATAATGTTTGCGATATATTTAAGCTTTTAATGCAATTTGGAAATGATAAGAATTGAGCTCTAATGTTAAAGTGCATTAGGGCTAAGAAAATAAAAAAAAATTGAAGGATTATGTTTTAATTGATGTTTAATAGCTTAAACACCTTAAAATGTGATTCTAATGTATGTTATACATACATATTTGGCATAGATATTGAGTAGACAAGTTTTCTATCAACTTAGTAGTGAAGAACACATTAAAGAATTGGTGGGAAAGTGAGCATTTTGGCTTGGAAGTGCCTTTGTAATACATACTTTGATTAAATTGTATTTATATACACTTGATTGGCATGTTGCATTATATGTAAAAGTGATGAGTATGCTACTTTGATGTGTGAATACACATGAAAAGAGCATAAATATATGTTTATGTTATAATATGCATAATGTGTGATTTAGTGAGCCATTTTAAGATGGCTAAAAACATTTAATAATGTGTTTGTGAAAAGTGTGTAATTATGCCAAATGTTGGCATAATTTGGCCACATTGTGCATGTGACAAGTAAATTGATGAAATTGATAAAAATATGTAGAATTAATGAGAAGATGGAAAAGAGCAAAAATAATAGAAATTGGCATAATTGGCAAAGTATGAGAAAAATGTAGAATTAAATGTGTTATGAGTGAAACCTTACATAATATCAATTTTCTGAGTATTGTGTTTAGTGTTTACGGTATATTGGTTATTTGCCTTCGGTTCAGGCGCTGGGCGTCATTATTATTACGTTTGGGCTAGATACTGAGCATCACTTTTATTTGCGTTTAGGCCAAACGCTAGGTATCAATATTATTTGCCTTCGGGCCAGACATTGGGTTTCAAATATTAGTCTAAAGCAATATCTCTGAAATTTGAATATTATATAAGGTTTTTTGGGCGTAATACATATGAATGTGTAATGTGATAGATCAAAAGTAATAAGTGTTCATGTTAGTACATACAGGAGGATGTCACTTCATAATTTTAAAAAAAGAAATACATTCTTGCCTCATTCTTAAGTTTTTATTTATGTTAAAGTACGTATTACTAGGCAATGTGGTTAGCGTGATTGCATTTCATCGCACAGGTGAAAAAGCTGATCCGGAGGATCCGAAGAGGGCTGCTAGACCGCACTAGGTCTAGATTGTAAGTGTTTATTTTTGGAGTTTGTTGAGCTGCCACAGACCAAGGCCATATGCATTTCATGTATATGTTTTAAACTTTGAGAAATTTTGCGTAAATATGTACATTATGTTTATTTTTATGTATTTGATGTAAATTAAAAGGATTTTTGGGTTTAAATGTTGAACAATTGAGTTGTGAGATATGTATTAATATATATATATATATGTTTGTGAGATATGTGAAATGTTGGATATTTTGGTGAATTGAATGGATGGAAGTTTTTGGGAGTATTTGTTTTACGTAGGCTGTGTAAATTTGAAATTTTGAATTATCCGAAATATAGACAAAACTCTAAAAAAAAATTTCCTGAGATTTTACTAATTAATTATGTATTTTGGTAATTAAAATATTAAAGAATAATACTATTTATTCACTAAAACACATTATAAAATTTGAAATATCCTATTGAATCTATAAAAATTTTAAAAAGACAGTAACAATGACATTCTTGTACTGTATATGCATATTTTATATATACCGGGTGTATGTATTATACCTATTTAGGATATAAGGATGTTACATTTACTTTGGTATCAGAGCGTAGGTTTGAGGTTCTTGATCTATGTGGGTTTTGGAGAGAGATAAATGGGGGAATTTAATTTTGATTTTTAAAATGTCATACATGCATTTTTCATTGGTACTTGAAATGTTCTATGATGTGGTGATTTCTTTCTATAATTATAGACTTAGGCTAATGGTGTCTCAAATGCATATTTCTAGTGAGGGAAGCACTGAGAATGTGGCTCCTAGAGAGGGAGAGGATACACGTGCTGAGCTTGCTAGGGAGGCACCAGTGCCTGCCATACTAGAAGCTCAAGATGTACCACTAGGTTGGATGCAGCAAAAGGCAGAGTATTTCAGACAGGCCCCTGTAAAGTAGTAGTAGCAAACCAGGAAATATGACAAAATGATGAAGTATGATTCTAAAGATTTCATGGGGACAACTAATCCAGCTGAGGCAGAGCCGTGGCTGGACAGAGTTGAGAGAGTTTTCATATAGCTTCAGGAGACTGCAGAAGAGAAATTTGATTATGATGTATCTCTTCTCAAGGGAACGCTTATGACTTGTGGAAGAAAGTTCCTTGGGGTATGGAGCAGCCTCCAGTGCTCACTTATACATATTTCCAGAAAGAGTTTAGGAACAAGTACACTCCCAGAGATTATAGAGACATGAAGAGGAGAGAGTTTTTAGATTTGAAGCAAGGTTCCAAGACAATTACAGAGTATGAGAAGGAGTTCCTCTGGCCAAGCAGATATGCAGGGGTTACCTTATCTGATGAGATAGACCATTGTCAAAGATTTGAGGAGGCTCTGAGGCCATCTATTATGTGTCTTGTGGTAGCATCTCATTATGAGGATTTTTCCAAGATGGTTGCAGCTGCCAGAAATGTAAAGAAGTCATACGGACTTGCAGCAGTTGCCAGAACAGAGGAGAGAAGAGGTAGGAACCCTAAGCTGAAGCAGGGTCTTCATCTAGGAAGAGAGGTAGAGGGGCTTCCCTTAGAGGTCTAGTGGAAGCCACGGGTAACCTAGCATATCATTTTAACAGCAGAGGCAGAGACTTGCAACTTCAGTAGGCGGCATTTCGACCCTAGTTTCATAGAGATTCACTCGACCAGTGTATGCTCAGTGTGATAGGGCACATGGAGGTGTTTATTAGAGGACTGGTGCTTGAGCAGAATGTTTTAGATATGGGTCCCTGGATCACTATATCAAAGATTATCCAGAGCTACTAGTGGACAAACAGACAGAAATCGTTGCATCTAGACCCAGTGTTAGAGGGGGTCGAGGTGGTAGACCTAGAGTTAGTTAGAGAGGGGGATTCACAATAGGGACTAGTAGACTAGAGCAAGTAGGGTCATCACAGAAAGTTTATGTGATGCATAGATAGACAAAGGCTTTATATGTTATGGCTAGTACTTTTCTTTTAATTGACACTTATGTGCATGCATTGATTGATCCTAGATCGATACATTCATACATCAGTGCATCCATTCTGCCTATGGGTAATATGCATTCAAAGTCATTAGGGTTTGATTTATTGGTGACTAACCCTATAGGGCATAGTTCGATTGTTAGCAGAGTACACCAAGATAGTCCAATTGTTGTTTATGATAAGGAGTTTTTTAGTGACCTGATCGTGATACCCTTTAGCAAGTATGATTTGATTCTAGATATGGATTAGTTATTAAGACAAGGGGTGGTAGTAGACTATCAGCAAAAATATGTTACCCTAAGAACACATGATGGAAGAGATGTAGTGGTATCTAGTGAACATAGACACTTTGCATCCATATTTGTTTTAGCTATATCAACTAGTAGGATGATTCGGAAGGGATGTGAGGCTTATTTAGCACATGTGGTAGATACCAGAGTAGTGGGATCTTAGCTTGACAGTATACCTACAATTGTAGAGGTCCCAGATGTGTTCCTAGATGAGTTGCCAGGGCTATCACTAGAGAGAGGTGGAGTTTGGTATCAATTTAATGCCTGGTACCACTCCCATGTCCATCATCCCTTATCAGATGGTACTTACCGAATTAAAGGAGTTGAAGGTATAGTTGCAGAAGTTGCTTGATAAAGGGTTCATTCATCCTAGTGTATCACCATGGTGAGCACCTATTCTATTTATAAAAAAGAAGGATGGCACTTTAAGGTTATGCATTGACTATAGATAGTTGAATAAAGTAACCATCAAGAACAAGTACCCATTAGCTTGCATTGATGATTTGTTTGATTAGTTGAAGGAGGCAACAGTGTTTTCTAAGATTGATTTGAGATCAAGGTACAATCAGTTGATAGTTAAAGATGTGGATGTGCCCAAGACTACCTTCTACACGAGGTATGGGCATTATGAGTTCATAATGATGCCTTTTGGGTTGACGAATGCTTGACTGCATTCATAGATTTGATGAATCAGTATTCAGGCTATAGTTGGATCAATTTATGGTGGTGTTTATAGATGATATCTTGGTATACTCCCGTAGTAGAGAAGAGCATGATAGACATCTGCGGATTGTATCATAAACTTTGAGAGATAAACAGTTGTATGCCAAGTTGTCCAAATGTGAGTTCTAGTTGTATCAGGTGACTTTTCTTGGACATGTGATTTTAGCAAAGGGGATTGAAGTTAATATGAGTAAAGTTGAGGCAATCTTGAATTAGAGTCCACTAAAGAATGTGACAGAGATTAGAAGTTGTCTGAGATTGGCTAATTATTATCGTCAATTTGTGAAGGGATTTTCCATGATAGCTTCACCACTTACCAGATTGCTTCAAAAGGATGTGAAGTTTGTATGTACAGATCGATGTTAGGTGAGCTTTGAGTAGTTAAGAGATATGTTGACTTAAGCTCCAGTACTTACCCTACTTGTGAAGGTAAACCATATGTGATATATAGTGATGCATCACATCATAGTTTGGGGTATTTTGATGCAGGAGGATAGAGTCATTGCTTATGCCTCCAGACAGTTGAAGGTTCATGAGTTAAATTATCTAACTTATGATTTGGATTTGGCAGCCATTATTTTTACATTGAAGATCTGGCAACACCACTTGTATAGAGAGAAGTATTTCATCTACACGGATCATAAGAGTTTGAAGTATTTGGGTATCCAGACAGAGTTGAATCTTCAGTAGAAGCGGTGGTTGGAGTTGATTAAGGATTATAACTATCTGATCAATTATCACCCTAGCAAGGCTAATGTTATTATAGGTGCCTTGAGTTAGAAGTCTATAGTAGGGTTGACTGCTTATGCTCTCGTGTTGCTTGTTGAGTTGAGAGCTTTGCATACTAGATTTAAGGTTTGTGATGATGGTGCTCTTATGGTCTAGTTACAGGTGAGGCCATTATTGCTTGATCAGATTAAAGGAGCACAAAAGACAGATTTGAAACTCCATAAGATTGTGAAGGACTGTAAAAAGGGGAGAGTAAAGATTTTCATGTGAGAGATGATGATAGCTTGTGGTATAGAGATAAATTGTGTGTTCCTGAGGATGTGGATTTGAAAAAGAGGATTTTAGAGGAAACACATTAATCTTCATATGCTATGCACCCTAAAAGTACCAAGATGTATCTGGATTTGAAGCAGCATTATTGGTGGTCTGGTATAAAGAGGGACATAGTAGAGTTTGTGTCGAGATGCCTCACATGTCACAGGGTGAAGGCTGGGCACCAAGTTTCTTCAGGGTTGTTGGAGACTTTAGTAATATTCGAGTGGAAGTGGGAATAAGAGACTATGGATTTTGTGTCAGGAGTTACTTTGACCCAAAAGAAACATGATGCAATCTGGGTGATAATTGATAGGATGACTAAGTTAGCTCACTTTCTTCTAGTGAGGATGGACTACTCTCTTGATAGGCTGGTTGAGCTATACATTAGTGAGATTGTGAGGTTACATAGAGTCCTAATTTGTTGGTATTGGACCGAGGCTCCAGATTCACATCTAGGTTATAGAGGAGTTTGTAGGATGCATTAGGTACTTGGTTCCACTTCAGTATCGCTTCTCATCTGCAAATAGATGGACAGTCCGAGAGGGTGATACAAATCCTAGAGGATATGTTGAGGAGCTGTATCATTGAGTTACAGGGAGCTAGGACAGACATTTGTCACTGATAGAGTTTACCTGCAACAATAGTTTCCAATTTAGCATTGGGATGATACCGTTTGAGGAATTTTATGGCAGAAGATGTAGGAAACCTTTGTGTTGGGATAATGTTGGAGAAGGGAAGTTAGTAGGTCCTAATTTGATCAAGAAAATAGAGGAAAAGGTTAAAATAATTCGGGATCATTTGAAATCAGCTTTAGACCAACAAAAGTATTATTCAGACCCAAAGAGGAAAGACATTAAGTCCAATGTGAGGGACAAGGTATTCCTGAAGGTTTCTCCATTGAAGAGGATTATAAGATTTGGACAGAAAGGAAAATTGAGTCCTCATTTCATTGGCCCAAATGAGATTCTAGAGAGAGTAGGACTAGTGGCATACAGATTGGCTCTACTACCCAAGTTAGACCGTATATATAATGTCTTCCATGTCTTTATGCTTCAGAGGTACTGATAAGATCTATCTCATATGCTATCAGTTGAGTCTATCGAGGTGAATCTGGATCTAACCTATGAAGAGGAACCAATGGCGATCTTGGCACGAGAGGTAAAGGAGTTGAAAAACAAAAATGTGCTATTGGTAAAGGTTCTTTGAAGGAACCATTATATTGAGAAGGTGACATTGGAGAGTGAGCAGACAATGTGGAGTCAATATTGTCAACTATTCTAGAGCTGATATGAGGTAATTTAGAGGACGAAAAACTTTTAAGGGGGAGACAATTGTAACATCCTCAAGTTTTCTAAAATAAAATTAAAGTAAATTAAATTAAATTAAAATAAATAATTTAAGGAAGAAATGATGAATTGAAATTGAGAAAAATAAGTGTATATGTTATATATATGTGAAATATGCATAATATATAAAAGTCAAAAATAAGTTAGAAAAAGACAAAAGATAAATAGTAAAAGGCGGGGTAAAATAGTAAATTTACTTTTAAAAAATTAAAAATTAAAAATAATTTTGAATGGAAGATTAAAATTTTAATTTTTAAATTAATTAATTAATTAAAATAATATAATAATATATATATGGTTAGGAAAATTAAAGAATAAAAGTCAAAAATTAAAAGGAAAATTTTTATTCTTCTTCCTACTCTTGGCCATAGCTTCCATGAGTGAGCAAGACAGAATTTTGTTCTTCCATAGATCAAATTCCAACAAGATTTCAAGTAATTAAAGATAATTTTGGAGGTTTTATAAGAGGTAAGTAAGGTTTCTTCCACTTTTAAGAAGTTTTCTTTGAATTTTCAATTATGTAAAAATTAATCTTTTGATATAGTATGTTTTAATTTGTTTATTGGTTTTGAATGAAGTTATTTTGATGAGTTAACAATGATTTTAAGTTAGATTTAAGGAAATGTTAGGTTTGTTTAGGGTTTGAAAGACAAAGTTTGTAAATTAGGGTTTAGGAAAGGAATATGATAAAGTATGCTTATACATTGGTTTTCATGATTTAAATCATGTTGTTTAATGATTTAAATGATGAAAATGAGATCAAATTATCATTTGGAATTGGTTGGTATGTTAAACAAAAATTTAAGAGGCTTAGGGCAAAAATTTTGGAATTTTGAAAGAAGTAATATACATTATATGTTAATGCTTACAATGAGTTAAAAATATAATGTTTGTGATATATTTAAGCTTTTAGTGAAATTTGGAAATGATGAGAATTGAGTTCCAATTTTAAAGTGCATTAGGGCTAAGAAAAGGAAAAATTGATGGATTATGTTTTAATTGATGTTTAATAGCTTAAACACCTTAAAATATGATTCTAATGTATGTTATACATTCACATTTGGTATAGGTGTTGAGCAGATAGGTTTTCTATCAACTTAGTAGTGAAGGGCACATTGATGAATTAGTGGGAAAGTGAGCATTTTTGGCTTGGAAGTGCCTTTGTTAAGAGGTTAATACATACTTTGATTGAATTATATTTATATACACTTGATTGACATGTTGCATTAAATGTGAAAGTGATGAGTATGCTACTTTGATGTGTGAATACACATGAAAAGAGCATAAGTATATGTTTATGTTATAATATGCATAATGTGTGATTGAATGAGCCCTTTTAAGATGGCTAAAAGCATTTAACAATGTGTTTGTGAAAAGTGTGTAATTATGCCAAATGTTGGCATAATTCAGCCACATTGTGCATGTGGCAAGTAAATTGATGAAATTAATGAAAATGTGTGGGAATAATGCGAAAAGATGGAAAAAGTGAAAAAAGAATAAAAATTGGCAACGTATGAGAAAAATGTGGAATTAAATATTTTATGTGTGAAACCTTACATAATAATAATTTTTTGAGTATTGTGTTTGGTGTTGTACGATATACCGGTTATTTATCTTCGGGCCAGACGCTGGGCATTATTATTATTATCTTTAGGTCAGATGTTGGGTGTAAATATTATTTGCTTTCGGGCTAGACACTGGGTGTCAAATATTGGTCCAAAGCAATATCTCTAGAATTCGAATATTATATAAGGTCATTTCGGCCCAATGCATATGAATATGTAATTTGATAGATAAAAAGTAATAAGTGTTTGAATTAGTACATGTAAGTGCATTTCACTTCATAATTTTAAAAAAAGAAATACATTCTTACTACATTCTTAAGTTTTTATTTACATCAAAGTATGTATTACTATGCAATTCGCTTAGCGCAATTGAATTTTATCGCGCAAGTGACAATGCTGATCTAGAAGATTCAGAGAGGGCTACTAGACCACACTAGGTCTAGATTGCAGGTGGTTACTTTTAGAGTTTGTTGTGCTGCCACGGACCATAGTCATCTAGATTTCATGTATATGTTTTAAACTTTGAGAATTTTTGCTTAAATATGTACATTATGTTTATTTATATGGATTTAATGTAAATTAAAAGGATTTTTGGGTTTAAATGCTGAACATTTGTGTTGTGAGATATGTATTGATATACACATATATATATATATGTGTGTGTTTGTGAGATATGTGAAATGTTGGAGATTTTGGTGAATTGAATGGATGGAATATTTTGGGAGTGTTTGTTGTATGCAGGCTGTGTAAATTGTAAATTTGGGATTATCCAAAACATCGATAAAACTCTGACAAATTTTTTTCAGAGATTTTACTAATTAATTATGTATTTTGATAATTAAAATATTAAAGAATAGTATGAAAATTTTGAAAAGACAGTAATAGTGACATTCTTGTACTATATATGCATATTTTACATATATCGAGTGTATGTATTATGCATATATAGGGTATAAGGGTGTTATAGAAGTGCATAAAATGTATATAATATAAAACATTAAGCCATTGTAGAATGGCTAATGTAATTATTATGTACTTAGTGTGTAAAATATAAATTATGCCAAATATGATTGGAAAAGATGAGAAGTAAATAATGTGATAAATAATATGAAGAAAAATGTGGAAAAAAAACTAAAATATAGAAATTCTAAAAAGAAATTAATAATGTGATTGAAAATTATGAGAACATGAAAATGTGCTTTGAAAGTGATCATGGTAAGGTTGATCACTTGGAATGTTTGGAAAATTGTTAAGACTAAATGAGTATGTGGTTGTATAAAGTGATTGTGAGCGGGGATTTTCACCTCCACTCCCGGTAGAATGATTCTTGCAACTTCGTCACTATTAGGCTTTGGGCCTTAGAGAACATGAGCCTAAATCCAGAGAATAGGAATCGCTACTTGGACAGGACGGGAAGATAGAAATGGGTGGATGACTAGATTTTTAGGAAATTCCCAACTCCTACTGGGTTCGAAAAGTTAAGTATGAATGGGAAAGATGAGAAATGGCCTAACAAATTAAATAAATCGAACAAAATGGGCTCCCATACAAAATGAAAACATGCCCTTACAAATGTCCAAGGTTCATAAAAATAAATAAAATAGGACACCTACCAAAAAGTGAAAATGTGTCCCTTACAATTGTCCCAAAGTCCTTAAAATAAATTAAATAATATAAGCTAAATAAATAAAGCACCGATAAGTGAAAACATGTCTTTTATATCTTAAAATCCAAATAACAAAATAAACACAAATATATAAACATATAAATAATAATTATACAAAGAATCATAAAATTATGACTTGATTAAATGGAAATAAAGATTAATCACAAAAATTACAATCCACAATTAAATATTAATCTATTAATGAAATATAGGGTACGACGTATACGGCAGTTCCATTAGCCAGTTACCAAGTGGGATCAAGGGGGTAGCGCCCCTTGAGGGAGATCTGGGGAAGTGCCCCCATAAGGTAAATGATTTACAAGAGAGGGTTTTGTTGTGGAATGAGGGTTTGGCTATGGAATTATAGTTTTATCTCACAATTTAGGATTTTAGCATACAACTTAGGGTTTTAATCATAAATCAAAGGCTTAACATGCAAAAATAGGGTTTAATGTAAAAAATTAAGTTTTAAAACATGCAAAAATAGGGTTTAATGTAAAAAATAGTTTTAATCATAAATCTAGGATTCAATATGAAAGATTAGGGTTCTACATTTTAAAGCTAATATGTAATTAATATTATAACTAAACTTAAACCTAAAGCTATGGTTTGTTAGATATTATTTTAAAATCAAACTCTCAATTAAAAGGGCAGTAAATTATGAAGATGATCAAATGGAATTTAATTGGATTGAGTTAATGATTTTATAACTATGTTATTGTCTATGCCAAGGTAATTTTATTGAACCATGCTCACTGTTGATTTGTTGAATAGCTTGGGTCAATTGGATTCTTTGCTACTGCCCAAATAATCCAAAGATTATATATCAATTCTCATAATGTTTAGCTATTGCTTGCTCTCAGTTTGATTTCTAGATTGCTGCTTTAGTGACTACTACTTATGTGTCTCTCTATTTATTTTGTGGCTTGCTAATCACTAATGATAGCTCCTTATTATTGATTGTTCTCCTTATTCATGGTCGCCTCCTTTGCTGTTATTTAGTTGGTTATTTATAAGCAATATTAGAGCAACTTTTCATATTCTAATTCTAATTGACTTAGAAAAGCCTGAACCTTTTGAGTTTTAGTAGGATTAAAACTCTTTGAGATAGGGTGGCCATGAGAGCTCATGGCAAATTGGTTCATTCCAATTCATCATGAGCATGTACTCTTGATGAATTAGCATGGACAATTCATCATGAATTTTAGGCCAACCTAATTGTTTTGGCTTTTGGGTCAAACCAGAGTCAATTTGCACTTTTTAATTGGATTTGACTTTAATTGGAGCCTTTTTAATTGGAATCAAGTTTGATTGGGGCCTTTAATGGGAACCAAATTTGATTTGGCCCTTTTATTTAGAAATAAATTTAATCTGGGCCAAAATTAAAGGTTTATAGTGTTGCCCCTGCTTGAATGATCTTGAATTTGTTCAGAGAGTGAAAAGCAATCTATCTTAATCTATCTTGATCGATTGGTGCCGATCTTGGATACTTCAATAAATTTGGGCTAGTGGGGGTGTTTTAAATAAACCCGAGCTAGTCTATATGCTTCAAATAAATCTAGAATCTTCTAACGAATGCTTCAATAAATCCAAACTAGTTCTAGTACTTTAAATAAACTTACACTAATCTAGATGCTTTAAATAAATCTAAAATCTTCTCATAGATGCTTTAATAAATCTAAATTGATTTGGGTGCTTCAAATAAACCATAACTAATCTAGATGCTTCAAATAAATCTAGAATCTTCTAAAGGATGCCTCAACAAATTTGAATTGGTTTAGTACTTCAAATAAACACGAGCTGGTCTAGATGCTTTAAATAAATCCAGAATCTTCTAGCGGATGCTTCAATAAATCTGATATAAGCTGAAGGTTTGGATGTTTTACTAACTACACACAACTACACTATCAGGATACTTCAATAAATCTAATATAGCCTAGATGTTTAGATGTTTTACCAAATCCACACAACTGTGCCATCATGATACTTCAACAAATCCAACATAAGTTGGCTATTTGGATACTTTAACAAATCCATAAAATTATGTCATCAGGATACTTCAACAAATCAAAAAAATTATGTCATAAGGATACTTCAATAAATCAAAAGAGTTCATCATATTTTGATAAATCTGACTACACTCAATAAGGGATGCTATAAAAAATCCACTAGGGTTTGATTTTGAATACTTTGACAATTCCTAAAATTTTTTTTGCCTTCACATAGATGGATCTTCACCTTGATTCTTGAAATGGACCTCTATCCTTTATCAACTCAAGCTCTTCTAGCTAGACTAACATTCTATCACTTATATCTTCATTCATTGAGAGTTAAGGCTTTTGTCTAGTCACTTGTTCCATTCTTTAATGGATTTTGCTTGGGGATGGACCTTTGTCCTTTATCGACTTTAGCTCTTCCAGCTTGACTAACCTTTTGTCATTTGTATCTTCATGATTTGAGAATTTTGGCTTTCTTCTAGCCACTTGTTTCATTCCTTAAATTATTCACTTTGCAAAAAAATTCAGCTATTTTTTTAGCCATAGCCCTTATATCCTTTCTTTGTCTCCTATATGGAAAAACACTAAAAGAGAGTTTAAAAATGTTTTATACACATATAAAATAAAAATTGAAAAAGAGAAGTTTTTCCCCTATGTAGGCTCAACCAATGATTTTATTTCTATGCAGACTTTGACTGATATTTCTATTTCTCAAGTAATTGGCCTTCTATGCCCTTTAACTACTTCTCAATGTTTTCTTTATAGAGTATTGTTGTTTACTTTGACAAAGAATAGGCAACACAAGATAACAAAATGCAGTGTGATATGCTCATGTATGCATAATATACATGAGTGATACTTACAGTGGTTGACTCACAGACCAAGGTGATAAGCCAAAGCACTCTCATTGGTTTCTTTCAAATGCTCATTCAAGTCTTGCATTAGAACAACAAAAGACTTCACATCTATGACTCTAACTCCAAGATGAAAACATGAGTAGTGGGGGGCAAGTATTGTAGTCAAAGACTTGGGAGATACCCATTTCATTCTATGATTCAATGCATTTGTTGGTAACTTCTCATGACCTTGCAAATGATCCTCTCTTTAGCCACATTTGCCCAATATGTCCTTTGAGGTTCAACTGTACAATGTACTTCCTTAGGCTTAAAGGCTCATGTGATAAGAAAACACTTTTTTTATTTTAAAATTAAATGTTGACTTTGTCAAATTAGTGTTAATTTACCGTAGAGCTCAATTTTTCCAAATTAATACATCTATAACATGACAATGCTAGTTACCATATTAAACTTGGAAATCATTTCCATTTAAGAAAGAACTATTGCACTTTAGATAGGCACATGCTCATTACTTGGCCAAAGGTCTCATTGAGTTTAAATATTGTTTATCTCATATGCATGCTTATTCAAACAATCTTCACTACTAGACTCTACCTGCCTAAAGAGATCAATAGGTCTTTAATAAGCTTGAAATGGGGTCTATAAGGGACTTGAGGGAAGTGAAGGCCATTTTTAAATTGGAGATGGCGTGAAACTATTGACAACTCTTCACACCATAAACTTTTGGTTGGAACCCACTCTGTTAGAGGCATCCTTAAACTCTGAGCATCACTTCCATCTTCTAGGCATTTTATGATCTTGCTTCATGAAAAGATAGAGCTTGAATTCTTCCTTTATAAAAAGATAGAGCTTGAAATATTGCTTCATAAAAAGACAAAACTTGCTTCATAAAACGACAAAGCTTGAAATCTTGCTTCATAAAAAGACAGAGTTTGAAATCTTTAATCTCCTTGGCAGAAATCTAGATCAATTTAGATGACCATTACTTTAATAACCCTTATTCTTCTATCTTTCTTCTTTTTTCTTTTCCTTTTTTTCTTCTTTTTTTGACCTTTTTTTTCCTTTCTTTAGTTATTTTTGCTCTTTTTTGTTTTTTTGTCCTAACTGCAAGAGAGTTGTCTTATTTGTACCATCTTATGCTTCTGATAATGGATAACTGGAGTGGCATAAGTTTGCTTCAATGAGAACTCCTTTGTAATTTTGATGCCATCTTAATAATGAAATAGATTTGAGATATTATTAAGCCCAGTTTAGGTAAATTTCATTTATCCTTATGGTTTTGACTATGTGTCATTTTCTTTGATCATCTTACCTCTTAGTACCTTAATGATCATGAAACTTGCCATAGCATCACAACAACACAAGGTAGGTTATTAGGTTTATAAGCAAAAAAAAAAAAAAAAGGCAAGCTAAAATCTCATGAAGGCTCAAGGGGACAAAATAGGGATTGATGTTATCATGGTAGATTATAGTTGTTGGCTCACCAAACAATGCCTAAATCATCTCCCTCTTAAATAAGTAGAGTTCAATTTTGCCTCAAAAGTTTTTCAAAGCATGTTCTAAGATCGACAAGGACCTAGACAGAGGTAATTATGCATGAGCCCTCTCTAAGTAAGCATATATATCTCAATACTACAAAATAATTCTCACACCTAGTAATGTCATTCAAATTATGATAGATAAACTAATTTATGAATATCAAGCTAGATTTATCATCGGTTGAGCACCAAAGTGAACAAAAATAATAAAAAAATAAATATAATAAAAATAATTTATTCGCAAAAGTTGTTAGTTTAAAAATAATTGTTCCAAAAAACAAAAGAAAGAAAATGAAATGAGAACCATGTAAGCTAAGGGAAGTTTGTTGAATTATAGTCGAAAATGCTTCATCTACTTGGACATGTCAGGGGAAAGGATCTTTCCATCATTAATGAGGTCCTGTATTTCATTCCTTAAGTGCATACATCAATTTATTTCATGACCAAGCAACTGATGGAACTGCCAGAAAACCTTTGTATCAAAATTGAATGGTAAATGATTTGGCAAAGGTGTAGAGGTTAAAGGTTGTAATAACACCTTCTTCTATAGTTTGTTAAAGACCCAAGACAATGACTTTCCCAATTTGGATAATTGAAGCTTCTTAGCTTGTTCAGTTGTTGCATTGACCTCAACATCTTTTTATCCCCCTTTGACTTTGTTTACCAGACTGATAGTCATTCTTATTGCTCCCTTTTCCATAGTATATGTTCTTCTCGCTATACCATTCTTCCAGTTGATGACTTACCTGTAAAAGATCCTTGAAATCCCTTATAAGGATTTAGGCCACTCTTTCTTGGAGTTGGGGCACAGCGCCCTTGATTATCATCCATATCTGGTCTGAATTATCTAGTCTTTTCTTGAAAAGGGATGCCTTATTTTTCCATCTCTTTATGTAGTCAACAAAGCCCTCATTCTATTTCTACCTAATAGTAGGTTACTCTAGCCTAGTTTTGTACCCATACTATCAAATGAAAGCTTTATACAACAAATCTCAATATTTCTAAGTATTCTCCTCTAAAGTATTAAACTAGTTTTGCACCACAACATCCAAAGATAGCATAAAGTACATCAGTGTTTGAGCCTTAGTAGCTCTCGCAGCCTGTATGGCAGTAATGTACTATTTAACATGCTAGTGAGGATTTTTTATGCCATTGTACTTAGCAAAAGTAGGCATCTTGAACTTGTGTGGGAGATTCTCATCTTTATCAAAAAGCTTATCAACATTTGAGGCCTCTTCAGCTTTCAGTCTCTTTTCAAGCTACTTTTGCTAGTCAACAATGATTTTTCCAAATTAGCATATTTTATCTTCTCTACAGCCTTCTTTTCTTTCTTCCTTTCTTATTGGTCTTGAAAGTATGTGTCACAGTCATCATTATCCATCACCACCTTTTCTTCACTAAAGGCTACCTCAACTATCTTAGCCTTTCCCTTGTCCTTCTACTTCCTAGAACTAGTAGATGCTTCAATAGTGTTATTTTCCAGTAGTGTAGCTAGTTGGCTTCTCACAATCTCATCTAGGGCCCCACTTTAACTCTTCCATCTTTGAGGTTAGGGGTCATTCACCAGATTCTGAACTTACTTAAGATCCATTGCTTTTAGTATGAAGTTGATTCAATTCTCACTAAACTCTGAGTCACTAACATAGGTCGGGTTGTCATAAGCTCTGAACTATTGTACTCCAGATCTGTGAGCCACAAAGGATCAATGTAATGTAATGCATGCATGTATGCATGTGTAACAATCAAACAAAAAGTGTCAAGATGTTCATTCCAATATTATATCTTCCACACACGAATAATCAATCTCTTTCTTAGGTATATGGTCAACAAAACATCAATAGGGGATATTTTTTTCAAAAGGTCCACACAAATGGATTAATAATAATTGTATTTTCAAATACATAATTCATTCAATGATAATTTCTACTAATTAAGCCTTAATCCATTCGATCAACTGAAAAATAACTTTTTTGCTATATTGTGGATTAAAACTAAATTAAAGAATTTATCATAAATAGATTTCTCATTTGAAAAAAGAACTAATGATTCATGCCACAAACAAGTCCACAACTAAAAAGTCTTAGTATAAATTAGGCCTACAATTGATTTTCATATTCTATGATTGACCTAACTAGTTGTAAGCCCATTCAAGAAAAGGTTGTAATAAAAACTTGAATTTGTCCAAGCCAATTGTAAAAAAGTTTATTTAAAAAATAATTTTGGGCTATATGTTTGAGCCATGAAGTAGAAAATAATTTTTAACCCATCTCAAAAAAGGTTTTATGCCTATAGTCCATCTTAAAAAATTTGAAAATAACTTTGGTCTCTTGGGTTTAAAAGAGTAAAATCATTTTGGGCTTATACTATAATTAGGTCATATTGGGAAAAAACAAACCAAATTGGCCATAATTCAAACCAAGATATGTTAGTCATAGTTAAACACTAAGCATTTAAGGTAGACCTGAGGAATGTTTCTAGGCCAACTATATAGGCTTTAGTCTTTAGATTGAAAAACTTAGGTTCCCATAGCAAGTATGTACCAAAAAGATACAAGACTATGAGTGGTTATACAGTGCTCGATCTCCAAACCTTGAGTGAAAGTCTGGTATCACTTACACACATTATGCGGGTTACACAGGGCATCCTAACTCACATACACAATGTAATTCTAAGTGATGCAGTGAATAATATCATTGTGAGTGGAGATTTTTGGCCCACTTGTAATATCCCAAAATTTTGAAAATATTAATTTTTGAAAATTAAATAAATGATTTAAAAGTATATATACATTTAAGTGAAAAAGAAAAATGTGTATATGATATATATATAGGTATACACAATATATATATAAGTCAACATTTTATTATGGTCAAATGTCATTTTAGATATTAAGATATTAATTAAATGGTTAGTGAAAGATGACCTAGTATATATTAATTAAGTAATATATTTTACTTGGTGGAGAGTGAAAGAGGAATAATTGTGTGGTTAAAAGGGATTAGTTGGCAGTGGAGTTGGTGATCATTATCTTCTTCTTCTTTTTCTTTCTCCATTGAAGCCAGCCACCTTCATCAAAGGAAGAGAGGAATTTTTCTTCTTGCTAACTCAAGTAATTGAAGGATTTCAAGTGTTCAAGTTGGAGTTTTAAGGATTTTCTTCATATTTGGTAAGTTTCCAACTTGTTTCTTTAATTTCCTTTGGAAGTTGTATTTGTGTGAATTGGATGTTTGTTGTAGTATGTGTTAAAGGTTGATATTGGTATGTTTGAAGTTCTTTTGACTAGTTAACTATGAAATTTAGGTTTGGATTGAAGAAAAGGTTAAGTTTTGTGAAGAGAATAAGAGTTTTGGATTGTGTAACTTTTGAGTTGTGAAGTCATGGTTGTAATTGTATATTTTTGCTTTTAATTGAGTTGTTTTGATTTTTACAGAAGTATTATGTGGTATAATGATGGATTTGGTTGAGTTTGTATGGAGTTGAAAAGGTTAATGAAAGATAATAGTTGGATGTGACAATTATGTATGGATATCGGGATTTTAGCCTGACACTCCAGGTGACACAGCCATGCCTTTGGACATGTCGATGGTTCTATTTTAGTGTTGGTGACATGTGCATTGACATACCCATGTCACTAAACGTGTCACAGCTTCTGTGATGTTGAAGTATTGACACGTGAAGTGACAAGCCCATGTCACTAAGCGTGTCATATCTACTGTGTTGTTGTAGTTTTGATATTTGCAGTGACATGCCCATGTTACTGAGCTTGTCATAGCTACTGTGTAGTAGGAGTTTTGGCATGGTCATTGGCACGCCCATGTCACTGAGCGTGTCAAAGCTTCTGTGTAATTGGTTTAGGGCACGGTCATTGACACGTCCGTGTTGTTGAGCGTGTCATGTGTAGAGTTTTCCCTAGATAGTTCTTTTCCTTATTTTGCTTTATGTTTCTTATCCTTGTTTTGAGAGGTTTTGTTTATAATCACATTTGGTTTAGGCTTTGAAGAGACTCGAGTTTCCCAATCCAAGTGTTGAGGGATATCTTGGAAGAGGAGGTTGAAAGTGGTGTTTGTTGCTTTTAGAGGTAAGTACAAACTTTGAATAATTGTTCATATTTACATGACATTGAGACTTAACACATTTGGTTGGAAAATGTGTTAAGTTACCTACTACATTATTGGTGCATGAGAAATATGCTATGATTTGTATAATGTTACAAATGCATTATATGTAATGTGAACTTTGTGCAAAATATGATAATGGCCCAAAATGTATGGGTATTGCAATTTGTTATTTATAAATTAAAGATGGTATATAAAGAAATTGGTGATGACAATATTGATATAAATGAGATATTTGAAGCATTGTGCCTAGTTTGATCATGAGAAAATGAGAAAGGATTTGATAATGGAATCACGAAAGAATTGTGTGCCTAGTATGTTATTCAATTTTCATAGTTTTGTGTTTTGCGGCATGCCTAAGACGCAACAGTCCCTTGAAGCTGGGTTGGGCTTGGTCCTTGAAGCCTAGTTAGGTGTTACATGATGTAGCAGACCCTTGAAGCTGGGTTGGACCTAGTCCTTGAAGCCTAGTTGGGATGTTACATATGAGGTAATCCTCATTGTGATTATGATTTGCCTTCGGGCTAGACACATGGTGTCATCTTGGACCAAAGCACTAACTCTAGGATTTGAATAGCAAATTAGATTCTTTTGGGCCCATGTATGTGTTTGCTTTTATGTGAATTATGAATTGTGGAACAATTGAGCAATATATCAAGATATAATGATATAATGTTTATGAGATATAATATCCTTATGTGTTGTGCATTAGCATTGCATTTGAACTATATTGTTATCAAAGTTTGTATCACTAAGCTTTTTGCTTAGCATGATTGTGATTCATTGTGCAAGTGACAGGGTAGTTCCGGTTGAGTCCGAGAGTACATCTAGACCGAGTCGAGTCTAGGCTTGAGATCTAGAGTGCAAAGTTGATTGTTGGACATCAAGATCATAGACAAACTGCCAGCATATATATATTTTATATTTTTATACATATTGATTTCATGTGTATTATGTTATATTTTGATGTATATATATGTATATTTCGTAAACTATCAAAAATGTTTTGGATAAATCTTTGGTAATGAAGTTATATATGTGTTATAACAAGCAATGTTTCATCTATTATTTATATGATATCAGTTGAACGTTTTAAGTTTATACAGATTTTATAAGTGAAGATTTGTTTTGTTAAAATGGGTTGTGATATTCTTGTATCTTATATTCATATATTAAATATATTGGGTGTATGTAGTGTACATATATTGGGTATAAGGGTGTTACATTTCTTTTGGTATTAGAGCCTAGGTTTGAGGTTCTCAACCAAGGTGGATTGTAAGAGAAAAAAAATGGAAATTTTTAAATATGGTTTTTAAAAATAATACATGCATTAGCACTGGCAGTTTCTAATCTCTGATGTGGAAAATTCTGCTGTGTTTGCAGATATAGGTAGTTATGACATCTCAGACACGTCAGTCTGTTGAGGGTAGTGTAGAGAGTGTGGCTCCTGTTGAGGGTAAAGATGGAGCTAGAGTTGAGATAGATGGAGGGGCACCTACTCCTGTGCCAGAGAGACCAGCAGTTGATGAGATTCCATCGGGCTGGGTACGACATATGGTGGAGTTGTTGAGGTAGGCTCCAGTTCAACAGCCGCTGCCACCTCAGCCGCAGTCGCAATTATCGATGAGGAAATATGATATGTTGAGGAAGTTTAGGGCTGAGGAATTTATTAGTACTACAAACCCTGCTGTAGTTGATCAGTGGCTAGATAGAGTCCAAAGAGTGTTCACCTAGCTACAGGCTACTCCAGAAGAAAAGTTTGATGATGCCAGATCTCTTCTGCAGAGGGATGCATATGACTGGTGGAAGACGGTTCCACATGCCCTGGATGATCCACCAATGTTGACCTACGATGATTTTTTGAGAGAGTTCGAGTAGAAGTATACTCTGAGGGAGTATAAAGATGTAAAAAAGATAGAGTTCTTGAGTTTGAAGTAGGATACCAGGACTGTGCTGGAGTATGAGATAGAGTTTACCCGGTTGAGTCAGTATGCTGGCAGGATTATTTATGATGAGATAGACAGGTGTAGGAGATTTGAGGAGGGACTGAGACCCTCTATCATGTATATCATAGTAGGCTCTCAGTATCAGGATTTTTGCTAGTTGGTTATAGCTGTCACGAGTGTTGAGAGAGCACAGGGTCTTGCAGCAGCTATTAGGAATGAGGAGACCAGAGCTAGGAGACCCCAGAGTGAGGCAAGATCTTCATCTGTGAAGAGAGGTCGAGGAGGATATTTTCCAAGGTTCAGTTGGAGGCAGAGGTAGTCTGGTAGGTCAGTACAGCAGCAGAGGTAGAGATCGAGACCTATAGGTTTTGTGGCTAGTGTTCCGACTCTAGTAGTTCAGAGGCCAGTTCCATATGCCTATGTCCATTATGGTAAGGCACACGGGGGTGCTTGATGGGAGACAGGTGGACCAGCAGTGTGTTATAGATGTGGGTCACCAGATCACTTCTTCAGAGATTGCCCAGAGCCACTAGAGGATAGACATACAGATATTGTAGCTTCTCGACCCGGTGTTAGAGGGGGTCGTGGAGGCAGAGGTTCTAATAGAGGAGGTCAGACATGGTCTGGTCAGAGAGGAGGTTCTACCACAGGTAGTAGACCAGATGAGGCAGGACCATCTCAGTGGGTATATGTGATACAGAGGCAACCAGATGCTTCAACTATTATTGCTAGTACTTTTTCTTTAGTTGGTACTTTAGTTCTTGCTTTGATAGACCCTGGGTTGACTCATTCATACATTAGTGCATCCATCTTTCCTGTGACTGATTTGCATTCAGAGTCCCTAAGATTTGATTTTTCGGTGACAAATCCTTTAGGACATAGTGTTGTTGTTAGCAAGGTGCACCAAAATAGTCCGGTTGTGGTTCAGGATGAGGAGTTCCTTGGTGACTTGATTGAGATGCATTTCAAGGAGTATGATTTAATTTTAGGCATGAATTGGTTATCTAAGCATGGGGCTGTGGTAAATTATCAACAAAAGTTTGTTACCCTGAGAACCTGTGATGGTAGGAATTTGATGGTATCTAGTGAGCAGAGACATCTTTCATCCATGTTTGTTTCAGCTGTTTCAACTAGGAGGATGATTCAGAAAAGATGTGAAGCTTATCTTGCTCATGTTGTAGATACTAGAGCAGTGGGTTCCCAGCAAGACAGTATATCCACAGTTGCTGCGTTTCCAGATATTTTTTTTGAGGAGTTGCCAGGGATACCCCCTGAGAGAGAGGTTGAGTTTGGTATCGATTTGTTACCTGGTACTACTCCCATCTCTATTACTCCATATCATATGGCACTTGCTGAGTTGAGAGAACTGAAGGTGCAATTGTAGGAATTGTTGGATAAAGGTTCATTCGCCCTAGTGTGTCTCCATGGGGAGCACCCATTTTGTTTGTGAAGAAGAAGGATGGTACCTTAAGATTGTGCATTGATTACCGGTAGTTGAATAAAGTGACCATTAAGAACAATTATCCATTGCCTAGGATAGATGATCTCTTTGATCAGTTGAAAGGAGCAACAGTATTCTCTAAGATTGATTTGAGATCAAGGTACCATCAGTTGAGAGTCAGAGATGAAGATATACCTAAGACAGCTTTTCATACGAGGTATGGGCATTATGAGTTCTTGGTGATGCCTTTTGGGTTGACAAATGCACCAACAACATTTATGGATTTGATGAACAGGGTATTCAGACCCTATCTAGATCAAATTGTGGTGGTTTTCATTGATGTTATTTTGGTGTATTCACGCAATGAGGAGGATTATGACAAGCATTTGTGGATTGTACTGCAGACTCTGAGAGAGGAGCAGTTGTATGCTAAGCTGTCTAAATGTGAGTTTTGGCTTGATCAAGTAACTTTTCTTGGTCATGTGGTTTCAGCACAGGGTATTAGAGTTGATCCAAGTAAAGTTGAAGCTATTTTGAATTGGAGTCCACCGAAAGCTGTGACAGAGGTTAGAAGTTTTCTGTGTTTGACAGGCTATTATCGACGGTTTGTGAAAGGTTTTTCTATGATAGCTACTCCACTCACCAGATTACTTTGGAAGGGAGTTAGATTTGTGTGGACAGATCAGTGTTAGACGAGCTTTGAGCAACTGAAGGAGATGTTAACTCAGGCTTCTGTCCTTACTTTGCCTGTGAAAGGTAAACCTTATGTGATTTACAGTGATGCTTCATATAGTGGTTTAGGTTGTGTTCTGATGCAGGAGGATAGAGTCATTACTTATGCCTCTCGATAGCTGAAGACGCATGAGCTAAATTACCCAACGCATGGTTTGGAGTTAGCAGCTATAGCTTTTGCTTTGAAAATTTGGCGACATTACTTGTATGGGGAGAAGTGTTTCATTTATATGGATCGCAAGAGTTTGAAATATCTGGGTGTTTAGAGAGAGTTGAATCTTCGGCAGAGACGGTGGCTAAAGTTGATTGTGTGAATTGGATGTTTAGTGTAGTATGTGTTAAAGGTTGATATTGGTATGTTTTAAGTTCTTTTGACTAGTTAACTATGAAATTTAGGGTTGGATTGAAGAAAAGGTTAAGTTTCGTGAAGAGAATAAGAGTTTTGTATTGTGTAACTTTTGAGTTGAGAAGTCATGGTTGTAATTGTGTATTTTTGCTTTTAATTGAGTTGTTTTGATGTTTACACAAGTATTATGTGGTATAATGATGGATTTGGTTGAGTTGTATGGAGTTGAAAAGGTTAATGAAAGATAATAGTTGTGTGTGACAATTATGTGTGGATATCAGGATTTGGCTTGATATGCCTGGTGACACGACCATGCCTTTGGGCATGTCAATGGCTCTATTTTCAGTGTTGGTGACACGTGTAGTGACATGCCCATGTCACTAAACATGTCACAGCTTCTGTGATGTTGAAGTATTGACACGTGCAGTGACACGCCTATGCCACTAAGCATGTCATATCTACTGTTTTATTGTAGTTTTGACACGTGCAGTGACATGCCCATGTCACTGAGCATGTCATAGCTACTATGTTGTAGGAGTTTTGGCTTGGTCATTGACATGCCTATGTCGCTGATCATGTCAAAGCTTCTGTGTTGTGGGTTTAGGACACAGTCATTGACACGCCCATGTTGTTAACCGTGTCATGTGTAGAGTTTGCCGTAGATTGTTCTTTTCCTTATTTTCCTTTGTGTTTCTTATCCTTGTGTTGAGAGGTTTTATTTATACCTATAAATGTATTACTAAGTGATTATTTATAATCACATTTGGTTTAGGCTTTGAAAAGACTTGAGCTATCCAATCTAAGTGTTGAGGGATTTCTTGGAAGAGGAGGTTGAAAATGGTGTTTATTGCTTTTAGAGGTAAGTACAAAATTTGAATAATTGTTCATATTTACATGACATTGGGACTTAACACATTTGGTTGGAAAATGTGTTAAGTTACCTACTACACTATTGGTGCATTAGAAATATGTTATGATTTGTATAATATTACAAATGCATTATATGTAATGTGAACTTTGTGCAAAATATGATAATGGCCCAAAACATATGGGTATTGCAATTTGTTATGTATAAATTAAAGATGGTATTTAAAGCCATTGGTGATTGCTATATTGATATAAATGAGACATTTGAAGCATTGTGCCTAGTTTGATCATGAAAAAATGAGAAAGGATTTGATAATGGAATTACGAAAGAATTGTGTGCCTAGTATTTTATTTAATTTTTAGAGTTTTGTGTTTGGCAACATGCCTAAGACGTAACAGTCCCTTAAAGCTGGGTTGGGCTTGGTCCTGAAGCCTAGTTGGGTGTTACATGATGTAGCAGACCCTTGAATCTGGGTTTGGCCTAGTCCTTGAAGCCTAGTTGGGATGTTACATATGAGGTAATCCTCATTGTGATTATGATTTTCCATCGGGCTAGACACATGGTGTCATCTTGAACCAAAGTAGTAACTCTAAGATTTGAATAGCATATTAGATTCTTCTGGGCCCATGCTTGTGTTTGTTTTTATATGAATTATGAATTGTGGAACAATTGAGCAATTTATCAAGATATAATGATATAATGTTATGAGATATAATATCCTTATGTGTTGTGCATTAGCATTGCATTTGAACTATATTGTTATCAAAGTTTGTATCACTAAGCTTTTGGCTTAGCGTGATTGTGATTCATCGCGCAAGTGACAAGGTAGTTTCGGTTGAGCTGGAGAGTACGTCTAGACCGAGTCAAGTCTAGGCTTGAGATCTAGAGTGCAGAGTTGATTGTTGGACATCAAGATCAGAGACAAACTGCCAGCATGTATATATTTTATATTTTTGTACATATTGATTTCATGTGTATTATGTTATATTTTGATGTATGTATATATATGTATATTCTGCAAACTATCAAAAATATTTTGGATAAATCTTTGGTAATGAAGTTATATATGTGTTTTAACAAGTAATGTCTCATGTATTATTTATATGATATTAGTTGAACATTTTAAGTTTATACAAATTTTATAAGTGAAGATTTGTTTTGTTAAAATGGGTTGTGACATTCTTGTATCCTATATTCATATATTACATATACTGGGTGTATATAGTGTACGTATATTGGGTATAAGGGTGTTACACCACTCCTAGTGAAATGGTTCTTGTGACTTTGGCACTATTAGGCTCTGGGCCTTAGAGAACATGGACCTAAACTCAGAGAATATGAGTTGCTACCTGGACAGACCAGGAAGATAGAAAGGGTTGGATGACCTGATTCCTAAGAAATTCCTAACCCCTACTAAGTTTGAAAAATTGGGTATGCATGGAGAAGGTGAGAATGATTCAGCACTCTCATAGCGCCCGGTTCATTAGAGTTAGCCTCCTTTTCTGGTCTAAATATTATTGAACTCTTAATTATATTATAACATTATTCATATTACAAGCAATATTAAAATAAAGGGTACCATGTTATAAATCAAAATAAGTCAATCAAAGATGGGCAGCCAAACTAGATGTAACATGGCCTTATAATATACAAATGTCAGTATATATAAATAAATTAAATTACATGAAATAGGACACCCACCAAAAAGTAAAAATGTGTCCATATAAATGTCCACATAAATAAAATAGGACACCCACCAAAAGTTAAAAATGTATCCCTTACAATGTCAAAAAATCCTTAAAATAAATTAAATTACATGAACTTTACAAATATGGCACCCACGAAGTGAAAATATGTCTTTTACATTGTCCTTAAAATCTAAACAATAATCAGTAAATACCACTCAGTAATCCATTAGAAACTATAAAAGAAAATTAAAATTCATCACCCATCATGTAACAATAAATCAAGATTGAATTAACAAGTTAAATTAGGGTTTTAATTGCAAAATTAGGGTTTTAGAGTTTTAAATCCTAAACTAAAGCTTAATCATACAAAGTTACGGTTTTTAACCTAAAACTAGGTTTTGTTCATCAAATTCAGGTTTTTTTTTGTACAAACTAGGGCTAAAACATGTAAAAAATAGGATTTTATCCTAAATTCTAATGTTGAACATGAAATTTGAGGTTTGAATCTTAAAACTAGGGCATTGGTATGGACTTACAATTTTATTATCAAAATAAAAGTCTTATCATGCAACTGGGATTTTGGATGTACAAAAATATGGTTAAAACATGATAATTAATCTTTTGATTAGTTTTAATACTAAATCCATAGCTTACTGTAAATAATTTGCAAAATTATATTTATAATTTGATAACACAATGGGTTTAATATAATGGAGATGAAAATTTAACTAGAATGAGTTAGTAACATAAAACTTGCATTATTGGCTCCATCAAGATGATTTTGTTGAACCATGCTTGTTGCTTGATTTGCTGGAAAGCCTAGATCAGTTAGGATTTCTCGGTTAGGCCAATTCGTCGTGATCTTATCTTTTGGTATTGGACCGGCTCTGTTTGGGCATTTAAGATTAGATCGGACCTAATTCAAGCCTTTAAAGTTGGACCAAATTGAGTATAAGCTTTTAAAATTGGATTAGATTTGGCTTGGCCTCATTTATTGAAATCAAAATTGATTTAGCCTTTTTAATTGGAGCCAAATTCATACTGGGCTAAAATTAAGGGTCTTCAATTTTACCCCCTGCTTGAATGATCTTGAATTCATTCAGAGAGTGAAAAGCATTCTTCCTTGATAAGTTTAAGTCAATCTTGCATGCTTTGATATGTTGGTTTTGGACCCGCAACATCCTAGTTTGAGTTCTGAACTCATGCATTGGTTTGAATTCTTGACTTGTGAATTGTTTTGGGTTTAGGACCAATGAATTTGTTTGGGTTCTGGACCCATGAATTGGTTTGGGTCTAGACCTATGAATTTATTTGGGTTTTGGACCCATGAATCTATGCCATCAAAATACTTTAACAAATCAAATATAGGCTAGGGATTGTGTCATCAGGATACTTTTAACAAATCCAATGTAGGCTAGAGTTTGTGCTTTAACAAACCTAATGTAGGCTAGAGTTTGTGCCATCAGGATGCTTTAACAAATCCGATGTAGGCTGGAGTTTGTGCCGTCAGGATGTTTTAACAAATCCAATATAGGTTAGGTGATCATTGTCCAGTGTAGTTTCCTTCGGATATACTCATCCTCCAGCTACTTGATGTTGATGAGGCATGCTTGCCCCTCCTTCAGACATGCTCCTCCTCCTACTGATTATTGTTAACAGTGCATGCTTGCTTCTCCTTCAAACATGCTAGTCCTCTAGCTAATTATTGTTGACCTCATACCTGGATGAATGAAGAAGAACCATATGCCTTTGAATAAATGGATCTTCATCTTGATTCTTCACTCTTGAGGATGGACCTTTGTCTTGCCTCGACTTTAGCTTTTTCTAGCTAGACTAATCTTCTATTCTTGGACCTTTATCCTAATCTTTTGCCTTTTCTATCTTCATTCATTTGAGAGTTCTGACTTTCTTCTTGTTCCATTCTTTTTGTTCTTCGCTTTGTAAAAAAAATTCAGCTATTTTTTAGCTAGCCCTTATATCCTCTCTTTGTCTCTCGCGTGGCAAAATATTGAAAGTTTAAAAATATTTTATATACACATAAACTCAAAAATTAAAAAGGAGAAGTTTTACCCTCATGTAGGCTCAAACCAATGATTTTGTTTGCAAACAGACTCTAATTGATGTTTGTATTTTTTTTGGTTTATTGCACAAGCATGCATCTCCATTTCTGTAAAGTGACTGGATCTTTCTCAAGCAATGAGCCTTCTATGCCCCCCTAATTCCATGTCTGCTTCTGATTATTCACTTTATAGTGTTTTGTTATTCATTTTGACAAAGAATGGGCAATACAAGGCAACAAAAATGCAGTGTGCCATGCTCATGTATGCATGATATGCATGAATAATACTTTCAGTGATTAACTTATAGACCCAGGTGTTAGGCCAAAGCAGTGCTATTGGTTTCTTCTAGATGCTCATTTAGGTCTTGTATTACAACAGCCGAAGACTTCACATCTATGGCTTTTATCTCCAAGATGTTGAAAACATGAGTAGTGGGGCCCAAGCAGCATAGTTAGAGACATGAGAGACATCCATTTCAACATATTTGGTTGGCAACTTCTTCATGGCATGACCTTGCAAGTGATTCTTTGATTAACTCACTTTTGCCTAATATGTCCTTTAAGGTTCGACAACACAACATACTTCCCTAAACTTGAAGACTCGTATGACAAAACACATTTTTTTTAATTTTCAAATCACATTTTGGCTTTGTCAAATCAGTGTCATTATACCTTAGGGCTTGATTTTTTCAAATTAACACATCCATAACATCACGACCCTAGCTACCATACTAAACTTGGGAATCATTTCCATTTGAGCAAGAACTGATGTACTTTAGATAGGCATATACACATTACTTACTTATTCAAACATTCTCCACTAATAAACTCTACCTATCAAAAGAGATCAACAGGTCTTTAATAGGCTTGTAATAGGGTCTTTTAAGGGACATGGATTAAGTGAAGGCCATTTTTAAGTTGGAGCTGATGTGACACTGCTAATAAACCTTCACACTCTAAACTTTCAGTTGGAACCATATGTTGTTAGAGATATGCTTAAACTCTAGGCAACACTTCCATCTTCTACGTGTCTTACTTCATGAAAAGACAAATCTCTTCTTCTTGGTAGAAATTTGGATTTGATCAAAATGATCTTTGCTTTTGCAAAAATGCTTGAAACCCTATTGTTCTTCTATTATCTTTCTCTTATATTTTTTCTTTCTTTTCTCTCTTTTTTTTCATTCATTTTTTTCTTTCATTTTTTCTTCCTTTTCTTCTATCTTCTCTTTTTTTTTTGTTCTCCTTTTTTTTTATTTTTTTATTAGGTCCTAGCTCTAAAAGATTTACATTATTTTGCAACTTTTTATGCTTATGACTATGGATGATTGAAGTATGATGAGTCTACTTCAGTGAAGATGAATCCTTTGTAATTTTGATGTCATTTCCAAATGAAGTAGTTTTGAGACATCAGATCTAATTCAGGTAAACTTTGACAGTCTTTATGATCTTGATTATGCATCCTTTTCTTTGATCTTTTTACCTCCTTAGCACTTCAGTGCTTATTAGACTTACTGTGTCACAACAACATATGATAGGTTATTGTGTTCACAAGTTAATAAAAAGTAAGCTAAAATCTCATGAAGGCTCAAAGGGACATACTAGAGATTGATGTTAATAGGGTCATTCTAGTTGTTAGCTTATCAAACAATGACTAGATCATTTCTCTCTCAAATAAGTAGAGTTCAATTTTGCCTCGAAATTTCTTCAAAGCATATTCTAAGATTGACTAGGACCCAGACACTCATAATTATATAGGAGCCCTCTCTAAGTAAGCATACACAGCTCAATGCTTATAGAACAACTCCCTTACCTAGTAAAGTCATTTAAATTATAATGCATAGATACACTAATTTATGAATATCAAGCTAGATTTGTCATCGTTTGGACACCAAAATGAACAAAGACCAATAAAAAAAATGAAAGTAATTTATTAAAACAATCTTAATTTGAAAAATATAATTATACCAGAAAACGCCAAACAAAGAAAATAAAAAGAAAACCAAACAAGCCAAGGGAAGTTGGAGTTGAAATATTTCATCTACTTGGACATGTTAGGAGCAAGGATTTATAAGGTTCTGCATTTCATGCCTTTTGGATGTAGCCAGTAAGTCTTAGATACTGATGCTAGCTTGGGTCCTTTTCAATTACTTAAGGACAACATCATCTTCTTCCATCTTTCCTTCTATCTCAGGATCTACCTTTGTCAGCCTCTAATTCTTTTGGAGAAGCTCTTCCATAGGGCTTGCCAGAGTGAGTATTTAGCACTTCTTCTTCTTCTTTAGGTTCATACCAATTCCATTCTTCTTCCTTAGACTTTGATTCACCATCGTTGTCAGTTGAATCCCAAAATTCATTTATAATATAAATAGTCATTATCTCATCATCCACAGCTAGTTCAGACTTGCTAAACATGATTTCTTCCCTTTTAGCTTCTCCATCTATGTCTTTAAATGATGACAAGATAAAATTTTCCTTTAATCCTCTGCCTATCATGAAGGTTAATGATGGAGGCACTATGTAATTTAGGCAATGGATTACTCTTGGTGTTGGGCTTATTGGGCTTAGGTAGTTTTCCACTGCTGATTGAATCTTAGACCTCATACCTTAACCAAACACATTTATCTATCTTATGCCCTTGCATTTGATAGAATTGATAGAAGGCCTTGGTATTAAAGTTTGATGGCAAAGGATTAGGTAGTGGTCAAGAAGACAACAAATATAGTAACATCTTTTCCTACAACTTGCTGAAAATCCAAGACAAAGGTCTCCCCAACTCTAAAAACTATCTCTTATTAACTTGACCAGTTGCTGCATTAACATCCACTGCTTTTTGTGTATGCTGACTATCATATTGGTAATTCCTCCTCTCAATTCTTCTTCTATAAAAATGCTTCTTTTCTCTTTTCCATTCTTCTATTTGTAAACTAGCTTAGAGAAGATCTTTGAAGTCTCTGATAAGAATGTGAGACATCCATTGACAAAGATTAGGCAAGACACCTCTTATTATCATTCTAATATGGCCAGACTCATCCGACCTCTTTTTGAGAAGTGCAGCCTTATTCCTCCATCTCTTTATATAATCAATGAAATTCTCATTTGGCTTTTGCCTGATTGATTCTACCTCCATTAGAGTGACTTTCAATTCAACATTATACCCATACTACTGGATGAAGGCTTAGTACATCAAATCCCAGTTCTTTGGAGTACTTTCCTCTAAGGTGTTGAACCAGTTTTACACAACATGATCTAATGAAAGCATGAAATACCTTAGAGTAGCTATGGAAGACTGCATAGCAGTGATGTACTTCTCGAAATGCAGATGGGGATTTCCAGTTCCATCAAACTTAGCGAAAGATGACATCTTGAACTTGTTAGGAATTTCATCATCTTACTGAAATAACTTAACTACCTATGATACCTCTTCAACCTTTAGCTTCTTTTCAAACTTCTTCTCTAAATCAGCAATCACTATTTCCACATCAACACTTTTAGTTTTCTCCATAGCCTTCATTTCTTTCTTCTTTTCTTAAGGATCTTGGAAATATGCATCCCACTCATCATCATCCATCACTACCTTATCTTTACCAGAGGCCACCTCAGCTACCTTAGCCTTTCCCTTATACTTTTGCTTCTTAGAATTGGCAGATGCCACAACAATGTTATCTTCCAGTAGTGCAACTATTTAGCTTTACACAATCTCAACCAGAGCCCCCTTTAATTCATCCATCTTGTAGATGAGGGCATCATTCACCAGCTTCTCAACTTGCTCAAGATTCATTGCTTTTGTAATAAAGTTGATTGAATTCTCACTGAACTCTGAGTCATTGACGTAGGTTGGGTTATCGTAAGCTCTTAAACTACTGTACTCTAGGTCTATGAGCTAGAAAGGATCAATGCAATGTAATATAATACATGTATATATGTATGCACATGAACAATCAAACAAATAAAAGTTAGGATGTCCCTTCCAACCTTATACCACCCACAAATGAATGGCGACTATCTTTTACTAGATATATGGTCAACAAAATATCAATAGGGGATATTTTATTTTTGAAAGATCCACTCAGATGGATTAACCAATAATTGTCTTTTCAAATAGAGAAATTAGTCCATGATAATTCATACTAATTAAGCCTTAATCCATTGGGCCAATAGCTTATATGTTATATTATGGATTAAACTAAATTAAAAGGTTTATCACGAATGGATTCTCATTTGGAAATAGGCAACTAATCATCCATGCCACAAACAAGCCCATGATTAACAAGTATGGGTATAAATTAGGCCACAATTAATGTTAATATTCCATAATTGACCTAATTAGTTATAAGCCCATTTTAAGAAAATGTTTTAGTTTTGAAATGTAATAAAAGCTTAGTTTGGGCCATGAAGTGAGAAAATAGTTTTGAGCCCATCTTTGAAAATATTTCCAAGCCCATTGTAAAAAGGTTTGTCTAAAAATGAGTATTGGGCTTTGTGCTTGGGCCATGATGTGGAAAAAGGATTTTTCACCCATCTTAAAAAGATTTTTTTGTCCAAAATCCATCTTGAAAAAGAGTTTGAAAATAATTTGGTCTTTTAGGCTTTAATTTTGGGCTTACACCATAATTAGGTCATATTAGAAAAACTCAAACCAAATGGGCCATAATTTAAACAAGATATGTTAATCATAGTCAAACAACAAGCATTTGAGTTAGACCTAAGGAAAGTTATTAGGTTAACTACATGGGCTTGAGTCTTTTGGGTTAAAAACCTTAGGTTCCAATAGCAAGTATATACCAGAAGGTACTAGGCTATGAGTAGTTATGCCATGCTCGATCTCCATGCCTTGAGTGAAGGTATAGTATTCATTATACAGCATAACACGGGTTACACAGGGCATCCTAACTCATACACACAATGCAATTCTAATCGATGCAATGGATAATATTATGATAAGAAATGATAAATTAATATAAAGACCAATATAATCAACTTCTCTTATCTCCAGTTGAGTCACCACTACGAGCGGAAATTTTCGCCTCCACTTCCAATGGAATGGTTCTTACGACTTCGGCATTGTTAGGCTCTGGGACTTAGAGAACATAGGCCTAAACCCAGAGAATAGGAGTCACCACTTGGACAAGCTAGGAAGATAGAAAGGGGTGGATGACTCAATTCCTAAGAAATCCCTAACCCCTACTAGGTTTAAAAAGTTAGGTATACATGAGGATGGTAAGAATGATCCAGCACCCCTATAGTGCCATGTTCATTGGAACTGGCCTCTTTTACATGTCTAAATATTATTAAATTCTTAATCATATTATAATATTATCCATATTACAAGCAATATTAAAATAAAGGATACCATATTATAAATCAAAACAAGTCAATCAAAGATGGGCACCTATACCAGATGGAAATATGCTATTACAATATCCAAAAGTCCATAAAATTAAATAAATAAATAAATAAAATTGGATTCCCACCAAAAGGTAGAAAACCTGTCCCTTACAATGTCCCAAAATCATTAAAATAAATTAAATTACATGAACTTAACAAATATAGCTACCATGAAGCGAAAATATACCTTTTACATTATCCTTAAAATCCAAACAATAATAAATAAACATCACTCAATCAACCATTATAAGCATTAAAAGAAAATTAAAATTCATCACCCATCATGTAACAATAAATCAAGATTGAATTAACAAGATTAAATTAGGGTTTTAATTGCAAAATTAGGGTTCTTGTCCCAAATTAGCAACCAGGAGTAGGGGGGAGAATTGGTTGATTCAAGTAATGATTGTAAATTAAAACTTTTAAAGCAAAGATGAAGAAGATGTGGAAGAAGATAAAGTAGAGAAAAATAAATACAAGAGATTTATAGTAGTTTGAATTTGCCTCAATCCTATATCTACTTCCTTAACAACTTATTAAGATTCCACCAATCTTGAGTTTTTACAAGCTTAACTCTAGGTGTTTTCACAAGCTCACACCAAACTTTACAATGGTTTGAGATTAATCCTCACAACTCTTACAAGATTTTTCCCAAGGCTCACTCTAAAACCTAAGTATTTTTCAAGCTCACTCACTCAAACTTTTAATGGTGTTTAATGCTCACACCCAACACCCAAGGATTATAAGTTTTTAGATTTTGATACAAGAGAAATGAAAGATGTTGTTCAATCCAATTACAATGACTATCTAACCACAACAATGAAGTTTAATATGGTATTTATAACCATTTGGCTTGAACTAGCCATTTAAGGTGGTTCCCATAAGTTTAGTGCTTGGTTGAACCTCGGTGTTGGTCACTCGGCTCGGTATGCGGTTACATAATTTAAAAAATTATTTGCAATGACTTATTCCAATGGTTGGATTTTGTTGTCTGATAGAATCTAGCTCGCTCGCTCAGCATAAGGTTACTATTAAATTTAAATTTCTTCAACCATGTGTCAAAATATCATTTGCCTGAGGTATTTGATGCTAAGATTCAAATCTACCAGCCTTGTGCAATCGCTCGATTCAGTTGGGTGGTCACATGAGGCTTTGAGAGTTGAGGAAGTACCACGAGAACTGGCCATTATCTCTTCTGCCACTTTTAGGTTTTTAGTCATTGCTTTGTGCGGTCGCACTGGCTTCTTATATAGTCGCACAAAGTTCTGGCATCATGACTTCACCGCATGCTGAAACCACGATCCTTCTATGAGTTTATGAATTTTTAGCTCAATTTTGGCTATGCATTCACTTGTTTTGCTCGGGTGATAGCACATCTAGCTCGGTATAAAGCTTCACTGTTTGCTTGGCTTGGCAATTCTATATGCTCTATTCAATTTCTCTTATTGGGCTACTTTTGTATGGTTGCTCAATAGCTCAGGTGGTAGCACAAAGGCTCTGTTTTCATTCCTGCACTACAAACTTGTTTGAAATCATTAGTATATCAATTTGATTGTCAATGATCAAAATAGAGTTTGATTGTCTAACAATCTCAATAATCTCCCCCCTTTTTGAATTTGGTAATCAAATTGAATTTAATTTAAGAGTAATCAAGTGCATGCATCAATTGTAATTGAAATGTAAGTGTTTATGCCAATGGTATTTTTATTTTAGTTGCTCCCCCTCAATTTATTAATGTTTGGAATCAGAGCTTAAATATTTCTTTAACGTAATTGTGAAATTTGATCCACAATGCCAACTTCTTCTTCATCCACCTCAAATTCTTATGAAAATCTCAACTCTATTCTTAGACCCTATTTCGATGGAATGGATTACTCCTATTGGAAACACAAAATGTATTTGTTTCTATATAGTGAAGGAACTGAGCTTTGGGATTTTATAGAAAGTGAATGGAAACCTCCAACTCGTGAAGTTGAAGGTGTTCAAGTTCCTCTTCCTAAATCACAATTGTCAAGTGCCAATGTGAAAGATTGGTTTAAGAATAATAGAGCCGCCTCAATCTTGATGAATTCTATTTTAAGAGAAGAAGGTGGGAGAGTTCAACATCTCACGTGTGCTCATTGCATTTGGAAGACACTTGAGAACTATCATGAGGGCACTACCCAAGTGAGGTTCACCAAGAAGCAAATGCTTGTCCATGTGTATGAGCTATTTAAGATGAAACCTAATGAAAATGTCACCGACATGACAAGTTGCTTGCTTGCCATTGTTAATGAACTAAAAAAAGTATGCAAGGTGTATGATCAAGGTGATGTAAATAGAAAAATCTTGAGAGCTCTAAGAGCAAGAAAGAGCTTTGAATCAAAAGTCTCCTCTATTGAAGAAGTCATGATCTTAACACCTTGAGAACCGATGAGCTTGTGGGAAAGCTACTCACCTTTGAGCTACACAATAAAAAAGAAGGACAAGGTGAGAAAGAGAAGAGGAAACTAATAGCTCTCAAAGCAATCAAAGAAGTTGAGAACTCAAGTAATGAAGATAGTGATGATGAAGAAATGGCAATGTTCTCAATAAGAATGAATGATTAGAAGAGAAAGAGAATATTACAAGCTTGCAAAGGTACACATTCTAAATCTTCTTTCAAAGATAAAGATAAGAAAAATGAAATAAAATGCTATGAGTTTGGTGAGCGGGGATTTTTGCCCCCACTCCTGGTGGAATGGGTTCTTGTGACTTCAGCACTGTTAGGCTCGAGGTCTTAGAGAACACGGACCTAAGCCCAGAGAAAAATAAAGTCGCCACCTGGACGGGAAAAAAAAATAAAGGGGTGCATGACTCGATTCCTAAGGAATTCCTAACCCCCTATTGGGTTCAAAAAGTTAGGTATGCGTGGGGGAGGTGAGAAATGGCCCAGCACCCCTACAGTGCCCAACTCATTGCAACCGACCTTCTTTTCAGGTATTAATATTATAAAATTCTTAAATATAATGATATTATCTATCTACATGCAATCATAAAAATAAACAAATACTTTATTAAAAATCATAGCAATGTTCGAATAAGATAAGTAAATGGACATTCATCCGAGGATGGAAACATGTCCTTACATCATCCAATGCCTAAAACTAAATAGGACACCCGCCGAAAGATAGAAATGTGTCCTTTACATTAATCCTAGAATATGAAAATAATTTAAATTACATAAAGATTAATTAATGAGGTACCCAATACCTCTTACAATTTTAATAAACAAATAATAGTAAAGAAAATATTCATCCATGATAAATTAAATTAATCAAACATTGAAATCAAATAAATCAATCACCAAAATATATAATAAACCACATAATCAAATCTAAAAATAAATAAAGCAATAAATGTATAAATCTACGATTTATATCTTAAATTAGGGTTTTAAAATTTTAATAATTAAATTAGGATTTTAGATAAAGGAAATTAAACATAAAGACTTATAATACGCAAATAAATATTGACCCCTTTGTAGACCATTAATTTTTGACCTAATCCAGTCCAATTAGTCAAAAATAATTTTTGTGTTGTCCGCAGAAAATTCCTGCTGGCGAAATGGCCCGTGGGCTCATTTCGCCCGCGCTGCCGCAGCTTTTTCGCCAGTGCAGTTTTTCTGCAGCAGTTTTTTTTTCTCCAGCGAAATTTTTCCGACACAAATTTTTCGAAACCTAATACAATTAGGTTTCAGTTTCCTTTTCTTAATGAATAATGTATGCCGCGAACAACTAGAATTAATCAAGAATTCTTCTATAAACAAGATCATAAAACAACACAGAAAAAGGAGGAGAAATCGGAGGAAAATTGGACTGAAATTGGTGACCGAGACTGAGAAGGAAAACTCTGAAACTCTGAAAATTCCTTCTGGCAGTAAATTGAATCGGACTTTGTAGGGAACAATTCAAGCAATTCAAAGGCAAAAAGGCTTGTCTTTGACTTTGTTCATCCAAGAAGCAATTTTTGGTGAAACTTACAAAATAAGGTTTGAATTCTTAATTTCTTTTATTTTGTCACAGTAGCTAGATCACATAATTATTTCTTTTAAATTAAAAGCCTCGTCACCCCAATTCACCTTTTCTAAAGTATGAAAATCCTAAATCGTTGCTTTTTTTTTTCAAAAGTTCAAAGATATTAGTTTTATTTCTTCAAAACCCCAAAACCAAGATTTGCATCCCAAATTATCAAAACCCAAAATTGTGTTTTGTTTCCTTCCAAAAGACTTAAAAATATCTTTTTTGCTCTTATAAACTTTAAATCTTTTGTTTGAATTCATAAAACTTTCATAAAATTATCAATTGCTTTTTTCCAAATCCTAAAAATAACTCATTACCCGAAACCTTAATTCAAAAGTTGTAAAACCCTAATTCATTTCCAAAACTCAAAACAATAAACCCTAACCCCTTTAAAACCTTAAACCCTAATTTTTTAAATCCTAATCCTTTAAAACTTTAAAAACCATGAAAACATAAATGTTATAATTTAGACACAGTAAGCTTAGAAAATAACAATTCATTAACCGTAAATCACAACTCTAAATGTTTTAAAGTGTTCAAACCCTAATTTCATGATTTCACTTCTCAAACATTAATTTGGTTAATCAAGGAATTTTATCAACCTCTTAAATTATAAAACTTTATTCTATTTCAATTCTTTGAAAAGTCACTGTAATATCCCTAAGTGTGCTTAGAAGTTATGATAATGTTGTTATTATTGAATTGAGTGTGTGATTGATAAGTGGTAATTATGTTGTTTGAAGAAAAGCATTGTGTAGAGTGAAGTGTATATGTTGTGTATATGGTCATATATGTATAATATAAGTTGGTCAAAGGGCTTGGTCAAGGGAAGAGGATATTTTATTTGTGATTGTGAAATTACCAACATGGGCTTGTAAAAGACAAAGGTTTAGTTATATGGTTGAGGGTAGTTTAGTAATTTTCTTTTGGAAGGGTATTTAATGCCTATTGACTTTGTGTTTTCTTCATCATTTCTTCTTCTTCTTCTTGTTGATGGCCGGCTCACTCAAAGACAAAGGAAAGCAAGAGAGCAAGTGATGATTTTGGAATTTTAAGCTCAAAAGTGAAGGAAGATCTCAAGTATACAAGTTGGAATTTCAAGAATTTCATGATTTTAGTAAGTTTTCTCTTGTTTGCCTTTGTTATTTTTGAAGATGTGTGTGAGTTGAGTTAGGGTTATTGATAGTATGATTAAGTGTGTTGATGATTTGTTGATTAGAGTTGAAATTGATTTTAAAATAAGAAGTTAAATTGGTGTTGGTGATGGAAGAGTAAGAGTTGTGTTTAGTGAATATTTTTCTGTTTTACAATTAGTAAAGGCTGTGACTTGTATGATTTTTAATTAATTATAGAAAAATGTTCTTGAAGTGAATTTTTGATATGTTGTGCCTCTTTGAGTCTAGAATGACTGAAAAATATGTTGATTCGATTTTGGAATGGTTATGAGTTTAGAAAGATTATTTTTATTAGACCTGTTCCAGCAGGTACCTTAACTGAGACAGCTATATTTCGGGATTTTTAATAAAATGTAGAAAAATCATATCCAATTGAATTTTGGATATGTTGTTGTTTAGTGAGTCTAGTATTTGAGAAAAATAATTTGGAACCACGTTGATTGAATTTGATTTATGGAATTCACAAAGTTCAGAACTGCTGCCAGGATGCAGGGCAATTGGGGCAGTCTGGTTAGGTGAACTATTTGACCAAGATTTTGTGTTCAGTTTGATCTGAAATTTTAAAGGAATGATTTTAAGATACAAAAATAAATTCTGTAAAAATTTTAGAATTTTTAGTCAAGTAGATTATTTTATACAATTTTTCAAAATAAGGATAAAATGGAGTCTAAAACCAGAATGTACTATTCATATGGTCATTTTGCTTATATTCCTTTTGGATTAGGTTGTGAAGAGGTTGAATTGCCCTAATTTGTGAAGTGAAGAACTATTGAGTGGAGAAGAGTTTAGAGTGGTGTGAAATGTTATTAAGGTAAGTACCAATGTTGCATGATTGCATTGTTAATGCATATCACTAATGTATTTTGATGTGTTTATATCATTAATGATATGTATATATATAATTGTGTTATGGGAAAATGAAAGATGTGAATGATTTGATGAATATTAATGTATGAGAATACAATTGATTGAGTACAATTAAATAATGTTAGGTAAATTATTACATTGTTTGTAATATCCCTATGCTTGCCCTAGAAGTTTTGTATGTGGTTGTTGTTGTTGTTGTTGTTGTTGTTGGTTTAAATTGAGAAAAGAAAAGTATATGTATATGTGTTTTGGGAGAAATTTAGGGTTTAGAGACAAGTTTATATGTTGTGTATATGGTGATATATATAACATATAAGTTGGTCAAAGGGCTTGTTCAAGGGAAGAAGATATTTATATTGTTAAGTGTGAAATTACCAAAGTGGGCAAGAGATAATTAAGGGAATTAAAATGTGTATGAGGGTGTTATAGTAATTTTCTTTTGGATGGGTATTTAATGAAGGTTGACTTTGTGTTTTCTTCATCATCATTTCTTCTTCTTCTTCTTGTGTTGGCCGGCTCACCATAGACAAAGGAAGACAAGAGAACCAAGCAAGGTTTTGATGTTTGTAGCTCAAAAGTTGAAGGAGATTTCAAGAAATCAAGTTGAGGAATTGTGGAATTTCTTCATTTAAGGTAAGAAATCTCTTGTTTTCTTTGGTTATTTTGAAGTGGTGTTGGATGTGAATTAGGGTTTGGTTGATTTTGTGATTTGGTGTGTTTGATATGTGTTTGCAAGTGTTAGAATTGATTTTAAGTTAAAAGATGGAATTGGTGTTGGTTTGGTTGTGAATATGGTAAGATTTGTGGAGGATGTTAGTGGAGAGTCAAGAGTGAAGTTGGAGTTAGGGTTTTGGAATGGTTTGTGTTTAAATGTATTATGAATGTTCTGTGAAGTGATTCTTGTGTTGAATTTGTGTTTAGAACATTGATTTCAATCATTTGAACCATGCTATATTGTGTATGATGAGTTGAAGTGCAATTAGAGGAGAGTTGTGTATTTTAGGGTTTTGATGTTGGGTGACACGGCCAAGTCATGAAAATTTGGGAGTGTTGGATTGGTTTTTGAGAGACACGGTCGTGTCCATTAGCCGTGTTCACTACTGGATGTTGGTGTTGGGAGACACGGCCACAAGCTTGGCCGTGTCCTATGCCCGTGTTTGCTACTGTCAAGTGAGGTTGAGAGACACGGCCACAAGCTTGGCCGTGTCCCTCAAAGGTGCTGCCCGTGTCCCTCCAATGTGTTGGTTAGGGTTTTATTTCTTTGTTCTAATTGCATTGTTTTGGTTTTCCAAGGGTAGGTTGGTCCTTAAACCTAACCCTAAACACTTTAAAAACACTTGAATCAATGAAAGATATAATCAAATGCATGTGTAAGGTCCTAAAACTATGAATCATATCAATTGTTCTTTGCCCTAATTGCATTGTTGAGATTGAACAATGTTATGTTATGCATTGTCAATAGTAATGTGTTTCATAAGTAATATACATTGAAATGTATATCAAAGATGCAATGATAATTCAAATAAGACATGATATGAGACAATGCCATTGTGTTTGGCTATGATGATGCATTTGAAAGAAATAAGGCATGTTTGCCTAAATGTTGTTGAGAATTGAGAATGAAAATGATAATTGAATAATAAATGAATTGTGTGGCTAATGTGTTATTCCATTTTCAGAGTTGGTTGTTGGTGGCATGCCTAATAAGTGTAACAATCTCTTGAAGTTAGGTTGGATTGAATCCTTGAAGCCTAATTGAGATGTTACCACCCTTGAAGCTAGGTTGGGTTAGTTCTTGAAGCCAAGTTGGGTAGAAGCTTAGCATGCTTTGCTCCCCTTGAAGCTTGGTTGAACTTAATCCTTGAAGCCTAGTTGGGTATATGATATTGATAAATGTGATAACAAAACCAAAGCATTAACTCTGAAAATTGAATGGCATATTAGTGTGTCTTGGGCCCATGCTTGTCTTTGTTTAGTGTTGATTATGAATGGTTAAATGAATATTAATGAGAGATATGAAAAGATATTGAAATGTGATATGTAATATGAGAGTATGTTGTTAGTTTCGCACATATGATGTTACATGTATAATATGGATTGAGAAATGACATTGCATTGCACTAAGTCATATCATTTGCATGATTATCTTACTAAGCCGTTGGCTTAGCGCGATAGTGTTTAATCGCGCAGGTAATAGAGTTGATAGAGTTGAACCCGAGAGTTCATCAAGACCAAATGAGAGTAGACCTTGAAGAATCCATTTTGGGAGCTTAAAGATCAGAGCAGACTTGCCAATCATGTATACTTCTTTATATTTTGTAAAGAAATGTTTAATATGTAAATATGTACATATTTTATAACTTCCGCTGTGTAATATTTAGATGTATATATATATATATAACTAATATGTTTTGTTTTATAAGTAAATGATCTACTTTTCTATAATGTATAATGATAAGGGTATTGAATCAAGTTTAAAGTGTTTTGAATGTTAACAAAACTGTAGCATCCCTATGTTTGGTGCACTTATGCTACATTGTTGTGGTTGTAGTGTGTGTGCATTGGATATGGGGGTGTTACATTGTTAATCTAATGTGACTTGTATAGTGTGAAAGAGAAGAGGATCATTCAACAAGGTATGAGCTATGCAAATTTATTATGATAAACACTTTTATGAAGAATTACTTTAATGTACTTTGTAATGTTATAGCAATGATGCTATATGTATAATGTGAATCATGTGATTGAATAATGATATGTTCATTTGGTTAATGTAATTGATGTTGAGTATTATAATGATGATGCACATGATACTATATGAACAATACTATGTTTTGTGTATTATGAATCTTGTGAATTGTATTGTGCTATATGAATAAGGTACTTTGTAATGTTATAGCAATGATGTTATATGTATCATATGGATTGAGATATGATATGTTGTGAAGCCATTGTGATTGGCTATGATGATCTAATTGAAAGAAATAAGGCATGTTTGCCTAGATGATAATGAACATTGAGATTGAAATTGATAATGAAACAATAAGTGAAATATGTGTTTAATGTGTTATTCAGTCTTCAGAGTTCTGGGTTTGGAGGCATGCCTATAAAATGAAAAAGGTAACAGTCTTGCCGGGTTGAGGATCTCTTCAAATTGAGTTGAATTGAGGTCCAAGAGACTGGGTCTGTTACACTATGAGAATTGTGAATAAAGAAATGTTATGATTGGTAACAGTCTTGCCGGGTTAAGGATCTCCTCATGATGAGTTGATGGTCCAAGAGACTGGGTCTGTTACACTATCCATGGATAGAAATATTGATATATGATGCCTACGGGCTTGATGATTATGATTATAGACCAAAGCAGTAACTCTGAACTCTGAATAACATAGTGGTGTCTGTTGGGCCCGAGTCTGTCTTTGTTGTCAATGTGATATACAAATGTTGAAAGAAATGGATAATGAAATCTTTGGTATACTTCATTGGACATGTGATTGATGATATGTAACATGTGCGTTGAAATATTGATTATGAGCACTAGTGATGAATCATTAATGTTGAATTGTGAATAAAGAAATGTTATGATTGGTATGATGTATAATGTGTGTATTAGCATTGATTGTGAATTCAATTGATGAATTGTGGTTGATGACAATGATTGTCTTAATTGGAAATGTGACTTATGATTAGTATGATGTATAATGTGTGTATTGAGATGTTGATTGTGAATATTAGTGATGGGTTGGACTTGGTAGAAATGTTATGTTTATATGTGTATAAGATAGGAGATTAGTTGAAAGATATGAAAGGTGCAAATGAATAGGGATAAACTTAATAAGAACTAAAAGTATATGGAATTGAGATATCTTTATATGTTAGTGTTTCCATGATATATGTTTGTATTTTATATTTGTACTACTAAGCTTTCGAGCTTAGCGCGGATGTATTATCGCGCAGGTAGCTTGGTGGAAGATATGAAGTCTTTTGGTATGCCACGAGAAGAGTAAGATTTTGTCGAGACCAACTAGAGGGTAATGCATACATGTATCCACTTTAAGTATGTTATATTATATGTATAAATGAAGAATTGATAAAGACAATAATTTGTAAGTGTTCTTTAAATTGACCTATTATGGTTTGAATTTTGTTATAGGTATTGAAAGGTAAAAAGAAAAGTGGCATCCTTATACTTTATATACTTACTGTATGTATACTAGGTATATGTATAGTATTTATATGGAGTATTGGGGTGTTACAATTATTTTGGTATCAGAGCTTAGGTTCGAGATTCTCGGCCTAAGTAAAATTAAAAAGAAAAAGTTTTGAAACGCTTAAAATGAATTAAAAAGAAGAGTTTTGAAAATAAAATTTGTAATACATGCATATGCATTCACACCTAGGTTGGTCTCGGAGGTGGCATTATATGATTTATAGTATATCTGTGTTATATGAGATGGATGTTAATGTGTGAATGATATGATGTTATGAGAAAATTGTTTTGTTGTAATGTGAGATGTTGAGGCATGATTACTTAACTTGCTTGTGAAAAAAGAAATGAATTTAAAAAAAAAATATTGATAAGTTTAATGAACGGACCTATCTGCCTCCTGCGGACCCTTGGGATTGAAGGGCAACCGACCTGGTTGGGGAAGGGTACGTATATAAAGTCATAGTTGTTGGCTATAATGATAAATTTAAATGAGTATAATGAATGATATGAATTTATATAAGTCTAATTGATAATTAAAAATGGAAATTTATGCAAGTAAAGTGAAGTGTTAAATGTGTTGAAGCATAAAGAAATGAAAAGGAAAATAATATTGAATGAGTTGATTAGTAAAGACAAGGTATGATTATTTAAAGTTTGGGGTATATATATATAAAGTTAAGGTATTGTTTAAAGGGAAAAGAGATGATATTGGTTATGTAAGAATATAAATTGGTATGGTTATTTTAATGTAAACATTGTGAATTCAAGGTTAGAAATGTGAGATGCTTGGATATTGTGAAAGCTCATGGTAATGGTAATAATATGTGATATTTGAGATTTTTCGAAATGAGCTTAATAATTGGGGAAGAAATATGTGTTGATATTGCTTTATGATATATATATATATCTGAGATGTTTTTCAAGTTGATTTTAAGAAAAGATGAGTTTGGTAAATTGAAGGTTTAAGCGAAGTAGTAAGTTGAAAAGTTAAAGTTCTACTAGAAACTGATAAAGATTGATTGGATATTGATGGTTTAATGTATATTCAATACCTGAGCCAGGTGAAATGATTAATATTGCACATGAAAGTATTATGAATTAAGTAATGTGATTGATGGTATGAGAATTTGTTTTGAAGTAAAAAGAGAAATAGATAAGCAAATGAAAAGGAGCTATTTTAAGTCATTTTATTGCAAAAAAAAAAAAGATATGGAAGTATATTAAATGTTTTTTTTTTAAGATGAAAGTAAAAGAGATGTCACATTGGGAATGTGACCAAGATGGATGTGAAGTGTTATTATAGTCAGAATATATATTTGTAGTGTGATTAAATACTTTTTATCATATTGGAAGAATGAGAATAATAGTATTTAAAAGAAAGTGATAAACACTAAATTTGTAGTGAATGTATGAAAAAGGAAAATAAAAATCAGAGCATATAATTAAGTGTATAGGAGCTATTAGGCTCAATGTGTATATTATTAGGTGTAATGTACATATGTATAAATATATGAGTAATATATATATATATACGTTGAATGGTAAACAAACGGATATAAAGATGATATATTAAATGCATTTCAAAATAAAGGTGAGAGAGATGTCACCTTAGTAAGGTGACTAAGAATTTGTGAAGTATTATTATGGTTAGGAAATATATATGTGTTGAGTTGATAAATAATTTAAGTTATGTCAAAAAGGGGTAAGAATGATGTTGATTAAGGAAAAGTAATAAATGTTAAATTGTGTTAAAGATATGTAAAAGAGGAATTATATATAATTGTATGACTATGTGTATACATGTATGGAAAATGTGGAATGAGCTTTTCGATATGAATGTAAATGAAAATGTAAGAAATGTGGAAAGCAAGTCATATTGTGAATGTGACCTAAGTATGTGAATGTGATATAATTATTTGTTTAGTGGTGTGGAGAATAATAGGGCATGTATCAGTGGATCTATGAGAGAATAGGTTTTAACCTATGTAGAGTTAGATTATGGGATGAAATGGAGAGTGAGAAAGGACTCAAGTAACACTAGAAGATGAAATTGTTATGATAATAACTGAGTTAAACTATCATATAATGTTTCCTGGATTAAGGATTTTGTTTGTAGAAATTCTATATGTATAAGTATATAATAAAAAGGAAAGTATACTGTATGAAAAGTGTTACAAGAGATAAATTAGAAGTGGAGTAATAAATGGAATTTGTATATGATTAAATGTTGTGTATAAAGATGTTATAGATAATATTGTTGATGTGAGTTAGACTAATGATAATCGTATGTTCAAGAGAAAATTTATGGAGATGGAGTTGAAATGTGTTAACTCTTGGTGTAGTAAAAGTGTAATATCCTCATGTATGCCTTAGAAGTTTTGATTATGTTGTGGTTGTAAGTTGGATTGAATGTATATGTTATGTGAAGAGAAAAGAAATTGGTAAGAGAATGCTTGTGTATATGTGTTTTGGGAAATAAAATAGGGTTTAGAGAGAAGTGTATATGTTGTTTATATGGTTGTATAATTAACATATACATAAGTCAAAGGAAGAGTCAATGCAATAGAGATATTTATTTTGTGGCATGTGTAATTACCTATGTGGACATATAAGAGACAAAAGTTAAGTTATATGGAAAAGGGTGTTTTAGTAATTGCTTGGTTAAAATCTCTTGGTGGAGATTTAAAGAAGAAAAGCTTGTTGACTTTTGTTGAATTTCTTTTCTTCTCTTGTGTGTGCCGGCCATCCAAGAAGAGAAAGAGCTTGAGAGGTGTTTGAAGATCTTAACTCAAATTGAAGAAGGAATCAAGGGTTTTGGTTAGAGATTTGTGGATTTTCTTCATTTCAAGTAAGTAATCTTGTGTTTTCCTTTGTTAATTTTGAAGTTGTGTCTAAAGGAAATTGTGATTTGTTGATGTGATGATTTGGTGTGTTTGATAGGTGTTTATAAGTGTTAAAATTGATGGTGAGATAAAGGATTGAATTGGTGTTGGTTTGATTGTGAAAATTGTAAGTTTAAGTGGGTTTTGATAGTGGAAGTTCAAGTGTGAAGTTGGTTTTAAGGTTTGGAGTTGATGAATGATTTAATGTTTGGTTAATGTAAGTATTATGTTAAATGTGCAAAATAAGTGTTAATGAGTTTGATTACATCCATTTGAGTGAGTTTGTGTTGGGTATTATGTGTTTAAATGCATTTGGAAGAGTTGGCCATAAAATAGGGTTTGTGTTCTTGAGTGACACGGCCAAAGGCAAGGGAGAGACACGGCCAAGTCATGAAAAATTTTGGATGTGTTGGAGTGTTTTTGGGAGACACGGCCGTGTCCCCAAGCCGTGTCAGCTACTGTGGTTTTTGGTGAGAGACACGGCCACAAGCTCGGCCGTGTCACCTAGCCGTGTTGGCTACTGCCTCTTTTATAGTTGAGAGACACGGCCGTGTCCCTCAAGTGGGCTGCCCGTGTCCCTCAAATGAGTTGGATATTGTTTGATTTCTTTGTTCTTTTTATATGGTTTTGATTCTTCAAAGATAGTTTGGTCTCTAAACCTAAACATAAACACTTTGTAAACAAAGAATGACCTAAACAAATGTATGTAGATGATACTAAACTTATGAATAATGATCTTTGGATTAGGTTTTGAAGAGATTGGGTTGCATTAACCTAAATGTGGAGAATTCTTGGAATAAAGAAATGTATAAATTGATGGGAGTAGTTCTTGAGGTAAGTATCAATGCATATGATTGTATTTATTTACATGATTTGAGGCTTAACACATTTGTTTGCAAATGTGTTAAGTAGTTTACTATATTGTTAATATAATTTGACTAAGGTGATGATTGAATGAGGTGAAAGTTGTGAAGATCATTTAAAAGGTAAGCATAAATCCTATTTGATTGTATATCCTTATATGTCCTTGAACCTTAACACATTTGGATGAATGTGTTAAATACTCTATTATATTGTGAATGTAAATGAATAATGTCAATTGCTATATATATATAAAGGATGATATATGAAATGGGAAAGATAGGAAGAAATGAGGATCATTCTTAAGGTATGTGCAAATTATTATGATAAATGCTCTAATAATGAATGGTGTTTATGTATTTTGAGAAATGATGAAATGTTATGTTATATGCATTGTGAATCTTGTGAATGGCAATGTATTATATGAATAAAATACTTTGAAATGTTATATCAATGATGCTATATGTATCATATGGATTGAGATAGGATATGTTGTGAAGCCATTGTAATTGGCCATGATGATTCAAATATGATATGAGGCCATTGTGATTGGCTATGACAATTCAATTGAGATGTGTAAGGCATGTTTGCCTAAATGATGATGAGAATTGTAAATGATGTTGGTGATGGAATGATCAATGAATTGTGTGTCTAATGTGTTATTCCATTTTCAGAGTTTGTTGTTGGTGGCATGCCTAATATTAGTAACAATCTCTTGAAGTTAGGTTGGACTTGATCCTTGAAGCCAAGTTGGGTTGAAGTTTAACATGTTTTACTCCCCTTGAAGCTTGGTTGGGTCTAATCCTTGAAGCCTAATTGAGATGTTACAACCCTTGAAGCTAGGTTGGATTGGTTCTTGAAGCCAAGTTGGGTTGATACTTAGCATGCTTTGTTCCCCTTGAAGCTTGGTTGAACCTAATCCTTGAAGCCTAGTTGGGATAATGATAAATGTGATGATTGAACCAAAGCATTAACTCTGAAAATTGAATGGCATATTAGTGTTTTGGGCCCGAGTCTATCTTTGTTGCCAATGTGAAATACAAGTGTTGAAATAAATGAATCATGATTGGTGAATTGTGAATAAGACAATGTTATGAGGTATGATATGTAAATGAATAGTGGTTGATGATAATGGTTATCTTCATTAAAAATGTGATTCGTGATTGATATGATATGTAATGTGTGTATTGCAATAGTGATTGATATGATATGTAATGTGTGTATTGCAATAGTGATTGGTATGATATGTAATGTGCGTATTGCAATAGTGATTGATATGGTATGTAATGTGTGTATTGCAATAGTGATTGATATGGTATGTAATGTGTGTATTGCAATAGTGATTGGTATGATATGTAATGTGTGTATTGCAATAATGATTGGTATGGTATATATAATGTGGGTGTATTAATATATTGGTGATAGATTGAGGTTGGTGATAATATTATGTATATATATGTACATTATATATGAAATTAGCTAAGATATATGAATGATGCAATTAAAAAGAAAAGATAATATGATAAGAATTAATTATACATTGAATGGATATATCATTATATGTTAATACTTCTATACTATATGTTTACATTTCATATTTGGACTACTAAGCTCTCGGGCTTAGCGCGGGTGTGTATTCGCGCAGGTAAATAGGTGAAGATATGAAGTCTCTCATTATGCCACAAGAAGAGTAAGAGTTTGTCGAGACCAACTAGAGGGTAATGCATACATGTATAACTTTTAATTTTGATGTATTTCTGATGAGAGAGTATTTATATGTATAAATGTAATTTGGATAAACATAATGATTTTGTAAATGTTATTTAAATTAATGTATTATGGTTTAAATTCGGTTACAGGTTTTTAAAAGGTAACGAAAAGTAGCATTCTTATACTTTATATACTTACTGTATGTATACTAGGTATATGTATAGTACTTATATAGGGTATCGGGGTGTTACATTTATTTTGGTATCAGAGCTTAGGTTCGAGATTCTCGGCCTAAGTGAAACTAAAAAGAGAATTTTTGAAGAGTATAAAAAAAAAAGAGAGTTTCGAAAAGTTTAAATAGAAGTAAAAAGGAAAAGTTTTGAAATGAAATTTGTAATACGTGCATATGCATTGACACCTAGGTTGGTCTCAGATGTGGCATTATATGAATAGTAAAATATTTGTGTTATATGAGATGTTCTATGTAGTTGATGATATATGTGTATACTATTTTGATGTGATGAGAAATCATGATTGTTGGTATTGATGTTGAAAATGAATTATGATTGAGGCATAGTGCCTAATTGACTATGAGAAAACAAATTGTGAAATGTAATGTGCTATATGTATATTGATGATGCATATGAAAATGTCATATTGTGTGCAACATGGAATGTAATGTCGATGTTTATGAGCAATATTATGTGGGACATAATGTGAATTGAAACATAAAGAAATGAAAAGGAGAATAAAGTTGAAAATGAGTAGAAATCAAAATCAAGATTAAAGTATGAATTCTTTCCTCTATACTTTGAACCTATTTATAATAAAGTTTATGTTGGGTTTGCTAATGTTGAGTTTACTAAACAGAGGAAATAATATCGATTTATTAATATTGAAAGTCATGTTATTTAAACAAGGAGAGTATGGTGAAATATTGAATAAGTTGGTTAGTATAAAAACAGTGTGATTATGTAAAGTTGGGATGTATATACAGTTAAGGTTTTGTTTAAAGGAAAAAGAGATGATAGTGGTTAAATAAGAATATAATTTAGTATTGTTATTATAATGCAAACATTGTGAATTCAATGTTAGAGATGTGAGATGCTTGGATATTATAAAAGCTCATGATAATGGTGGTGATATGGAATATTTGAAATTTTGGAATGAGTTGAATAATTGTGAAAATTATATGTTTTGATATTACTTTGTGATATATATATAAGATGCTTTTAAAGTTGATATTAAGAAAAGATGAGTTTGGCAAATTGAAGCTTAAACGAAGTAGTAAATTGAGAAGTTAAAGTTTCAGTGGAATTTGATAAAGATTATTGGGATATTGATGGTTTAATGTATATTCAATACATGAGCTAGGAGAAATGACTAATATTCCATATTAAAGCATTATGAATTGAGTATTGTGATTGGTAGTATGAGAAATTATTTTAAAGTAAAAAAAAAAGAAAGTGGATAAGCAAATGAAAATGAGTTATTTTAAGTCATTTTGAGTGTAAGGGGTAAAAATGGTTATGGAAGCATACTAATTGCTTTTAAAGATGAAAGTGAAAGAGATGTCACATTGGGAATGTGATCAAGATGGATGTGAAATATTATTATAGTCAATATATATATATGTTGTGTGAATAAATACTTTCTATTATATGGGAAGAATGAGAATGATAATGTTTAAAAGAAAGTGATGAATATTAAATTTGTATTGAATGTATGAAAAAGGAAAATAAAATAAGAGCATATAATTAAGTGTGTACATGTATATGACATGTGAATGAAATTATACATATATACATAAAGGTGTGAATCATGTTTTGTAGATGACCTATGAATATGTATGTGGTATAATTATAGAATTAGTGATATGGAAATGATGTTGTATGTATGAGTGGACCTAAGAGAGAGTAGGTCTGGAACTGGGTAAAGCTAATTGGATTGTGTGATAAAAGTAAGGATGAAATGGACTTGAGTAATAGTGGACAGTAGAAATTGTTGATGAGCCATAAATTTGATAATTTCATGATATTTAGAGTCCCAAAGTATTTACATATAAAAAGTTCTATGTAATTATATTATAAGAGATTGTAAATGGATTAGAAATGAAGTGACGAATAGAAATTGTATAAGAACTGTATATGATTGAATACATATATAATAATATTGTTGAAACGTGACTTAAGTTGATAAAGATTATATAACTGAATGCAAATTTGGTTGAAATGGAGTGGAATGTGTTAACTTCTGATATGGTAAAAATGTAAAGAAGGAATATGTTATTCTTGTGATACACCTTAGCCTTGTATTTGTTTGGATTGAGAATAAAATTATGAGAAGAACAATATTGATTGGAAAGTCTCAGGTTTGAATATTAATCTCTTAAAGCCATGTGTTTTGTTTAGTGTGTTTGATTGGTTAATTTTGTTATCCATGGATTTGGATCTTAGATAAAAGGATTGCAGTACAGATTTGGTGAGATTAAAAATCTTGTTTGAGAAGTATAGTTAAAAGTTATGATGGATAAAATTGTACTTTATCATTTTATGTTAAGAATTGGGTTAAAACTGTGAATATGAAGAGAGGAAAAAGAAATTATGGAAATGTTTTGAGTTATGGATGATATGACAATAAGCTAATCAAAATAAAAATAACAACGATATGAAATGAGAAGAGATATTAAAAAGGGAGAAATTATAGAATATGACTGAAAGTTATACTGAATATGTTTAAGGGATGTAACTCGAGGTTTGAGTGAATGAATTATAGATAGTAATTATGGTATAATCTTTATGAGAATTGGTGGGAATTATAATAAGATAATAGAGAATAAACTATGTGTATATTAACAGATAATTTGAATTGATTTGTTATCATGATGATTTGACTGAAAATGGGTCGGAAGAGATCAGGAATTGAATATGAGATTGCTCTAATGGAATGAAGTTATATATATATATATGAATATTGTGAAATTTTATGATGAGTTTGAATAAATTAATTGTTAGTTAGAGTTGAACAAGATTGGAATGTGGATATATTGTGACAGATAGATCGATGGATTTCGATTTGACTAAGATTGTGAATCATTATTGAGATTTAATGTGTATAGTTGTACCAAGAGTGTAATTATTTACATGGTAATATATATGATGTAAATTTTTTAAAAGTGTGATTGGATGAATGAATGGAATTATGGTAATTGTAACTTATGGTAAGAAGAGAAAAAGATTGGTTATTTATAAAATAAGTTAAAAGGTAATGTATTAATTTGTAAGTTAAGTGAAGAGCATGCTAAAGAAATAACTCCATTTATGAAAAATCAGGATTTTGTTATCTATTGAGGGTGATAAATGCCTTTTTAGACAGTGATTGTAATGATGGGATAATTAATGCTCAGATATAAGTCAATGGTTCTTAAAGTTAAAATTAAGAGAGTAATTACAAAGAAGTGAAAGAACAAAATATATTAAATATAAAGGTTGGATGGAGTATAAGTGTACTATAAAATGATCTGATTCTTGTATAAAGACTTTAACAAGAGATGTAATGAGCTCTTTTGAATGTTTGATTAAAGAAGTAATAAGATGTATAAACATATAGAATGATGAGTTATGGAATTTTAAGTAAGTGGTTGACTTTAAAGAGGAGAGTTGAAGCTATATGATTTGATGATATAATGACTTAAATGTATAATTAACTTCATTTGGAAGTTAAGATGGTATGGTATTAGGAATGGATTACAATGATACTAGATAATTTCGAGGACGAAATTATTTAAGGGGGAGAGAATTGTAATATCCTCATGTATGCCTTAGAAGTTTTGATTATGTTGTGGTTGTAAGTTGGATTGAATGTATATGTTATGTGAAGAGAAAAGAAATTGGTAAGAGAATGCTTGTGTATATGTGTTTTGGGAAATAAAATAGGGTTTAGAGAGAAGTGTATATGTTGTTTATATGGTTGTATAATTAACATATACATAAGTCAAAGGAAGAGTCAATGCAATAGAGATATTTATTTTGTGGCATGTGTAATTACCTATGTGGACATATAAGAGACAAAAGTTAAGTTATATGGAAAAGGGTGTTTTAGTAATTGCTTGGTTAAAATCTCTTGGTGGAGATTTAAAGAAGAAAAGCTTGTTGACTTTTGTTGAATTTCTTTTCTTCTCTTGTGTGTGCCGGCCATCCAAGAAGAGAAAGAGCTTGAGAGGTGTTTGAAGATCTTAACTCAAATTGAAGAAGGAATCAAGGGTTTTGGTTAGAGATTTGTGGATTTTCTTCATTTCAAGTAAGTAATCTTGTGTTTTCCTTTGTTAATTTTGAAGTTGTGTCTAAAGGAAATTGTGATTTGTTGATGTGATGATTTGGTGTGTTTGATAGGTGTTTATAAGTGTTAAAATTGATGGTGAGATAAAGGATTGAATTGGTGTTGGTTTGATTGTGAAAATTGTAAGTTTAAGTGGGTTTTGATAGTGGAAGTTCAAGTGTGAAGTTGGTTTTAAGGTTTGGAGTTGATGAATGATTTAATGTTTGGTTAATGTAAGTATTATGTTAAATGTGCAAAATAAGTGTTAATGAGTTTGATTACATCCATTTGAGTGAGTTTGTGTTGGGTATTATGTGTTTAAATGCATTTGGAAGAGTTGGCCATAAAATAGGGTTTGTGTTCTTGAGTGACACGGCCAAAGGCAAGGGAGAGACACGGCCAAGTCATGAAAAATTTTGGATGTGTTGGAGTGTTTTTGGGAGACACGGCCGTGTCCCCAAGCCGTGTCAGCTACTGTGGTTTTTGGTGAGAGACACGGCCACAAGCTCGGCCGTGTCACCTAGCCGTGTTGGCTACTGCCTCTTTTATAGTTGAGAGACACGGCCGTGTCCCTCAAGTGGGCTGCCCGTGTCCCTCAAATGAGTTGGATATTGTTTGATTTCTTTGTTCTTTTTATATGGTTTTGATTCTTCAAAGATAGTTTGGTCTCTAAACCTAAACATAAACACTTTGTAAACAAAGAATGACCTAAACAAATGTATGTAGATGATACTAAACTTATGAATAATGATCTTTGGATTAGGTTTTGAAGAGATTGGGTTGCATTAACCTAAATGTGGAGAATTCTTGGAATAAAGAAATGTATAAATTGATGGGAGTAGTTCTTGAGGTAAGTATCAATGCATATGATTGTATTTATTTACATGATTTGAGGCTTAACACATTTGTTTGCAAATGTGTTAAGTAGTTTACTATATTGTTAATATAATTTGACTAAGGTGATGATTGAATGAGGTGAAAGTTGTGAAGATCATTTAAAAGGTAAGCATAAATCCTATTTGATTGTATATCCTTATATGTCCTTGAACCTTAACACATTTGGATGAATGTGTTAAATACTCTATTATATTGTGAATGTAAATGAATAATGTCAATTGCTATATATATATAAAGGATGATATATGAAATGGGAAAGATAGGAAGAAATGAGGATCATTCTTAAGGTATGTGCAAATTATTATGATAAATGCTCTAATAATGAATGGTGTTTATGTATTTTGAGAAATGATGAAATGTTATGTTATATGCATTGTGAATCTTGTGAATGGCAATGTATTATATGAATAAAATACTTTGAAATGTTATATCAATGATGCTATATGTATCATATGGATTGAGATAGGATATGTTGTGAAGCCATTGTAATTGGCCATGATGATTCAAATATGATATGAGGCCATTGTGATTGGCTATGACAATTCAATTGAGATGTGTAAGGCATGTTTGCCTAAATGATGATGAGAATTGTAAATGATGTTGGTGATGGAATGATCAATGAATTGTGTGTCTAATGTGTTATTCCATTTTCAGAGTTTGTTGTTGGTGGCATGCCTAATATTAGTAACAATCTCTTGAAGTTAGGTTGGACTTGATCCTTGAAGCCAAGTTGGGTTGAAGTTTAACATGTTTTACTCCCCTTGAAGCTTGGTTGGGTCTAATCCTTGAAGCCTAATTGAGATGTTACAACCCTTGAAGCTAGGTTGGATTGGTTCTTGAAGCCAAGTTGGGTTGATACTTAGCATGCTTTGTTCCCCTTGAAGCTTGGTTGAACCTAATCCTTGAAGCCTAGTTGGGATAATGATAAATGTGATGATTGAACCAAAGCATTAACTCTGAAAATTGAATGGCATATTAGTGTTTTGGGCCCGAGTCTGTCTTTGTTGCCAATGTGAAATACAAGTGTTGAAATAAATGAATCATGATTGGTGAATTGTGAATAAGACAATGTTATGAGGTATGATATGTAAATGAATAGTGGTTGATGATAATGGTTATCTTCATTAAAAATGTGATTCGTGATTGATATGATATGTAATGTGTGTATTGCAATAGTGATTGATATGATATGTAATGTGTGTATTGCAATAGTGATTGGTATGATATGTAATGTGCGTATTGCAATAGTGATTGATATGGTATGTAATGTGTGTATTGCAATAGTGATTGATATGGTATGTAATGTGTGTATTGCAATAGTGATTGGTATGATATGTAATGTGTGTATTGCAATAATGATTGGTATGGTATATATAATGTGGGTGTATTAATATATTGGTGATAGATTGAGGTTGGTGATAATATTATGTATATATATGTACATTATATATGAAATTAGCTAAGATATATGAATGATGCAATTAAAAAGAAAAGATAATATGATAAGAATTAATTATACATTGAATGGATATATCATTATATGTTAATACTTCTATACTATATGTTTACATTTCATATTTGGACTACTAAGCTCTCGGGCTTAGCGCGGGTGTGTATTCGCGCAGGTAAATAGGTGAAGATATGAAGTCTCTCATTATGCCACAAGAAGAGTAAGAGTTTGTCGAGACCAACTAGAGGGTAATGCATACATGTATAACTTTTAATTTTGATGTATTTCTGATGAGAGAGTATTTATATGTATAAATGTAATTTGGATAAACATAATGATTTTGTAAATGTTATTTAAATTAATGTATTATGGTTTAAATTCGGTTACAGGTTTTTAAAAGGTAACGAAAAGTAGCATTCTTATACTTTATATACTTACTGTATGTATACTAGGTATATGTATAGTACTTATATAGGGTATCGGGGTGTTACAAAAAGTGTGGAGAATGGATATATAATTCTTGTGATACAACTAAATAGTGTAATTAAAAAGTTTGGATACAGAATAATCGAGAAACAGTATTGATTTATGAGTTACAGGTGTGTGACCATTCATCTCCTATGGCTATATGATTTGGTTAGTATGTGTAGCCGGTTAATTTTAGTATCCATAAATTTGGGACTGAGACAATATGACTGTAGTACAAATTGGTGAGATTGAAAATTTTGTTTAAGAAGCATAGTTAGAAAGTTATTATAAGATTTGGTGGGAACTATACTAATATGATTTGAAGTGATTTGTTATCACAATAATTTGATTGAATATGGATTGGAAGAGATCAAGAAATTGTATATAAGTTTGCCCTAATTGAATTAGATCATATATACATATATGAATATGGTGCAATTTCATGATAAGTTAAATAAATTAATCATTGGATGGAATTGAACAAGATGGGAAAGTGGATATATTGTGTAAGATAAATCAATTGATCTGGATTGGATTAAGATTATGAATTATTCTTGAGATTTAATATCTATAGTTGTATTAAGAATGTAATTATTTACATGGCAATGTATATGATGTAAAATATTAAAGTGTGAATGGACATGAATGAATGGAGTCATAGTAGTTATAAATCAGGATAAAAAGGGAAAAGATTGGTTATTTATAAAATAAGTTGAAAGGTAATGTATTAATATGTAAGTTAAGAGAAAAGCATGCTAAAGAGGTAACTCCATTTGTGGAAAATAAGGATCTTGTTATCCATTGAGGGATTGATAAATGTCTATTTAGACAGTGATTGTAATGATGGGATAATTAATGCTAAGACATAACCAATGATTTTTAAGGTTAAAGTTAAAAGAGTAATCATAAAGAAATGAAGGAACAATATATATTAAATATAAAGATTGGATGAAGTATAAGCGTACTATAAAATGATCTGATTCTGGTATAAAGATAGTAATAGGAAGTGTAATAAGTTCTTTTGAATGTTTGATCAATGAAGTAACAAGATATATAAACCTATAGAATGATGAGTTATGGAATTTAAAGAAGATTGTTGATTCTATAGGAAAGAGTTGAAGTTATATGATTTGGTGACACAGTAACTTAAACATATAATTAACTTCATATGGAAGTTAAGATAGTATGTTGTTAAGAATCAATTGTTACGATATTGATAATTTCGAGGATGAAATTTTCCTTCTAGAGGGGGAGAATTGTAATATCCCTAAGTGTGCTTAGAAGTTATGATAATGTTGTTATTATTGAATTGAGTGTGTGATTGATAAGTGGTAATTATGTTGTTTGAAGAAAAGCATTGTGTAGAGTGAAGTGTATATGTTGTGTATATGGTCATATATGTATAATATAAGTTGGTCAAAGGGCTTGGTCAAGGGAAGAGGATATTTTATTTGTGATTGTGAAATTACCAACATGGGCTTGTAAAAGACAAAGGTTTAGTTATATGGTTGAGGGTAGTTTAGTAATTTTCTTTTGGAAGGGTATTTAATGCCTATTGACTTTGTGTTTTCTTCATCATTTCTTCTTCTTCTTCTTGTTGATGGCCGGCTCACTCAAAGACAAAGGAAAGCAAGAGAGCAAGTGATGATTTTGGAATTTTAAGCTCAAAAGTGAAGGAAGATCTCAAGTATACAAGTTGGAATTTCAAGAATTTCATGATTTTAGTAAGTTTTCTCTTGTTTGCCTTTGTTATTTTTGAAGATGTGTGTGAGTTGAGTTAGGGTTATTGATAGTATGATTAAGTGTGTTGATGATTTGTTGATTAGAGTTGAAATTGATTTTAAAATAAGAAGTTAAATTGGTGTTGGTGATGGAAGAGTAAGAGTTGTGTTTAGTGAATATTTTTCTGTTTTACAATTAGTAAAGGCTGTGACTTGTATGATTTTTAATTAATTATAGAAAAATGTTCTTGAAGTGAATTTTTGATATGTTGTGCCTCTTTGAGTCTAGAATGACTGAAAAATATGTTGATTCGATTTTGGAATGGTTATGAGTTTAGAAAGATTATTTTTATTAGACCTGTTCCAGCAGGTACCTTAACTGAGACAGCTATATTTCGGGATTTTTAATAAAATGTAGAAAAATCATATCCAATTGAATTTTGGATATGTTGTTGTTTAGTGAGTCTAGTATTTGAGAAAAATAATTTGGAACCACGTTGATTGAATTTGATTTATGGAATTCACAAAGTTCAGAACTGCTGCCAGGATGCAGGGCAATTGGGGCAGTCTGGTTAGGTGAACTATTTGACCAAGATTTTGTGTTCAGTTTGATCTGAAATTTTAAAGGAATGATTTTAAGATACAAAAATAAATTCTGTAAAAATTTTAGAATTTTTAGTCAAGTAGATTATTTTATACAATTTTTCAAAATAAGGATAAAATGGAGTCTAAAACCAGAATGTACTATTCATATGGTCATTTTGCTTATATTCCTTTTGGATTAGGTTGTGAAGAGGTTGAATTGCCCTAATTTGTGAAGTGAAGAACTATTGAGTGGAGAAGAGTTTAGAGTGGTGTGAAATGTTATTAAGGTAAGTACCAATGTTGCATGATTGCATTGTTAATGCATATCACTAATGTATTTTGATGTGTTTATATCATTAATGATATGTATATATATAATTGTGTTATGGGAAAATGAAAGATGTGAATGATTTGATGAATATTAATGTATGAGAATACAATTGATTGAGTACAATTAAATAATGTTAGGTAAATTATTACATTGTTTGTAATATCCCTATGCTTGCCCTAGAAGTTTTGTATGTGGTTGTTGTTGTTGTTGTTGTTGTTGTTGGTTTAAATTGAGAAAAGAAAAGTATATGTATATGTGTTTTGGGAGAAATTTAGGGTTTAGAGACAAGTTTATATGTTGTGTATATGGTGATATATATAACATATAAGTTGGTCAAAGGGCTTGTTCAAGGGAAGAAGATATTTATATTGTTAAGTGTGAAATTACCAAAGTGGGCAAGAGATAATTAAGGGAATTAAAATGTGTATGAGGGTGTTATAGTAATTTTCTTTTGGATGGGTATTTAATGAAGGTTGACTTTGTGTTTTCTTCATCATCATTTCTTCTTCTTCTTCTTGTGTTGGCCGGCTCACCATAGACAAAGGAAGACAAGAGAACCAAGCAAGGTTTTGATGTTTGTAGCTCAAAAGTTGAAGGAGATTTCAAGAAATCAAGTTGAGGAATTGTGGAATTTCTTCATTTAAGGTAAGAAATCTCTTGTTTTCTTTGGTTATTTTGAAGTGGTGTTGGATGTGAATTAGGGTTTGGTTGATTTTGTGATTTGGTGTGTTTGATATGTGTTTGCAAGTGTTAGAATTGATTTTAAGTTAAAAGATGGAATTGGTGTTGGTTTGGTTGTGAATATGGTAAGATTTGTGGAGGATGTTAGTGGAGAGTCAAGAGTGAAGTTGGAGTTAGGGTTTTGGAATGGTTTGTGTTCAAATGTATTATGAATGTTCTGTGAAGTGATTCTTGTGTTGAATTTGTGTTTAGAACATTGATTTCATTCATTTGAACCATGCTATATTGTGTATGATGAGTTGAAGTGCAATTAGAGGAGAGTTGTGTATTTTAGGGTTTTGATGTTGGGTGACACGGCCAAGTCATGAAAATTTGGGAGTGTTGGATTGGTTTTTGAGAGACACGGCCGTGTCCATTAGCCGTGTTCACTACTGGATGTTGGTGTTGGGAGACACGGCCACAAGCTTGGCCGTGTCCTATGCCCGTGTTTGCTACTGTCAAGTGAGGTTGAGAGACACGGCCACAAGCTTGGCCGTGTCCCTCAAAGGTGCTGCCCGTGTCCCTCCAATGTGTTGGTTAGGGTTTTATTTCTTTGTTCTAATTGCATTGTTTTGGTTTTCCAAGGGTAGGTTGGTCCTTAAACCTAACCCTAAACACTTTAAAAACACTTGAATCAATGAAAGATATAATCAAATGCATGTGTAAGGTCCTAAAACTATGAATCATATCAATTGTTCTTTGCCCTAATTGCATTGTTGAGATTGAACAATGTTATGTTATGCATTGTGAATAGTAATGTGTTTCATAAGTAATATACATTGAAATGTATATCAAAGATGCAATGATAATTCAAATAAGACATGATATGAGACAATGCCATTGTGTTTGGCTATGATGATGCATTTGAAAGAAATAAGGCATGTTTGCCTAAATGTTGTTGAGAATTGAGAATGAAAATGATAATTGAATAATAAATGAATTGTGTGGCTAATGTGTTATTCCATTTTCAGAGTTGGTTGTTGGTGGCATGCCTAATAAGTGTAACAATCTCTTGAAGTTAGGTTGGATTGAATCCTTGAAGCCTAATTGAGATGTTACCACCCTTGAAGCTAGGTTGGGTTAGTTCTTGAAGCCAAGTTGGGTAGAAGCTTAGCATGCTTTGCTCCCCTTGAAGCTTGGTTGAACTTAATCCTTGAAGCCTAGTTGGGTATATGATATTGATAAATGTGATAACAAAACCAAAGCATTAACTCTGAAAATTGAATGGCATATTAGTGTGTCTTGGGCCCATGCTTGTCTTTGTTTAGTGTTGATTATGAATGGTTAAATGAATATTAATGAGAGATATGAAAAGATATTGAAATGTGATATGTAATATGAAAGTATGTTGTTAGTTTCGCACATATGATGTTACATGTATAATATGGATTGAGAAATGACATTGCATTGCACTAAGTCATATCATTTGCATGATTATCTTACTAAGTCGTTGGCTTAGCGCGATAGTGTTTAATCGCGCAGGTAATAGAGTTGATAGAGTTGAACCCGAGAGTTCATCAAGACCAAATGAGAGTAGACCTTGAAGAATCCATTTTGGGAGCTTAAAGATCAGAGCAGACTTGCCAATCATGTATACTTCTTTATATTTTGTAAAGAAATGTTTAATATGTAAATATGTACATATTTTATAACTTCCGCTGTGTAATATTTAGATGTATATATATATATAACTAATATGTTTTGTTTTATAAGTAAATGATCTACTTTTCTATAATGTATAATGATAAGGGTATTGAATCAAGTTTAAAGTGTTTTGAATGTTAACAAAACCGTAGCATCCCTATGTTTGGTGCACTTATGCTACATTGTTGTGGTTGTAGTGTGTGTGCATTGGATATGGGGGTGTTACATTGTTAATCTAATGTGACTTGTATAGTGTGAAAGAGAAGAGGATCATTCAACAAGGTATGAGCTATGCAAATTTATTATGATAAACACTTTTATGAAGAATTACTTTAATGTACTTTGTAATGTTATAGCAATGATGCTATATGTATAATGTGAATCATGTGATTGAATAATGATATGTTCATTTGGTTAATGTAATTGATGTTGAGTATTATAATGATGATGCACATGATACTATATGAACAATACTATGTTTTGTGTATTATGAATCTTGTGAATTGTATTGTGCTATATGAATAAGGTACTTTGTAATGTTATAGCAATGATGTTATATGTATCATATGGATTGAGATATGATATGTTGTGAAGCCATTGTGATTGGCTATGATGATCTAATTGAAAGAAATAAGGCATGTTTGCCTAGATGATAATGAACATTGAGATTGAAATTGATAATGAAACAATAAGTGAAATATGTGTTTAATGTGTTATTCAGTCTTCAGAGTTCTGGGTTTGGAGGCATGCCTATAAAATGAAAAAGGTAACAGTCTTGCCGGGTTGAGGATCTCTTCAAATTGAGTTGAATTGAGGTCCAAGAGACTGGGTCTGTTACACTATGAGAATTGTGAATAAAGAAATGTTATGATTGGTAACAGTCTTGCCGGGTTGAGGATCTCCTCATGATGAGTTGATGGTCCAAGAGACTGGGTCTGTTACACTATCCATGGATAGAAATATTGATATATGATGCCTACGGGCTTGATGATTATGATTATAGACCAAAGCAGTAACTCTGAACTCTGAATAACATAGTGGTGTCTGTTGGGCCCGAGTCTGTCTTTGTTGTCAATGTGATATACAAATGTTGAAAGAAATGGATAATGAAATCTTTGGTATACTTCATTGGACATGTGATTGATGATATGTAATATGTGCATTGAAATATTGATTATGAGCACTAGTGATGAATCATTAATGTTGAATTGTGAATAAAGAAATGTTATGATTGGTATGATGTATAATGTGTGTATTAGCATTGATTGTGAATTCAATTGATGAATTGTGGTTGATGACAATGATTGTCTTAATTGGAAATGTGACTTATGATTAGTATGATGTATAATGTGTGTATTGAGATGTTGATTGTGAATATTAGTGATGGGTTGGACTTGGTAGAAATGTTATGTTTATATGTGTATAAGATAGGAGATTAGTTGAAAGATATGAAAGGTGCAAATGAATAGGGATAAACTTAATAAGAACTAAAAGTATATGGAATTGAGATATCTTTATATGTTAGTGTTTCCATGATATATGTTTGTATTTTATATTTGTACTACTAAGCTTTCGAGCTTAGCGCGGATGTATTATCGCGCAGGTAGCTTGGTGGAAGATATGAAGTCTTTTGGTATGCCATGAGAAGAGTAAGATTTTGTCGAGACCAACTAGAGGGTAATGCATACATGTATCCACTTTAAGTATGTTATATTATATGTATAAATGAAGAATTGATAAAGACAATAATTTGTGAGTGTTCTTTAAATTGACCTATTATGGTTTGAATTTTGTTACAGGTATTGAAAGGTAAAAAGAAAAGTGGCATCCTTATACTTTATATACTTACTGTATGTATACTAGGTATATGTATAGTATTTATATGGAGTATTGGGGTGTTACAGTCACAGTAGCTTAAACCCATGAATTTCCAAAACCCTAAAAATATTAAATAAAACAATCTTAAATAGAAACAATAGCCCTAATTTGAATCTTTATTTGCCTTATTCAATTCTATATTTGATCATGCTTTGATTTATTTTATATGCTTTAATTTATTTAAGTTCAATACTTGGTTTATTTAGTTTGTCATGGATGGATGTTTACTTTCCATTGATGTTTAATACCTTTGATGAATGATTTATTTATGATGAATGGATATTTACTTTTATCAATTTATTTAGATTTCCAAATGTTGTGAGAGGTATGTTTCCACTTGTTGGGTACCTCATTAGTTAAATATCATATAATTTAATTTGCTTCCTATTTTAGAACCAATGTAAAGGACATGTTTCTACCTTTCGGTGGGTGTCCTATTTAGGCATGGGATGTAAGGTCATGTTTCCATCCTTGGATGGGAGTCCATTTATTTGCTTTGTTTGGACATTACTTTGATTTTAATACAATGATGCTTTCTTTTTAATTGTTGTGTGTAATATGGATAATGTTGTTATACTTAATAATTTTATAATATTAAGACTTGTAAAGGAGGCCGTTTCCAATGAACCGGGCGTTGTGGGGGTGCTGGGCCATTTCTCACCTTCCCCACACGTACCCAACTTTCCGAACCCATTAGGGGGTTGGGGATTCCTTAGGAATTGAGTCATCCACCCATTTCTTTTTTCTCGGCCCGTCCGGGTGGCGACTCCATTTTCTCCAGACTTAGGTCCGTGTTCTCTAAGGCCCCGAGCCTAAATATTGCCGAAGTCGCAAGAACCATTCCAACAGGAGTGGGGTCAAAAATCCCCGCTCACACCCTTCAACGAGCCCATACGGTGGTCCCGCTAGCCGGTTAGTGGGTAGGGTCAAGGGACAACGCCCCTTGCTAGTCGAGGGCAATGCCCCTAAAAATTTTAAAAATTGGCTTTTAGGGTTGTAGGTTTTGGTGTTGAAAATTAAGATTTTAGGGTTTAAGATTTAGAAAATAGGGTTTTGGGATTTTTAAAAAAATAATATTATTAACTATAGTATTAGCTTTGCATGAAAGATATTAATAATTGCTAAAACTTAATATAATTTATTTGAATAAATTTAAATTTAGAGACGTACCTTCATTTGTTAGCTCCACCAAAATCATTGGATGAAAATTCTGGGTAAGCTTTTCTAAGACAGTGAGTGCACTGCCTTTGTAAGGTTTGTGTGTCTTTGATCTTCTTTGTCTATCATCCTCTCTATCTCCTTTGTTGATGAAACTTGCTAGGGTTTGTTTATTGATGAAGTTTGGTTACTGAGTTTTCTAGAGTCTCAGCAAAAAAAAAAAGAAAAAGTCCCGTCTGAATAATTTTCCTAAGTCCTTGAATAATTGTGCCATCCCAGTTGTCTCAGCTGAAAAAAAAAGTAACAGTCCAAGCCACAAGCAAAAAGTCCTCTCTTAATTGTTGTAAAGTCTTATTTATAGGAAAATTAAAAAAAAAAAACTAATGCTATTTGATAAGGGAATACAAACTATTTAGGAAAAATAAAAAATTATTAAGGAAATAAATTAAACTGAGGTTGATAAGGTTTTTGGAAAAATCAGCATCGCGCACAGGTTGCCACAAGCTGCTGGCCAATTGCTACGAGGAATTGGGTTGTTGGCACGCAAGCTGGGCTGGGCGAGCATGGGCCAGCTGCTGCTGGGTGAGGAAAGTGATGCGTCTACGAGCGAGGCAAGGCAAGATTCTTCAGAAGCTTGGCCTACGATGAATTGGCCTCAAGCAATCCGCCGCAGGCGTAGGCAGCCACTGCCACGTGTCGTCCGTTGATTAGTCCAATTTTTATTTTTTTATTTTTTATTTTAAAAAATAAATATTTAAAACAATAAATATTTAAAACAATAAATATTATATTATTATTAAAATAAATAATAAATATTATAAAAATTATAAAAATTATTGTTGGACTATTTTAAAATATCGGACTAGACTTGGTCAAAAAATAAGAGTCTACAGTTTGTCCCCTGCTTGAATGATCTGAGACTTTCAGTAGAAGAGAGTGAAAAGGAATATGACTTTGAGCATATTTTGGATGAGGATGGGTTCTCGACCCGAGATTGGCAATGGTTTGGGTACTTGGACCCAAAATGAGTTCTAGACTAAAAAAAGATTTGAGTTCTAACCTGGATAGGTTTGATTGTTTTCTCAACCTGAGACTGAATTTAATTTCATACTTGGACCCGAGACTGAATTGATAGGGTTCTTGACCCAAGATTAGATTTGGATGCTCGATCCTAAACTTAATTTGGATGCTCGACTCGAAACTGGATTTTGAGTGCTCAACCCGAGTCTAGATTTGGATGCTTGATCCTAAACTGAATTTGGGTGCTCTGCTCAAAACTGAATTTTTGGTGCTCAACCCAAAACTAGATTAGGTACTTGGACCCGAGATAGGAGTTAGGAACTCGACCTAAATCTGGATTTGGATTCTCGACCTGAAATTGGATTCTTAATCCTAAATTGGATTTAGGTGCTTGACCAGAAATTGGATTTTCGATCCTAAATTGGATTTGGATGCTTGACCCGAAATTGAATTTGGATATTTGGACCCGAGATAGGAGTTGGGTGCTTGACCTGAAATTAGATTTGGATACTCGATCCTAAACTGGATTTGGATGCTCGATCCTAAATTAGATTTTGGGTCCTCGACCCAAAACTGGATTGGGTACTTAGACCTGAGATAGGAGTTAGGTGTTCGATCTGAAATTAGATTTGGATACTCAATCCTAAACTGGATTTGGATGCTCGATCCTAAACTAGATTTTAGGTGCTCGACCTGAAATTGGATTTGGATACTCAATCCTAAACTGGATTTGGGTGCTCGACCAGACATAGGAGTTGGGTACTCGACTCAAAATTGAATTTTGGGTGCTTGACCCGAGACTGAATTGGTACTTGGACTCAAGACAGGAGTTAGGTGCTTGACCCAAAATAAAATTTGGATACTCAATTCTAAACTGGATTTGAATGCTATATCCTAAACTAGATTTTGGGTGCTCAACCCGAAACTGGAGTTGGGTGCTCGACTTGAGATTAGATTTGGATGCTCGATCCTAAACTAAAGTTGGATGCTCGATCCTAAACTAGATTTTGGATACTCGACCCGAGACTGGATTTTCGATCCTGAACTAGATTTGAGTGCTCAACCCGAGATAGGAGTTGGGTGCTTGGATTTTGGGTGCTTAACCCGAGATTAGATTTTGGGTGCTTGACCCGAGACTGGATTCTTGATCCTAAACTAGATTTAGATTCTCAATCCAAAACTGGATTTTTGACCCTAAATTGGATTTGGGTGCTCAACCCGAGACAGGAGTTGGGCGCTCGACCCAAAATTGGATTCTCGATCCTAAACTGGCTTTGGGTGCTCGACTAGAAACTGGATTTGACTGACCTTTTATTAGTTGAGAATTATGGCTAAACCGGCTGTTCCATTCTTTTTGTTCTTCCTTTTGCAAAAAAGTTTAGCTATTTTTTAGCTGGCCCTCATATCTTCTCCTTGCCCCTTGCGTGACAAAATATTTAAAAGTGAGTTTGAAAATTCTTTGTACACGCGTAAACTCAAAAATTGAAAAGGAGAAACTTTGCCCCTACGTAGGGCCAAACCAATGATTTTTCTATGTGGGCTTATATTGATGTTTGTGTTGTCTAGTTCCTCTCACAAGCATGCATTTCTTCTTTTGCAAAATGACTGGAGCTTCCTCAAGCAATGGGCCTTCCATGCCCCTTGATTCAATATCTTCTTTTGATTCTTTACTTTCATAGAGTGTTTGCTGTTCACTTTGACAATTAATAGGTAACACAAGATAACAAAATGCAATGTGATATGCTCATGTATCCATGATATGCATGAATTATACTTATAGTGGTTCCATTGACTCACAGAACGAGGTGATTAGATGATGTGTTCTCACGAATTCCCTCCATATGCTCGTTTAGGTCTTGCATTGGAATGACAAAGCCTTCGCATTTATTGCTTCTATCTTCAAGATGTTGAAAACATGAGTAGTGGAGACATCAAGTAGGGGTACATCCATTTCAAATTTTGATTCAGTATGCCAATTGGTAGCTTCTTCATAACCTTGCTAATAATCTACTTTGCCCAATGTGTTCTTCGAGTTTTGACCATGCAACACACTTCCCTTAACTTAAAGGTTTTTTTTTTCAACAAGAAAACACATTTTTTTTAATCAAATGTTGACTTTGTCAAATTAGTGTTATTGTACCTCAGAACTCGATTTTCCAAATTAACATATCTATAACATGACAACCCTAGTTACTGTACTAAACTCGAAAATCATTTCTATTTGAGCAAGAACTATTGCACTTCAGATAGACACATAAACATTACTTAGCCAAAGGTCTCTTTAAGTTTAAATATTGTCTATCTCATATGCATGCTTATCCAAACTATCTCCACTAATAGACTCTACCTACCAAGCGAGATCAATATGCATTTACTAGGCTTGAAACGGGGTCTATAAGGGACACGGGTTAAATGAAGGCCATTTGTAATTTGGAACCATTGTGACACTATGGGCAAACCCTCACACTACAAATTTCTTGTTTAGAGAGTTGGAAGCATGAAAAGATAGAGAATTGAACATTCTTCTTTCTTCTTGACATGAATCTGGATTTTAATTAGGATAGTCGTTGCCTTTGCAAAAAGTTTGATATCCATATTCCGTTCCTTTTCTTCTTTTTTTTACTCTTTCTTTTTTACTTATTCTTTCTTTCCTTTGAGCATTTTATCACTTTGTCCTTCTTCCCTATAGGACTATCAAGTTCAGGACATTCAAGAACCGGAAGACCTTTCTTCTATCTCCCTAATTTTGGTTGAACTTCTAGTTGGGTTGGACCAATTTAAGTCAAACTGTCTTTGCCTTCTACAACGTTAGGTAAAGAAAAACTTGGTTGGCTTTCTGAACTACCTTTTATATTTTGTTTTCTTTTCCTTTTTTCTTTTTTTCTTTTTCTCTTCTTTTTCTCCTTCTTTTTTCTTTCTTCTTCTTTTTTCCCTTCTCTTCTTTTCCTTTTCCTTTTTATTCCTTTTTTTTGTTTTGTTTTTTTTTATGTTGGGTCTTAGCTCCAAAAGGATTATCTTTCTTGCACCATTCTATTCTTCTATTTATGGATGAGTGGAGTAGAGTGAGTTTTATCTCAACAAGGATAAATCATTTGTTGCCCTAATTTCATCTTAATAAATTGGAGATATTAAGTCTAATATTAGATGAACTTCAACTACCCTTATGGTCTTGAGAACTTCAACTATCCATACGGTCTTGACTATGCATTCCTTTCTTTTATCTTCTTGCCTCTTTACCTTAGTGATCATTAGATTTGTCAAAAGTGTAACAACAGCTCAGGGTAGGTCATTAGGTTTACTAGCCAATGAAGAGTAAGCTAAAATATCATGAAGACTCAAGGGGACAACTAGGGATTGATGTTAACATGGGTGGATTCCAGTTGTTGGCTTACCAAATAATGCCTAGATCATCTCTCCCTTAAATAAATAGAGTTCAATTTTGCCTCAAAAGTTCATCAAAGCATGTTCTAAGACTGACTAGGACCTAGACACTTATAATTATGTAGAAGCCCTCTCTAAGTAAGCATACATAACTCAATGCTATGGAACAATTCCCTTACTTAGTAAAGTCATTCAAATCATGATTCATAGAATTTATAAATATCAAGGTAGGTTCGTTATTGGTTGAGCACCAAAATGAACAAAGACCAATAAAAATAAATTTAATGAAAGTAATTTATTCAAACAAACATAATTTGAAAAACATAATTATTCCAATTAAATATTAAAGAAAGCAAAATAAATAGAGCAACACTCCAAGCTAAGGGAAGTTTGTTGAACAAAATTTCTCTTCATTCCACATCTGTAATACTCTCATCTTGAAAAGAGGATAAAACAAAATCTTCCTCCAATCCTTTTCCTACCATGAAGGTTGCCGGTAGAGATACTCTTCCAAATTTAGGCAAAAGATGCTTTTGGTATTGGGCTTGTCCGACTCAGGTAGCTTTCCACTATCAATTAAATCTTGAATCTCATGCCTTAAATGAGTGCATTTATCCATCTCATGCTCTTGCATTTGATGAAATTGACAGAAGATCTCGGCATGAAAGTTTGGTGGTAGAGAATTATATAGCGGTTGAGGAGCGAATGATTGTAATAACCCTTTCTTTTGTAGCTTGTTGAGAACCCAAGACACCAGCTTTCCCAATTCTAAAAATTGCCTCATTCCTCCTTGACCAGTGGCATTAACATCGGCTTCCTTTTATGTACTTTGATTGCTAGGCTGATAATTTTATTTTACAGAAAAATGGTTCTTCTCTCTTTCCCACTCTTCTATTTGCAATCCCACTTGGAGAAGATCTCTGAAATCCCTTATAAGGGTGTGAGATAGCCTCTCATAGAGATTAGACAGGATGCCTCTGACTATCATCCTGATTTGGTCTGACTCATCAGGCCTCCTTTTGAGAAGTGCAGCCTTATTTCTCCATCCTTTCACATAGTCCATGAAGTTTTCATTTGGCCTTTGTCTAATGGACTCTACCTCCATCAAGGTAACTTCTAGCTCAACATTGTACCCATTTTACTAAATGAAAGCTTTGTAAAACATATCCTAATCCTTTTAGGTACTTTCCTCTGAGATATTGAACCAAATTTGCACAGCAGGATCCAATGAGAGCATGAAATATCTTAGAGTTTGAGCCTTAGTAGCTAGCCAAACTACATTGCAGTGATGTATTGCTTAACATGCAAATGAGGATTACTAGTTCTATCGAATTTAGCAAATGATGGCATCTTGAAGCTATAAGGGACCTCATCATCTTATTCAAATAGTTTGTCAATCTCAGACATCTCCTCGATCTTCAGCTTCTTCTCAAACTTCATTTCTAGGCCAGCGATCAACTTCTCAACATTTGAAGTTTCAATCTTTTCCATGGTTGATCTTTCAACAACCTTTGGCTCCTTCTTCTTATCTTGAGGATCTTGAAAGTATTGAGCCCAGTCATCATCATCATCAATGATTACCTTGTCATCATCAAAAGCCACTTCACCAAACTTAGCCTTCCCTTTGTCCTTCGGATTCTTGGTGCTAGCAGATGCTTCGACATTGTTTCCCAAAATTACGGCCATTTGACTCTTCATGATCTCAGCTAGGGCCCTTTTAGTTCTTCCATCTTGACTTCAAGGGCATCATCCAACATCTTTTGAATCTGCTCAGGTTCCATTGCTTTTGGTGAGAAGCTAACTGAGTTGTTGCTGGATTCTTCATCACCAGCGTAGGTCAGATTGTCGTAGGCTTTTGAACTATTGTAATCTAGGGCTGTGAGCTAGAGAGGATCAATGATATGAGATGCAAATGTATGTATGCATGTATACACAAACAATAAACAAAGATAGTTAGGACATCCCTTCCAACCTTATAACTTCCACACACGAATGGCAAGTCTCTTTTCCTAGTTAGATGGTTAACAAAATACCAACATGGGATATCTTATTTTCAAATAATTTCCTCAGATGTTTCAACCAATAGTTGTATTTTTAAACATGAAAATTAGTTCATGATAATTCCCATTAATTAGGTTTTAATCTATTGAATCTCAATTAAAACAACTTTTATGCTATATTGGATTAAAACTAAATTAAGAGGTTTATCATCAATAGATTTCTTACTTAAAAATGTAACTAATGATTCATGCCAAAAATAAGCCCATGATTAATAATTCTTAATATAAACTAGGCTCACAATTAATTTTTTGCATTTCCATAATTGACCTAAATATTCATAAGCTCTTTCAAAAGGTTATAAAAATAACTTTCTTTCTAAGCCTATTGTAAGAAAGATTTTAGAAAAAATGGATTTTGGGCTTTGTATTTGGGTTATGAGAAAAGAATTTTTGACTTGTTTTTGAAAATTTTTATGTCCAAAGATCATTTTATAAATTTTGAAATAGTTTTGGTCTTTTGGATTTAGAGGAGAAAAATTGTTTGAGCTCACAATGTAATTAGGTCATATTAGAAAAAGAACAAACCAAAAAAAACCATGATTTAAACTAAGATAAATTAACCATAGTCAAACAACAAACATTTGAGGTAAAATCTAAGGAAAGTAACTAGGCCAATTACATGAGCTTTCGTCTTTGGGTTGAAAGGCTTAGGTTCCCATAGCAAGTATATAGAATAGAATAATATAAAGATCAACGCAATCAATTTTCACCCCCACTCCCAATGGAATTGTAATATCCCAAAATATACCCCAAAAGTTTTGGAGTTATTGTTGTATTTGGATTTAAGGTATATGTTTTATGGAAATAGAAAGATAGATAAATTAATTAAAAGGAAATAGTATAAGGAATGGATGTACATGGAGGATAATATGTATACATATGGTATTTGGGAAATATAAATGCAATATATATATAAGACATATACATAATGTATAAAGTGGTGTAGGGAAGAGTAAGTTTATATAGTTAAATAATAATAATAATAATAAAAGAAAGAAGGAAAGAAAGTCAAAAGGAGTAAGAAGATATTTTGGAAATAATAATATTAAATTATTATTATTATTATTATTATATATATATATATAAGAGATAAGAACAAAGAAAGAAAAGATTCTTTCTTTCTTCTTCTTCTTCTTCTTCGTGGATGAGAGAAAGAGAAAGAGAGAGAGAGAGAGAGAGATGTGATTTTTGATCTTCACATCAAATTGCTTAAGGATTTTAAGAAGATTTGTAATATCCCGGAATAGACCCTAAGAGTTTTGGAGTTATTGTTGTTGTATTTGGATTTAATGTATATGTGTATATGTGAAATATAAGGATAATATATGTAAGACATATACATATACATCACATATACATGGGATATATATAATGGTGAAGGATAAGTGAGTTGTATATATATATTTGTATAACTAAATAATAATAATAATAATAAAGACAAAAAGAAAAGAGAAGAAGAAAATCAAAGAAAGAATATGTGGTGGAGATTTAAAGTATTATTATTATTATTACTATTGTTATTGTTATTGTTATTATTATTATTATTATTATTATATATATATATATATGGATAAGGACAAAGGAAAGAAGTAGAAACTTCTTCTTCCTTCTACTCCTTATTCGTCTTCTTCGTTCTTCTTGGCAGAGAGAGAGAGAGAGAGAGAGAGAGAGAAAGAGAGAAAGATGTGATTTTCTTACCAAATTTCTTAAGGAATTCAAGAGATTTGATGATAGAGATGAAGATTTGATAAAGGATTCAAGTAAGTATTTATTTCTTTAAATTGATTTTCATTGTTTGAGTTGGGTTTGGTATGGTTGATGTGTGATGATGATGATATTGAAAGATTTAAGTATATATATGTGTTGATTTGGTAATTGGATGATGATAATATGATTATTTGTGAAGATGATGATGAATTGTTGAATAAGGGTTGAGTTTAATGAAATTTGGGGATTTGATAAATTGGTATATGAATGATGTTTATAATGATGATTGGTGTGTGTTTTGAGTGTTGTTGATGTTTTGGTAAGTTTGTTATGGTTTTTGGGTGTGTTTGATGAAGATTGTTTGAAGTGAGTAATGATAAAAAGATGGGTATTGTTGGATGTTGTTGTGTGTTGACCGGAATCTGGGTTTTTAGTCGGACACGCCTAGAGACACGGCCAGTTTGTTAGGCGTGTCGTTGGTTCTGTTTTCTGGAGTTGGTAGCACGAGCAGTGACACGCCCATGTTATTGAGCGTGTCATAAGTTCTGTGTGGCAGTAGAATTGACACGACCAGTAACACGCCCGTGTTATTGAGCGTGTCATAGCTACTGTGAGTTTGGAGAATTGACACGGCCATGAGCACGCTCTTGTTGATTGGACGTGTTGATGTTTTTGAGATACAGAATGTATTACACGCCCAGTGACACGCCCGTGGTTATGAGCGTGTCAATGTTTCTGTGTTGTGGAGTTAGGGCACGATCAGGAACACGCCCGTGTTGATGAGCGTGTCATATGTTGAGTTTGCCCTAATTGATTCTTATTTGTATTATCTCATGTGTATTTCTAAGTGAGTGTGTATGATTACTTTTGGATTAGGTTTTAAGAGATGGAATTGCCCCTAATCCAAGTATTGAAAGATCTATGGAAGAGAAGTTATATGGGAGTGAGTTCTTTAGAGGTAAGTACAAAACCCTATTGGATTGCATATAAGTATATTGTTAAAATAAATATTAATATTGTATATGCAATGAAAAGATAAGAGATATGATAATACATTAATACATATAAGATGTGAAGGCATTCAATATATATATGTTATGAAATGTGATAATGTGATATTGTAATGAACTATGAAATGTGATAATGTGATATTGTGGTGAACTATGAAATGTGATAATGTGATATTGTGATGAATTATGAAATGTGATAATGTGATATTGTGATGAACTATGAAATGTGATAATGTGATATTGTGATGAACTATGAAATGTGATAATGTGATATTGTGGTGAACTATGAAATGTGATAATGTGATATTGTAATGAACTATGAAATGTGATAATGTGATATTGTGGTGAACTATGAAATGTGATAATGTGATATTGTGATGAATTATGAAATGTGATAATGTGATATTGTGATGAACTATGAAATGTGATAATGTGATATTGTGGTGAACTATGAAATGTGATAATGTGATATTGTGGTGAACTATGAAATGTGATAATGTGATATTGTAATGAACTATGAAATGTGATAATGTGATATTGTGGTGAACTATGAAATGTGATATTGTGATGGAATATGAAATGTAAATTGAGAGGTGATGATGTATAAAGCCATTGTGGTTGGCTATGATATTGAGAATGAGATAAATGAGGCATGTTTTGCCTAAATGATGCCATTGTGGTTGGCTATGATGATGTAAATGATGATGAGAATGAGAATGAAATTGATAATGAAATAATAAATGAATTGTGTGGCTAATGTGTTATTCATTTTCAGAGTTTTGTTATTGGTGGCATGCCTAATAAGTGTAACAATCTCTTGAAGTTAGGTTGGATTGAATCCTTGAAGCCTAATTGAGATGTTACCACCCTTGAAGCTAGGTTGGGTTAGTTCTTGAATCCAAGTTGGGTAGAAGCTTAGCATGCTTTGCTCCCCTTGAAGCTTGGTTGAACTTAATCCTTGAAGCCTAGTTGGGTATATGATATTGATAAATGTGATAACAAAACCAAAGCATTAACTCTGAACTTTGAATGACATATTAGTGTCTTTTGGGCCCGAGTCTGTCTTTGTTGTTAATGTGATGTATATACAAGTTGAAATAAATGAGTAATGGGATCTATGTTGCCTTTGTTGGAAATGTGAGTTGTGAATGATGAATTGTGGTTAGTGATATGATTATATAACATACATGAATTATTGAAAGGAGATATGGTTTGTGAAGTTATATGCAATATGCGATTATAAAGTATAAAATGATATATATGATATGTATGAGGTGAAATTGGTAAGTATCATAATATGAAGGTTCTATCAATTTATTGAATTATGTTTGATGGCTATGTTATATGTGTATATGTATATCCTCTATAAGATTAATAGGATTATATGAAGAATGCATTGAAAAAGGGGAAAACAGAGTAAGAAAATGTTGAAACATGAGACTAAACATATGAGGTATGTTTCCTTTATATTGTATATTTTAATGGTTACTTGTACTACTAAGCTTTCAAGCTTAGCGCGATTATCTTAATCGCGCAGGTATATAGGTGATGAAGCTGGAGATAAGCCACTATGTCACAACGAGGACAAGTGTAGTTCGAGACCAACTAGATGGTGGTGCATGCATGTAATTATACTGTATTTTCATAAGAATGTATTCATTTGTATAAATGAATCTTTGGAAGAAACAATGTAACTTATATTTATGTATTACCATGATAAGAATAACCATTTTGTAAATACTTTCATATGATTTAAATGTATTATGGTTTTAAAAATTAAAGTAAAGAGTTATAATGGTGATGAAAAGTGACATTCTTATACTCTATATACATATTGTATGTGTACCTGGTATATGTACAGTATTTATATGGGGTATCGGGGTGTTACAATTATTTTGGTATCAGAGCTTAGGTTTCGAGATTCTCGGCCTAAGTAAATTTACAAAGAAAAGTTTAAAAAAAATGATGATAAATGAAAATAAAAAGAATGAAAATTTTGATACATGCACATGCATTAACACCTAGGTTGGTCTCGGATGTGGCATAATATGATTTGTAAAATATTTGTGTTACATGAGATGTTTAATATAGTTGATGATATATGTGTATACTATGTTGATGTGAGAAGAAACCATGATTGTTGGCAATGATGTTGGAAATGAATTATAATTGAGGCATAGTGCCTAATTATTTATGAGAAACGAATTACGAAATGTAATGTGAAATATGCATGTTGATGAGACATATGAAAAATGTTATGTCATGTGCAACATGGAATGTAATATTGATGTTTATGAGTAATATTATGTATGACATAATATGAATTGAAAAAATAAAGAAATGGAAAGGAAAATAAAGTTGGAAATGAGTTGAAAATCAAATTAAGATAAGAGTATGTACTCTTTCTTCTATACTTTAAACCTCTTTATAAGAAAGTTTATGTTGAGTTTGCTAGACAGAGGAAATAATGTCGAATTGTGAATATTGAAAGTTATGTTATTTAAATGAAGAGAGTATGGTGGTATATTGAATGAGTTGATGGGTATAGACAAAGTTTGACCATTTATGATTTGAATATGTAAAGTTAAAGTTTTTAAAAGAAAAAGAGATGATGTTGGTTAAATAAGGAAATATAATGGTGTTGTTGCATTGCTGTTTTAAATGCAAACATTGTATTTTAATGTTAGAAATGTGATACGCTTGAGTGTTGTTAAAGCTCATATTAATGGTGGAAAGATGTGATAATTAGATTTTTGGAAATGAGCTTTAATATTTGTGAAAAGAATATACTTTGAGGTTGTTTTGTAATGTGTATATATAAGATGTTTTTTTTTTAGTTGATATTAAGAACATAAGATGAGTGAATGGAAGTTTAAGTAAAGTAGTAAGTTGTGAAATTATAGTGTTAATGGAATTTGGGTAAAGACTATTTGAGTATTGATAATCTTAATGTAAGTTAAACCCATGAGCTTGTGGAATGAATATTACTGTATATGAGAGTACTATTAAATTGAATAATGTGATTGATAGTATGAGAATGATTATGCTTGCATTGACAAACCTGAGCAAAGCTAGGTCATGGGATAATATTGACAGTAAGAAATGGGATGGATCAATGTGGATTTAAGAAATTGAGATTTGTCATAATTAGACTTGGAGAGTATAAAGAGATTATTGAGCCCAATGTATATATGAGTGGATGTAATGTACATGTGTGTAGATATGTGAGTAATATATATATATATCTATGTGTTGAAGAATAAACAAATGGATGTATAGATGGTATACTAATGCATTTAAAAATATATGTGAGAGAGATGTCACCTTAGTAGCGTGACTAAGATTTTGTGAAGTAATATCATGGTGATAATGTATATGTGTTGGGTTGATAAACAACTTAAGTCATGTCAAAAAGGGATAAAAATGATGTTGTTCACGGAATAGTAAAATGTTAAATTGTATTGAAAATATGTAAAAGAGGAATTAAATATCATTGTATGATTATGTGTATACATGTATAGAAAATGTGGAATGAGTTTTTGATATGAATGTAATTGTAAAATGTAAGAAATGTGGAAAGTAAATCACATTGTGAATGTGATCTATGGATGTGTTATATAATTGCATATTTGATGTATATTGGAAATGACATTGCATGTAGTAGTGGACCTAAGAGAGATTAGGCCTTGATTGACGTAAAGAGTATGTGATGAAATGAAAATAAGAATAAACTTAAGAAATGTTGGATAGTGAAATGGTTATGGAAATAAGGATTAATTTGGGAAATGGTGGACAGTAATATTGTTATGATAATAACTGAATTTGGCTATCATAAATGTTATGAGCCAAAGTATTTGTGTGAGGAAATGTTCTGTGTATATAAATTTAATAAGAAATTATAAGGGAAAAAGAAAGTATAAAGAATGAAATTTATGTAAGATCTGTATAAGATTGAATGATGTGTGAAGGAGAGGTTAAGGATAATATTGTTGTATATGAGACATGCAAATGGTGATCAAATAATTAAGAGTAAATTGTGTTGAGATAGAGTTGACATATGTTAATTTTGGATGTAGTAAAGTTTGGAGAATGGAGATATAATATTTGTGATGCAACTTAGTAGTATAATTGGAAAGTTGGAAATAAAATAATAGAGGAACAGTATTGATTTATAAGTTTCAGATGTGATCATTAATCTCCTATGGCCATATAGTGTATTTATGGTATTTGGCTGATTAACTTTGTTATCCACAGAATTGAGACTAAGAAAGTATAACTGTAATACTACTTTGGTAAGATTGATAATTATGTTTCTAGAAACATGATTAACGGTTATGATTGATGAAGTGTATTTTATGGTTTTTGTGTTAGCAATTTGGTTATAATTCTGGAAAAGAAAAGACAGAAAGAGAATTGTGGAAATACTTTAAGTTATGAGTAATGTGAGAAAAAGGTAATTATTGTTAATATAGTAATGATATGATAAGTGAGAAGATGATAATGAAAGAAGATTGCAGAATGTGTTTGAGAGCTATATTGATTATGTTTATGGTATACGGTGAATAAGTGGATGGGTTTAAAATTTGAGTGAGTAAACTATGAATGATAAGCATGGTATGAGATAATTATGAAATTTGGTGGAATTGTATTGAGATAATGAAAGATAAACTATGTGTATATTGAAAGATAAATTAAAGTGGATGGTTATTCATGATAAATTTAGATAAGTGAACTATTGATTTGAATCAAACAAGATTATGATGTTAAGATATTGTGGAGAATAAATCAATTGATCTGGATTTTTGCTATAATTGTGAATTATTATTGAGATTTAATATGTATGGTTGTGCTAAAGGCATAAGAGATAAATAATGATATATACAATGTAAAAATTTTGATAGATGAACGGACATGAATTAATTGAATTATATCAATTTTAATGATGAGAAAAGGGAAGAAGTTGATTTCCTGTAAAGTAAGTTCAAAAGCATTGTATTAATATTGATGTTAAGTGAGAAAATACTAGAGAAGGAATGAAGTGTATGAGAAATAAGAATATTATTATCAATGAAGGTTTGATAAATGTTTGTTTGTAAGGATGATTGTAATGATGGGATAATTAATATTAAGATATAAGTTTATGATCTTGAAAGTTAAAGTTAAGAGAATAGTTATAAAGAGATGAAGTGATAAAATATTTTGAATGTAATAATGGAATGTAACATAAGTATGTTAAAGGATGATTGAATTTTTGCATATAGATAAGGTATTTGAGAGTATAATGAGTTATTTTGAATATTGGATGAGAATGTAATAAGGTATAAAGATTTTTATCGTGACAAGTTGTGGAATTGAATAATATAATTGACTCTAAGGGGGAGAGTGCAAACTATGTGATTTGATGAAAATTTTAAATGGTGTATTGGTAAGAATGGAATGTTATTGTACTGAGTAATTTCGAGGACGAAATTTTTTTTTAGGGGGAGAGAATTGTAATATCCCGGAATAGACCCTAAGAGTTTTGGAGTTATTGTTGTTGTATTTGGATTTAATGTATATGTGTATATGTGAAATATAAGGATAATATATGTAAGACATATACATATACATCACATATACATGGGATATATATAATGGTGAAGGATAAGTGAGTTGTATATATATATTTGTATAACTAAATAATAATAATAATAATAATAAAGACAAAAAGAAAAGATAAGAAGAAAATCAAAGAAAGAATATGTGGTGGAGATTTAAAGTATTATTATTATTATTACTATTGTTATTGTTATTGTTATTATTATTATTATTATTATTATTATTATTATATATATATATGGATAAGGACAAAGGAAAGAAGTAGAAACTTCTTCTTCCTTCTACTCCTTATTCGTCTTCTTCGTTCTTCTTGGCCGAGAGAGAGAGAGAGAGAGAGAGAGAGAGAGAGAGAGAGAGAGAGAGAGAGAAAGAGAGAAAGATGTGATTTTCTTACCAAATTTCTTAAGGAATTCAAGAGATTTGATGATAGAGATGAAGATTTGATAAAGGATTCAAGTAAGTATTTATTTCTTTAAATTGATTTTCATTGTTTGAGTTGGGTTTGGTATGGTTGATGTGTGATGATGATGATATTGAAAGATTTAAGTATATATATGTGTTGATTTGGTAATTGGATGATGATAATATGATTATTTGTGAAGATGATGATGAATTGTTGAATAAGGGTTGAGTTTAATGAAATTTGGGGATTTGATAAATTGGTATATGAATGATGTTTATAATGATGATTGGTGTGTGTTTTGAGTGTTGTTGATGTTTTGGTAAGTTTGTTATGGTTTTTGGGTGTGTTTGATGAAGATTGTTTGAAGTGAGTAATGATAAAAAGATGGGTATTGTTGGATGTTGTTGTGTGTTGACCGGAATCTGGGTTTTTAGTCGGACATGCCTAGAGACACGGCCAGTTTGTTAGGCGTGTCGTTGGTTCTGTTTTCTGGAGTTGGTAGCACGAGCAGTGACACGCCCATGTTATTGAGCGTGTCATAAGTTCTGTGTGGCAGTAGAATTGACACGACCAGTAACACGCCCGTGTTATTGAGCGTGTCATAGCTACTGTGAGTTTGGAGAATTGACACGGCCATGAGCACGCTCTTGTTGATTGGACGTGTTGATGTTTTTGAGATACAGAATGTATTACACGCCCAGTGACACGCCCGTGGTTATGAGCGTGTCAATGTTTCTGTGTTGTGGAGTTAGGGCACGATCAGGAACACGCCCGTGTTGATGAGCATGTCATATGTTGAGTTTGCCCTAATTGATTCTTATTTGTATTATCTCATATGTATTTCTAAGTGAGTGTGTATGATTACTTTTGGATTAGGTTTTAAGAGATGGAATTGCCCCTAATCCAAGTATTGAAAGATCTATGGAAGAGAAGTTATATGGGAGTGAGTTCTTTAGAGGTAAGTACAAAACCCTATTGGATTGCATATAAGTATATTGTTAAAATAAATATTAATATTGTATATGCAATGAAAAGATAAGAGATATGATAATACATTAATACATATAAGATGTGAAGGCATTCAATATATATATGTTATGAAATGTGATAATGTGATATTGTAATGAACTATGAAATGTGATAATGTGATATTGTGGTGAACTATGAAATGTGATAATGTGATATTGTGATGAATTATGAAATGTGATAATGTGATATTGTGATGAACTATGAAATGTGATAATGTGATATTGTGATGAACTATGAAATGTGATAATGTGATATTGTGGTGAACTATGAAATGTGATATTGTGATATTGTAATGAACTATGAAATGTGATAATGTGATATTGTGGTGAACTATGAAATGTGATAATGTGATATTGTGATGAATTATGAAATGTGATAATGTGATATTGTGATGAACTATGAAATGTGATAATGTGATATTGTGATGAACTATGAAATGTGATAATGTGATATTGTGGTGAACTATGAAATGTGATAATGTGATATTGTAATGAACTATGAAATGTGATAATGTGATATTGTGGTGAACTATGAAATGTGATATTGTGATGGAATATGAAATGTAAATTGAGAGGTGATGATGTATAAAGCCATTGTGGTTGGCTATGATATTGAGAATGAGATAAATGAGGCATGTTTTGCCTAAATGATGCCATTGTGGTTGGCTATGATGATGTAAATGATGATGAGAATGAGAATGAAATTGATAATGAAATAATAAATGAATTGTGTGGCTAATGTGTTATTCATTTTCAGAGTTTTGTTGTTGGTGGCATGCCTAATAAGTGTAACAATCTCTTGAAGTTAGGTTGGATTGAATCCTTGAAGCCTAATTGAGATGTTACCACCCTTGAAGCTAGGTTGGGTTAGTTCTTGAAGCCAAGTTGGGTAGAAGCTTAGCATGCTTTGCTCCCCTTGAAGCTTGGTTGAACTTAATCCTTGAAGCCTAGTTGGGTATATGATATTGATAAATGTGATAACAAAACCAAAGCATTAACTCTGAACTTTGAATGACATATTAGTGTCTTTTGGGCCCGAGTCTGTCTTTGTTGTTAATGTGATGTATATACAAGTTGAAATAAATGAGTAATGGGATCTATGTTGCCTTTGTTGGAAATGTGAGTTGTGAATGATGAATTGTGGTTAGTGATATGATTATATAACATACATGAATTATTGAAAGGAGATATGGTTTGTGAAGTTATATGCAATATGCGATTATAAAGTATAAAATGATATATATGATATGTATGAGGTGAAATTGGTAAGTATCATAATATGAAGGTTCTATCAATTTATTGAATTATGTTTGATGGCTATGTTATATGTGTATATGTATATCCTCTATAAGATTAATAGGATTATATGAAGAATGCATTGAAAAAGGGGAAAACAGAGTAAGAAAATGTTAAAACATGAGACTAAACATATGAGGTATGTTTCCTTTATATTGTATATTTTAATGGTTACTTGTACTACTAAGCTTTCGAGCTTAGCACGGTTATCTTAATCGCGCAGGTATATAGGTGATGAAGCTGGAGATAAGCTACTATGTCACAACGAGGACAAGTGTAGTTCGAGACCAACTAGATGGTGGTGCATGCATGTAATTATACTGTATTTTCATAAGAATGTATTCATTTGTATAAATGAATCTTTGGAAGAAACAATGTAACTTATATTTATGTATTACCATGATAAGAATAACCATTTTGTAAATACTTTCATATGATTTAAATGTATTATGGTTTTAAAAATTAAAGTAAAGAGTTATAATGGTGATGAAAAGTGACATTCTTATACTCTATATACATATTGTATGTGTACCTGGTATATGTACAGTATTTATATGGGGTATCGGGGTGTTACAAGATTGAAGATGAAGTTTGAAGATTTGGCAAGAAATTCAAGTAAGTCATCTTTTGATTTCTTGGTTTAATTGAAGTTGTGTTTGAGTTTGATAGATTGTTTAAGAGTGTGTTGTTTGATTTTGATATGTTTAAGAGTATGTGAGTAAATTGATTATGGATTTTAAGGATGGATTGAAGAAAAGAGTAAGTGTGTTGAAAGAGATGGTGTTGTAATTGTGTTTAAGGTTTGTAATGATGTTTGTGATTTGTGATTGATGTATGTGGGAGTTGTTTTGATGTTTTGTAAGTTTAAAATGGTTTTTGGGTATGTTTTGGTAAGTTTGTTGGAAGTGGATGTTGGTGATAAGGGGTGTTTTGTTGGGTGTCTTGTTGTTTTGGCCAGAATCTAGATTTTTGGCCTGACACGCCCATGAGCACGTCCAGGTTCTTAGGCGTGTCAATTATGTTGGTGGCAGTAGGTTCGACACGACCAGTAACACGCCCGTGTTGGTGAGCGTGTCATAGCTACTGTGAGATTTGAGAATTTACATGGCCATGAGCACGCTCATGTTGTTGGACGTGTCGATGTTTTGTGTGAGGCAGAATGTATTACACGCCCAGTGACACGCCCGTGGTATTGAGCGTGTAAAAGCTTATGTATTGTTGGTTTAGGGCACGATCAAGGACACGCCCGTGTTGGTGAGCGTGTCATGTGTGTGGAGTTTGCCCTAGTTGATTCTTACCTATATTATCTTATGTGTATCTCTAAGTAAGTATGTATGATCACTTTTGGGATTAGGTGTTGAAGAGATTGAGTTGCTTTAGTCCAAGTACTGAAGGATTTATGAAAGAAAGAGTAGATGGATGTGAGTTTCTCTTGAGGTAAGTACAAAACTTCATTTGATTTCATATATTTATATGATTTAGGACCTTAACACCTTCAGCTATAAATGTGTTAATGTGTTATAGTGTTGATGTATATATATATGGATAATGTATATGTTATGGAAGGTGAAAGATGTGATGATATAATTTGTATGATGTGAAAGTAATGTTATGATTGATGTATGCCTAGATAATGTTCAATGCCATTGAGTGATGATAGAAATGATATGATAGATTTGCCTAATTGATGTTTAATGTAATTGATGTTATACATGTATACTTGAATAATAAAGTGTATTATTGTGAATAAGAATGTGATATGAAGCCATTGTGATTGGCTATGATGAATCAAATGTGATATGAAGCCATTGTGATTGGCCATGATGAATCAAATGAGATGTGAAGCCATTGTGATTGGCTATAATGATAATTGAGAATGATATTGATAAAGAAATAATAAATGAATTGTGTGACTAATGTGTTATTCCATTTTCAGAGTTTGTTGTTGGTGGCATGCCTATTAGTAACAATCTCTTAAAGTTAGGTTGGATTGATCCTTGAAGCCAAGTTGGGTTGAAGTTTAACATGTTTTACTCCCCTTGAAGCTTGGTTGGGTCAAATCCTTGAAGCCTAATTGAGATGTTACAACCCTTGAAGCTAGGTTGGATTGGTTCTTGAAGCCAAGTTGGGTTGATACTTAGCATGCTTTGTTCCCCTTGAAGCTTGGTTGAGCCTAATCCTTGAAGCCTAGTTGGGATAATGATAAATGTGATAATTAAACCAAAGCATTAACTCTGAAAATTGAATGGCATATTAGTGTGTTGTTTGGGCCCGAGTCTGTCTTTGTTGTCAATGTGATATTCAAATGTTGAAATAAATGAATAATGGGATTTATGGCTGACTTTGTTGAAAGTGTGATTCATGATTAACGAATTGTGAATAAAATGATGTTATGAAGTATGATTTTATAATGTATGTAATAATATATTGAAAGTGAATATGGCTTGAGGAGCTTTGTTGAGATATGAGTTTATGAAAATATAGTATGATGTGTAAAATGTATATGAATGTGGAATTTGTGAGTATTGTTTTCATGAAGGTTTGGATAGGTCATTGAATGGTGATTTATTGAAATGATGTATATGTTTATGTATATGAGATAGAAAGGGTAAGTATCGTGTTGTGAATGTTCCATGTAAATATGTATATAATTTATGAGATTTGTGGGAATATATGAAGGATACATTGAGAAAGGAAAACGGGGTAAAAGAACAATAAAACATGATGCTAATAATATAAGGTATGATTCTTTGGTAAAGCATATATTTTATATTTTATATTTATTTGTACTTCTAAGCTCTCGGGCTTAGCGCGGTTGTGTAATCGCGCAGGTGATTATGTGATTGATCTGGAAGTTCAGCTGTTATGCCACGAGAAGGATAAGAGTGTCTCGAGACCAACTAGAAGGTGATGCATACATATGTGATTTTAATTATGTTGTATTTTTATAAGAATCATGAAATTTGTAAATGTTCTTTAAATTAATGTAATATTGCTTGAATTTGGATAAAGGTTTTAAAATAATTGAAACGAAAAGTAACATTCTTATACTTTATATACGTATTGTATGTATACCAGGTATATGTATAGTACTTATATAGAGCATGGGGGTGTTACAATTATTTTGGTATCAGAGCTTAGGTTCGAGATTCTCGGCCTAAGTGAAATTAAAAAGAAAATTTTTGAAGAGTTTAAATAGAATTAAAAAGAAGAGTTTTGAAATGCAATTAGTAATACATGCATATGCATTCACATCTAGGTTGGTCTCGAACGTGGCATTATGTGATTGGTGATGTATCTGAATTACAGGAGATAGATGATAGTGCGTAAATGAGGTTTTATATGAAAGCAAATTTTAAAATGTTGATAATTGAAAAGTGATTGTGACATGAAGAAATGATATGGAATTTAAAAAAAATATTTGATTATTGATATGTGTTTGACATATAAAGAAATAGCTAGAAGAATAAAGTTGGGAATGAGTTAAAAACAAAATTGAGATTAAAGTATATAATCTTTCCTCTATTATTTGAACCTCTTTCTAATAAACTTTATGTTTGGATTTCTAGAAAGAGGAAATATTGTTGGATGGGTAATATGGAAAGATATATTATTTAAATGAAAAGAGTACGGTGAATTATTGAATGAGTTGATTGGTATAGACTAAGTGTGAGAATTTAAGGTGTGGATATGAAAAAGTTAAGGTTTTGTTTTAAAAAAAAAATGATGTTGGTTAAGTACAAAGAGATATTGGTGTTGTTTATACTATTATTTTAATGCAAACATGATGATTTCAATGATAGAAATGTGATATGTTTGAATATTGTAGAAGCTCATGTAAATGGTGGTAATATGTGACATTTAGATTTTTGGAATGAGCTTAGTAATTGTGAAACATATATGTTTTGATGTTGCTTTGTGGTATATATATATAAGATGTTTTAAAGTTGATATTAAGAGAATGAGATGAATAAATTGAAATTTAAGAAAATTAGTAAGTTGAAAATTTATAGTTTTAATGGAATGTGAATAAAGATCATTTAGATATTGATAGTTTAATGTGTTTAATACATGAGATATATGAAATGAATAGTAGTGCACATGAAAGTATTAAGAATTGGGGGATGAGATTGATAGTAGGAAAATTTGGTTTGAAATAAAAGAAAAGGAATTGAGCAAATGAAAATGAGTTACTTTAGGTAATTTGATTGAAAAGGATGAAAATGAATATGGAAGATATGTTAAAGATATTTGAAAACAAATGTGAGAGAGATATCACATTGGAAATGTGATTAAGCTCCTTGTGAAATGATATTATAAGTCAAGTGTATATATTTATTGAAGTTAATGAATAACTTAAGTTAGTTTAAAAGAATGAGAATGATAATAGTCAAAGGAAAGTGATAAATATTCAATTTGTATAAACTATATGCAAAAGAGAAATTTAATAAATTGAATAATTATGTGTATATATAAAGAGGATATGTGAAATGAACTTTTTGACATGAATGAAATGATTATATGTAAGAAAGGTGGGAAGTGAGTCACATTATAAGCGTGACCTATGAATGTGTATATAATATATTTATTATTTTATACCATTACATGTTTAATGGTATTAGAAATGAGAATGGACTTGGGTAATATTGAACAGTGAAATTGTTATGTCAATAACTAAATGAGGCTATCATAAGACGTTTTGGAACTCAAAGTAATTGTGCGTGGAAATGTTTTATGTATAAGTGTAGTATAAGAAATTGTAAGGAAAGAATATGGTAGTTGAAATTTTTAGAAGAGATGGATTGGAAATGTAGTAATGAAGGAAACTTGTGTAAGATTTGTATCTGATTGAAGGTTGGGTGTAGAAATGTTAAAGATAATATTATTGAACATGAGTTAGGTTAATAACGACCATATAATCAAAAGCAAACTGTTTTGAGATGGAATTTAAAATGTGTTAACTCTTAGTGTAATAAAAGTTTGGAAAATATATATATATAATTTTTGTGATACAATTTAGCATTATAATCGTAAAGGCTGGAAATCGAATAATAGAAGAACAATATTGATTTACAAACCCCAAGCGTGATTGTTAATATATTATGGTCATATGATTTGGTTAGTGTGATTAGTTGATTAGTTTTATTATCTTCAGATTTAGAACTAAGATGATATAACTGTAGTACAGTTTTGGTGAGATTGATAACTATGTTTCCAGAAACATGGTTAAAAGATATGATTGGTGAAGTTATATCTTATAATTTCTATGTTAAAAATTTAATTATAATTATGTGAAGTGAAGAAATAATTAAAGGGAAGAAATTGTAAATATGATTGAAACATGTTTAGATGATATGATTGAATAATGAGATGTTCAATATAGTTGATGATATATGTGTATACTATTTTGATGTGATGAGAAACCATGATTTTTGACAATGATGTTGGAAATAAATTATAATTGAGATATAATGCCTAATTGATTATGAAAAATGAATTGTGAAAAGATAAATAAGCGGACTTATCTGCCTCTTGCGGAAACATGCAGACCCATTGTGTTGGGCAACCGAACTTGGACTACCGACCTGGTTGGGGAAAAGTTCGTTTATGAAGCCATAGTTGTTGGCTATATTGATAAACTTTGAATGAGTATGAGAGATGAGGATATAATTATAATAATAATGAAATGTATATTTATAAGCATGATTCTTATTGATTGAATATATGAAGTTGAAAAGACTAGAATTTGAATATAAGTTTGACCTAATGGAATTAGGTTCTATTATTATATATATATATATTGTGAAATCCAATGATAAATTTCGATAAGTTAATTGTTGGTTTGAATCAAATAAGGTTGAAATGTAAGTATTTTGTGATGGATAGATCGATTGATTTAGAATTCGCTAAAGTTGCGCGTCAATATTGAGATTTAATACGTGCAGTTGTATTGGAAATGTAAAATTTAAATGGTAATGTGTATGATGTAATATTTTGGCTTATGAATGAACATAAATAAATTGAATTATATCAATTGTACATGGTGAGAAAAAGGGAAATGTTGTTCACCTGTTAAGTAAATTTAAAAGTATTGTATTAATATTTATATTAAGTGAGAAGCAAGCTTAAGAAAGTAAGGATATTGTTATCCATTGAGGCTTGGTAAATGTTATTTTGAAAGTGATTGTAAGAATGGAATAATCAATGTTAAGATATTAATTAATGACTTTTGAGGTTAAAGTTAAGAGAATATCGATAAAGAGTTAAAATGATAATCTAACTCTAATACAAAGATAAAATTCATTGGAGATGTAATGAGTTATATTGATTGCTTTGTTGAGAAAGTAATAAGATATAAAGATATATATATATATATGTATATATATATATACCCATACAATGGTGAATTATGAATTTTAGAGAAGAGGATTAACTCTAAAGGGGGAGAGTAGAAGTTATGTGATTTGATGAAATCATAATATAAGAATACGATTAATATTATATGAAATTTAGATGGTGTTTTGTTAAGAATGAATTGATACTACACTGAATAATTTCGAGGATGAAATTATATAAGGGGGAGAGAATTGTAATATCCCAAAATATACCCCAAAAGTTTTGGAGTTATTGTTGTATTTGGATTTAAGGTATATGTTTTATGGAAATAGAAAGATAGATAAATTAATTAAAAGGAAATAGTATAAGGAATGGATGTACATGGAGGATAATATGTATACATATGGTATTTGGGAAATATAAATGCAATATATATATAAGACATATACATAATGTATAAAGTGGTGTAGGGAAGAGTAAGTTTATATAGTTAAATAATAATAATAATAATAAAAGAAAGAAGGAAAGAAAGTCAAAAGGAGTAAGAAGATATTTTAGAAATAATAATATTATATTATTATTATTATTATATATATATATAAGAGATAAGAACAAAGAAAGAAAAGATTCTTTCTTTCTTCTTCTTCTTCTTCTTCGTGGATGAAGAGAAGAGAGAGAGAGAGAGAGAGAGAGAGAGAGAGAGAGAGAGAGAGAGAGAGAGAGAGAGAGAGAGATGTGATTTTTGATCTTCACATCAAATTGCTTAAGGATTTTAAGAAGATTGAAGATGAAGTTTGAAGATTTGGCAAGAAATTCAAGTAAGTCATCTTTTGATTTCTTGGTTTAATTGAAGTTGTGTTTGAGTTTGATAGATTGTTTAAGAGTGTGTTGTTTGATTTTGATATGTTTAAGAGTATGTGAGTAAATTGATTATGGATTTTAAGGATGGATTGAAGAAAAGAGTAAGTGTGTTGAAAGAGATGGTGTTGTAATTGTGTTTAAGGTTTGTAATGATGTTTGTGATTTGTGATTGATGTATGTGGGAGTTGTTTTGATGTTTTGTAAGTTTAAAATGGTTTTTGGGTATGTTTTGGTAAGTTTGTTGGAAGTGGATGTTGGTGATAAGGGGTGTTTTGTTGGGTGTCTTGTTGTTTTGGCCGGAATCTGGATTTTTGGCCTGACACGCCCATGAGCACGTCCAGGTTCTTAGGCGTGTCAATTATGTTGGTGGCAGTAGGTTCGACACGACCAGTAACATGCTCGTGTTGGTGAGCGTGTCATAGCTACTGTGAGATTTGAGAATTTACACGGCCATGAGCACGCTCATGTTGTTGGACGTGTCGATGTTTTGTGTGAGGCAGAATGTATTACACGCCCAGTGACACGCCCGTGGTATTGAGCGTGTCAAAGTTTCTGTATTGTTGGTTTAGGGCACGATCAAGGACACGCCCATGTTGGTGAGCATGTCATGTGTGTGGAGTTTGCCCTAGTTGATTCTTACCTATATTATCTTATGTGTATCTCTAAGTAAGTATGTATGATCACTTTTGGGATTAGGTATTGAAGAGATTGAGTTGCTTTAGTCCAAGTACTGAAGGATTTATGAAAGAAAGAGTAGATGGATGTGAGTTTCTCTTGAGGTAAGTACAAAACTTCATTTGATTTCATATATTTATATGATTTAGGACCTTAACACCTTCAGCTATAAATGTGTTAATGTGTTATAGTGTTGATGTATATATATATGGATAATGTATATGTTATGGAAGGTGAAAGATGTGATGATATAATTTGTATGATGTGAAAGTAATGTTATGATTGATGTATGCCTAGATAATGTTCAATGCCATTGAGTGATGATAGAAATGATATGATAGATTTGCCTAATTGATGTTTAATGTAATTGATGTTATACATGTATACTTGAATAATAAAGTGTATTATTGTGAATAAGAATGTGATATGAAGCCATTGTGATTGGCTATGATGAATCAAATGTGATATGAAGCCTTTGTGATTGGCCATGATGAATCAAATGAGATGTGAAGCCATTGTGATTGGCTATAATGATAATTGAGAATGATATTGATAAAGAAATAATAAATGAATTGTGTGACTAATGTGTTATTCCATTTTCAGAGTTTGTTGTTGGTGGCATGCCTATTAGTAACAATCTCTTGAAGTTAGGTTGGATTGATCCTTGAAGCCAAGTTGGGTTGAAGTTTAACATGTTTTACTCCCCTTGAAGCTTGGTTGGGTCAAATCCTTGAAGCCTAATTGAGATGTTACAACCCTTGAAGCTAGGTTGGATTGGTTCTTGAAGCCAAGTTGGGTTGATACTTAGCATGCTTTGTTCCCCTTGAAGCTTGGTTGAGCCTAATCCTTGAAGCCTAGTTGGGATAATGATAAATGTGATAATTAAACCAAAGCATTAACTCTGAAAATTGAATGGCATATTAGTGTGTTGTTTGGGCCTGAGTCTGTCTTTGTTGTCAATGTGATATTCAAATGTTGAAATAAATGAATAATGGGATTTATGGCTGACTTTGTTGAAAGTGTGATTCATGATTAACGAATTGTGAATAAAATGATGTTATGAAGTATGATTTTATAATGTATGTAATAATATATTGAAAGTGAATATGGCTTGAGGAGCTTTGTTGAGATATGAGTTTACGAAAATATAGTATGATGTGTAAAATGTATATGAATGTGGAATTTGTGAGTATTGTTTTCATGAAGGTTTGGATAGGTCATTGAATGGTGATTATTGAAATGATGTATATGTTTATGTATATGAGATAGAAAGGGTAAGTATCGTGTTGTGAATGTTCCATGTAAATATGTATATAATTTATGAGATTTGTGGGAATATATGAAGGATACATTGAGAAAGGAAAACGGGGTAAAAGAACAATAAAACATGATGCTAATAATATAAGGTATGATTCTTTGGTAAAGCATATATTTTATATTTATTTGTACTTCTAAGCTCTCGGGCTTAGTGCGGTTGTGTAATCGCGCAGGTGATTATGTGATTGATCTGGAAGTTCAGCTGTTATGCCACGAGAAGGATAAGAGTGTCTCGAGACCAACTAGAAGGTGATGCATACATATGTGATTTTAATTATGTTGTATTTTTATAAGAATCATGAAATTTGTAAATGTTCTTTAAATTAATGTAATATTGCTTGAATTTGGATAAAGGTTTTAAAATAATTGAAACGAAAAGTAACATTCTTATACTTTATATACGTATTGTATGTATACCAGGTAAATGTATAGTACTTATATAGAGCATGGGGGTGTTACATGAATGGTTCTTGCAACTTCAGCACTGTTAGGCTTAGGGCCTTATAGAACTCGAGCCTAAGTCCAGAAAAAAATTAAGTCAACACCCAGACGGGCTGGGAAAAAGAAATGAGCGGATGACTCAATTCTTAAGGAATCCCCAACCCCCTATTGGGTTCGGAAAGTTGGGTACGTGTGGAGAAGGTGAGAAATGGCCCAGCACCCCCACAGCGCTCGGCTCATTGGAACTGCCTCCTTTTCAGGTCTTAATATTATAAAATTCTTAAAATAATGATATTATCCATACTAAATGCAATCATAAGAATAAACAAATACTTTATAAAAATCATAGCAATGATCGAATAAAATAAATAAATGGACACCCATCTGAGAATGGAAACATATCCTTACATCGTCCAATGTCTATAACTAAATAGGACACCCACCGAAAGATGGAAATGTGTCCTTTACATTAATCCTAAAATATAAAAATAAATTAAATTACATAAAGATTAACTAATGAGGTACCTAATCGTGGAAGCATACCTCTTACAATTTTAATAAACAAATAATAATAAAGAAAATATTCATCCATGATAAATTAAATAATTCAAATATTGAAATCAAATAAATCAATCACCAAAACATGTAATAAACCACATAATCAAATCTAAAACTAAATAAAGCAATAAATATTAAATCTAGGGTTTACATCTTAAATTAGGGTTTTAAAATTTTAATAATTAAATTAGGGTTTTAGATAAAGGAAATTAAACACAAAGACTTATAATACTTAAATAAATATTGACCCCTTTGACGAGCCTATACGGTGGTCCCATTAGCCAGTTAGCGAGCGAGGTCAAGGGGCAGCGCCCCTTGCTGGGTCAGGGGCAACGTTCCTGAAAATTTTGAAAACTGGCTTTTAGGGTTGTAGGTTTTGGTGTTGAAAATTAAGATTTTAGGGTTTAAGATTTAGAAAATAGGATTTTGGGATTTTTAAAAAAAATAATATTATTAACTATAGTATTAGCTTTGCATGAAAGATATTAATAATTGCCAAAACTTAATATGATTTATTTGAATAAATTTAAATTTAGAGACATACCTTTATTTGTTGGCTCCACCAAAATCATTGGATGAAAATTCTAGGTGAGCTTTTCCAAGACAGTGAGTGCACTGCCATTGTAGGCTTTGTGTGTCTTTGATCTTCTTTGTCTATCATCCTATTTGTCTCCTTTGTTGATGAAACTTGCTAGGGTTTATTTGTTGATGAAGTTTGATTACTGAGTTTTCTAGAGTCTTAGCCGAAAAAAAAGTCCCATTTGAATAATTTTCCCAACTCCTTGAATAATCCTTGAATAATTGTGTCGTCCCAATTGTCTCAGTCGAAAAAAAGTAAAAAGTCCAAACCGCAAGCAAAAAGTCCTCTCCTAATTGTTGTAAAGTCTTATTTATAGGAAAATCAAAGAAAACCTAATGCTATTTTGATAAGAAAATACAAACTGTTTAGGAAAAATAAAAATTGTTAAGGAAATAAATTAAATTGATGTTGATAAGGTTTTTGGCGAAATCGCAGCACGCTAGCTGCCATAGGCTGTGAGGAATTGGGCTGCTGGCATGCGAGCTGGGTTGGCCTCAAGCAATTCGCCGCAGGCCAAACTGGCTTACCACGCAGGTAGCCGCCGCTGCTGTTGCACGTTTTCCATCGATTCATTCAACTTTTATTTTTTATTTTTTTTAATTTTATTATTAAAAATAAATATTAAAAATAATAAATATTATATTATTATTGAAATAAATAATAAATATTATAAAAATTATTTTTGGACTATTTTAAAATATCGAGCTGGACTTGGTAAAAAAATAAGGGTCTACATTTGGCAAATTCGGTCACATCAAATTAGTTTGTTTCAAGTTAAAAAATAAGAAGAAGTGGGATAAAGAAAAGAAGAAATCTCTCAAAGCTAAATGGGATGACTCTTCCTCAAGTGAAGAAGATGAAGAAGAAAAGGAGGAAGAAATTGTCAATCTATGTCTCATGGCTATTGAGGATGACTCCAATGAGGTAGGTACTCAATCATTGAATCTAATTTTATATGATGATAATAATGATTATTTAGATGATAGTGATATGATTGAGCATATGAATCTTAGAATAGAAAAGTATTACACTAAAATGAAATTTATAAGGATAAATGTTCTAAGTTAGAAAAGAATTTTGTATGCCTAAAAAATTCTACTTTAGAATTAAAGACCTGAAATGAACAATTGTTAAAATCTATTGAGGCAATAAATAAAAATTCACATAACTTAGAAAATGTGATCAAAGGAAATGAAATTTTGAAGCATGAACTAAAAGAACTTAAAGAATCAATTTCAAAGTTTCACAAAGGAAAGGAAGCATTGGATACATTAATTGATAATCAAAGATCACCTTCCTTAAAGCATGGTTTAGGATTGAATGGCTCATCTAATACCAAACCTCTAATGTTGAAGTTGTAAAGAACACCAATGCTCAAACCAGTCCTAAAAATTCTAAAAGGAATACATAGGGTTCATAAGGCTCTAGAACTAAAATTTCAAGAGTGAATCATGCATTCATGTATACTAGGCATGTACATAAGCACAAAAATGCACAAAAATAATCTCAAACTTGCAATTACATGCATAAGACATTGAATGTCAATAGGAAAGTGCATAAATATAGAACCTTGTACCAATGCACATATTATATGAGATTTGGATATAAGAATACATTTTGCTATATTAGGAAGGTTCATCTCAAGTTAGAAGATTCTTATACTACTAACCCCCAAAAACCCAACATCATTTGGGTACCTAAGAAAAGATAAACATTATTGTTTTGTAGTTATGCCTAAAATCTACTATCAATGAAAGCACATGGCTTGTGGATAGTGGATGCTTAAGGCACATAACGGGCAATGCAAAGTTCTTCACAACACTTACTTACAAACATGGAGGTAATGTCACTTTTAGAAATAATGCTAAAGGTAAGATTATTGGTATTGGTTTCATTGGCATGCTAGGTAAAACGTTGATAAAAAAATATATGGCTTGTTGATGGTTTAAAACACAACTTGGAAAATTTTGGGTATTCATTATCTAGCAAAACATATAGGGTATTCAATAAGAAAACTCTAGTAGTTAAAGAATCAATGCATGTTGTCTATGATGAATCCTCTAAACTTGATCAAAGGAAAGGTAGTACTCTTAATGATTTTGTAGGTACTTTTGAACAACAAGAAATAATTGATGTTTCAAAGAACAATCATGATGAACTAGAAGAAGAGACTCAAGAGCTACCCAAGGATTGGCAATACAAGAAGGATCACCCAAAAGAACTCATCATTGGTGAAACATCAAAGGGAGTAACTACTAAATCAAAAATTCAACATTTAGATATCAATTTTGCTTTTGTTTCTCAAATTGTGCCAAGGACTATTGAGGAGGCTCTTAGTGATGAATGTTGGGTGATTGTAATGCAAGATGAAATCAACTAATTTGAAAGAAATTATGTTTGGAAACTTGTTCCTAGACCTAAAGATCATCAAATTATAGGATGCAAATGGGTTTATAGGAATAATCTTGATGAAAATGGTCTCATTACTATAAATAAAGCTAGATTGATAGCCAAAGGCTATAACCAAGAGGAAGGCATTGACTATAATGAGACATTTGCTTCTACTGCTAGATTATAATGGTTTATAAGAATTCTACTTGCATTTGCATGTCATATGAACTGTAAAATTTTTCAAATGGATGTTAAAAGTGCATTTCTAAATGGATTTATAATGAGGAAGTTTGTGTTGAACAACCTCCCATTTTTGAAGACTATAAACTTTCAAATCATGTTTTTAAACTTACTAAAGCACTATATGGATTGAAACAAGCTCCAATAGCTTGGTATGATAGACTTAGTGGACAAAACTCTTTTTTTATAATGTGTTTATGAGTTTCTAAAGATGTATTTGCTTGAAAATGGTTTTTCAAACGGCAAAGTGGACACAACTCTTTTTTTTTTTAAATAAGCATAACATCTTAATTGTATAAATTTATGTTGATGATATTATATTTGGTGCTACTAAAATCTTTGTGCAAGGAATTTCCTTCTTGTATGACTAGAAAATTTGAAATGAGCATGATGGGTGAACTCAAATTCTTCCTTGGACTACAAATCAAGTAATGCAAAGATGGGATCTTCATCAACCAATCCAAGTATACAAAGGAACTCATCAAGAAATTGAAATGGATGGTTGCAAGACTAGCAAGACTCCCATGAGTACATCCTTAAAACTTGACAAAGATGAAAGTGGTAAGGTAGTATATGAGAAGAAATATTGAGGTATTATTGGATCTCTACTCTATTTAACCGCTTCTAGACCCGATATTATGTATAGTGTATGTTTATGTGCAAGGTTTCAATCGTGCCCTAAAGAATCACATTTAAATGCCACTAAAAGAATCTTGAAATACTTGAATGGTACATTGCATTTAGGACTTCGGTATCCTAGAAATACATCATTTGATATTTTAGGCTTTTTGGATGTGGATTACATCAGTAGTCTTTTAAATAAAAAAAGCATGATCGAGGCATGTCATTTTCTTAGCGAATGTCTAGTTTCTTGGTTTAGCAAGAAACAAGTGTCTGTTGCTTTGTCTACTGCAGAAGCCAAATATGTGGTTGTATATTTTTGTTGTACTCAAGTCCTTTGGATGAAACAACAATTGTTTGATTACGGAAAAACCTTTAATCATATTCCTATTAAATGTGATAACACTAGTGCCATAAATCTATCCAAGAATCCAATTCAATATTCTAGATCAAAACATATGGATATTATGCACCATTTCCTAAGAGATAATGTCCAAAATAAAAATCTTATCTTAGAATTCATTAATACATAAAACCAACTTGTTGACATATTCACAAAACCCTTAAATGAAGATAGAATGAACTTCATAAAACATTGTTTAGGAATGATGGATGGAAGCACCATTTCATGAACTTGGAATTGCATGAAAGCCTATTTCATTTCATAAAAATTTCTCATTGATATCTATTTTTTTATCAAACTTTTGTATCTTTAAGTAAAAATATTCTTTTCTCCCAAAAATCTTGCTTTTAGACTTTTCCCAATCAGACCAACTAGAAGTCCAGCCGTACCTTTTGAACATTCATAATTTTAAAATTTTTCGTAAAGCTATGACCATACTTTCCAAGGTACGACTGTGATTTTTCAAAATTTTATGACCGTTGTGCCTAAACCCAACATTCCATTCAGTCTTTATATAGTCCGGCCGTACTTTTCAAAAATTTCAAATTTTATCACCGAACTTTGTTAAGTTTGACTGGACTTCACTTTGAATTCAAAAATTTCTAGCTGCTGGAACTCAATCAAAATGTGCAAATTTTGTTTCCAACGACTATAAATGGCTATTTTCATATTAAACACTATAAATACCATCTAATATCAGTATTTACATCTTTTTTTTTTTATCAAACTCTACACTCTTAAACACTCAAACTATCTCAACATTCACTCTCTTCCTCATCTATACTCTTGAATTAAACCTTATTGCTCCTAAAGAACATAAGAAGAAGGCTTTAAGAGATGAGAAAGGCAAAGGTATTGTTGCCCCTTCTCAACAAGAAGAACCTCCTAGAAGAAGCCACAAGATAAGGTTTAGAGATGAGGAAGAAAGACAAAGGTATGCAATCATAAAAGACAAAATAGTTGAACCAAACCATCTCTTCTCTACTCTCACTCTAAAGTCCTTAGGGATTGAGAATGACATTAGGGGATGTCTTAGAACCTTGGGTTGGGAAAAGTTTGTCTTCCTAGATCACAATGATCTTGGTTAGGAAAGCTTGACCAAAGAGTTTCTTACTACTTTGGTTATTAGTAAGAAGAGCACTAACCCTTTAGGATTTTATGGGATATCCTTTAGGTTGTTTAATCAAGAGTATGGCCTCACTTTTAAGGATTTTTCTTCCATTTGGGGTTTCCAATTAGAAGGCATTTCCTATATCTGAAACAACATCCTCACTTTCGAAAGACAAAAAGAATTTTGGACTAAAATTTCTATGGAAACCAATTTCCATAAACAATCCAAAGCTAAACACTTTAGGACCTCACCTATTGGATATTGCATAGGATTGTCACTTACATAATTTGGCTTAGGGGAGAGAGCAATAAAAAAAGTAACCCAAAAGGATCTACTTTTTATTTATTGCTTGATTAGAGGTCAAACAATTCAAACAGGGAAATTCCTTATTGACACTTTCCTATATATTAGGAAAACCAAATTAGGACTTATTCTTCTCTCTTCACAAGTAACCCAAATTGCCAAATATGTTGGTGCACTTACACCAACAAACAAAGCAACCCTCTCTAATCCTTTAGATCCCACTACAAAATCCATAAACATAGCATACCTAAAACATGCCAAATGTATTAGGAATGAAAATGGGAACTATGTCTACCTCCTGTGAGCACTAGGTACTAGGGCTCAATAAAGGAAAAGACTAAAGATTGTAAAGGAAAGTGAAGAGACTTTCCAAATTGAATTTCCAAGAACTAGCACTCCAAGACCTCAATCTTCTATCGTCCAATGCCTACAAGATATTCATGGATAAATGAGCTCACAAAGTTCAAGAATAGACAAAATTACCAATGATATCTCTCACCTCCATCTTGACATACAAACCATCCAAGAAGCATTAGGCTTTCCAAAGTGCTTTGAGGATGAACCAAGCTTGTCACCCTCCATCCATGGCCCTTACCCTCAAGAAGAACAAGGAGAAGCTGCTGCCTCTCAACCAAGGGAAGAAGAGCAAGGAGATCTTGGAGAAGAAGAGGGGGATGAAGAAGAAGAAGTGGGAGATGAAGAAGAAGGAGAGGATGAAGAGAGTGATAATAATGTTTAATCCTTAGTTTCTTTATTGCTTATTATTAATCCTTAGTTTCTTTGTTGTTTATTTTTTTCTTTTCATAGTTTGTTTTGTTGCTTTTAAGTTTGTTACCTTCTTTTCTTAATTTGAAATTAATGAAATTGAATTAATGAAGGTTTGTTGCTTTTAAATTTATATTTAGATATATCTTTTTGCCTTTGTCAAAGGGGGAGAAGCTATCTAATTGTATCCAATTGAATTTTGAATACACTTAAAACTTGAATAAATTTTACTTTAAAATTAATCAAAGTGCTTGAAGCACATATTGAGGGGGAGTAAATTAAGCAAACTTAACTTTTTCACATCTTAAATTCAATTTAATTGCCAAAGTCAAAAAGGGGGAGATTGTTAGTCTAATTACTCTATTTTTTTTATCTTAGGTAATCAAATTGAATTGAACTAATATTTGTATTAAGTTATACTTTGTTTATGAAATGCATGATATAAAATTTTAAGTTTAACATTTCCTCTTTGTATATTTCTCACCCTTTGTTTATCTTTCCCTTTAGATCATATAATTTCTCTTCTCCCCTTTTGACAATTAAATTCTATCACATTTTCCCCCTTTGATAATTAAATGCAATCACATTTCTCCCCCTTTGACAAAGGAAAAAAGGGTATGATAATAAAGTGCAAGAAATAGAAAGAGAAGCAAGTATAATAGAAAAGAAAGTTTCATTTCATTAAAAAAATACAAATTGAACATAACAAAGTAAAATAAAAAATAAAGCAAAGAAATAACATTAATCAATGACTTTTTCTTTTCCTTTTCTTGATGGTGGGGGAGGAGTTGGAGTGCTTTCATCATCATCGCCATTAAGAGAAGGAGAGAGAGAGTAACCATGAGATGATTGTGAGGATTCTTCATAAGGGCTTTCAATATGCTCACTTATAACCCATTTACTCAACTCACATTGATGAAGATCAAACTTCCCTTGTAAATCATATATGTCATGATGAATGTGGGAAACAAGATCAACCTTTTTGTTAAGTTTTATGATTCTCTGAGTTACATCCTTTTTAAAATGATTGAATTACTTTTGAAGAGAAGTTATGGCCTTGAGGATGAGCTTTAGGATTTTGGATGACTCACCCTTTTTTGGAAGGTTTGGAAGGTCTAGGAGGATGCTCAACTTCTACATGAGTAGGTTCACCTTCTTTTTCCATAATGTGATACCTAGGTCTATTCCTCGCTCTTTGGATAACTCCCTTGCTCCCAAAGGTATACTCAAAGTGGTTATTAACCTTTGAATATGTGTAGCATGCTCAAGGTAGCCTAGGTTGATGGAGTTGGTGGCTAGATCAAGGGGATCACTTAGGGTTGTAAGATTTTTAGGGTTTAGAAGGCCTAAGTGTCTAACAAGTTGTGTGATTTTGGATGAGAGAACAAAGTGCCTGCCTTATACTTCCTATGGTGTAAGAAGGTATCTATAAGGAGCCTAGAATTTTGGATTGGCTCATTATGCACAAGTGCATACAAGAAAAACAACTCACGTTGAGTGACCTTTTCATTTTCATTACTTCTTTGGTGGATAGTGTAAGTGATGATTCTATGCAAGACCCAAAAGAGAAGGGTCCTAAAATGAATGGCTTTGGATGACCTATTGTTGTACTCGATCTCAATGGAAAGTCCACTCCAAAAAGAAGAGTAATTTTTTAAAGGAAAATCTTTGTCCTTATAGGCAAAGGCTCAATGGTTTGGAATCCCCAAACTTCTTTAAATTCTTCTAAAGGGAGAGCAAAATCTTGGTCAAAAATCCTAAAATAAACTCCATAAAATCCTATGGGTGGATTAAGGTTCTTCTATACCCTCAGAGACATTAAGAATTCCTGTGTGAGACTAAGATAACATAGTTCATTTGGCAATGCAAAATGCCTCCACCCAATCCTATCAAGGTAGCTATAAATTTCACCTTGGATATTTAGGGCTTGTATCATCCCTTCCATAAGTATTTTGGTTGGCTATATGGTCTTTTTCTTAAGCATGTAATATTTGGTTTTCTCTTCCTCATTTTTGTACTTGGGTTTGTGTGATTGAACACTCTTCCTAGTAAAGTGTTTTGGTTTGGTTTGAGGTTGAGATTGAGGTTGGGGTTCACTAAACACAACCCCCTTTCCCTTGGTTGTATCTTTATTTCTGGTAGTCTTGGTTTTGGGTGCCATAACTTCAATAAAAGCAAAATAAGAAAATAAAATATAGAAATATAGAAGATAGAAAGAAAGGTAGAAAAATAGAGTGTTGATGTAGCTTGAAAAATCTTCAAAAGCTTCTTCTAAATGATTAAACACTTGAAAAATTATTTGATAATGTGTTTATGAGTTCCTAAAGTTGTATTTTCATGCAATAGGAGGGTATTTATAGACAAAAAAAATTAAAAAATAGCCATTTCTGAACATTAGAGAGTAAGAAAATTTAAAATTTGAAAGTTCCAATGTTCAAAAGAAAATGTTAATTACACATGTTGTGCGGTCGTACACCTCATTGTGTGACTGCAAGCTTGGTCTGGCGAGCTTTCTAGGTAGTGGTGCTCACGTAAGCTTGAGGAGTGTGTAACGATTGAGAAAATTTAAAAGTTTGAATTTTGGGAGACCACACGAATTATTGTGCATTCGCTCCATAGGAATTTTGAAGCTCAGGCTCGGGAGACACTTGTTAGTGAATCTCGAACTTCGAAGACTCAGATGATGTGCAACTACTTGGAATATTTGGGTAATAGCACAAAGGCAACAAATAGGAATTTTGAAAAATTTTCAAATACAAAAGATCAAAATAGATGTAGAAGTGTCAAACAGTTATCATACAGGGGATTTTCCATCAATCATGCCAATGTGTTGTTTTATGAAGTTCAATCTTTCCTCATTTAAGAGTTTCATAAAAATATTGGCAAGCTGGTTTTGAGTTTCAACGAATTCTAAAACTACATTATGATTTTGGACATTATCTCTTAAAAAATGATGTTTGATGTCTATATGTTTTAACCTAGAACACTGAATGGGTTCTTGGATAAATTAATTGCACTTGTGTTATCACATTTAATAGGAATGTGATCAAATATTTTTCCATAATCAAGCAATTATTGTTTCATCCAAAGAACTTCTGTACAACAAAAATATGCAGTAAAATATTCAGCTTGGGTGGTAGATAAAGTAACCAACACTTGTTTCTTGCTAAATAAGAAACTAAGCATTCACAAAAAAAAATATTATGCTCCGTGGTGCTTTTCCTATCTAATAGGCTAATGGCAAAATCTACATCCGAAAAACCTAATATGTCAAATGATGTGTTTCTAGGATACCATAGACCTAAATGTAATGTACCACTCAAGTATTTTAAAATTCTTTTAATTGCATTTAAATGTGATTCCCTATGACAAGATTGAAATCTAGCACATAAACAAATATGATACATTATATCCGGTCTAGAAGCGGTTAAGTAAAGTAGTGATCCGATAATACCTCGATATTTCTTCTCATCTACTACTTTACTACATTCATGTTTGTCAAGTTTCAAGGATGTGCTCATTTGAGTCTTGCTAACTTTGCAACCATCCATTCCAAACTTCTTGAGAACATGAAGATCCCATCCTTGCATTGCTTGATTTATAGTCCAAGAAAGAATTTGAGTTAGCCCATCATGCTCATTTCAAATTCCCTAGTCATACATGAGGCAAATTTCTTACATAAAGATCATTAGCAACACCAAATATAATACCATCAACATAAATTTGCACAATCAAGATGTTTTGCATTTTTTTTTAAAAAAGAGTCGTGTCAACTTTGCCTTTTGAAAAATCATTTTCTAGCAAGTAGGCACTAAGTCTTTCGTAACAAGCTCTTAGAGCTTGTTTTAATCCATATAGTGCTTTGGTAAGTTTAAAAATACTATTTGGAAGTTTATAATCTTTAAAACTGGTAGGTTGTTCAACATAAAATTCTTCATTTATAAATCCATTTAGAAATGCACTCTTAACATCCATTAAAAAAATTTAAAATTCATATGACAAGAAAATGCAAGCAATATTGTAATGGCTTCTAATCTAGCAGTGCGCACAAATGTCTCATCATAGTCAATGCCTTTCTCTTTGTTATAGCCTTTGGCTACCAATCTAGCCTTGTTTCTAGTAATGAGACCATTTTCATCAAGCTTATTCCTATATACCCATTTACATCCTATAATTGGATGATCTTTATGTTTAGGATCAAGTTTTCATACTTTGTTTCTCTCAAATTGGTTGAGTTCATCTTGCATAGCAATCACACAACACTCATCACTAAGAGCATCCTCAATGGTCCTTGGCTCAATTGAGAAACAAAAGAAATGTTAGCATCCAAGTACTTAGATTGAGATCTAGTAGTTACTCCCTTTGAGGTGTCACCAATGATTAGTTCTTTTGGATGAACCTTCTTGTATTGAAAATCTTTGGGTAGTTCTTAAGGTTCTTCATCGTGTTCCATCCTTATCTCAATTTCATTGTTGTTTTGGGAGCAATATTTGTCTCATATTCTTCAAATGTACCTACAAAATAATCAAGAGCACTACCTTTTCTTTGACCGAGTTTAGAGGATTCATCAAAGATAGCATGCATTGATTCTTCAACTACTAGTGTTCTCTTATTAAATACTCTATATGCCTTGCTAAAATGTGAATACCCTAAAAATATGCCTTCATCCAATTTGTATAAGAAATTTCCAAGATTATCCTTGGTATTTAATATGAATCATTTGCATCCAAACACTCTAAGGTAAGAAATTTTGGGTTTTCTTCCATTTCATAGCTCATAAGAGGTTTTGTTTAACAAGAGCCTTTTTGTAAACATGATTTGAAACATAGCATACTGTATTAATGACTTCCGCCTAAAAATTAGATGGTAGATCATACTCATTGAGCATTGTCCTAGCCACTTCTACAAATGTTATATTTTTCCTTTCAACCAGAGCATTTTGTTGTGATGTTCTAGAAGCTGAAATTTATGTGAAATCCCAAACTCATTGCAAAAATTTTCAAAGTTCTCATTTTCAAATTCTTTGCCATGATCACTTCTAATAGATGTGATTACATAGCCTTTTCATTTTGAACTTTTTTGTAAAAATTTTAAAATGATTGAAAGCTTCATTCTTTTGAGCTAAGAAATTAACCCATGTAAACCTTGAGTAATCATCAACAAGTACAAATACAAACAACTTGCCACCTAAGCTAGCAATTCTATTTGGACCAAAAAAATCTAAACAAATTAGTTTAAGAGGTCCAGAAGTGCTCACAACGTTCTTGGATTTAAATAAACTTTTATGTTGCTTACCAAATTGAAAAGGTTCATAAATTTTATCCTTATTTAATTTTATTTGAGAGAGACCATCAACAAGGTCTTTACTTTTACATTACAAATGATCCATGCTAGCATGCCCTAATCTCCTATGCCAAATCCATGCATCATTGCTAAATGGTAATCAAGCATTCAAAAGCATTTTTGGAATGTAAGTCAATTTTATAGGTGTTGCTAAATCTAGTTCCTTTGAATACAAGTTCATCATTGGAAGTAGTAACCTTGCATCTTTTAGAGTCAAAATTTACAACATATCCTTTATCACATAATTGACTCACATTAAGCAAATTATGTTTCAACCGATCAACAAGACATACATTTTTAATCATATTCTTACCAAGCATGTCAATGGAACCAATGCCAATGATTTTACCTTTAGCATTATTTTTAAAGGTTACAATTTCTCCTTGCTTATAGGTGAGAGTTGTAAAAAGTTTTGCATTGCCCATCATGTGCCTTAAACATCCATTATCCATAAGCCAAACATTTTCATTGATAGTGGATTTTAGGCATACCTATAAAACAATAATATTCATCTTCTTTTAGTTACCCAAATGTATTTGGGTCCTAGGAGGTTAGTAGTAGAAGGATCCTCTAATTTGAGATGAGCCTTCATAATGTAGCAAAATGTGTTTTTTTGTCCAAATTTCATATAATAAGTGCATTGATACAAGATTTTATACGTATGCACTTTCCTGTTGAAATTCAATGAACCATGTACACAATTGCAAGTGTATGTTAAATGATATTGTTTTTGTGCATTTTTGTGTTTGTGTACATGCCTTGTATACATGAATGCATGGTTTGCTCTTGGAACTTTAGTTCTATACCCTTGTGAACCCAATGTAATCCTTTTAAGATTTTTAAGCTTGGTTTATGCATTAGTGTTCTTTACAACTTCAACACTAGAGGTTTGAGTTGTAGATGCTTTTACAAATGATGGTGCATTAGATGTAGTGATGGATGAGCCATTGAATCCTAAGCCATGTTTCAAAGAGGGTGACCTTTGATTGTTGATCAATGTATCTAAGGCCACTTTTCCCTTGTGAAATTTTGAAATAGATTCTTTTAATTCATTTATTTCATCCCTCAAGATTTTATTTTTCTTAATCATATTTTCTAAGCTTTGTGAATCCTTAGACATTTTATCATTGGGTTCCAACAATTGGTCATTTGATGTCTTTAATTCTAATGTAGAATTCTTTGAAGATAGAAAATCATTTTCTAGCTTAGAACATTTATCTTTGTAAAATTTCATTTTAGAGAAATATTTTTCTACTCTAATGTTCATGTGCTCAATCAAATCACTATCATTTAAGGCATCATCAACATTATCATCATATGCAATTAAGTTCAAGGGTTGAGTACCTACCTCATTAGTGTGATCATCATCATCAATAGCCATGAGAGATAGATTAGCAATTCTTTGATCTTCTTTCTCTTCTTCTTCACTTGAGGAATCATCATTCCATGTGGCTTTGGGTGATTTCTTCCTTTCCTTATCCCACTTCTTTGTGTTCTTCGATTTGAAACAATTCGATTTGTTGTGATCAGTTTTGCCTCATTCATAATATTTTACTTTATTCTTTTTCTCTTTATCTTTGAAGAAGGATTTAGGAAATGTACCTTTGTTAGCTTATAGTCTTCCCTTTCTCTTCCAATCACTTATCCTTTTGGATAGCATAGCCATTTCTTCTTCACCATCACTATCTTCATCACTTGAGCTCTCAACTTCCTTGATGGTTTTGAGAGCTATTGATTTCCTCTTATCTTTTTCACCTTGTTCATCTTCCTTTTCGGTATGTAATTCAAAGGTGAGTAGATTTCCTACTAGTTCATTGGTTCTCAAAGAGCTAAGGTCATGAGCTTCTTCAAATGTAGAAACCTTAGACTCAAAACTCTTCTTTGCTCTAAGAAATCTTGCTATTAATATCACCTTGATCATAAACCTTGCCATATTTCTTTAGTTCGTTGACAATGGCAAGCAAACAGTTTGTCATGTTAGTGAAATTCTCATTGGGCTTCATCTTGAAAAGTTTATAGTCATTGTGAGTGGGGATTTTTGCCCCCACTCCCGGTGGAATAGTTCTTGCGACTTCGGCACTGTTTAGGCTCGGGGCCTTAGAGAACACGGAACTAAGTCCAGAGAAAATGGAACCGCCACCCGAACGGGCCGAAAAAAAGTTCCTAAGGAATCCCCAACCCCCTAATGTGTTCGAAAAGTTGGGTACGTGTGGGGAAGGTGAGAACAACGCCCGATTCATTGGAACCGACCTCCTTTACAGGACTTAATATTATAAAATTCTTAAATATAACAACATTATCCATATTACGCACAATAATTAATATAAAGCATTGATATATTAAAAATCAAAACAATGTCCAAACAAAACAAATAAATGGACACCCATCCGAGGATGGAACATGTCCTTACATCCCATGCCTAAATAGGACACCCACCGAAAGGTAGAAACATGTCCTTTACATTGATTCAAAAATAGAAAAGCAATTTAAATTACATGATATTTAACTAATGAGGTACCCACCAAGTGGAAACATACCTCTTACAACATTAGGAAATCTAAATAAATTGATAAAAGTAAATAACCATTCATCATAAATAAATCATTCATCAAAGGTATTAAACATCAATAGAAAGTAAACATCCATCCATGATAAATTAAATAAACTAATCATTGAACTTAAATAAATTAAAGCATATAACATAAATCAAAGCATAGTCAAATATAAAATTGAATAAAGCAAGTAAAAATTCAAATTAGAGCTACTGTTTCCATTTAAGGTTCTTTATTCCATGGTTTCAAGGTTACTATTTTTGAATATGTTTATAGGGTTTTAAAGTTTTAAAGAATTTGGGTTTAGAAAACTTTAGGGTTTAGGTTTTAAAGGAGTTAGGGTTCACTGTTTTGGATTTTAGAGTTGAATTAGGGTTTTAGGATTTTATTTAGGGTTTCGAGGAATGAATTAAATTTTTAGAATTTGGAAAAAACAATTAATAACTTTATGAAGTTTTATGAAAATAAACAAAATGATTTAAAGTTTATAAAAGCAAAAAAGAAGTTTTTTAGGGCTTTTGGGAAGAAACAGAACTCAATTTAGGGTTTTGATAATTTGGAAAGCAAATTAGGGTTTTGGGGTTTTGAAGGAACAAAAGTAATAAATTTAAACTTTTTAGAAAACAAAGCAATGAATTAAGATTTTTAAACCTTAGAAAAAGTGAATTGAGGTTCTAAAAATTTTTGAATTAAAAGAAAGAATGGGATGATTTAGCTACTGTGAAAAAATAAAAGAAATTAAGAATTCAGACCTTCTTTCGTAGGTTACACCAAAAATTGCTTCTTGGATGAAAAAGGTCAAAGACAAGCTTTGCTACATTTGAATTGCTTGAATTATTTTTCTGCTCCCTCAAAAAATCAACTTGATTCAAGGTTTTCCTTCTCAGTTTTGGTCTCCACTTTCTCCTCCGATTTCTTGATTAATTCTCCTTGATTTTTGTGTTGTTTTTAGTCTTATTTATAGAAGAATTTTATGGTTCATTCCTAATTATTCACGGAATTTATCATTCATTAAGAAAAGGAAATCAAAACTTAATTGTATTAGGTTTCGAAAAATTTTGCGTCGAAAAAATTTTGCTAGAAAAAAAAACTGCTGCGGAAAAATTACGCTGGCGAAAAAATCGGCTGCGGAAAAAATACGCTGGCGAAAAAGCTGTTGCAGCGCGGGCGAAACGGGCTAATTTATAATTTTATGAAGCTTTATGAAGAAACAGAAAAGATAAACAATTTATAATTTTATGAAGCTTTATGAAGATAAACAAAATGATTTAAGATTTATAGAAACAGAAAAGATATTTTTTAGGGTTTGTGGAAAGAAACAGATTCAATTTAGGGTTTTGAAAATTTGAAAAGCAAATTAGGGTTTTGATATTTTAAAGAAACAAAAATAACAATTTTAAGACTTTTAGAAAACAAATAAACGAATTAAGGTTTTCAAGTTTAGAAAAGGTGAATTGAGGTTCTAGGGTTTTTTGATTTTGAAGAAACAGAAACAACAATTTTAAGATTTTTGAATGATGAAGCTACTATGAATTAATGAAACAAATAAAGAAATTCATACCTTTGTTTGTTGGTTCCACCAAAAATCACTTCTTGGATGAACAAGAACAAAGACAAGCTTTGCTACCTTTGATGGATTGAATTGCTTGTTTATAATTTTATTCTTTGGATGCAGGCACTTATCATTTTGTCCTTCTTTCTTGTAGGACTGTCAAGTACAAAACTTTCAAGAACTGGATGGTCTTCCTCCTTTTTCTTTGATTTTGATTGAATCTTTGGTTTGATTGGACCAAGTCAAGTCAATCCGTCCTTATAAACCAAATGGAAGCCTTTTGTTGTCTTTGGTAGAAGGGAACTCGGTTGGCTTTTTGAACCGCCTTTCTAGGTTTTATTTTTTTTATTTTTTTTTCTTTTTTTCTTTTTCTTTTTTCTAATTCTTTTTCTCTTTTTTTTGTTTTTGTCTTTTTTTTGTTTGGTTCTAGCTCTAAAAGAGTTGTCTTGTTTGCACTAACTTGGGCTTCCAATAATGGATGAGTGGAGTAACATAAATCTTCCTTAACAGGGATAAATCATTTGTTACTTTGATGTTGTCTTGATATATTGGAGATATTAAGTGAACTTCAGCTACCCTTATGGTTTTGAGAACATCAACTACTCTTATGGTCTTGAGAGCTTCAACAATTGCTTTCTTTTGATCTTCTTGCCTCTTCATCTTAATGATCATAAGACTTGTCAAAAGTATCACAATAGCTCAGGGTAGGTTGTTGGGGGTTATATGCCAATTAAAAGAAAGCTAAAATTTTATGAAGGCTCAAAGGGATAACTAGGGATTGATATTTAATAGGGTGGATACTAGTTGTCGACCAATGCCTAGATCATCTCTCCCATAAATAAGCAAAGTTCAACTTCACCTCAAAAGTTTGTCAAAGCATGTTTTAAGACTGACTACGACCTAGACAAAGGTAATTATGCAGGAGCCCTCGCTAAGTAAGCATACACTACTTAATGCTATAGAGCAATTCCCTCACCTAGTAAAGCCATTCGAGTCATGATGCATAAATATATTAATTCATGAATTATCAAGATAGATTCCTCATTGATTGAGCACCAAAATGAACAAAGACCAACAAAATTTTTGATGAAAGTAATTTATTTAAGCAACTTTTAAATTTGAAAAACAAGATTGTTCCAATTAAATATTAAAGAAAGTAAAATTGAAAAGCAGCATTCAAGTTAAGGAAAGTTTGTTGATTTTAAGCTTCTTTTCCTTTCATATCTTCCATATTTCCATCTTGAAAAGAGGATAAGACAAAATCTTCTTCCAATCCTTTTCCCACCATGAAGGTTGCCTGTGGAGGTACTCTATTGAACTTGGGTAATGGATTGTCCTTGGTGTTTGGCACGTTGGGCTCGGGCAGCTTTCCTCTATCAATTAAATTTTGGATCTCATGTCTCAACCTTACACATCTATCCTTGTCATTCCCTTGCATTTGGTGAAATTGACAAAATGCTTTAGTGTCAAAATTAGGTGGGAGAGGGTTAGGCAAAGGACGAGGATTTAAAGGTTGTAGCAATCCCTTTCTTTGAAGTTTATTAAGAACCCAAGACATCGGTTTTCCAAATTTTGAAAATTGTCTCCTTGTTCCTTGGTTAGTAGCATTGACACCGACTGCCTTTTGCATACTTTGGCTACTAGACTGATAGTTCCCTTTCTCGTTCCTTCTTGTTGAAAAACGGTTCTTCTCTCTTTCCCATTCTTCAATTTGCAAACCCACTTGTAGAAGGTCTTTAAAATCATGGATGAGTGTATAGGACATCCTCTCATGAAGACTAGGCAAAACCCCTCTCACAATCATCCTTATTTGATCGGATTCATAGGGCCTCTTCTTGAGCAAAGCAGCCTTATTTCTCCATCTCTTCACATAATCTACAAAATTCTCATTAGACCTTTGCCTAATAGACTCCACTTCCATTAAGGTAACTTCCATCTCGACATTATATCCATATTGTTGGATGAAGGCTTTGTAAAGCAGATCCCAACTCTTTTGTGTTCCATCATCTAAGGTATTGAACCAATTTTGGACAACAAGATCCAATGAGAGCATGAAGTACCTTAGAGTTTGAGCCTTTGTAGCTCAGGCAGACTGCATAGCAGTGATATACTGCTTCACATGGAGGCAAGGATTTTCAGTTCCATCAAACTTTGCAAAAGATGGCATCTTGAACTTGTACGGGACTTCTTCATCTAGCTCAAATAATTTGTCAACTTCGGACATTTCCTCGATTTTCAGTTTCTTCTCAAATTTCTTTTCCAAATCAGCAACCATCTTTTCCACATCAGAAGTTTCGGTCTTCTCCATAGTTGATCTTTCAACAATCTTCGGTTCTTTCTTCTTATCTTGAGGATCTTGGTAGTATTGAGCCCAATAATCATCATCATCAATGATCACCTTTTCATCATTAAAAACTACTTCACCAACTTTGGTCTTCCCTTTGTCCTTTGGCTTCTTAGTGCTAGCAGATGTCTCGGCATGATTTTTTGAGATTGCAGTCAATTGGTTCTTCATGGTCTCAGCTAGGGCCTCTTTTATTTCTTCCATCTTGGCGTTGAGGGCTTCATCCACCATTCATTGAATTTGTTCGGGTTCCATTGTTTTTGGCGAGCAAGTGATTGAGTCATTGCTAGATTCTTCGTCTCCGGTGTAGGTCGGATTGTCGTAAGCTTTTGAACTATCGTAATCCAGGACTGTGAGCCAGAGAGGATCAATGATAAGAGATGCAAATGCATGCATGTGTGCATGTGTGCACAAACAATCAACGAACAAGGATAATTAGGACGTTCCTTCCAACCTTATAACATTCATACACAAATGGCGAGTCTCTTTTCCTAAGTGTATGGTTAACAAAATACCAACATGGGGTATCATGTTTTCGAATATTTCCCTCGGACGTTCCAATCAATAGTTATATTTTTGAAAATGGAAATCAACTTGTAATAATTCCCATTAATTAGGTTTTAATCCTTTCAATCAACTATAGTAGCTTTTATGCTACATTGGATTAAAACTAAATTAAGAGGTTTACTATAGATAGATTTCTCACTCAAAAAAAGTAACTAATGGTCCATGCCAAAAATAAGCCCATGATTAATTATTCCTAGTATAAACTAGGCCCACAATTGATTTTTAGTATTTCGTAATTGACCTAAATATTTTGCAAACTCTTTGTAAGAAAAGGTTGAATGAAAAATAATTTTGTTTCTAAGCCCATTGTAAAAAGATTTTAGAAAAAATGGATTTTGGACTTAGTATTTGGGCCATGAGCAAAAGAATTTTTGATTTATTTTTAGAAAAGTCTTATGTCCAAAGACCATCTTAAAAAATTTTGAAAATAGCTTTGGTCTTTTGGACTTGAAATAAAAATTTATTTTGAGCTTACAAATGTACATAGGTCATATTAGAAAAAGAAAAACCAAATAAGCCATGATTTAAGCCAAGATAAATTAACCATAATCAAACAACATGCATTTGGGGTAAAACCTAAGGAAAGTAACTAGGCCAATTACATGAGCTTTAGTCTTTGGGTAAGAAGGCTAAGGTTCCCATTGCAAATATATACCAATTGGTACGAGGCTATGAGTGGTTATACCATGCTCAATCCCCATACCTCAAGTAAAAGTATGGTATCCCTTACATAACATAACACGGGTAACACGGGCGCCCTAACTCACGCACACAATGCAATCTAAGATGATGCAATGGATAATATCATTATAAGAAAGAATAGAGTAATAAAGAGAATAGAGTAATAAAGAGACCAATGGAATCAACTTCTCTTATCCCCAGTAGAGTCACCACTGTGAACGGGGATTTTCGCCCCCACTCCCGGTGGAATGGTTCTTGCGACTTCGGCACTGTTTAGGCTCGGGGCCTTAGAGAACACGGACCTAGGTCCAGAGAAAATGGAGTCACCACCTGGACAACGAAAAAGAAAGGGGTGGATGACTTGATTCCTAAGGAATCTCCAACCCCCTAATGGGTTCGGAAAGTTGGGTACGTGTGGGGAAGGTGAGAAATGGCCCAGCATCCCTACAACTCCCGGTTCATTGGAGCCGGCCTCCTTTACAGGTCTTAATATTATAAAATTCTTAAATATAACAACATTATCCATATTACACACAACAATTGAAATAAAGCATCATTATATTAAAAATTAAAACAATGTCCAAGCAAAATAAATAAATGGACACTCCGAAGATGGAAACATGCCCTTACATAATCCATGCCCAAATAGGACACCCACCGAAAGGTAGAAACATGTCCTTTACATTGGTTCTAAAATAGAAAATCTATTTAAATTACATGATATTTAACTAATGAGGTACCCGCCAAGTGGAAACATACCTTTTACAACAATTGGAAATATAAATAAATCGATAAAAGTAAATACCCATTCATTATAAATAAATCATTCATCAAAGATATTAAACATTAATCAAAATATAAACATTCATCCATGATAATTTAAATAAACAAAGCATTGAACTTAAATAAATTAAAGCATATAAAATAAATCAAAGTATATAATGAACTACACAATCAAATCTAAAAAATAAATAAAACAAGTAAAGATACAAATTAAGGCTACTGCTTCTATTTAAGATTCTTTATTTAATGTGTTTAGGGTTTTGGAATTTTAGTATTATCTAGAGTTTGTAATTCTTGGCTACTGTGAACTTTAAAGGATTTAAAATGGATTAAAGTTTTATGATTTAAAAAGTTGGTAAAGTTCTTTGATTAACCAAATTAGGGTTTGAGATGTAAAATCATGAAATTAAGGTTTGGACACTTTAAAACTTTTAGATTTATGATTTACGGCTACTGGATCATGGTTTTTAGGCTTACTGTGTTTGAATTTTAATATTCATGTTTATAAGGTTTTAAAGTTTAAAGAATTAGGGTTTAGAAAAATTAAGGTTTAAGGTTTTAAGGGAGTTAAGTTTTACTGTTTTGAGTTTTGGAGTTGAATTAGGGTTTTAGAATTTTAGAATTAGGGTTTTAGAGAATGCATTAGGTTTTAGGACTTGAAAAAAACAATTTATAATTTTATGAAGCTTTATGAAGATAAACAAAATGATTTAAGGTTTATAGAAACAGAAAAGATATTTTTTAGGGTTTGTGGAAAGAAACATATTCAATTTAGGGTTTTGAAAATTTGGAAAGTAAATTAGGGTTTTGAGATTTTAAACAAACAAAAATAACAATTTTAAGACTTTTGGAAAACAAATAAACGAATTAAGGTTTTCAAGTTTAGAAATGGTGAATTGAGGTTCTAGGGTTTTTTGATTTTGAAGAAATAGAAACAATAATTTTAAGATTTTTGAATGATGAAGCTACTGTGAATTAATGAAACAAATAAAGAAATTCATACCTTCGTTTGTTGGTTCCTCAAAAAATCACTTCTTGGATGAACAAGAACAAAGACAAGCTTTACTGCCTTTGATGGATTGAATTGCTTGTTTGTTCTATCAAAAAGTCCGATTGATTCAAAGTTTTCCTCCTCAATTTTGCTCTCAATTTCTGCTCCCAAATTTCCTCCCTTTTGTATTGTTTTAGTACTTATTTATAGAAGATTTTTATGGTTAATTCTAGTTATTCATGGGATCTAACATTAATTAAGAAAAGGAAATCGAAACCTAATTGTATTAGGTTTCGAAAAAATTTGCGTCGAAAAAATTTCGCTGGCGAAAAAAAACTGCTGCGGAAAAATTGCATTGGCAAAAAAAAAACTACTGCAAAAAAATGTGCTGGGGAAAAAACTGCCGCAGCTAGCTGCGGGCTGCGGGCAAGAATTGGCCTGCGGGCCATTTCGCCCGCAGGAAATTTACTAATTAACCTTAAGGAACAAATTAATTTACAAGGTTATGTTAATGGATAATTGAGAATTGAGCTTTGATTGAATGGACCTATAACCCTAGGCACCTTCCCAAGAATCGATTTGATCTTGTACAACCTTCACACACCAACCCTACGCACATTAATCTTAGGTTTAAATTAATCTTGCACCATTCCAAACAACAAACTCTGTTATTTTTAAATTAGTTGTTAATTAAGCTATTACGAACTACACATTCCTTGTGAGACAACCTTGGGGCGATCACTTTTGCTACAGCTACCTCGTATACCTACGAGTGACACTTGTAGTAGTACTTAATTTGAGCGTAACAAGTTTTTGACGCTGTTGCCGGGGGAGGTTGTTTAAGTAGTAATAGTTTGATTTTTTTTAGTTAATTATTTGTTTGTTTTCTTTGAATTGTTTGTTTGTTTTGTTTGATTTTCTTTCAATTTAATTTTTTTTAAAGTTGCTAAGTGCCTTTTGTAAAGATGCAGTTTTCAAGGCATGGGGGAGTTTATGATAGGAATGATGAGTCTGAAATGGCATGGCAATTAGCAGAATTGACGAATCAACTTAAGGTGCTAAATGCAAGAGGAAGAGCACCTATGCCACGCCAAGAGATATGTGCAGCACGTGGCAATGCAGGACATAGTGCAAATACATGCTCATTTGGTTTCAAACGATACTAAGAATGGCAACAGGAAGAATATGACTACCAAGGTTTTCAGCGAATGGGTAGAAACGACCAATATTCCAATCCTTATAATTCAAGCTGGGGAAGCCACCCAAATTTTTCTTGGGAAAATCAGCAACACATTCCACCTCAAAATTGTTTTCAACCTTACAAAAGAAGTTCTTACTCTCAAGAACAATATTCATATCAAGATCACCTTAAGAAACCCACATTGGAGGATAGTTTGAATGCCTTCATTCAAATTAGCGCACAAAATCAATATCGACTTAAGGAACCCACTTTGGAAGATAGTTTGAATGCCTTCATTCAAATTAGCGCATAAAACTATGATAAATTCGTGAAATCCACAGTGGAAGATGATTTGAATGCTTACCTTCAAACTAGCACACAAAATCAGGAAAGGAGCAATGAGAGGTTAGATTCTTTAGAGGAATCATTGAAAAGGGTGAAAATTCAAGTTGGGCAACTGGCACATCAACTCCAAGCACACCAAAAGGAGGAATTTCCTAGCCAATTGGAGCAAGTCAAGGTAATCACAAATTTGAGGAGTGAACAATTGATATATAATAAATTTTGTGATTCTTTGGATGCAGGCACTAATCAAGAAGATAATGGCGAGGAGATACAACCCAACATAGAGGAGCCAATCCAATCAACGGAGGAGGAGAATTTGAAGGCATCAACCTCACCAAAGTTGCATGAATCTTCCAATCCTAATAGGCCACCAAATCCATTTCCATGTAGCTTGAAGGATGAGGAGCAAGGTAAGCAACTTTCTGACATCTATAATATGCACTCCCAAGGAGATAGTGAAAATAAGATTGGGATGACTATGACCTTAGAAGAAGAGCATGAAATGCCCAATTTAGAAATTGAGGAGTGTAAACTAATTTAAGATGCTGAGATTGTTGAGATGGGACTTGATATTATTAGAGTGGATGAAGAAGTGATTCAACAAAATTTGGTTGAACTCAAAGAGTCCCCAAAAATCATCTCTTCTACTCTTGGTGGTGAAGAAGAGCATACAACGGATAGAACCATGTTGCACAATGAAAAGGGTTTTACAAAGTTCCTATTGCACTAGAGGATTACCCTAAGATGACCTTCACATGTTTTCAAATAATGCTACTTTCACATGTTTTCAAATAATGCTACTTAGGCGTAGCAATACATCGGGTATCCTTCGGATTTGTATGCTATCCATCCCTGTAGTCATGAGCGACAATTGCATTATGGGTGGAAGGAGCATTGTACATCGCATATGGGAACGATAGAAATCAGGTTTCATCTAAACCCTCTCTTTTAGTTGATGCGTGCTCATATTGAGGACAATGTGAATCTTTAAGTGTGGGGTGCATTATGTGTTTTTGTGTTTTTACTTTTAACTTATTTTTGTTTAAGTTTAGTTAATGTTTTTAATGTTTTTCTTTGAATAAATGAATTTTAGGAAGTTCAATTGTTATAAAATTGTTGATAGATGACCTTTGAAATTTTGAAGCATGAATTTGAGAATTGAGTAGAATTGGTGCTTATTGTCAATTTTATTGGTTTTTCCCTTGCATTGCCTTTAACCTAGTGAGAAATTGAGCATCAACCTATTATTCTTTTTAAGTGTGAATATCTTTGATTGATGAGTTGCTAGAACTTGCTTTGAAATGCATTTTGAGACTACATAAAAATTTCAATTAGGCATCAAGATGATTAAGGCAATTAGGTGAACCCACTTTGGCTTAAATAGACCAACCTTATATCCAACCTTAGTTAGCCAATTTTGAGCTTATTTTATTTTTCCTTTTCTTTCTTTTTCACAACTCCATTAGCTTGAACTTTGTTGTTTTAACTCTTACCCTTTCAATAGATCAAGAGCATTTTAAGAGTATTTATGACCGAGTGTTGTGTTGAATTAAGTGTGGGGGTTAAATTTAGTAGGTTTAAGATTGCAAACTATTATCTTCTTTAGTTGCAAAACCCTATAGTTGTAAAACCCTAAAAAAAACAAAAATAAAAAATAAAAAATAAAAAAAAAAACAAATAAAAAAATAAAAAAAGAGAAAAATAAAAAATAATATAATAATAAGAATAATTGTTGTTCTTGTTGGAAGGGTTGGAATAAGTTGGGAATAATCTTTGCAAGATGTAATAAGTGAGTTCCCTTGAAAAGCTTTTTAATGTCAAGGGGTAGGTGAGAGGAAGGTGTTTGGTGATTGTTAGTTATACATATGATCGGTTACTTTATTCTTGAAGTTCTCTTAAACTTAATGATTAAGCTCACATTTTCTAAATATCGTGCCTTTACATTAGTCCCATTACAACCCAATAAAAGACCTTTTGATTGATGCTTGATTGTAATTTTGTGGTGGAGATTTGATTGATAAGCAAGCCTATGGCAATAATCTTTCATTGATTGTTAAGAGTGTAAACACCACCATGATCAAACACTAGTAAGAGTTGGTGAGGGAGCGACAACATAGGTTATGCATGGAAAACCACTTAATTGCATGGGTATCAATTTTGTTCGATTCGATATTGATTACGAACTTAGGGATAGGGAAGTCTTGATGCATTCTTATAACTCTTGAACTTAACAAAATTTATCTTGTTTAGTGTTTTGATCTTAGCCTTGCTTGGGGACAAGCAGGGAATTAAGTGTGGGGTAGTTGTTTAGATCATTTTTGTACTAGTTTTTGTGTGATTTTTATGTGTTCTTAGTTAATGTTTTGATTGATTTTTGTTTTAAGTTTGTTTAAAGTGTTTGTTTTAGGTTTAAGTGCAAAAATTCCCTCGGAAGATCAAAACAATGCAAGAAAAGCACGAATCAAGCAAGACATGGCCAAGCCAAATCAAGCTTGGTCGTGTTCCCTCAAGAAATTCAAGATAGAGCTTGACACGGCCAGGAGACACGGCCAAGCCACTAGCCGTGTCTCACCTAAGGAGCAAAACCAAAGAAATAAAGGAAAAGAAGGCAGAAGCTGACACTAGCATGTGACACGGCCAAGCCACTGGCCGTGTCGCATGACATGGCCACAAGCTTGGCCGTGTCCCATCCTAAGCCAAAGAACAAGGAATGAGCAAAATGAAGAAACAGAAGGTGACACACCCACATGACACGGCCAAGCCACTGGCCGTGTCACATGACACGGTCACAAGCTTGGCAGTGTCACCCCTTGAGACCAAAGAAAGAAAGAAAAAAGCAGTGATGGACATGGCCAGCAAGCTTGGCCGTGTCCCAAAGAAAAATTAGAGACACGGCCAAGCCAAAGCAAGCTTGGCCGTGTCACCCTTAATATATATTTGAATTCTTTGCACGAAGTTAGAGGGAGAAGGGTAGGGTTTTGAGGAAAAGAAAAGAGAAAAAGAAAAGAAAGAAAAGAGGGGAAACACGATTTGGGGAGAAGGAGAGTGACACTCTCCTTGTCCCTTCATCTTCATCCTCCATTTTTATCCTCTCCATCTTCTCCATCTTCCATTGACAAGATCTTTGAGATTCTTTGGGATAAATTGGGTTAAAACAAGCTCTTGAAGGTTTAAGAAACTTCATTGAAAAGTTTGGTGACTTGAGAAAGCTCCATTCCATCTTCCAAAGGCATAATCAATTGAAGGCTTGGTGACTTGAGAAAGCTCCATTCCATAATGCAAAGGGGAATCAACTATTGAAGAGGGCTTGAGTTCTTCATCATACATCAAAGTAGAGCTAGGAGGAAGACTAGTAATCCTACTCTTGGCATCTTCAAAGGGGTTTTTCCATTCTCTCTTTTAATTCATTTCAATATTGTTTTTGTTGTATTAAGAGAATTGATATTGCAATGAACAATTTGTATTTGATTTATATTTAGTTGAATGAATGTTTTAAATTGATGATGTTGAGCTAAATACCCATGCCTAGGGTTTGTAGTATATTTGATTGAATGCTTTGATTTGATATTTCCATTGATGTACCTTGTTGTTGGTTGATTGCATTGGATTGTATGCTAGGTTGATAGATTAGCTACCTATTGATCTCTAGATATTGAATGAAGGACCGAGAGGTAAAATTTGATATCGGAATTATGCAATCGACTACCCTATGAATGGATTAGAAATATAAGTTCTAGGGTTTCATTAATTTGCAAATGTAAAATAATTGGTTATTGCTATTTCATGAATGTGAGAACTAATGAATTGGTAATTTACTAATTAACCTTAAGGAACAAATTAATTTACAAGGTTATGTTAATGGATAATTGAGAATTGAGCTTTGATTGAATGGACCTATAACCCTAGGCACCTTCCCAAGAATCGATTTGATCTTGTACAACCTTCACACACCAACCCTACGCACATTAATCTTAGGTTTAAATTAATCTTGCACCATTCCAACCAACAAACTCTGTTATTTTTAAATTAGTTGTCAATCAAGCTATTACGAACTACACCTTCCTTGTGAGACGACCTTGGGGCGATCACTCTTGCTACAGCAACCTCGTATACTTACGAGTGATGCTTGTAGTAGTACTTAATTCGAGTGCAACATCGGTTCCAATAAAATGGATGTTATGGGGGCACTGAATTGTTCTCACCTTCCTCATACGTACCCAACTTTTCGAATCTATTAGGGGGTTGGGATGTAACATCCGAAATTTTTAAAATTTAACTTAAATTAATTAAAATTAAATTGGATAAACTAAATAAATATTTTAAATGAAAAAATTGAATGATTTTAAGTGAAAAAGTGGGATGTATATGTGAAATATACATGAAATATACATAATATATACAAGTCAACAAAAAAATCAACTTTTTTAAAAGAAAAGTCAAAGTCAATGGGGATTTTGGTAAATAAACTTTAAAAATTTTAAATTATTTAAATAATTCAAAAATAAATTATTTTGGATGGAAGAAGTAATTTTGGAGTTTTAATTAAATAAATAATTAATTAAATAATTAAAATATAATATAATAATATATATATATATGGTTTAAAAGAAAGTGGAAAGAAAGAGAAAACATTTTTTGATCTTCTTCTTCTTCTTCTTTCCTTCTAGCCAAACTACCATAGCCATAGAACCCAAGGATTTGCTTCTTTCAAACTTTAAGAATTGAAAGGAATTAAAGGTTTTAATTGAAATTTTGGTATTTTCCACTTAAAATAGTAAATTTTCTAACTTTTTCTTTGAATTTTCATACAGATATGAATATGTTGATTTTGGAGTTGTGAAGTGGTATGATTTAATTGTCTATTTGGGCATGAATGAAATTTTTTTAAGTAGTTAATAATGATTTTAAGGTTGGATTGAAGAAATTGTTAAGTTTGAGTAAGGTTTGGTGAAGAGAGAGAATTTAGGGTTATGGGAGAATTGGACTTTTGTATTTATATGATTTAATTGTGCAATTTGTTTCTAAATGTGTTATTTTGATGCATAAACAAATATTTTAAAGTCAAATGATAGATTTGGCTAAGTTTGATTAGAGTTTGAGAATGGAAGTGTTGATTTAGGGTTTTGGAAAAGTGAATTTTCAAAGATGGTAAATTATTTGATTTTATTGTTTAAAGTATGTTCTTTAGTGATAAAAGTGATGAAAATAAGCTTAGATTAGTTATTGGATTGAGTTGGAATGGAAAACCTTCAATGGTGAAGGTTATGCCATTTTAGGGTTTTGAACTAAGGCATGTGTTTAATTAATGTAATTGGTTTAAACATGTAAAAATATGTTTTTAATGATATTAATAAACTTAAAACACTAATTTAAATGGGTTAATATGTATTTGCTAAGTTAAAGTGAGGTAAGGCTTAATTTTGGAAAATTTATGGGAGTGTTGTTTAATTATGGTTTAAGATTGAAAATGCCTTTAAATGTGATACTAAATGATTGTTTAGGATCACGTTTGGCATAGGCATTGAGAGGAAGTAGTTTGGCCAACCCAAGTATTGAAGGGTAACTTGAAAGAGGATGTTGGAGTTTGATTTTAAGCTTGCTTTTGTGAGCTTATAGAAGTATGTACAAACTTTTAATAAATGTGGCATAATTGAGTTACATTTGGTCTTAACACATTTTGGCTGGAAAATGTGTTAATCCACTTGATGCATTGATTATTCATGAACAATGCGTTATAACATGTGTAATATTATATATGCATTAAATGCATTGTGAAAAGCCATTGTTAATGGCTAAATTGCATAAAATATGAATTATGTAAAAATAGCCCAAAGTGTTTGGGTAATGTGATTTTGATGTAGAATGTGATACATTATGATGATATATTGAGATATGATGAAATGAGATTGATATGAATGAAAAAAAAATTGAAAATGATGCAATGTGATGAAAAATGTGAAAATGAGGTAATGTGTCTAATTGACAAAGAGAAATGAGGCAATATGCCTAATTGATATGAGAAAATGAGAAAAAAGTTAAATATGAATTATTTTTGTGCCTAGTATGTTATTCAATTTCTAGAATTCTGTATTTGGCGGCATGCATATGAGGTTATCCTTATTATTTGCCTTTGGGGCTAGCTTTTGAACAATTATTTGATTTGCCTTCAGGGCTAAACACTTGGCATCACTGTGATATGATTTGCCTTCAGGGCTAGCTTTTAAACATTACTATGATTTGCCTTCGGGGCTAGACACATGGCGTCAATATGGACCAGAATAGTAACTCTAGAATTTGAATGACATATTAGATCTTCTGGGCCCATGCTTGCATTTGTTCTTGTATGGATTATTGAATGATAAAAGAATATGTTTAAAAGTGAGCTTGGATGCCACCTTGTAATACAGCATAAATGCATATTGTGTTGCCATTGTATTTAAGTTCTATTGTTATCAAAGTTTGTACCATTAGGCTTGTGGCTTAGTACAATTGTAATTTATCGCACAGGTGACAGGGGATATCCGGTTGAGACGGAGAGTTCCTCTAGAATGGGTCGGGTCTAGATTTGAGATTTTGATTGTAGAGTTGATTTTTAGGCATCAAGATCAGAGACACTACCAGCATGTATATGTTTTATATTACATTTTGATACTATGTATATTATATTATGTTTTGATGTATATATTGTAAATTATGAAGAATGTGTTGAAAAAATTTATAATGTGGGTGTTATATATGTGTTTTTTATAAATATAAATGTATATGTATAAATATTTTGAGAAACTTGGAGAAATTGAGGAGTATGGGTGAAATGTATGATTGGTATTATTGGGAGTGTCCTTCTTTTGTAGGTTGTGTTTTGTTAAAAATTTGGGGATGTCCAAATTATAGACAAAACTCTATCAAATTTTTTCCAAAGATTTTCGTATGGAACTCTATTTTAGAACCTTTAAATTATAAAGAATATTTATTTATTATTTAATTATACATTTAAAAGTATTTTGGGGTTTAAATTAGAAATGTGAAAATTTTTATTTTTACCGGGTCGTGACATTTTATACCGTATATGTATATTTTACACATATTGGGTGTATGTATTATACGTATATAGGGTATAAGAGTTTTATATTTGGATTCCTTATGAATTGAGTCATCCACTCCTTTCTTTTTCTCGGCCCGTCCGGGTGGCGACTCCATTTTCTACTGGTTTAGGCCTGTGTTCTCTAAAGCCCTAAGCCTAACAGTGCCGAAATTGTAAGAACCACTCCACATGGGAGTAGGGATGAAAATTTCCACTCACAATGGTGACTCCACTAGGAATAAGAGAAGTTTATTCCGTTGGTCTATATATTATTTTATTCTTTTTTATAATATTATCCATTACATCACTTAGATTGCATTGTATGCGTGAGTTAAGACGCCCATGTTACCCGAGTTATGTTATGTAAGGGATACTATACTTTCACTAAGGGTATGGAGATTGACCATGGTAGAACTACTCATAGCCTTATACCTTTGGGTATATACTTACTATGGGAGCCTAAACTTTCAACCCAAAGACTAAAGCTCATGTAATTGGCCTAGTTATTGTTCTTAAGTTTTTAGCCAAATACTTGTTGTTTAACTATGACTCGTATATTTTGGTTTGAACCATAGCCTATTTGGTTTGTTCTTTTCCTAATATGACCTAATTATTTTGTAAGTTCAAAATAGTTTTACTCCTTTAAGCCCAAAAGATCAAAATTATTTTCAAAACTTTCAAGATGGTCTTTGGACATAAAATGTTTCTAAAATGGGTCAAAAATTCTTTTCTACCTCATGGCCCAAGAACAAAGCCCAAGATTCATTTTTAAACAAACCTTTTTGTAATGGGTTTTGATACAAAACTATTTTACACCTCATGGCCTAAGTTCAAAAGCCCAAAATTTATTTTTGAACTATTTTATAGTGGGCTTTAAAACATTTTATTGAACTTTGAAACCTTTTTCTTAAATGGGCTTACAACTAGTAAGGTCAATTATGGAATACCAAAAATCAATTGCGAACCTAATTTATACCAAGAAATTGTTAATCATAGGCTTGTTTGTGACATGCATCATTAGTTATTTTTCCAAATAGGAAATCTATCTATGATAAACCCTTCAATTTAGTTTTAATCCATAAAAAGCATAAAAGCTATTTCTAGTTAATCCAATGGATTAAGGCTTAATTAATAGAAATTATCATAGACTGGCTTCTAAGTTTGAAAGTGCTTGGTTAAATCGTCCGAGTAGATTTTTTAAAAATAAGATATCCCATGTTGATATTTTGTTGACCATATACCTATGAAAAGAGACTTGCCATTCATGTGTATGTGATATAAGATTGGAATGGTCTGTCCTACTATTTTTCTTTTGTTTATTTGGTTATTTACTTGTACATATATGCATACATGCAAACATGTATTGCATATTATGGCACTGATCTTTTCTGGCTTGCAGACCTAGAGTAAAGTAATTCAAGAGCTAAAGACAACTCGACCTACACAAGTGATTCTGATTCAAGTGCTTTATTTGGAAGATGGATACAAACCAACTTAGGGATATAGTCAATGAAGCTCTATCTTTTCATGAACCAATATTTCAAGTTCTATTTCTCATTGAAGTAAGATAACAAGATGCTTGAAAGGTGGAAATGAAGTCCAGAGTTTAATGTTTCCAACTGCCTATAGTTTCAGTAGAAAGTTTATAGTTTGAAGGTTTGTCTATAGTGTCACATCAGCTCTAATTTGAAAATGGCTATCACTTAACCCTTATCCCTTATAAACCCTATTTCAAGCCTATTGAAGACCTATTGATCTCTTTTAATAAACAGAGTCTATTAGTGGAGATCATTTGGATAAGCATGCATATAAGATAGACAATATCTAAACTCAATGAGATCTTTGGCCAAGTAATGTGTATGTGCCTAACTGAAGTGTAATAGTTCTTACTCAAATGGAAATAATTCCCAAGTTTAGTACGGTTACTAGGGTTGTGATGTTATAGATATGTTAATTTGGAAAAATTGAGTCCTGAGGTATATTGACACTGAGTTGACAAAGTCAAAATGTGATTTGAAAATTAAAACAAAAAAAGTGTTTTTTGTCATACAAACCTTCAAACTTAGGGAAGTATGTTGCATTGTTGAGCCTCAAAGGACATATTGGGCAAAAGTGGGCTAATGAAAGGATCACTTACAAGTTCATTTCATGAAGAAGTTCCCCACCAAATGTGTTGAAATGGATGCTCATGCTTTGTACATATGGAAGATAAATCCATATATGTAAAGTCTTCTATTATTTTGAACGAGCATCTAGAAGGAACCAAAAAGGGTACTTTAGCGGATCACCTCAGTCTGTGAGTAGATAGAACCACTGTAAGCATCACCCATGCATATCATGCATACATGAGCATATCACACTTTGTTTTTGTTTTGTGTTGCTATTCTTTGTTGAAGTGAACAACAAACACCCTGTGAAGTAACAACCAAAATAGATATGAAATCAAAGGGCGAAAAAGGGCCATTGCAAAGGAAAGAAGAGATGCATACATCAATTAAAGCCCGCATTAGTTTGAGCCTATACAGGGGGGCAAAGTTTCTCCTTTCAATGTTTTATTATTATATATATATATAATATTTTCAGACTCAACTTCAATACTTTTCCATGCAGGGGTAAAGAGATGATATGACAGCTAAAAATGTCAGAATAACTGAATTTTTTGCAAAAGTATAAATGAAGAATCCATTTAAGAATGGAACAAGAAGAAAGTCATAACTCTCAAATGAATGAAGATACAAGAGACAAAAGATCCAGATAAAGTCCATCCTCAAGGGTGAAGAATCAAGATGAAGATTAGATCATTTAAGCTAGAAGGGCTGAAACCAATACAAGATGAAGGTCCATACCCAAGAGTGAAAAATCAAGATTAGGTCGACATCAAGTAGCTGAAAGACAAGGAAGTCTGAAGGAGGGGCGAGCATGCCCTATCAACATCAAGAAGCTAGAGGATGAGCATGTGCGAAGGAGAGGCGAGCATGCCCTATCAACATCAAGTAGCTAGAGGATGAGCATGTCCAAAGGAAGGGGTGAGCATGCCCTATCAACATCAAGAAACTGGAGGATGAGCATGTCCAAAGGAAGAGAGGAGCATGCCATATCAACATAGCGGCCGGAGGATGAGCATGTCCAAAGGAAGGGGAGAGCATGCCCTATCAACATCAAGAAGCTGGAGGACGAGCATGTCCGAAGGAAGGGGCGAGCATGCCTATCAACATCAAGTGACCAAAGGATGAGCATGTCGGAAGGAAGGGGCGAGCATGCCTATCAACATCAAGCAGCCAGAGGAAGAGCATGATCGAAGGAACAGGCGAGCATGCCTATCAACATCAAGCAGCTAGAGGAAGAGCATGTTCGAAGGAAGGGGCAAGCATAATCTATTAACATCAAGAAGTTAGAGGATGAGCATGTCTGAAGGAGGGGTGAGCAAGCCCTATCAACATCAAGCAGCAAGAGGAAGAGCATGTTTGAAGAAAGGGGTAAGAATGTCCTATCAACATCAAGCAGCCAGAGGATGAGCATGTCTGAAGGAAGGGTGAGCATGCCTCTATCAACATCAAGTACCTGGAGGACGAGCATGTCCAAATGAAACTACATTGAACAATGATCACCCAGCCTATATTGAATTTGTTGAAGTATCTTGATGGTGCAGTTTCATGGGTCGAGAACCTAAATCCAGCCTTAGGTCAAGAACCCAACCAATCATATCTTGGGTCCAGAACCTAAATCATATCTTAGGTCCAGAACCCAACTAATCATAACTTGGGTCCATAACCCAAATTAATCTCAAGTCCAGAACCCAAACCAGTCTCGAGTCCAGAACCCTATTTAATCTCTGGTATGAAACCCAACCAATCCAATCTCAGGTCTAGAACCCAAATCAATCCCCTGGTCCAAAACCCATCATTATCAAAAATTAGCTCAAAGTCATTTTGCTTTTCACTCTCTTAATAAATTCAAGATTGTTCAAGCATGGAACAAACTATAGCCCTAAGCTAAGACTGATCTCAATTAAAGAAGGTTTGGTCAAGATTGATCTATTCTTAATGGCTTAGACCTACTTTAAAGCTTTTAATTAGATTAGTCCAGTTTTATAAAGCTGAAAATAAGTTTATTTAACTTTGAAAGCCTTGAAATCGTCCAGTTTGAGGTTGAAGCAGGTTTTGGTTCAATATGGATCATACCATATCAAATTGGGCTTATCCAATTCGATATGGATGGTCCATATCAAATTAGAACCCATCTAATTCAACATGGAAGCATCCATATGGAATTAGATAGACTCTAATTCGATATGGATGGTCCATATCAAATTAAAAGCCATCTAATTCGATATGGAAGTATTCATATTGAATTAGATGGACTCTAATTCAATATTGATGGCCTATATCAAATTAGAACAAGTCTAATTTGATATGGATGTGTTCCATATCGAATTGGACTTGCTAATTCAATATGGATGTTGGCCCATGATGTAATATCCCAAAATGTGCCCTAGAAGTATTGATGTAATTGTTGTTTGATTTGAATTAAATGTTTATGTGTTATTGGAAAGGAAAAATGTATTTTGAGATAATGTATATGTTGGGTATATGGTAATATATATAACATATATGTTGGTCCAAAAGGGATGGTCAATGGAAGAGGATATTTATTTGTGATATGTGAAATTACTTAAATGGGCATATAAGTGACAAGAGTTAAGTTAAATGGATGAGGGCAATTTGGTAATTGCTTTGTTAGGATTGCTTGGTGGAGATTTAAAGAAGAAGAGAAGTTGACTTGTCTTCATTTTCTCTTATTTGCTTGGTGTGGCCGGCTACCAAAGGGAAAGAGAGAGCAAGTGAGGTGTTTTGATTTCTAACATCAAATTGAAGGAAGAATCAAAGGATTAAGTTGGAGATTTGTGAAATTTCTTCAATTGAGGTAAGTACTCTCTTGTTTTCCCTTGTTATTTTTGAAGTTGTGTTTGAAGTGAGTTTTGATTTGTTGTGATTATGATTTGGTGTGGTTGAGATGTGTTTATAAGGGTTGAGTTTGATTGTAAGTTAAATTGGTGTTGGTTTTGGTTTGAGGATGGTAAGTTAAGTGGATGTTGATATTGAAAGAATAAGAATGATGTTGGTTTTAGGGTTTTGAGGTAGTATGTGTTGTTAATGTGTTGTTAATGTTTTGTTAATGAGAATATTGTGATGAATATGTAAAATAAGTGTTAATGACATAGTTTAGATCCATTTGAATGAGGTTATGGTGTGCACAATGTGTTTAAATGCAATTAAAAGAGTTTTGGCCATATTTAGGGTTTTTGTTCATGAGAGACACGGCCAAGACTTAAGCTTTTGGAGAGACACGGCCAAGCTTAATGAAACTTGGCCGTGTTGGATGAATTTTGGAGAGACACGGCCACTGGCTTGGCCGTGTCCCTTGACTGTGTTTGTCACTGCCTGATTTTTTGTTGAGAGACACGACTGTGTCCTTTGCCCGTGTCTGCCTCGGCTTGAATTGGTGTTGAGAGACACGGCCACAAGCTTGGCCGTGTCCCTTGAGGGTGTTAGCTACTGTGATTGTTCCTTTGTTCTTCTTGCATTGTTGAGATTGAACATTCATTTGATGACAATGATGATGCATATGATACTATATGAACAATGCTATGTTTTATGCATTGTGAATCTTGTGAAATGTAATGTGTTATATGAATAATGTACTTTGTAGTGTTACATCAATGATGCAATATGTAAAATGTGAAGGATATGATAAGGTAATTGATTATGTATAGCTTGATGGGAGTAGTTCTTGAGTGTAAAAGAGACGAGGATCATCCAAAAAGGTATGTGCAATATGTTTTAATAATGAATGATGTTAATGTGTCTTGAGAAATGGATTATGTATGCTTGAATGACGAAGTGTATAATGTGAATTGGGACATAGAGAGGTGTGAAACTAATGTTCTGATTTATAATGATGTGAATGATATGATTGAAGCATGCCTAGATGGTATGATTGAATAATGATATGTGTGTTTAGTTAATGTAATTGATGTTGCATATATCAATGATGAAATATGAAAGGTAATTTGAGATATAATGTGATGTGAAGCCATTGTGATTGGCTATGATAACTCAAATGTGATGTGAAGCCATTGTGATTGGCTATGATGATTCAATTGTGATAAATAAGGCATGTTTGCCTAGATAATGATTCAATTGAGAATGAAATGGATAATGAAATAATAAATGAATTGTGTGACTAATGTGTTATTCCATTTTCAGAGTTTGTTGTTGGTGGCATGCCTAATGATAGTAACAATCTCTTGAAGTTAGGTTGGGCTTGATCCTTGAAGCCAAGTTGGGTAGAAGTTTAACATGTTTTACTCCCCTTGAAGTTTGGTTGGGTCTAGTCCTTGAAGCCTAATTGAGATGTTACAACCCTTGAAGCTAGGTTGGATTGATTCTTGAAGCCAAGTTGGGTTGAGACTTAGCATGCTTTGTTCCCCTTGAAGCTTGGTTGAATCTAAATCCTTGAAGCCTAGTTGGGTCTATGATAATGATAAATGTGATAACAAAACCAAAGCATTAACTCTGAAAATTGAATAGCATATTAGTGTCTTTTGGGCCCGAGTCTGTTTTTGTTGTCAATGTGATATACAAGTGTTAAAAGAAATGAGTAATGAGATCTATGGTTGATTTCATTGGAAATGTGATTCATGATTGGTATGATATGTAATATGTGTAATGATATATTGATTATGAATACTAGTGATGGATTGTGGTCGGTGATAATGTTTATGTATATATATGTACATATTGAGATTAGCTGAGATATATGAAAGGTGCAATTAAAAAGGAAAAACATGATAATAACTAATGGTACATTGAATTGATATATCATTATATGTTAGAATTTCTATAATGTATGTTTATTTTTCATAATTGTATTACTAAGCTCTCGGGCTTAGCGCGGTTGTGTAATCGCGCAGGTGGATATGCGGTTGATATGGAAGTCCAGCTGTTATGCCACGCGAAGGGTAAGAGTTTATCGAGACCAACTAGAGGGTGATGCATACATGTATAACTTTTAATTATGATGTATTTCTGACGAGAAAGTATTTATATGTATAAATGAAGTTTTGATACTGATAATGATTTTGTAAATGTTATTTAAAGTAACATATTATGGTTTGAACTCTGTTACAGGTTTTTAAAAGGTAATGAAAAGTGACATCCTCATACTTTATATACTTACTGAATGTATACTAGGTATATGTATAGTACTTATATAGGGTATCGGGGTGTTACACATGAAAATTAAACTCATTTTAATATGATGTGATCACAGTTTCATGACAAATTTAAAGACATTAATTCGATATGATTCTTATTTTAGGTTTTAATCTGAGCCGTGCTTAAATGGGAAATCGAAATTAAGCTCGGATAAAGCTCGGTCACACACTGGCTTTAGCCTAATCGATTCCTATAAATACAGGTTAAAAGAGTCAACCAAGGGGACTTTTAGCAACACCAATTATTTAAAAAAGCAGTGACAATAAGCAAAAGGAAGCAATAGCAACATTTAAGAGTAAACAATAACTAATAGTGGGAAAACATATACACATTAGAAGGCAGTAAACACTGTCTTCACTTTGCTCAACTGAGACTCAATACTGGTGCAGGCAAGAGGTTTGGATCAGCATACAACTCGATGGAGCCAACAAACAAAGGTGCGTTCTTCTATTTTTACTTCATTTAAGTTTATAGTAATTATTTTTTTCTTTTATTGTTATCTTAGACTGTGTTTATTTAAACATCCAGTAGCAATCTATAAAAACATATCCCATGAAATATTTATCTAAATCAATATATGATGGTCCTAAGCTTGTTAATGCAATGAAAAAAACCCTAATTCCCATCAAAAACCCTAATTTTATTTTCAAAACCCTAATTTCTATACAAAACCCTAGTTCAAAACCCCAAAAAATCATAATTTTATACCAAAACCCTAATTTTCATCCTAAAACCCTAAAATCATGTTTTAATCTTATAAAAATCCTATTCATGTTTTCCAAAACTCTAAATCCCTAATTTAGCATTCTAAACTTTAAGAAACCATAATTCACATATGTAAAAACCGTAATTTTGTATATCTTATGCTTTATTCAAAATTAAAATATAGATTTAATTATTTGATCTATTATTATGTGTTTATGATGAATGATTTATTTATATTTTATTCATGATGAATGGTTGGATGTTTTAATTGGTTTATTTTAATTTTAAGATTGAAAGAGGCATATTTTCACTTTGTGGGTGCCTTATTTGTTAGGATCAATGTAATTTTATTTATTTTAAGTTTTGGATTATTGTAAATGACATATTTTCACTGAATGGTGGGTGTCCTATTTTATTTATTTTTGAACATTGGACATTGTTATAAGGGCATGTTTCCATCTTATATGGATGCCCATTTTTATTTATTTGGACTTTTTTGCTTTAATACAATGAATGTTTATTTATTTTGAATCACATGTAGTATGGATGATATTATAATGCTTAAAAATGTAATAATATTTAGACCTAAAAAGGAGGTCGGTTCCAATGATTCAGGCATTATGGGGGGTGCTGGGTCATTCTCACCTTCCCTATACGTACCTAACTTTTTGAACGTATTAGGGGGTTGGGAATTACATAGAAATCGATCATACACCCCTTTTTTTTTGCCCCGTCCGGGTGGCGACTCCATTTTCTCCAAGTTTAGGCTCGTGTTCTCTAAAGCCCCGAGTCTAACAGTGCTGAAGTCACAAGAATCATTCCACATGGGACGGGGAGCAAAAATTCCTACTTACAACAAGGAGCATTACTCTCCACACTCTCCTCCTCTAATCTATGCATCCTAGATGTCATCTCAGCCTATATTTGTTACAACATATAGATATTGCCATATTAGAGACCAATATGGGTGTTAATGCATATGCATGCGTCACTATTCAAATCACAATTTAAACATTTGTTTTTAAAACTCACCTAGGTCAAGAATCTCAAACCTAGGCTTTGATACCAAAATAAATGTAACATCATACTCTATATAATTAAAATATATATGCCTCGTATGCATAAAATGCACGTATAAAAATAAGAGTACTATAGTAATTAAATATAGGACCCTCATATTTAATACCAAAAATAATTATAATTTTAAAAATATAAATATGATGAGCACATAAATATATATTTAATAATTTTGAAAAAAATATAGATATATTAAGCATATAAACATAAATACATATAACAATTAAGTAAATATATTTGGAATATAATTTTCATAATTTATATAAAAATATATAGAAAAATTGCACCAGAGTTTTATCTGTAATTTCAATAAATCCCAAAATCAAAATATCTCAACATGCATGTAAGTAGGAAATTTTTCCCTCACTCCTAGTAGAATGATTCTTGTGATTTTGACACAATTAGGCTCTAGGCCTTAGAGAAAATAGGTCTAAACCATGATAATAAGAATCGCCATCTGGGATAGAAAGGAGTGGCTGACTCTATTCCTAAGAAATTTTCAGCCCCTACTAGGTTCGGAAAGTTGGGTGCACATGGAGAAGGTAAAAAATGGCATAGTACACTATAACGTCCGGTTCATTGGAATTGGCCTCCTTTTCAGATCTAAATATTATTAAATTCTTAAATTATTATGACATTATCCATATTATAAACATTATTAAAATAAATAATATCTTATTATAAATCAAACAATTCAAACAATATAGGCACACATAAGAGATGGAAACATGCCCTTATAAATGTCCAAAATCCATAAAAACAAATAAAATAGGATACTTACCAAAAGGTAAAAATGTGTCCCTTACAATTATCTCAAAGTTATTGAATAAAATAAATTACACAAACTAAATAAATTAAATAAATAAGCCACCCACAAGTGAAGATATGCCTTTTACATCCTTAAAATCCAAATAATAAAAATTGTAATCCATAAATATAAAAATAACTACTCGTTAATGAAAATACGGGGCACAACATATACGATGGTCCCGCTAGCCTGGTTAGCTGGCAGGTGTTAAGGGGACAGTGCCTCTAAAGGTAAACAATTTACACAGTAGTGTTTTGTAATATGATTAGGGTATTATCATACAAATGAAGGTTTTATTGTGAAATTAGGGTTTAGATGTCAAATTGGGGTTTATCATGCAATACATGTAATTAAGGCTTAGGATTTGCAAAATTATGGTTTTGGATCATAATTTAAACAAAACAACAAATCAAATAAATAAACCCCCACCGTTATATAATAAGAAGGGAATTATAATTTATTACTAAATATTACTTATTATGTTGCCTTGCTATTATTTGGATTATTCTAATTGGTTTAGGTCAATTAGGGTTTTGATTGAATAATGAATGTTCACAGTCTGCCTCTTTTTGCTCTTGGTCTCTCTTTATTTTTGGTTTCTTATTTACTGTGTTAATTGCTAAGTGTGGCTCTCTAAATTAAGTCTCTCATTGCTAAAAGTTGTTCTCTCCTTACTGTCTATTTTTTTCCTAATTTGTCCTTAATTACTAATTATGGCTCCTGTGTTCAAGATGCTCCTGTTCTTATTGTCTTTTTGTTCCATTCTTTTGGTTCTTTGCTTTGCAAAAAAATTCAGCTATTTTTTAGCTAGCCCTCATATCCTCTCTTTGCCCCCCCCCCCCTTGCATGGCAAAATATTGAATGTCTAAAAATATTTTGCACACATATAAAATCAAAAATTGAAAAGAGAAGCTTTGCCCCATATATAGGCTCAAACCAATGCAGGCTCTGATTGATGTTTGTATACATCTCTTATTTCTTTTGCAATGGCCCTTTTTTGCCCCCCTGATTCCATATCTATTTTTGATTATTTACGTCACTGGGTGTCTGCTGTTCAAAGAATAAGCAACACAAGACAACAAAAAGCGGTGTGGTATGCTCATATATCCATGATATTCGTAGATGATACTTACAGTTGTTTCATTGACTCACAGACCGAGGTGATAGGCCAAAGCACTCCCATTGGTACCTTCCAAATGTTTGTGTAAGCCTCGTACTATAACAGCAGAAGACTTTTCACATTTATGGCTTTTATCTCCAAGATATTGAAAAAATGAGTGGTGAGGACCCAATCAGCATAGTTAGAGACACGAGAGACATCCATTTCAACACATTTGGTTGGCAACTTTTTTATGACATGACCTTGCAAGTGATCCTTTCATTAGCCTACTTTTTCCCAATATGTCCTTTGAGGTTCAACAGTGCAACATACTTCTTTAAACTTGAAGGCTCGTATGACAAAACCCTCAAAGCTTGATTTTCTAAATTAACATATCTATAACATGACAATCCTAGTTACCACACTAAACTCGAGAATCAATTCTATTTGAATAAGAATTGTTGCACTTCAGATAGACATTTACACATTACTTAGCCAAAGGTCTCATTGGGCTTAAACATTATCTATCTTATATGCATGCTTTTCAAATAATCTCCACTAATAGACTCAACCTACCAAGAGAGATCAATAGGTCTTTAATAGGTTTAAAATGGGGTCTATAAGGGATATGGGTTAAATAAATGTTATTTTTATATTACATCTAATATAACACTATAGACAAATCTTCCACTACAAATGTTTTACTAGACCTATAGACAATTTGGAAACATTAAATTCTAGACTTCATTTCCACCTTTTAGCCATCTTGTTATTTTGCTTCAAGAAAAATAGAACTTGAAATCTTGCTTTACAAAAAGACAAAATTTGAAATCTTGCTTTAATGAAATGATAGAGCTTATCTTCTTGGTAGAAATCTAGATTTAATCAGGATGACCTTTGCTTTTGGAAAAAGTTTGAAATCTTATTATTCTTTCCTCTTCTTCTTCTTTTTCTTTTTCTTCTTTCTTTTTCTTTTTTTCTTGTTTTTGTTTCTTTTTGTTTCTCCCTTTTCTTTTTTTTTATTTTGACTTTTTCTTTCTTTCTCTCTCCCCTCTTTTTTTAGGATCCTAGTTCTAAAAGAGTTGTATTGTTTTGTATCATTTTATGCTTGTTATTGTCCCAAATTAGCAATCAAGAGGGGAGTAAATTGGTTGATTGGAGAAGTAATGATCAATTACAAATTTGAGCAATAAGAAGATGAAGATGAAGTGGAGTAAAGTAGAGAAGAATGAATATAAGAGATTTATAATGGTTTAGATTTACCTGAATCCTATATCCACTTCTTTAACAACTTGTTAATGTTCACTAACCTTGAGTTTTTATAAGCTTAACTCCAACTTGGTGTTTTCACAAGCTCATACCAAACTTTATTAAGGTTTGAGATTAATCCTCATAACTCTTATAAGAGTTTTCCCAAGGCTCACTCTAAAACCTAAGTGTCTCAAAGCTAACACTCAACTTACAACATTATTTTTGATGCTCACACCCAACACTCAAATAATATAAATATTAATTATAGTAAATGAAATTGAAAGTATATTGTTTTAGCTATTAGAATCACAATTACCTTAAAACAAGAGGTTTCATGGGGTATATATAGCCATTTGGACTTGAACTAGCTCTTTGAAGTGGTTCCACATGTTTAGGACTTGTCTTCCACTAATTTGGTGGCTGAGATCCTTTGTGCAGTCGCACTTCCCCTTGAGTGGTCACACAATTCAAAAATTGCTCAATTGGCTAACTCCAAAGGTAAGATTTAGTTGTCTGACAAGATCTTGATTGCCAATAATCACATGTCTTACTGTAACACAAGATAATTTTACCATTTAATTTGAATTTCTTCATCTACATGTCCAATTACCATTGGTCCAAGGTATTTGGCGCTAAGATTCAAATGTATTAGACTTGTGCGGTCGCTCGGTTATTTCGGTGTAGACCCTTAATTTTAGCCCTAAGCTGATCCAGTCTGTCTAAATAATTATAGGTCTATTTTTTAATAGCATAAACCTATTCTAGGCTTGCAATTAAATTGGTATGATTTTTATAAATGCTAAAATAGGCCTGGATAATTCTTAAAATAAAAGACAAATGGATCCAAGATAAAACCCAAGACAAGTTAACCCGAACATGCCCATTTTGCCAGTGGCGCATGACTGTGGCAAATTGGGCATGCCAATTCACCACAGGAATTGCCATGGCCAATTCGCCACAGGCCCTGCCTCTGAAGTTTTTTTCGAATGTTAGGCTAATTGCTTTCAAATTCGATTTGTGTCCAATTCCAATTCGAATTCTAATCTCAGGAATTTTTAAACAAGGGAAGGGTTTGCCTATAAATAGATCATTAAAAGAATGAAATTCTAACAATAACAGGAAGGATGGAAACAAACAGCAACTATCAAGGAAGTAGTAACCAAAATAGCAAACAAAACCCTAGCAGCTTGAGTGAGTAGTGAGAAGAAACACCAAATCATCAAACCAGAAGGCAGTACTTTACGTCTATCTTCATCTTGTTCAACTAAGATTTTACAAGTTCGATCAACATGAAATATTGGTAGAACTAACGACTGATTTGCAGTCCATTATCTAATTTATTTTAAGCTTACAGTAATTCATTCTTCTTATTTTATTGTTCAATTTTCATTCCTATTTCGTTGTTTCATTTTTGTTTAAATTATTATGAACATTCAGTAACCTTAGTTGAAAATCCAATAATCCATATAGTTAAGCACGATTTATAGGGATATTAATTGCTTCCTGTGTTTATTGTTCATCAAACTACATTAAACTAATTAATTAGTTTTTAAGACAACCTATTTAAATCAAAGTTTAATACCACAGTAGCTAAGTTTATCTAAAAAACCTAAAACTCTAACTTTGTTTTATAAAAACCAAAACACCAAATTCTATTATCAAATACTAAAACCCTAAACTTATTTTTAAAAACCCTAATTTACATGTAAAACCCTAGTTTAAGTAAAACCTTAATTTGTATAAATACAAAACCCTAGTTTAGGAAAAACTCTAATTCTCCAACAAACCATATCATATAAATCATTTATCTTTCGGGGGCATTGCCTTCGAGGGGTGCTGCACCAATGACCCTACCCACTAACCGGCTAGAGGGACCGCCATATGTATGGCGCCCTATATTTCATTAAGGGAGTTAATGTTTGCTTATGTATTGTACCTTTTTACAATTTTATTATATAAGTCCTAATTTATTATTGTTTAATGATAATGTGTATTATTATGATTTATTGGCTTATGGATTGTAATTTCTTATTATTTGAGATTTCTTGAATTATAAGAGGCACGTTTCCACTTTGTGGGTGTCTCAATTTTTATTATGTAATTTAGTTTATCGTTTAAAGATTTTAGGATTATTGTAAAGGACATGTTTCCACCTTTTGCTAGGTGTCCTAGTTTATTTTCTTTATGAACATTTAGACATTGTAAGGGCATCTTTTTATCTTCGGATGGATGCTCATTTATTATTTTGTTTTGACTTTTTTTATGCAATGAATTCTTTATTTATTTTAAATCACATGTAGTATGGATAGTAACATAATATTTAAGAATTTTATAATATTTAGATCTGAAAAGGAGGTCTGTTCGGTTCCAATGAACCGGGTGTTGTGGGGGTGTTGGGTCATTCTTACCTTCCCTACGCGTACCTAACTTTTTGAACCCATTAGGGGGTTAGGAATTCCTTACGAATCGAGTCTTCCATCCCTTTGTTTATCCTGACCTATCCGGGTGGCGACTCCATTTTCTCCGGGTCTAGGCTCTTATTCTCTAAGGCCCTGATCCTAATAGTGCCGAAGTCGCAAGAACCATTCCATCGGGAGTAGGGGCAAAAATCCCCGCTCACAGTCGAGAGGTCCCACAAATGATTAAGTATTAAGGAAGCAACGTATAGGCTGACAGCTATCTCTTCTGCCATTTTTGAGCTTTTGGATCATTGGGTTGTTTTATCGCTCAGTATGGTGATACGTTCTCATGCCTTCCTCGTGTCCTGACTTCATCGCATGGCATGCTGAGATCGCAAACCCTTCTGTAATTTTATGAATTTAGCACAGTTTTTTGTATGGTCACTCAGTGCTCGGGTGTGGTCGCTCATCTGCTTAGCGACCGGACTACATCGCACACTGAGACTACAAACTCCTCCATAAGTTTTATGGATTTTAGCTCTGTATGTTGTGTGGTCGCTCAGTTAGCTTGGACGGTCACACATCCAACTTGCATTCCAACTTCATCGCTCGACAAGCTCATTATCCTTTCTCTAACTTTGGTATATTTGTCTCATAACTTTGTGCAGTCGTTCGATGGGCTCGGGCGGTTGCACAAAGGTTAGGGTTTCATGCCTACAATAACAAACTTGCTTGAAATTATTAGTACATATCAATTTGATTGTGAATTATCAAAATAGAGTTTAATTGTCCAAAAATCTCTCCTTTGTTTACTTTGGCAATCAAATTGAATTTAATTTAAAATAACTAAGTGCATGCATCAATTGTAATTCATATGCAAAAGTTTAATGCCAATGTTGTTTGACTTTAGTTGCTTCCTCTCAAATCATTTTCCATCAAATGTATATGGACTGCATGATCATTAAATTTAAGTTAGGTCTTTTCTCCCCCTTAATGTTTGGAGTATGTTCAATTTTAATTTAAGTTTTTAAGTTTTCTTTCCCTTTGCATAACCTTTAATTAAATTCATATAACTTCTCCCTCTTTGACATAGGCAAAAAGGAAATGAGAATAAATTACAATAAAAAGAAAAAGAAACAAATAAAATAGAAAAAGAATTTTTTTTCATTAAATGCAAGATAAAAAAAGTACAAATTAAAACATTAAAATAATGAAATAAAACTAATCAATGACTTTTTCTTTTCCTTTTCTTGATGGTGGAGGAGGAGTTGGAGTGCTTTCTTCATCATCACCGTGAAGAGAAGGAGAGGGAGAGTAACCATGAGAGGATTGGGAGGATTCTTCACTCAACTCACATTGAGGAATATCAAATTTCTCTTATAATTCATATATGTCATGATGAATATGAGAAATAAGATAAACCTTTTTGTTGAGTTTTATGATCCTATTGGTTACATCCTTCTTAACATGATTAAATTGCTTTTGAAGGGAGATTATGGCCTTGAAGATGAGCTTTAGGGTTTTCGAGGACTCACCCTTTTGAAGACTCGGATGGTCTAGAGGGTGCTCCACTTCTACAAGGATAGGTTCTCCTGCTTCGGTAATATGGTACCTAGGCCTCTTCCTCTCTCTTTAGATAACTCCCTTGCTACCAAAGATATACTCATAGTGATCATCAAACTTTTGGATACATCTAGCATGCTTAAGGTAGTCTCAGTTGATGGAGTTACTAGCTGGATCAAGGGGATCACTTAGGGTTGCAAGATTTTTAGGGGTTAGAAGGCCTAACTATCTAGCAAGTTGTGTGATTTAGGAGGAGAGAAAGAAGGTGTCTGCCTTATATTTTCCATGATGTAAGAAGGTGTCTATGAGGAACCTAACACTTTGGATTGGCTCATTATGCACTAGAGCATACAACAAGTCACATACTACCTTTTCATTTCCATCACTTCTTTGATGAATAGTGTAAGTGATGATTCTATATAGGATCCAAAATAGGAGAGTTCTAAAATGGATAGCTTTTGATGACCTATTGTTGTACTCTGTCTCAATCGAAAGCTTACTCCTAAAAGAAGAAACATTTTTCAAGAGAAATCCTTATCTGTGTAAGAGAAGGCTCCATGGGTTTGGATCACCAAACTTCACCAAGTTCTTCTAAAGATAGGGCAAAGTCTTGGTCAAAAAGCATAAAGTAAACTCCATAGAATCCTATGGGTGCATTATGGTTTTTCTCTATCCTTAGAGACATTAGGAATTTTCTTGTGAGACTAGGATAACCTAACTCATTTGGGAATGAGAAATACCTCCACCTAATCATATCAATGTAGCTATAGATTTCTTCTTAGATGTTTATGGCTAGGAGCATCCCTTCTGCAAGCATTTTGGTGGGTTCTATGGTCTTTTTCTTCAGTATGTAATATTTTGTTTTCTCTTCTTCTATTTTGTACTTGGGTTTATGTGTTTGAACACTCTTCCTAGTGAAGTGTTTGGGTTTAGGTTGAGGTTGAGGTTGAGGTTGAGGTTCACTAATCACAATCCCTTTTCCCTTGGATTGGTCATTTTTTTTGGTAGTTTTGGCCATAACCTAAATAAAAGCAAAACACAAAAGAAAATATAGAAATGTAGAAGATAAAAAAGAAAGATAGAAGATAAAGTGTTGATGGAGCTTGAAAACCTTCAAAAGAACTTCTTGATGATCAAAATCTTGAGGGATTGATTAAAAATGAGTTTGAGTGTTTGTAAAGATGAATTTTTATGTAAAAGGAGGATATTTATAGGCAAAATTTGAAAAACTAGCCATTTTTTACTGTTTGGGGGGCAAAATGGGCTAAAATTTGAAAGTTCCAATGTTATTAAAAAATTTGCCGGTTGCATATGCTGTGCGATCGCTCAACAGGTTATGTGACCACAAGCTCAGTCTAGAGATCTCTATAGATAGTATGCACGCGCACAAGCCTGATGAGTGTATAATGGTTGAGAAAATTTAAAATTTTGAAATTGGGTGATCGCACGAGATATTATGTGTTCGCGCAAGAGAGATTTTTGAAGTTCGGGCTCAGGAGACACTCATTTTTTAAGCTCGGGCTCAGGAGACACAGATAATGGTGTGATCGCTCGGGATTTTTAGGCAATCAAACATCTAAAAAATTAAGAATTTTGATTATTTTTCAAATACAAATGATCAAAATATATGTGAAAGGGTCAAAGAGTTATCATACAAGAGATTTTCTATCCATCATATCAATATGTTGTTTTATGAAGTTCAATATTTCCTCATTTAAAGGTTTTGTAAAAATATCAGTAGGTTGGTTTTGGGTGTCAATGAATTATAAGACTACATTATGATTTTGAATATTATCTCTTAAAAATGATGTTTGATGTCTTTATGCTTTGACCTAGAATGTTGAATGGGGTTCTTAGATAAGTTAATTGCACTTGTGTCATAACACTTAATAGGAATATGATCATATGTTTTTTCATAATCAAGCAATTATTATTTCATCCAAAGAACTTGTGTACAACAAAAACATGCAGCAACATATTCGAATTCTGCGATAGATAAAGCAACCGATACTTATTTCTTGCTAAACCAAGAAATTAAGCATTCACTAAGAAAATGACATGCTCTAGTAGTGTTTTTCCTATCTAGTAGGCTACTGGCAAAATCCGAATTCAAAAAATCTAACATGTCAAATGATGTATTTCTAGGATACCATAGAGCTAAATGTAATGTACCTGTAGATCCTTATTTTTTTACTAAGTCCAGTCTGATATTTTAAAACAGTCCAAAAATAATTTTTATTATTTATTTTAATAATAATATAATATTTATTATTTAATATATCAAAAATAAAAAGAAAATCATAAATATTTATTTTAAATAATAAAAATAAAAATAAAAATATATAAAAAATAAAAATCAGAGGAATCAGCGAATCGCGGCAGCGTGCGTCAGCAGCGGCTGGCAAGCAATTCACCGCAGGCCAAGAGGCCTGGGCGAATTGCGCCCCGTAGCACAATTGCTACTCCCCCAGTAGGCCTAGAACGCGCCAACCCAGCACCCAGCAGCCTCGCAGGCAACGCTCGCCCCAGCGTCCTCGCAGCCCGCAAGCCCTTGTGCTAGTGCTTTGGCCAATATTGCCGCAAACTTATTTAGCTCAGTTTTAATTTATTTTCCTTAACAGTCTATTATTTTCTTAAGCGAGCAGTATTAGGTTTTTAATTTCCTATAAATAAGATTTTAAAAAGATGGAAAGGGACTTTTTCTTTAAAAATGGGGAGAGGCAGTAGCAATTCTTCAGGGACTGGACATTTGGAAATTTTTTGGAGAGACTCAGAAGGACTTTTCTTTTGAGATTTTTAACTTGGAATTTCGGCAGACTTCAACAACAAAGAGCAACAAGAGACAGAGAGGAAGAAAGAGATCAAAATCTTGAGACAAATAATCCATAAAAGGCAGCAACACTGTCTTTACTATTGTTCAACCAGAATCAAATTATGGTGTAACCAATAATAGAGATTTGAGTTTTATATTAACTTGTTCATTTTTATATTAGCTTCATTAATTGATTTGATTAATTGTTTAAGTATGCAATATATGAGTTTTTAGTTAAACACATTAATCAACTGTATTATTTATTATTTTAATCACACAAATTTAATTACTAAAACCTTAATTACATATTTTATAAAATCAAAAATCAATCCATTTGTCCATCCAGTAGCCATGCTATTTCCTTTATATTGAATATTCATTAATTGACTAATCCAGTAATTAAGATCCAAAGCCTTGAATCATTATTTTCCCAAACCTTAATATCCTCATTACTTGTTTATAAAAATTTTTAAAATCAAATTTTAAAACCCTAAAATCTTAATTTTCAATACCAAAACCTATAACCCTAAAGACCAGTATTTATTTGTGTATTATAAGTCTTTGTGTTTAACTTCATTTATTTTAAATCCTAATTTAGTTATTAAAACTCAAGAAACCCTAATTTAAGATGTAAACCCTAGACTTATACATTTATCGCTTTATTTAGTTTTAGATTTGATTATATAGTTTATTATATGTTTTGATGATCGATTATTTAATTTCAATGTTTGATTTGTTTATCATGGATGGATGTTTTCTTTATTATTATTATTATTTGTTTATCTTGGTATTAATAATGTAAGAGGTAAGTTTTCACTTTGTGGGTACCTCATTAATTAAGCTTTATGTAATTTAAATTATTTTCATATTTTGGGATTAATGTAAAGGATATGTTTCCACCTTTCGGTGAGTGTCCTATTTAGTTTTAGACATGGATGATGTAAGGACATGTTTCCATCCTCATTGTTATGATTTTTAATAATGTATTTGTTTATTCTTATGATTTCATGTAGTATAGATAATATCATTATATTTAAGAATTTTATAATATTAAGACTTGAAAAGGAGGCCAGTTCCAATAAACCGAGCACTGTGGGGGTGGTGGGCAATTTCTCACATTCCCCATGCGTACCCAACTTTTTGAACCCAATAGGGGATTGGGGATTCCTTAGGACCGTTCATGTAGTAGCTCCATTGTCTTCAGCCTTAGGGCTGTGTTCTCTAATGTCCCGAGCCTAACAGTGCTGAAGTCACAAGAACCATTTCACTGGAAGTAGGGGCAAAAATCCCTACTCACAGTGGCGACTCCACTGGGAATAAGAGAAGTTGATTCTATTGGTCTTTATATTATTCTATTCTTTCTTATTATGATATTATCCATTACATCATTTAGATTGCATCGTGTGCATGAGTTAGGATGCTCGTGTTACCCGTGTTGTGTTATGCAAGGGATACCATACTTTCACTCAAGGTATGAAGATCGAGCATGGCATAACCACTTATAGCCTTGTACCTCTTGGTATATACTTGCTATGGGAACCTAAACATTTGAACCCAAAGACTAAAGCTCATGTAATTGACTTAGTCACTTTCCTTAGGTTTTTTTCCCAAATACTTATTGTTTGACTATGGTTAATTTATCTTGGTTTAAACCATGACTTATTTGGTTTGTTCTTTTTCTATTATGACTTATCTATATCGTAAGCTCAAAATAATTTCCTCTAAATCCAAAAGACCAAAATTATTTTCAAATTTTTAAAATTGTCTTTGGACATAAAACTTTTCCAAAACAAGTCAAAAATTCTTTTCTCATACAAAGCCCAAAATCAATTTTTTCTAAAATCTTTTTACAATGGGTTTTCAAAAAAAACTATTTTTTCACTTCATCCAAATTACAACCTTTTCTTTAAAAGTGCTTGCAAATTATTTAGGTCAATTATGGAATACAAAAAATCAATTGTGAGTCTAGTTTATACTAAAAATTATTAATCATAGGCTTTTTTTTTTGCATGAATCATTTGTTAGTTTTTCATGTGAGAAATCTATTTATAATAAACTTCTTAATTTAGTTTTAATCCAATATAGCATAAAAGTCATTTGAGTTGATTGGATGGATTAAAACCTAATTAATGGGAATTATCATGAACAAATTTTTATTTTTTAAAATTTAACTATTGGTTAAAATGTCCAAGGGAATTCTTCAAAAACAAAATATCCCATATTGGTATTTTGTTAACTATATACCTAGAAAAAGAGACTCGCCATTCGTGTGGGAAAGTTATAAGGTTGGAAGGAACATCCTAATTATCTTTGTTTGTTTGTTTTTTGTGCATACATGCATACAAGCATTGCATAACAAATCATTATCCTTTCTGGCTCATAGATCTAGAGTACAACAGTTCAAGAGCGTACGATAACCCTACATACGCCAGTGACGTAGAATCCAACAGTGACTCATTTAGCTTCTCACTGAAAGCAATGGATCATGAGCAAGTTTAAAGGATGGTGGATGACGCCCTGAATGCCAAAATGGAAGAGTTGAAAGAGACCCTAGCTGAGACTATGTAACATCCTAAAATTTTTAAAAATTTCTAATTTTTGAAAAATTAGATAAAATAAATTATAATTTAAAAGGATAATTTAAATTAATGGTTTTAAATGAAAATTGAAGGGATTTTAAATGAAAAAGTGGAATATATATGTGATATATATGCAAAATATACATAACATATAAAAGTCAACACTTTTTAAAAGAAAAGGGTATTTTGGTAATTAAATCTTATAAATTCAAAATTAATAAAATAATTCAAAAATAAATTATTTTTGAATGGAAAATGGAAGAGGAAAATTAAGACTTTTAATTTATTAAACAAATAATTAAATAATTAAATATTAAATTATTTTAATATATATATGTGGTTTAAAAAAAAGATGAAAAGAAAAGAAATATTAAAAGTCTTCTTCTTCTTCTTCTTCTTCTTCTTCTTCTCTTTCCTTTGGACAAATTTTCCATGGGAGCTAGACCAAGAATTTTACTTATTCCATACTCCATAAATTGAAGGAATTAACAAGTTTCAAGTGGATTTTTGGTGATCTCCACCAAAATTTGTAAGTTTCCATCTCTTTTCTTTGAATTCCATGGAAGATTGTATTGAAGATTGTATTATGTGAGAATTTGGATTTTGATGTAGTATGTTATAATTGTTGGAATTAGTGTGTATGATGTTATTTTGGGTAGTTAACAATGATTCTAAGGTTAGATTGAAGAGATGATGGAGTTTGGTTAAAGAATGGTGAAGAGAGAGAATTTAGGGTTATGGATTTTTGGAGTTTTGAAAACATGAACTTTAATTGTGAAAATTGATTCCAAATGAGTTGTTTTGATTCATAAACAAGTATTTTAGAGTCAAATATTGGATTTGGTGGTGTTGGGTTGGAGTTTGAGAATGGAAGTGGAGATTTAGGATTTTGGAAAAGTGATTTTCCAAAGTGGTTGAATTGTGTGATTTTATTTGTTTAAGCATGTTGTTTAGTGTTAAAAGTGATGAATATAAGCTTGGAATGAGTAATGGATTATGTTGGAATGGAAAACCTTCAATGGGGGGAAGGTTATGCCATTTTTGAGATTTTGTGTATAAGCGTGTATTTTTATAATGCAAATGATTTAAATGTATTAAAATATATTTTTAATAATATAAATAAACTTAAAACACTAATTTAATTGTAGTAGAATGGAATTCTAATGTTGAAGTAAGGAAAGGCTAAATTTTTGAAAATTTGTAGGAGTGATGTGTAATTATGATTTAATGTTGGAAATGCCATTAAATGTGACACTAAATGATTATTTGTTATCACATTTGGTTTAGGCATTGAGGATGTTGATTTGCTTCATCCAAGTGGTGAAGGGCAAGTTGGAAAGATTGGATTGGAGTTTGTTTTAAGCTTGCTTTGGGTTGTTAGTGGAGGTATGTACAAACTTTGAATATAATATTTATATTTGCATAACATTTAGACTTAACACATTTTGGTTGGAAAATGTGTTAAGTTACTTGGTTCATTGATTGTGTATGAATAATATGCTATGACATTTGTAATATCATATGTGTTAAATGCATTGTGAAAAGCCATTGATAATGGCTAAATTGTGTAAAATGTGAAATATGCATATTATGTGAAAATACCCAAAATAATTGGGTAATGTGTTGTGAATGCAAAAATGAGATATGTGGAATAATGAAATGAATTGATATTGATAATAAATGAGAAAAGTGAGAAAAATGTGAAAAATGAGAAAAATGAGAAAAAATGTGAAAATAAGGCAGTGTGCCTATATTGAATATGTGACAATAGAAAGAGATTAATAATGAGAAAAATGAATAAATTGTATGTCTAGTATGTTATTCAATTTTTAGAGTTTTGGGTTTGGCGGCATGCCTATGATTGCCTACGGGCTAAACGCTGGAATGGTGAAAAGACTGAGTCGTAAGCCAGACCAGCTGATAAATATGATGTTTTTGGGGTGAAAAGACTGGGCCGTAAGCCTCAAAAACTGTAGCAGTATAGCTGGGTTGAGGACCAAGATACTGGGGCCTAAGGGTCTAGCCGGGTTGAGGACCAAGATACTGGGGCCTAAGGGTCTAGCTGGGTTGAGGTCCAAGAGATTGGGGCTGTTACATTATCCATGGATATATTGTCTACGGGGCTAGACACATGGTGTCATTGTGGACCAAAGCAGTAACTTTGAAATTTGAATAGCATATTAGATCCTTTTTGGGCCCATGCTTGTCTTTGTTTTAATGTGAATATTGTGATACAATTGAGCAATATAATGTTTATGAGTTGTGATTATGAAATATTTGAAAAATATAAGAAAGTGGATAGATGTGACATCTATATTTATTGTGCATTAGTATTACATTGAGTTATATTGTTATTATCAAAGTTTGTACCACTAGGCTTTGACTTAGCCCGATTGTTTCCATCGCGTAGGTGAAAGGGTAGACCCAGTTGAGCCAGAGAGTTCTTCTAGACCACGTTAGGTCTAGACGTGTAGTTGAGCTTGTTGAGTTGCTATCGAGATCAGAAATACTGCCAGCAGCATGTTGTTAGTGTATGTGCCCTAGGCCATTTATTTGGATCTTTATGTAGGCCATTTATTTGGATCTTTATGTTATACATTCATTATTAATAAATGAGGTTTTATTATCATTATTGTTTGTTTTCATGTTACACAATTTTGATATTTGTCCCTGGTTTATTATTGTTATAGAGATAAAAAAATAATTCTTAACCAATATGAATATTGATTTGATAATCATCAGATGGTTATGTGTATAGTGATACAAATCAATTTCATAGATACTTGTTAGAGAACAATGTATTGGATAGACCCATCATGAGATTACTACATGGGTTAGTGTCATAAGTAAATCTCATGATAGTTATATATTAATTCTTTGACTTGAGATTGTCATAGTTTCTAATATAAGGACTATTATATTTTGACATGATTAAACATTATCCGTAACTGGATAGTAATAAAGGATATGATCATATATGATAGAAATTATGTAGAGGATAATGAACAATCAAGATAGAATTTGTCCCTCTCTTTGAGAGAGATATCTTTTGGGCCCCTCGATAAGTGAGACTGTGAAATGCATGGCCGTGCTCAAATGAATTGATAGTGTGATCAATTTCATTTGTTTTTATTAGTCTACTTCGAGATCGAGTAATCATAAGTTTGGACAATATAAGTATGACGTGGACCATGACTTATGTTCAAACTAGATATCGTGTGACAAAGGGATTAATGCATGTACTATTATTAGGCAAATTGGACATTCCTTATATTAATTGGGTAGTTGTAACGCCTTGCTAGAGACCAATTATGACTTGTAGGTTTAATAGAGATTAAATTGACTGCCAATTAATATTGGCCTATCGGGTCACACACAAGAATGCGCTTTGGGCTAGATATAATATTAATAATATTAATATTAGATATTAATATTTATTATTATTAATATTTTCATTTTTTATATATATATTATTAGATAATATATTCAGAATCCTTATTTAGATTTGGATTCTGATTTTGACTTACCTTATCCAATTTCGAATTGGATTCTGGAGTGATTATATTCACTCCAGACGTTAAGTCTTCTCAGAGGTAACATTAGAAAATAAAAGAGAACGAAAACAAAGGGACCCTAATACGTTTTAGAGAAAACATTTTTCCAGCCTTCGCCGTTGTAGAGAGCTTGCACTCCAGACGGTAGCATTCGTGTGGATACGCGATAGAGGGTGTTTCGTGATCGAGGCATCTCTTCCAAACTGTGATTTCGAATCATCAACAGGTTAGTTCTTTGAACACTTTCACCGAATTAAATGAACAGCATGGATCCTGGTGGGAAATCAGAGATCAAAAATTTTTCCGCTGCGTGTTTTTTTTGTTTGCAGTGATCTCCTTGATTTCCTAACAGTGGTATCAGAGCCACTTGATATTTTCGTTTAAGTTGAAAATGCCATGTTGATATGATTACATAAGATATATTGATTTCGTCTGGCATGTTAACTATAAAACCCTAATTCATTTTTCATATGATGAGAAAGGATTGTTTTTTTGGTTTCGTTTCTGTAAAACCCTAATTCGTTTTTTATATGATGAGAAAGGATTGGTGTTTTTAATTTCGTTTTCATGAGATGATCACGAATATATGATTGGTTGATTAAAATTATTTTCATATGATGAAAACAATTAAGTTTATATGCGATATAAACATTTGGTAATGATTCTGTAATGGGTTGTACATATTCGAAATAAAACAGTAAGAAGGTTAATGAGATTAACGATTCTATTTTAAGAAAAATGTTAATGAGATTAACATTTATGTTTGGTTTTGAGGGGCGCTGCCCCTCGATCCCGCCCAGGGGCACTGCCCCTTCAAAACCCCGCCCGCTGACCAGCCAGCGGGAGCCCCGTCCGCTAACCGACTAGCGGGACTGCCGTATGTTCGCGCCCTATAGTTCGTTACCGCGACATTAAGAATGTCAATATATTTGTTTCTATTTAACATGTTGGTGATGAATATGTTATGTTTGTTTGATGTCTTGGCATGGTGCATAGCATGGCCTTATGACCTATGTGATTGGTTTATTCATATCTTAATTTTGGGTAAATACGGCCTGCGTGTCATTTATTTTGTTGTAATTTATTTTACTAGTAGTTAGATTTTCTTTTATTGTAATAAATGAAGATTCAAGCTACAATGTTTGTGATGGAGATTCATACCAAGGAGAAGATGGTTCCATGGTGATGGAAGCACAAGCTCAAGTTTTGAAGATATGTAATATTGCAAGTGTTGTAATAGATAGGTTTTTCACCTAGGGTTGCCTTTATGATCTTCATTTGGTCTCTTGAAGATCATATTTAGTTTGGCCATGCTATGTCACGTTTACATATTTTGTCATTTGGTATATGATGCTTATGTGATAAATTATATATATGCATATAGGATGCTAAAATATAATGATATGTAATGCAAGACATGATAATAATTTAGTTGAACCCTCATTAATAATTTAAGTCTAAATGCCATCCACGTTTTGAACACCTATCAAAACTATGATTGTATTAAAGTAGGTATTGCCAAAGCAATATGCTTTAAACATTCCTAGCTAAGTAGGATGAGTAATAGTGCTACTCATATGTTTTAAAATTGGTTAGACTTAATTAGGCTATCAAAATGGTTTTGGTCCTAAGGCATTAGATGGAATTCAACATGCTATGACATATGATGTCAATATTCTATAATTACTAAGAGTTACAGGAGATGTAATTGGTAAAGATGTTACCTACCTAAATAACTTGATTTTAAGCATCACGCCAAAGCTGAGTTTAGAATTAAGTGAAATACGGATCTTAGCCTACTAAAATATTTCTTTAGAGGGTTATATTTTTAGTAGGAGTTTAAATAATTTTAACCTCATTATTAATTAAAATTTGACTTTGCGTATTTATTTTGTAGATGGCTGCTAATAACAATTCCACCTTATCACTGCGATCTATCCTTGAGAAGGAAAAATTGAAAGAATGTGGGACTAGTTTTGTTGACTGGTTTAGGAACCTTAGAATTGTTCTCAAATAAGAGAAAAAGTCCTACGTGCTTGATGAAGCTGTCCCTGACCCACCTCCTGCTGATGCTTCTAATGCTACTAAGAGTAAGCATAAAAAGCATGTGGATGATTCCAATGACATAGGATGTCTTATGTTGGCTACTATGTGTCCAGGACTTCAGAAGGATCTGGAACACTTAGAGGCTTATGAGATGAGTGTGCATCTCAAACAAGCTTTCCAACAACAGGCTAGGCAAGATAGGTTTGACACCGCTGTTGCATTATTTGACTGCAAAATGTCTGAAGGTGAATCTGTTAGTGCTCATGTTTTGAAGATGAAAGGCTATCTAGATCACCTTGCTAGACTTGGATATCCCCTGAGTTTAGAACTCTCCACGGATTTGATCCTACATTCATTGCCTAGTAGTTTCTCACAGTTTGTCATGAACTATAACATGAATGACATGGAGAAATCCATTCCTGAGCTACATGGTATGCTCAAAACTTCTGAGGGGAATATCAAAAAGCCTACCCAAATATTGAATGTCAATATTAAACAAATGAAAAAGAAAGCTAAAGATACTAAAGGCAAGGGTAAGGCAAAAGGTGCTAAAGGGTCCAAGGGACAAGCTAAACCAAAACCTGAACCTAAGGCTAAAGTTCCTAAGGAAGGGACTTGTTTCCATTGCAACAAGCCTGGGCATTGGAAGAGAAATTGTCAACTCTATTTGGATGAGTTAAAGAAGTTGAAGGGTAGTGCGACTACATCTTCAGGTATTTATGTTATAGAAATTAATTTATCTATTCCTTCTTCCTAGGTATTAGATACCGGATGTGGATCTCATATTTGTACAAATATGCAGGGACTCAAAAGGAGTAGGATGCTGAAGAAGGGCGAAGTGGACCTACGTGTTGGCAATAGAGCAAGAGTTTCTGCTATAGCTATAGGAACTTATGAACTTGTTATGCCCAATGGGTTTTTGTTAATTTTGAACAATTGCTTTTATGTTCCTACTATGAGTAGGAATCTTATTTCAGTATCTGTTTTGGATGATGAAGGTTGTTCATTTTTTATTAAGAATAAGAAATGTTCTATTTTTGATAAAAATGATTTGCTTTATGGTATTGCAAATTCTTATTGTAATATCCCAAAGTGTGCCCTAGAAGTTTTGATATAATTATTGTTGAATTTTGGATTTAATGTCTATGTTAAATTGAGAAGAGAAAAGAAGTGAAGAGAGTGTATATGTTGTATATATGGAAATATATACAACATATACACAAGTCAAAATGAGATAGTCAAAGAAGATATTTATTTGTTTTAAATTAATTAAGTAATTAAAGGGAAATTAAAATGAATGGAAGAGAATTAATTGGATTATTTTATTATTTTTGCTTGGAGGAGGTTTAAGTAGAGAAGAGTGTTTGACTTTGTCTCATTTTCTTCTTCTTTTCTTTCCTTTTCCTTGTTGGCCAGCTCACCAAAGGCAATAAGAGAGCAAGAGAGATTTTGATTTCTAAGCTCAAAATTGAAGGAAGATTCAAGTGATTAAGTTGGAATTTTGTGAAGTTTCATCATCTTTGGTAAGTTTTTCACTTGATTCTTTGATTTTCTTTGAGTTTGTGGGTTGAGGTTGTGATTGATATGTATTTATTTGTTTGTGGTGCATTTAAGAATGTTTGGTTCATTTGATTTTGGATTTTTGAAGTTTGATTGAAGGAAAGAGTAAGTTTATTTGAGGAGAAAGTGTTGTGGTTGTGTTTTGAGTTTGTGATGATGATTATGATTTGTGTTGGATGTATGTTTTGAGTGTTTTGGTGTTTTTGTAAATTATATTGGTTTATGGGCGTGTTTAATTAAGTTTGTTTGAAGTGGATAATGGTGGAAGTAAGAGATTTGTTGGTTGTGTTGTTGTTGTTGCCAGAATCTGTATTTTTGGCCTGACACATCCATTAACACGGCCAGATCTTTAGGCGTGTCAATGGTTCTATTTTCTGGATGGGTGACATGAGCAGTGACACGCCCATGTCACTGAGTGTGTCATAGCTACTATGTTGAGGGAGGATTGACACGGCCATGATCACTCCCATGTTGTTGGACGTGTTAATGTTTCTGTGAGACAGAATGTATTACACGTTCAGTGACACGCCCATGGTTCTAAGCGTGTCAAAGCTTCTGTGTTGTGGAGTTAGGGCACGATCATGGACACGCCCGTGTTGTTGAGCGTGTCATGTTTAGAGTTTGCCCTAGTTGGTTCTTAGCTTTATTATCTTATATGTATCTCTAAGTGAGTGTGTATGATTACCTTTGGTTTAGGTTGTGAAGAAGTTGAATTGCTTTAACCTAAGTGGTAAAGAATTCTTGGAAGAGGAAGGCTGTAGATTGGTGTGAGTTATCTTAAGGTAAGTACAAACTACATGGTTGCATGCATTTACATGATTTTGATACTTAACATATTTGATTGTACATATGTTAAGTAATTGATTACATTGTTAATACATTTGATGAATGTTATGATTGGTATAATGTGAATGATTGATGAGCATCTAAAATATGTGTTAATGCCATTCGTTATATACACTTGAATAATGAATTGATTAATGTGAATTGAGATATAATAATATGTGAATCCAATGTGATTGGTTATGATGATTCAAATGAAATAAGTGGGCATGTTTGCCTAGATGATGATATTCAATGAAATTAATTATGTATACTCTATTGATAAGATGTGAAGCCATGATTGTTGGCTATAATGATAATGCTGCAAATGAGATGATTGAGGCATGGTTGCCTAAGTGATGATGAGTAAATGAGAATGAAATTGATAATGAAATCATGAATGAATTGTGTGTCTAATGTGTTATTCCATTTTCAGAGTTTTGTTGTTGGTGGCATCCCTATAGTAACAATCTCTTGAAGTTAGGCTGGGCTTGATCCTTGAAGCCAAGTTGGGTTGAAGTTTAGCATGCTTAACTCCCCTTGAAGCTTGGTTGGGTCTAGTCCTTGAAGCCTAATTGAGATGTACAACCCTTGAAGCTAGGTTGGGTTTGGTTCTTGAAGCCAAGTTGGGTTGATACTTAGCATGCTTTGTTCCCCTTGAAGCTTGGTTGAACCTAAATCCTTGAAGCCTAGTTGGGATAATGATAATGATAAATGAGATAATTAAACCAAAACATTAACTCTGAAAGTTGAATGGCATATTAGTGTCTTTTGGGCCCATGCTTGTCTTTGTTTAAATGTGATATTTGAATGGTGAAATCATTGAATAATGAAATACATGCTTGTCTTTGCTTTAATATGAACTATAGAGTGAGATATAATGTTATGAGAGGATTATATTACATAAGTTATTGAGTAACATAAGACTTTGAAATGTAATCTTCTTTTGAATTGGTTATGAAACTTAATTGTGTGATATTGGCATTGCATTGAAGTATAATATTATTGTAGTTTGTACCACTAAGCCGTTGGCTTAGCGCAAATGTGATTCATCGCGCAGGTGACAGGGAAGAACCGGAGAGTTCCTCTAGGCTGAGTAGAGTTTAGATTTTGAGGTGTTGAGAGTGGAGCTTAAAGATCAAAGACAAACTGCCAAACATGTATATATGTTATGTTTTTTTTTTTGTAAAAGAATTGATTTGTATGTTTATGTATTTTGATGTATATAAATGTATGTAAATATAACTATATTTTCCGCTGTGTATTGAATAAATGTCTAAGTTTGCTTATATTATTGTTTAAAAAAAATGAGTCGTTTGTTAGTAAAACGTGGCAGTCCTATATTCAGTATACGTATATTACGATCGTAATAGCATGCTGTATACGTATACAGGGTATAGGGGTGTTACACTTATAATGGCCTTTATATCTTTAATCTTGATGATTCTAATGGTAATGATATCTATAACATAACTTCTAAGAGAACTAAGCCAAATGAGTTAAACCCTACTTATTTATGGCATTGTCGCCTTAGCCATATAAATGAGAAACGTATTTCTAAGCTCCATCAAGATGGATTATTAGATTCATTTGATTTTGAATCATTTGAAACATGTGAGTCTTGTTTGCTTGGTAAGATGACAAAGGATCCTTTTACTGGGCATAGTGAAAGGGCTAATGATTTATTGGGCTTGATACATACAGATGTATGTGGTTCTTTTAGCATTAGTGCCAGAGGAGGATTTCGATACTTCATTACTTTTACTGATGATTTCAGTAGGTATGGCTATGTCTACCTAATGAAATATAAGCATGAGTCTTTTGAAATGTTTAGAACTTTTCAAAATGAAGTACAAAATCAACTTGGTAAAACAATTAAACTACTTCGATCAGATCGAGGTGGTGAAAATTTTAGCCAAGAGTTTGATGATCATCTAAGGGATTGTGGAATTGTTACACAACTGACTCCTCCAGGAACTCCACAGTGGAATGGAGTTTCTGAAAGGAGAAATCGAACTCTATTAGATATGGTTCGATCAATGATGAGTCAAGCGGATCTTCCTTTATCTTTTTGGGGTTGTGCCTTGGAGACAGCTGCATTCATTCTGAACCATGTACCATCTAAGGCGGTTGAAAAGACACCATATGAGATATGGACATATAAGACACCTAGTTTGTCTTTTCTTAAGATTTGGGGTTGTGAAGCTTATGTGAAAAGACCAGTTTCAGATAAGTTAGCTCCAAAGTCTATCAAATGTAATTTTGTGGGGTATCCTAAGGAAACTAAAGGATACTATTTCTATACTCCTTCAGAGAACAAAGTATTTGTTGCTCGAAATGGGATCTTTTTGGAAAAGGAATTTCTTTCTAAGAGAACTAGTGGGAGTATAGTAGAACTTGAGGAAACTCAAGTACCACAAGAAATCATTGAGCCATCTATAGAGCCTATTTCAGAACCACAAATAGTTGTAGAGTCTGAAGATGCAACACAAATCCCTCGCAGGTCTGATAGGACACATCGTCAGCCAGAGAGATATGGATTTCTTGTGACTGATGATAGTGAAGTAATGCTCATAGATCAAGATGAGCCTACTACCTATCAAGAAGCTGTGTCAGGTCCAAATTCAGACAAATGGCTTGGAGCCATGAAATCTGAGATGCAATCTATGTTTGACAACCAAGTTTGGTCTTTAATTGATCCTCCTGAGGGTATTAAGACTATTGGTTGCAAATGGATTTTCAAGAAGAAAACTGACATGGATGGGAATGTGCAGACCTATAAAGCAAGGCTTGTTGCAAAAGGTTTCAAGAAAACTCATGGTATAGACTATGATGAAACCTTTTCACCAGTTGCTATGCTTAAGTCTGTTAGAATTCTCATTGCCATTGCAGCATACTATGATTATGAGATATGGCAAATGGATGTCAAAACCGCTTTCCTTAATGGAAACTTGCTTGAGGATGTGTATATGACACAACCTGAGGCTTTTGTAAATCCTGAGAATTCTACAAAGGTTTGCAAGCTTCAAAGATCCATTTATGGATTGAAGCAAGCATCTCGAAGCTGGAATCTTCATTTTGATGAAATAGTTAGGAACTTTGGTTTCATCAAGAATGAAGATGAACCTTGTGTTTACAAGATGGTTAGTGGGAGTGCAGTAGCTTTTTTAGTCTTATATGTGGATGACATATTACTCATTGGGAATGATATCCCTACCTTGCAAAAGGTTAAGACTTGGTTAGGGAATTCTTTCTCAATGAAAGACTTAGGTGAGGCTGCCTATATCCTTGGTATAAAGATCTATAGAGATAGATCTAGAAGGATAATTAGCCTGAGTCAAAGTACATACATAGATAAAGTGTTGAAGAGGTTCAACATGCAAGATTCCAAAAAGGGATTCTTGCCTATGTCTCATGGCATTCATCTCAGCAAGAGTCAATGTCCTATGACATCTGATGAGCGAGATCGAATGAATAAGATTCCTTATGCTTCTACTATAGGATCTATTATGTATGCCATGTTATGTACTAGACCAGATGTCTCATATCCATTAAGCGCAACTAGTAGATTTCAAGCTGATCCTGGTGAAGGTCACTGGACAGCTGTCAAGAATATTCTTAAGTACCTTCGAGGGACTAAAGATGTATTCTTGGTTTATGGACGTTTGGAAGATGAGCTAGTTGTAAATGGTTACACAGATGTTAGTTTCCAAACTAACATAGATGATTTTATATCGCAGTCAGGTTTTGTATTCACATTGAATGGTAGAGCTGTTAATTGGCAGAGTTCAAAACAAAGCACTGTGGCTGATTCTACAACAGAGGCTGAGTATATAGCAGCATCAGATGCAGCTAAGGAAGCAGTCTAGTTGAAGAAATTCATCACTGAGCTAGGAGTGGTGCCTAGCATTGCAAATCCTGTGGACATTTATTGTGACAACAATGGTGCCATAGCACAGGCAAAAGAGCCTAGATCTCATCAAAGGTCTAAGCATATACTCAGGCATTTTCACCTCATTCGATACATTATCAATAGAGGAGATATCAAGATATGCAAAGTTGACACAAATGATAACATAGCATATCCGTTAACAAAGCCTCTCTCACGGGTCAAGCATGATCAGCACACTAGATCTATGGGTCTTAGAAATTTGTAGGCCAAGTGCAAGTGGGAGATTGTTAGTGTATATGCCCTAGGCCATTTATTTGGATCTTTATGTTATACATTCATTATTAATAAATGAGGTTTTATTATCATTATTGTTTGTTTGCATGTTACACAATTTTGATATTTGTCCCTGGTTTATTATTGTTATAGAGATAAAAAAAAATAATTCTTAACCAGTATGAATATTGATTTGATAATCATCAGATGGTTATGTGTATAGTGATACAAATCAATTTCATAGATACTTGTTAGAGAACAATGTATTGGATAGACCCATCATGAGATTACTACATGGGTTAGTGTCATAAGTAAATGTCATGATAGTTATGTATTAATTCTTTGACTTGAGATTGTCATAGTTTCCAATATAAGGACTATTATATTTTGACATGATCAAACATTAAAGGTTATGATCATATATGATAGAAATTATGTAGAGGATAATGAACAATCAAGATAGAATTTGTCCCTATCTTTGAGAGATATATCTTTTGGGCCCCTTGATAAGTGAGACTGTGAAATGCATGGTCGTGCTCAAATGAATTGATAGTGTGATCAATTTCATTTGTTTTTATCAGTCTACTTGGAGATAGAGTAATCATAAGTTTGGACAATATAAGTATGACGTTGACCATGACTTATGTTCAAGCTAGATATCGTGTGACAAAGGGATTAATGCATGTACTATTATTAGGCAAATTGGACATTCCTTATATTAATTGGGTAGTTGTAATGCCTTGCTAGAGGCCAATTACGACTTGTTGGTTTAATAGAGATTAAATTGACTGCCAATTAATATGGGCCTATCGGGTCACACACAAGAATGCGCTTTGGGCTGGATATAATATTAATATTAGATATTAATATTTATTATTATTATTATTTTCATTTTTTTATATATATTATTAGATAATATATTCAAAATCATTATTAGATTTGGATTCTGATTTTGACTTACCTTATCCAATTTCGAATTGGATTCTGGAGTGATTATATTCACTCCAGACGTTAAGTCTTCTCAGAGGTAACATTAGAAAACGAAAGAGAACGAAAACAAAGGAACCCTAATACGTTTTAGAGAAAACGTTTCTCCACCCTTCGCCGTTGCAGAGAGCTTGCACTCCAGACGGTAGGATTTGTGTGGATACGCGATAGAGGGTGTTTCACGATCAAGGCATCTCTTCCAAACTGTGATTTCGAATCATCAACAGGTTAGTTCTTTGAACACTTTCGTCAAATTAAAAGAACAGCATGGATCCTGGTGGGAAATCAAAGATCAAAAATTTTTCCGCTGCGTGTTTTGGTTTGCAGTGATCTCTTTGATTTCCTAACACATGTATATATTTTTATATTATTGTACATTTTTGAGTTTTATACATAATATATTATGTTTTGGATTTTACGTATTGTATATTATAAAGAATATTTGGGTCAATGTATTTGAAATGGGAGAGTAAGTGTGATTTAAATTATATATATCTATATATATAAATGTTTGAGAAACTTGGTGAAATTGAGAAGTATGGTTGAGATGGTGATTGGAAATTATTTGGGAGTGTTTTCTTTTTGCAGGTTGAGTAATTGCTAAATTTTAGAATGTCCAAATTACAGACAAAACTCTGACGAATGTTTCCCAGAGATTTTTGTATATAATATTTATTTTGGGTTCTTATAACAAGTAAAGAATATTTATATTCTATTTAATTTTTATATATTTAGAATTTGAAATTTTAAATTGGAAATGTGAAATTTTTTTATTAAACCTGTCTGTGACATTTTTGTACCATATATGCGTATTTTACATATGCTGAAAATATGTATTGTACGTATATAGGGTATAAGGGTGTTACACTATGAGGAGCCAAATGGCTGCACTTTTGAAAAACACTGTCGAGGCATCTGCCAGCACAAAGAAGCCCAAGGACAAAGAGAAGGCTAAGGTTGGCGAAGTAGCCTTCGATGATAACAAAGTAGTAGTTGATGATGATGACAACTAGGCTCAATACTTCCAAGATCCTCAAGATAAGAAGAAGGAGTCGAAGGTTGTTGAAAGATCAGCCATGGAAAAGATGACTGAAACTTCAGATATTGAGAAACTGATTATTGATTTGGAGAAGAAATTCGAAAAGAAGCTAAAAGCTGATGAGATGTCAGAAATAGACAAGTTGTTTTGAACAAGATGAGGAGGTCCCTTATAAGTTCAAGATGCCTTCCTTCGCTAGGTACAATGGTACAGAAAATCCTCACTTTTATGTCAAGCAATACATCACTACCATACAGTCTGCAGAGCTACTGAGGCTCAAACTCTGAGGTATTTCATGCTCTCACTGGATGTGCAAAATTGGTTTAATACCTTGGAAGAAAGTATCCAAAAAGATTAGGACATGTTGTACAAGGCTTTCATTCAGCATTATGGGTACAATGTCAAGCTAAAAGTTACCTTGATGGAGGTGGAAACCATTAGGCAAAGACCAAATGAGAATTTTATGGACTATGTGAAGAGATGGAAGAACAAAGCAGCTTTGGTCAAGAAGAGGCCTGATGAATCAGGTTAGATCAGAATGATAGTCAGAGGCATCCTACCTAACCTTCGTGAGAGGCTGTCTCACACCCTTATAAGGGATTTCAAGGACCTCTTGCAAGCTGGTTTGCAAATAAAATAATGAGAAAGAGAGAAGAATCATTTTTCTATAAAATGAAATTATCAGTCTGGCAATCAAAATACCCAGAAGGAAGCAGATGTTAATGCAAATGGTCAAGGAAGTAGAAGACAATTTTTAGAATTAGGGAAACCTCTGTCTTGGGTTTTTAACAAGCTACATAAAAAAGGGGTTGTTACAATTAGTGGCTCCTCCACCCTTGCCAAATCCTTTATCCCAAAAAATTGATTCTGAAGCCTTTTGTCAATTTCATCAGACTCAAGGACATGAGATAGATAGATGCACCCGATTGAGGCATGAGATCTAAGACCTGATTGATAGTGGTAAGCTTCCTGAGCCTAATAAACCCAATACAAAGGACAATCCTCTGCCTAGGTTCAACAGAGTGCAACCACCAGCAACCTTTATGGTAGGAGGAGTATTGGAGGAAGATTCTGTTTTTTCCTCCTTTCAAGACGGGAGTATTTAAGATGTGGAGTAAAGAGGAGAAGCTCAATTCAACAAATCTCCCTTAGATTGAAATGTTACCTTTTTTTTATTTTGCTTTCTTTAGTACTTACTTGGAATAATTATATCTTTAAAATTAAGATTATTTGAATAAATTACTTTTATCAAAATCTTTGTTGGTCTTTATTCATTTTAGTGCTCAACTGATGACGATTTTAGCTTGATCTTTATGAATTAGTATATCTATGCATTATAATTCGAATGACTTTACTAGGTGAGGGAATTATTCTATGGCCTTGAGTTATGTACGATTACTTAAAGAGGGCTCCTACATAATTACCTTTGTCTAGTCAGTCTTAGAACATGCTTTGATAAACTTTAGAGGCGAAATTGAACTCTGCTTATTTAAGGGAGAGATGATATAGGCATTGTTTAGTAAGCCAACAACTAGTATCCACCCAATTAAATATCAATCCCTAGTTATCCCTTTGAGCCTTCATAAGATTTCAACTTTCTCTTTATTGAATTATAAGCCCAATGACCTACTCTGAGTTATTGTTACACTTTTGGCAAGTCCTATGATCACTAAAGAACAAAAAGAACATAAAAAAAAAAGAAAGAAAGAGAAATAAAAAGAGAAAAAGAAAAAAGAGAAGAAAAAAAGAAAAAAAAAGAAAAAAAAAAGAAGAAGAAAAAAGAAAAAAGAAAAGGAAAAGAGAATAAAAAACAAAAGACAGTTCATAAAGACAACCAAGTTTTCCTTCACCTAAAGCAGTAGAAAGCAAAGAAATTTTGGTTTAAATTGGTGTAGACCCTTAATTTTTGACCTAGTCCGGTCCAATATATTTTATTTAGTCCAAAATAATTTTTGTGTTGTCCAATATATTTTAATTAGTCCAAAATAATTTTTGTTATCTTAATTAAATAATTTTTGCTTTAGTATCTAATTTTTATTAATAAAAAATAAAAATAAACAAATAAAAATAAAAATCGGCGACGAAAAAATCGGCAAAGAAAAAATCATCGCAGAAAACCAGCAGGAAATGGCCATTTCGCCAGCAGGCCAGTCCCTCGCCCCTACCACAGCCAACTGGGCAATTTTTTTTTTCGCCGGCGTAATTTTTTCGCAGCAGTTTTATTTTGCCAGCGAAATTTTTCTGACGCACATTTTTCCGAAACCTAATGCAATTAGGTTTCGGTTTCCTTTTCTTAACAATATTATGTTCCATGAATAATTAGGAATGAACTATAGAGATCTTCTATAAATAAGACCAAAAACAACACAAAAAAGAAGGAAGAAATCGGAGCAGAAATTCATCAAAAATTGGATCCGAAACTGAGAAGGAAAACCTTGAATCAAGCTGATTTTGGGAGGGAGCAGAAAAACAATTCAAGCAATTCAAAGGCAGCAAAGATTGTCTTTGACCTTGTTCATCCAAGAAGCAATTTTTGGTGTAACCTACGAAAGAAGGTTTGAATTCTTAATTTCTTTTATTTTTTCACAGTAGCTAAATCATCCCATTCTTTCTTTTAATTCAAAAATTTTAGGACCTCAATTCACTTTTTCTAATGTTTAAAAATCTTAATTCGTTGCTTTGTTTTCTAAATAGTTTAAAGTTGTTAGTTTTGTTCCTTCAAAATCCCAAAACCCTAATTTGCTTTCCAAATTATTAAAACCCTAAATTGAGTTCTGTTTCTTCCCAAAAGCCCTAAAAACTTCTCTTTTGCTTTTATAAAATTTAAATCGTTTTGTTTATTTTTATAAAACTTCATAAAATTATCAATTTATTTTCAAATCCTAAAAAAATAATTCATTCCTCGAAACCCTAAATCAAAAATCCTAAAACCCTAATCCAACTCCAAAACCAAAAACAATGAACTCTAACCCCTTTAAAACCTTAAACCCTAATTTTTTCTAAACCCTAAACCTTTAAAACCTTAAAAACCATATAAACATAAATATTATAATTTTACACAGTAAGCTTGAAACCATTATTCAATAAGTAACCGTAAACCATAAATCTAAGTATTTTAAAGTGTCCAAACCCTAGTTTCATGATTTCACCAATCAAACACTAAATTGGTTAATCAAAAAATTTTACCAACTTTTAAAACATAAAACCTTAATTTAGATTTTTATTTGCCTTATTCAATTCTATATTTGATTATGCTTTAATTTATTTTATATGCTTTAATTTATTTAAGTTCAATGCTTGGTTTATTTAAATTATCATGGATAGATGTTTACTTTCTATTGATATTTAATACCTTTGATGAATGATTTATTCATGATGAATGGTTATTTACTTTTATCAATTTATTTAGATTTCCAAATGTTGTAAGAGGTATGTTTCCACTTGGTGGGTACCTCATTAGTTAAATGTCATGTAATTTAAATTGCTGTTTCTATTTTAGAACCAATGTAAAGGACATGTTTCTACCTTTCGGTGGGTGTCCTATTTAGGCATGGGATGTAAGGGCATGTTTCCATCTTCGGATGGGTATCCATTTATTTGTTTTGTTTGGACATTGTTTTGATTTTTAATATATCGATGCTTTATTTTAATTATTGTGTGTAATATGGATAATGTTATTATATTTAAGAATTTTATAATATTAAGACCTGTAAAGGAGGCCAGTTCTAATGAACTGGGCATTGTGGTGGTGTTGTGTAACACCCCTATACCCTATATACGCACACTACACACTACTACATCTGTAATATACGTATACCGGATACAAGAGTGCCACGGTTTATATTAAACAACCCAATCTTTCAATTTAACAACAATATAAGTAAACTTAAAACATTCAAATTATATTATAATATATATTTATGTTATAGAACATAATAGATAAAACATTTATTTATTACGCAGCGGAAAATGTAGCTGTATTTACATATATATATACATCAAAATCAATGTTTACAAAACATAAAGTTTATACATGTTTGGCAGTTTGTCTCTGATCTTTAAGCCCACAATCAACACTTCAAAGTCTATACTCGACTCAGTCTAGCTGAGCCATAGAATTTTTGAATATGATCTCTATTGATTGAAAGTATGACATTGACAATCGCGCTAAGCCATAGGCTTAGTGGTAGAAACCACAATAACAATATGCTTTAATGCAATGTCAATGTCATACTTTCAAGCAATAGAGATCATATTCAAAAATGCTATATTTCATAACATTACATTTCATTATCTTATTCAATTGTTTTACCATTTATGATTCACATTAAAATAAAGACAAGCATGGGCCCAAAAAGTATCTAATATGTTATTCAAAGTTCAGAGTTACTGCTTTGGTCCATAATCACATTCATCAAGCCCGTAGGCGATATATATATCTATCCATGGATAATGTAACAGACCCAGTCTCTTGGACCTCAACCCAGCTAGACCCTAGGGCCCCAGTCTCTTGGTCCTCAACCTGGCTAGACTGTTACTATTTTTGAGGCTTACGACCTAGTCTTTTCACCTCAAAAATATTATATTTCATATTTATCAGCTGGGCTCAGCTTATGACCTGGTCTTTTTGACCTGCCCAGCAATTCATAGGCATGCCGCCAAATCCAGAACTCTGAGAATTGAATAGCATACTAGGCACACAATTAATTCATTTATCTCATTATCAATCTCTTTCACAATTCATTTATCATTTCATTTCTCATAATCAAACTAGGCAACCATGCCCCAATTATTTCATTTGCATCATTATAGCCAACAACAATGGCTTCACATCTCATCATTAAAGTATACATAACCAATTGCATTGGACATACATTTTGAATGATCATCATATCTTTCACATTATGCAAATCATAACATTAATCAAATGTATTAACAATGAAATAAATTACTTAACACATTTATAACCAAATGTGTTAAGTCTCAAAGTCATGTAAATGTATACAACTATGAAAGTTTGTACTTACCTCAAGAGCAACTCACACCAATCTAAACACTTCCTCTTTGAAGAATCCTCCAACGCTTGGATTAGGGCAACTCAATCTCTTCAAAACCTAATCCAAAAGTGATAATACACTCTCACTTAAAGATACACATGAGATAATAAGGCTAAGAAACAACTAGGGCAAACTCTACACATCACATGCTCAACAACATGGGTGTGTCCCTGGCCGTGCCCTAAACTCACAACACAGAAGCTTTGACACGCTTAGTGACATGGGTGTGTCACTGGCCATGTCAATCCTCCCTCAACACAGTAGCTATGACACACTCAATGACATGGGCGTGTCACTGGACGTGTCAATGCTACCACAACATAGAAGCTGTGACACACTCAGTGACATGGGAGTGTCACTGGTCGTGTCACCTATCCTGAAAACAGAATCATTGACATGCCTAAAGACCTGGCCGTGCTCATGGGCGTGTCAGGCCAAAAATCCTGATTCCGGCAACAACAACATCATATCCAACAAACCTCTTACTTCCACCATTTCCACTTCAAACAAACTTAACTAAATACACCCATAAACCATAATAACTTGCAAAAACACCAAAACAACTCAAAACATACATCAAACCCCAATTCACAACCATCACATACAAACAACTCAAACACAATACTTGCTTTCTTCCAACACCAAACTTAACTCTATCTCAAAATCAACACCAATAAGATCAAATACCCTCAAATACACCATAATCAAATATACACATACCATCAACAATCAAACACCAAACCCACAACACAAACTTAAAAGAAAACAAGGGAATTAAGTGGAAAACTTACCACAAGTGATGAAAACCCTTAGAATTCCAATTTGATCACTTGAAACATCCTTCAATCTTGAGTTTGGATGAGTAAAATCTATCTTTCCTCTCTTGCTATGGTGATGGTAGGCCAACAAAGAAAGAAGAAGAAGATGATGAACAGAAAAGAGCAAAGTCAACTCTCCCTCTTCACTTAACCACTAAATTTCTTTTTTGTTCTCAACCAAGCAATTATATTAATAAGATATTACAAATATCATCATCCACTTCCCACTTAATTTCCATTTCAATTAATTAAAATTAATTATTTCTTCTTTTGACCATTTAATAATTTGACTTGTATATGTTGTATATATATGTTGTATATATCTCTATATATACAACATATACACTCTTCTCTTCTTATCTTTTATCTCTTTCCACCTAAATATATACACTTCTAACACTTAATCCAAATACAACAATAAATATTCCAAAACTTTTAGGGTATACTTTGGGATATTACAATTCTCCCCCTCTAAAAAGAAATTTCATCCTCGAAATTACCTGATCTCAATTCTGAAACAGCTGGGGATACTGATCTCCCATCGCTTGCTCACTCTCCCAAGTTGCCTCTTCCTTCGCATGATTCTTCCAAAGAACCTTCACAATTGGCACTTTCTTATGTCTCAATTCTTTCACTTCATGTGCCAAAATAGCAACTAGTTCTTCTTCAAAAGTCAGATCCGAACTCACCTCAATAGATTCAACCGACAAAACATGAGATGGGTCTGATCTGTATCTCCGCAACATAGAAACATGGAAGACATTGTGAATTCTATCCAACTCAGACGGCAAAGCAATTCGATAAGCAACTGGTCCCACTCTCTCCAATACCTCATAAGGTCCAATTAAATGAGGACTTAGCTTCCCTTTGCGGCCAAATCTCAAAATTTTCTTCCAAGGAGACACTTTCAGAAATACTTTATCTCCAACATTGAACTCTATGTCTCTCCTCTTCAAATCTGAATACGATTTCTGCCGATCTAACGCTGCTTTCAACCGATCCGGAATTATCTTCACTTTCTCTTCCGTTTCTTTAATCAAATCAGGACCAACCAATTTGCCTTCTCCAACTTCATTCCAACATAGAGACGTTCTGCATCTTCTACCATACAATGCCTCATAAGGTGCCATTTTAATACTAGACTGATAACTATTATTATAAGCAAATTCCATTAATGGCAAAAATCTGTCCCATCTTCCAGAGAATTCAATGACACAGCTTCTCAACATGTCCTCCAAAATCTGTATCACTCTCTCTGACTGCCCATCTGTCTGCGGATGAAAAGCAGTGCTAAAGTGCAATCGAGAACCCAAAGCACCATGTAAACTTTTCCAAAATCTCGAAGTAAACCGGGGATCTCAATCAGACACTAAAGAAATTGGGACACCATGTGTAACACCCCCTTACTCCATATAAGTACTATACATATACCTGGTATACATACAATACGTATATAAAGTATAAGAATGTCACTTTGAGTTTTTATTTAAAATCTTTATCCGAGTTCAAGCAATATTACATTAATTTAAGAAACATTTATACATATGAGTATATTCTTATCAAAATACAACATAATTAAAATCACACATGTATGCATCACCTTCTAGTTGGTCTCGAGACACTCTTACCCCTCTCGTGGCATAACGGCTGGACTTCCAGATCAACCGCAACCACCTGCGCGAGTACACATCCGCGCTAAGCCCGAGAGCTTAGTAGTACAAGTAAAAATACAATAACTTAACAAAAGAATCATACCTTATACTTTTAGCATTATGTTTTATTGATCTTTTACCATGTTTTTCCTTTCTCAATGCATTTCTTCGTATGTTCCCACTAATTTCATAAATTAGATACATAATTACATAGAACATTCATAAAATGATACTTACCCTTTCTATCTCATATACATATACATATACTTTATTTTAACAATTCACCATTCAATGATCTATACAATCCTTCATAAGAACAATTCTCACAAATACCACATTCATCAACATTTTACACATCATACAACATTTTCATAACCTCATATCTCAACAAAGTTTCTCAAGCCATATTCACTCTTAACATATCAATACACACTTTATAAAATCACATCTCATAATATCATTTTAGTCACAATTCATCAATCAATATATTAATATACACATTGTGCATCATATCAATCATGAGTCATATTTCCAATAAAATCAACCATAGATCTCATTCCTCATTTTTTTCAACATTTGTATACCACATTGACAACAAAGACAGACTCGGGCCCAACAGACACTAATATGCCATTCAATTTTCAGAGTTAATGCTTTGGTTTTGTATCTCATTTATCATTATCATATACCCAACTAGGCTTCAAGGACTTGATTCAACCAAGCTTCAAGGGGAGCAAAGCATGCTAAGCTTCAACCCAACTTGGCTTCAAGAATCAATCCAACCTAGCTTCAAGGGTTGTAACATCTCAATTAGGCTTCAAGGATCAAATCCAACCTAACTTCAAGAGATTGTTACTCATGTTAGGCATGCCACCAACAACAAACTCTGAAAATGGAATAACACATTAGCTATACAACTCATTTACCAATTTCATTCTCAATTGAATTATCATAGCTAATAACAATAGCCTCACATTTCCTTTGAATCATCATAGCCAATAACAATGGCTTCACATTTCATTGGAATCATCATAGCCAATAACAATGGCTTCACATTTCATTGGAATCATCATAGCCAATAGCAATGGCTTCACATTTCATTTGAATAATCTCAATTCATATTATGCATATAGCATCATTGGTATCACATTTCAAGTACATCATTCATATAACACATCACCATTCACAAGACTTACAATGCATAGTACATACCCTTGTTCATATAATATCATCATTATCATCAAATCATATTGATTAATTCATCACTCAAGTATACATAATCAATAGCATTACACATACTTTTCCAATGATCATTACCTTTTTCCACATTTCCGATATTATCATTAATATATACATAACAATTCCCATTATTCATAGATTTAGAGTCTTCCATATTCATTTGGTTGAATCATTATTGCTTTAAGTGTGTTTAGGTACAAAAGACATTTGAAGATCCAACAATGTAAGAAGAACAAATAACAAACACAGTAGCAAACACTCTCAAGGGACACGGCCAAGCTTGTGGCCGTGTCTCTCAATTCAAACATCCAGTAACAAACACACCCAAGGGACACGGCCAAGCTTGTGGCCGTGTCTCTCAATCCAACATTTCAGTAGCAAACACGGGCATGGGACACGGCCAAGCTTGTGGCCGTGTCTCTCAACCAAAAATTCCAGTAGCAGACACGGGCATAGGACACGGCCGTGTCTCACAACAAAAGTCAGGCAGTGGCAGACACACTCAAGGGACACGGCCAAGCTTGTGGCCGTGTCTCACCAAAACTCATCCAACACGGTCCAATTTGCCCTAACTTGGCCGTGTCTCTCTAACTTGGCCGTGTCCTTCAATAATTTAAAGACCAAACACTTCAAAATCCATCTAAACCAAACCCCAACTCCACATTTCATCATTTTCCTCACAATTATCCCAAATTATCATCACTTAGATATCAATTCAACACATTCACATAACTCAATCTTTGATTATTATCATCTTATCCATCAACTATACCAAACATATTCTCAATCCAAAAGAAATCAAAGCAAGAAAATCAAGACTTATATATATATATATATATAATCTATAAAATCAACTCAATAGATTAGTACTTACTTGAATATGTTGCCAAATCTTCATCTCCATCTTCAATACTCTTGAAATCCTTAAGAAATTTGATGAAGATCATCACCTCTCTCTACCTCTCTCTCTCTCTCTCTCTCTCGTTCACCAAGAAGAAGAAGAAGCAGAAGTTTCTTTTTCCTTCTTTCGTTCTTATCACATATATATATAATAATAATAATAATAATAATAATAATAATAATAACAGCAACAATAATAATAATAATAATAATAATAATAATATTAAATCTCCACCACACACAATCCCTTTTGACTTTCTTCTTCTTTCTTTCTTTCTTGACTTTTCCTTTTTACCAACTTATATGCATTATATATTAACATATAAACAACATATACCTTCAATTCCATTTAAAACAACAACAACAACAACATCAACAATAACAACATTCAAAACTTCTAGGGCATACATGAGGATATTACAATTCTCTCCCCCTTAAATAATTTCGTCCTCGAAATTATCCAGCACAACAACAACCCATTAAAACAAATTACCATTTTAATTTTCAATCGTAATATTGTGTTGTAAATGTTCTATGTAATCAATCGTATTCTTACACTATGATTTCATCATATATCGTAACTTCTACTCTCCCCCTTAGATATAATCATTTTCTCTGAAATTTATAATTCGTCATTGTATAGGTATATATATATATCTATACATCTTATTACTTTCTCAGTAAAGCAATCAAGATATCTCATAACATCTCCAATGAATCTTCTCATTGTACTAGAATCAGTTTATCACTTTATCTCTTTATAGATATTCTCTTAACTTTAACCTCAAAAGTCATTAATTAATATCTTAACATTGATTATTCCATTCTTACCATCACTTTCAAACTAACATATACCAAACCTCAATGGATAACAATATCCTTACTTACCAGTTAAACAACATTTCCTTGTTTCTCACCAAGTACAATTGATATAATTCAATTTATTTATGTTCATTCATCAGCCAAAATATTACATCATACACATTACCATCTAAATTTTACACTCCCAGTACCACTGTACGTATTAAATCTCAATATTAACTCGCAACTTTAGCGAAATCCAGATCAATCGATCTATCTATCATAATATACTAACGTTTCAATCTTATTCGATTCCAACCAACCATTAACTTATCAAAATTTATCATTGAATTTCACAATATATATATATATAACCTAAATTCACTAGATCAAACTTATATTCAAATTCCAATCCTTTCAAATTCATATATTCAATCAATAAGAATCATGCTTATATATATATATACATTTCATTATTTCAATAATCATATCATCATTTCTCATACTTATTCAAATATCATCAATATAGCCAACAACTATCTCTTCATAAACGAACTTTTTCTCAACCAAGTCGGTAGTCCAAGTTCGGTTGCCTAACACATTGGGTCCGCATGGTTCCGTAGGAGGCAGATAGGTCCGTTCCTTATCTTTTCACAATTCATTTCTCATAATCAATTAAGCATTATACCTCAATTATAATTTATTTCCAACCTTATTGTCACAATCATGGTTTTTCATCACATCAAAATAGTATACACTTATATCATCAACTATATTGAACATCTCATTATTCAATCATATCATTTCCAACATTATTAATAGATATACTTAATAATTTACATTATTCATACTCCCATAAATTTAATTTCATTCACTTAATCACTTTACACTGTAAATGTATTCAGTATAACCTTCAGTCATATTTACAATTTCTTTCCTTTTATTATTTCTTCATTTTACATATTATTACTACACTTATATAATTACTTAGCTATCACATAATTCATAGCTTAACACATTATCACAATTCTTTTCTCTTGCTTTACTTCTCATAACTATAATTAAATGTTTAATATAGAAATTATAAGATATAACTTCACCAATTATATCCTTTAACCATGTTTCTGGAAACATAGTTATCAATCTCACCAAAACTGTACTACAGTTATATCATCTCAGTTCTATATCTGAAGATAATAAAATTAACCAACTAATCACACTAACCAAGTCATATAACCATGTTATTCTAACAATCACGTTTGGGGTTTACAAATCAATATTGTCCCTCTATTATTCAATTCCAACTTTTACAATTATAATGCTAGATTGCACCACAAAAATTATGTATATATTCTCCAAACTTTTATTACCCCAAGAATTAACACATTTTTGTCCCATCCCAAAACAGTTTGCTTTAGATGATTTGATCATCATTAATCTAACTCATGTTCAATAATATTATCTTTAATATTTCCTATGCCCAATCTTCAATCTGATACAAATCTTACGCAAATTTCACTCATTACTCCATTCTCAATCCATCTCTTCTAAAAAAAAAAATTTCAAATACACAATTCTTTCCTTACAATTTCTTATTATACACTTATACATAAAACATTTCCACACACAAATACTTTGAGCTCCAAACATCTTATGATAGCCTCATTTAGTTATTGACATAACAATTTCACTATTCAATATTATCCAAGTCTATTCTCACTTCTAATACCATTAAACATATTGTATACACATTCATAGGTCATGTTCATATTGTGACTCACTTCCTACCTTTCTTACATATAACCATTACATTCATGTCAAAAAGTTTATTTCACAAATTCTCTTTTGCATATAATTTATACCAATTTAATATTTATCACTTTCCTTTATCTACCATCATTCTCATTTGTTTATCACAACTTAAGTTATTCATTAACTTCAATAAATATATACTCTCTACTTATAATATTATTTCACAAAGAGCTTAATCACATCTCCAATGTGATATATCTTTCACATTTGTTTTTATATACCTTTAACACATCTTTCATATTCATTTTCATCCTTTCCAAACAAATTACTTAAAAATAACTCATTTCCATTTGCTCAATCCCTTTTCCTTTATTTCAACCAAATTCTCCTATTATCAATCACACCTCCCAATTCATAATACTTTTATGAACACTAATATTCATTCCATATATCTCATGTATTAAATACATTAAACTATCAATATTTAATTGATCTTTATCCACATTTCACTAAAACTATAAATTTCCAACTTACTAATTTACTTAAACTTCAATTTATTCATCTCATTCTCTTAATATCAACTTTAAAACTTCATTTATGTATATACCATCAAGCAACATCAAAATATATATGTTTCACAATTACTAAGCTCATTTCAAGAATCTAAATGTCACATATTACCACCCTTTACATGAGCTTTTACAATATTCAAACATATCACATTTCTATCATTGAAATCATCGTGTTTGCATTACAATAATAATACAAACAACACCAATATCTCTTTGTACTTAACCAACATCATCTCTTTTTCCTTTTCACACAAAACCTTAACTTTACATATTCACACCTTAAATTATCACACTTAATCTATACCAATTAACTCATTCAACATTTCACCGTACTATTATCATTTGCATAACATGTCTTTTCACATTACCCATCCAACCATATTTTCTCTTTCTAAATATCCAAACATAAAGTTTATTAGAAAGAGATTCAAATAATAAAGGAAGGATTACATACTTTAATCTTACTTTTATTTTTAACTCATTCTCAATTTTATTCTTCTAGCCATTTCTTTACATGTCAAACACATATCAATAATCAAACTTTTTACTTATAACTTCCATATCATTTCTTTATATCACAATCACTTTTCAATTATCAACATTTCAACATTTGCTTTCATATGAAACCTCATTTACACACTATCATTTATCTCATGTAATTCCAATACCTCACGATTCACAACTCACATAATGCCACGTTCGAGACCAACCTAGATGTGAATGCATATGCATGTCTTACCAATTGCATTTCCAAAATCTTCTTTTCAATTCTTATTTAAACTTTTGAAAAATTTTCTTTTTAATTTCACTTAGGCCGAGAATCTCGAACCTAAGCTCTGATACCAAAATAATTGTAACACCCCCTTACTCCATATAAGTACTATACATATACCTGGTATACATACAATACGTATATAAAGTATAAGAATGTCACTTTGAGTTTTTATTTAAAATCTTTATCCGAGTTCAAGCAATATTACATTAATTTAAGAAACATTTATACATATGAGTATATTCTTATCAAAATACAACATAATTAAAATCACACATGTATGCATCACCTTCTAGTTGGTCTCGAGACACTCTTACCCCTCTCGTGGCATAACGGCTGGACTTCCAGATCAACCGCAACCACCTGCGCGAGTACACATCCGCGCTAAGCCCGAGAGCTTAGTAGTACAAGTAAAAATACAATAACTTAACAAAAGAATCATACCTTATACTTTTAGCATTATGTTTTATTGATCTTTTACCATGTTTTTCCTTTCTCAATGCATTTCTTCGTATGTTCCCACTAATTTCATAAATTAGATACATAATTACATAGAACATTCATAAAATGATACTTACCCTTTCTATCTCATATACATATACATATACTTTATTTTAACAATTCACCATTCAATGATCTATACAATCCTTCATAAGAACAATTCTCACAAATACCACATTCATCAACATTTTACACATCATACAACATTTTCATAACCTCATATCTCAACAAAGTTTCTCAAGCCATATTCACTCTTAACATATCAATACACACTTTATAAAATCACATCTCATAATATCATTTTAGTCACAATTCATCAATCAATATATTAATATACACATTGTGCATCATATCAATCATGAGTCATATTTCCAATAAAATCAACCATAGATCTCATTCCTCATTTTTTTCAACATTTGTATACCACATTGACAACAAAGACAGACTCGGGCCCAACAGACACTAATATGCCATTCAATTTTCAGAGTTAATGCTTTGGTTTTGTATCTCATTTATCATTATCATATACCCAACTAGGCTTCAAGGACTTGATTCAACCAAGCTTCAAGGGGAGCAAAGCATGCTAAGCTTCAACCCAACTTGGCTTCAAGAATCAATCCAACCTAGCTTCAAGGGTTGTAACATCTCAATTAGGCTTCAAGGATCAAATCCAACCTAACTTCAAGAGATTGTTACTCATGTTAGGCATGCCACCAACAACAAACTCTGAAAATGGAATAACACATTAGCTATACAACTCATTTACCAATTTCATTCTCAATTGAATTATCATAGCTAATAACAATAGCCTCACATTTCCTTTGAATCATCATAGCCAATAACAATGGCTTCACATTTCATTGGAATCATCATAGCCAATAACAATGGCTTCACATTTCATTGGAATCATCATAGCCAATAGCAATGGCTTCACATTTCATTTGAATAATCTCAATTCATATTATGCATATAGCATCATTGGTATCACATTTCAAGTACATCATTCATATAACACATCACCATTCACAAGACTTACAATGCATAGTACATACCCTTGTTCATATAATATCATCATTATCATCAAATCATATTGATTAATTCATCACTCAAGTATACATAATCAATAGCATTACACATACTTTTCCAATGATCATTACCTTTTTCCACATTTCCGATATTATCATTAATATATACATAACAATTCCCATTATTCATAGATTTAGAGTCTTCCATATTCATTTGGTTGAATCATTATTGCTTTAAGTGTGTTTAGGTACAAAAGACATTTGAAGATCCAACAATGTAAGAAGAACAAATAACAAACACAGTAGCAAACACTCTCAAGGGACACGGCCAAGCTTGTGGCCGTGTCTCTCAATTCAAACATCCAGTAACAAACACACCCAAGGGACACGGCCAAGCTTGTGGCCGTGTCTCTCAATCCAACATTTCAGTAGCAAACACGGGCATGGGACACGGCCAAGCTTGTGGCCGTGTCTCTCAACCAAAAATTCCAGTAGCAGACACGGGCATAGGACACGGCCGTGTCTCACAACAAAAGTCAGGCAGTGGCAGACACACTCAAGGGACACGGCCAAGCTTGTGGCCGTGTCTCACCAAAACTCATCCAACATGGTCCAATTTGCCCTAACTTGGCCGTGTCTCTCTAACTTGGCCGTGTCCTTCAATAATTTAAAGACCAAACACTTCAAAATCCATCTAAACCAAACCCCAACTCCACATTTCATCATTTTCCTCACAATTATCCCAAATTATCATCACTTAGATATCAATTCAACACATTCACATAACTCAATCTTTGATTATTATCATCTTATCCATCAACTATACCAAACATATTCTCAATCCAAAAGAAATCAAAGCAAGAAAATCAAGACTTATATATATATATATAATCTATAAAATCAACTCAATAGATTAGTACTTACTTGAATATGTTGCCAAATCTTCATCTCCATCTTCAATACTCTTGAAATCCTTAAGAAATTTGATGAAGATCATCACCTCTCTCTACCTCTCTCTCTCTCTCTCTCTCTCTCTCTCGTTCACCAAGAAGAAGAAGAAGCAGAAGTTTCTTTTTCCTTCTTTCGTTCTTATCACATATATATATATAATAATAATAATAATAATAATAATAATAATAATAACAGCAACAATAATAATAATAATAATAATAATAATAATATTAAATCTCCACCACACACAATCCCTTTTGACTTTCTTCTTCTTTCTTTCTTTCTTGACTTTTCCTTTTTACCAACTTATATGCATTATATATTAACATATAAACAACATATACCTTCAATTCCATTTAAAACAACAACAACAACAACATCAACAATAACAACATTCAAAACTTCTAGGGCATACATGAGGATATTACACCATGCAACTTCACTATTCCACTGATATACAGCTCAGCCAACTTCTCAAGAGAATAGTCCATCCGAACTGGAAGAAAATGAGCTGTCTTTGTCAACCGATCAAAAATCACCCAGATAGAATCATGCTTCTTCTAAGTCAATGGCAAACCAGACACAAAATCCATTGTTACACGTTCCCACTTCCATTCAGGCACTGATAAAGGTTGAAGCAACCCTGTAGGAACTTGGTGCTCGGCTTTTGCTCTCTGACAAGTGAGACACTTGGATACAAACTCCGCTATGTCTCTCTTCATACCTGACCACCAATAATGTTGCTTCAAATCATGATACATCTTAGTACTCCCAGGGTGCATAGCAAAAATTGATTGATGTGCCTCTTCCAAAATAGTCTTTCTCAATCTTGCATCATCAGGAACACACAATCTATCCTTGAACCAAAGACTACCATCACTTCTCACATGGAAATCTCGACTCTCCCATTTTGGCAATCCGAAACAATCTTTTGAATTTTCTCATCAGCCAATTGAGCCTCTTTAATTTGATCCAATAACACCGGTCTCAAATGCAACTGAGCTAACAAAGCTCCATCATCACATAATTCAAAACTAGCATGCAACGCTCTCAACTCAACAAGCAACGAGAGTGAATAAACAGTCAAACTTGCTAAAGATTTCAGACTCAAGGCATCAGCAACAACATTTACCTTACCAGGATGATAATCAATCAAACAGTCATAGTCTTTGATCAGCTCCAACCATCGTCTTTGCCGAAGATTAAGCTCTCTCTGAACCCCCAAATATTTCAAACTCTTATGATCCATATAGATAAAACACTTCTCCCCATACAAGTAGTGTCGCCAAATCTTCAAAGCAAAAACTATGGCTGCTAACTCCAAATCATGCATCGGATAATTAAGCTCATGCGGCTTTAACTGCCAGAAGCATAAGCTATGACTTTACCCTCTTGCATCAAAACACAACCTAAACCATTATGTGAAGCATCACTGTAAATCACATATGGTTTATCTTCCACAGGCAAAGTAAGAACAGGAGCTTGAGTCAACATCTCCTTCAACTGCTTAAAGCTTGCTTGACACTGATCTGTCCACACAAATCTAACTCCCTTTCGAAGTAATCTGGTGAGTGGAGTAGCTATCAAAGAAAAACCCTTCACAAACCATCGATAATAGCATGCCAAACACAGAAAACTTCTAACTTCAGTCACAGACTTCGGTGGACTCCAATTCAAAATGGCCTCAACTTTACTCGGATCAACTCTTATACCATTTGCTGACATTATATGACCGAGAAAAGTCACTTGATCAAGCCAAAACTCACACTTCGACAGCTTAGCATACAATTGCTTCTCTCTCAAGGTCTGCAATACAATCCGCAGATGCTTGTCATGATCCTCTTCATTACGCGAATACACCAAAATATCATCAATGAAGACCACCACAAACTGATCTAGATAGGGCCTAAACACCCTTTTCATCAAATCCATGAAAGCTACAGGTGCATTCATCAATCCAAAAGGCATCACTAAAAACTCATAATGCCCATATCTTGTGCGGAAAGCTATCTTAGGAACTTCTTCAGCTCTGACTCTCAACTGATGGTACCCTGATCTCAAATCAATCTTGGAAAACACTGCTGCTCCTTTCAACTGATCGAAGAGATCATCTATCCTAGGCAAAGGGTACTTATTCTTGATGGTTACCTTATTCAATTGCCTATAATCGATGCACAACCTCAAAGTACCATCCTTCTTCTTCACAAACAAAATAGGTGCTCCCCACGGAGAAACACTAGGGTGAACAAACCCTTTATCCAACAACTCCTGCAACTGCACCTTCAACTCTCTCAACTCAGTAGGTGCCATTCGATAAGGAGTAATAGAGATGGGAGTGGTACTAGGCAACAAATCAATACCAAACTCAACCTCTCTCTCAGGGGGTAACCCTGGCAACTCCTCCGAAAAAACATTTGGAAATTCCGCAACTGTGGGTATACTATCAAGTTGAGAACCCACTACTCTGGTATCCACACCATGAGCAAGATAAGCATCGCACCCTTTTCTAATCAACTTTCTAGCTACAACAGCTGACACAAACAAGGATGCAAGTTGTCTCTGCTCACTAGATACCATCACACTTCTACCATCACTGGTTCTCAGGGTAACACACTTCTTTTGACAGTCTACCACAGCTCTATACTTAGACAACCAATCCATACCTAAAATCAAATCATACTCCTTAAAAGGCATTTCAATCAAATCACCCAAAAACTCCTCACCTTGCACCACAACTGAACTATCAAGATGCATCTTGCTAACTACCACACTATGCCCTAAAGGATTTGTCACCAGTACATCAAATCCTAAGGACTTTGAATGCAATTCAGACATAGGCAAGATAGATGCACTTATATATGAATGAGTAGATCCTGGATCAATCAAAGCAAGAACTGAAATGCCAAATAAAGAAAATTTACCCGCAATGACTGCTGAAGCATCCGGCTGCCTCTGCATCACATACACTCGCTAAGAAGACCCAGCCTCATCTGGCTTACTGCCTCCGGATGTAGAGTCTCCTCTCTGACTGATCCCAGGTATACCACCTCTACTAACACCTCTGCCACTTCGACCTCCTCTCACACTAGGTCGAGAAACTGCATAATCTGCCTGCCTATGCTCCTGCATCTCAGGACAATCTCTAATGAAATGGTCAGGCGATCCACATCTGAAACACACAGCTGATCCACCAATCTTCCAACAAACACCCCCATGTATCCTACCACAATGGACACACGTAGGTGGAGTAGACCTCTGAACCACTGGAGTCGGAGCACTAGCTACAGAAACTGTAGGTCTCGGTCTCTGCCTTTGATACTGAACTGACCTGCCCGACTGCCTCTGGCTCCTACTGACTCTCAGAACAAAACTTCCTTGGCCTCTCTTCATAGACGAAGACCCTGCCTCAAACTGGGATCTCCTAACTCTGGTCTCCTCTTCAGTAGCAGCTGCTGCAATAACCTGTGTTCTCTCAACACTTCTGGCTGCTGCAACAAGCTGGGAAAGATCCTGATACCAGGAACCAGCAACAATGCACATAATAGAGTGCCTCAACCCTTTCTCAAATCTTCTACACCGATCAATCTCATCTGAAATAATCCCCCCGGCATAATGACTCAACCGGATAAACTCTACCTCATACTCTGTCATTGTTCGGGTCTCTTGTCTTAGATTTAGAAATTCCATCTTCTTAGCATCCTTATACTCCCTTGGAGTATATTTTTGCTCAAACTCCCGCAGAAAATCACCATAAGACAAAGTAGGTGAATCATCCATGGCATGTGGAACTGTCTTTCACCAATCATAAGCATCTTTCTGCAGAAGGGGTCTAGCATAATCAAATTTCTCTTCAGGAGTGGCTTGCAACTGGATGAATACCCTCTGAACTCTATCCAAGCACTGCTCAGCTACTTCAGGATCTGTAGTACCAAAGAAATCTTCAGCCCCAAATTTCCTCAATTTATTATAATGCCTCACCGGTACTTGTGGTTGTGGTGGCGGTGGCTACACTGGAGCTTGCCTCAATAATTCTACCACATGCCGTAACCAAACTGGCGGAACCTCATTAGCAGCTGATCTCTCTTACACAGGAGCGGGTGCCTCTCCAGCTCTCTCAATCCTAGCTCCATCTCTACCCTCTTCAGGAGCTATACTCTCAGCACTACCTTCTATGGAATGACGTGACTGAGACGCCATCACTACTTATATTTGCAAATACAGTAGAATATACCTCATTAAAGATCAGAGACTGCCAATACCAAAACATGTATCTTATTTAAAAATCACATTTTAAAATCAAAATTTTCTTTTTCTTACAATTTACCTAGGTTGAGAATCTTAAACCTAGGCTCTGATACCAAAACAGTTGTAACACCCCTATACTCCATATACGCACACTACACACTACTACATCTGTAATATACGTATACCGGATACAAGAGTGCCACGGTTTATATTAAACAACCCAATCTTTCAATTTAACAACAATATAAGTAAATTAAAACATTCAAATTATATTATAATATATATTTAAGTTATAGAACATAATAGATAAAACATTTATTTATTACGCAGCGAAAAATGTAGCGGTATTTACATATATATATATATATATATACATCAAAATCAATGATTACAAAACATAAAGTTTATACATGTTTGCCAGTTTGTCTCTGATCTTTAAGCCCACAATCAACACTTCAAATTCTAGACTCGACTCGGTCTAGCTGAACTCTCCGGTTCTACCCTGTCACCTGCGCGATGAACCACAATCGCGCTAAGCCATAGGCTTAGTGGTACAAACCACAATAACAATATGCTTTAATGCAATGTCAATGTCATACTTTCAATCAATAGAGATCATATTCAAAAATGCTATATTTCATAACATTACATTTCATTATCTTATTCAATTGTTTTACCATTTATGATTCACATTAAAACAAAGACAAGCATGGGCCCAAAAAGGATCTAATATGTTATTCAAAGTTCAGAGTTACTGCTTTGGTCCATAATCACTTTCATCAAGCCCGTAGGCGATATAAATCTATCCATGGATAATGTAACAGACCCAGTCTCTTGGACCTCAACCCGGCTAGACCCTAGGGCCCCAGTCTCTTAGTCCTCAACCCGGCTAGACTGTTACTATTTTTGAGGCTTATGACCCTGTCTTTTCACCTCAAAAATATCATATTTCATATTTATCAGCTGGGCTCGGCTTATGACCCGGTCTTTTCACCTGCCCAGTAATTCATAGGCATGCCGCCAAACCTAGAACTCTGAAAATTGAATAGCATACTAGGCACACAATTAATTCATTTATCTCATTATCAATCTCTTTCACAATTCATTTCTCATTTCATTTCTCATAATCAAACTAGGCAACCATGCCCCAATTATTTCATTTGCATCATTATAGCCAACAACAATGGCTTCACATCTCATCATTAAAGTATACATAACCAATTGCATTGGACATACATTTTGAATGATCATCATATCTTTCACATTATGCAAATAATAACATTAATCAAATGTATTAACAATGAAATAAATTACTTAACACATTTATAACCAAATGTGTTAAGTCTCAAAGTCATGTAAATGTATACAACCATGTAAGTTTGTACTTACCTCAAGAGCAACTCACACCAATCTAAACACTTCCTCTTCCAAGAATCCTCCAATGCTTGGATTAGGGCAACTCAATCTCTTCAAAACCTAATCCAAAAGTGATAATACACACTCACTTAAAGATACACATGAGATAATAAGGCTAAGAAACAACTAGGGCAAACTCTACACATGACACGCTCAACAAAAAGGGCGTGTCCCTAACCATGCCCTAAACTCACAACACAGAAGCTTTGACATGCTCAGTGACATGGGCGTGTCACTGGCCGTGTCAATCCTCCCTCAACACAGTAGCTATGACACGCTCAGTGACATGGGCGTGTCACTGGACATGTCAATGCTACCACAACACAGAAACTGTGACACGCTCATTGACATGGACGTGTCACTGGTCATGTCACCCGTCCTGAAAATAGAATCATTGACATGCCTAAAAACCTGGCCGTGCTCATGGGCGTGTCAGGCCAAAAATCCTGATTCCGGCAACAACATCATATCCAACAAATCTCTTACTTCCACCATTTCCACTTCAAACAAACTTAACTAAACACACCCATAAACCATAATAACTTGCAAAAATACCAAAACAACTCAAAACATACATCAAACCCCAATTCACAACCATCACATACACACAACTCAAACACAATACTTGCTTTCTTCCAACACCAAACTTAACTCTATCTCAAAATCAACACCAATAAGATCAAACACCCTCAAATGCACCATAATCAAATATACACATACCATCAACAATCAAACACCAAACCCACAACACAAACTTAAAAGAAAACAAGGGAATCAAGTGGAAAACTTACCACAAGTGATGAAAACCCTTAGAATTCCAATTTGATCACTTGAAACATCCTTCAATCTTGAGTTTGGATGAGCAAAATCTATCTTTCCTCTCTTGCTATGGTGATGGTCGGCCAACAAAGAAAGAAGAAGAAGAAGATGAATAGAAAAGAGTAAAGTCAACTCTACCTTTTCACTTAACCACTCAATCTCTCTTTTGTACTCAACCAAGAAATTATATTAATAAGATATTACAAATATCATCATCCACTTCCCACTTAATTTCCATTTCAATTAATTAAAATTAATTATTTCTTCTTTTGACCATTTAATAATTTGACTTGTATATGTTGTATATATCTCTATATATACAACATATACACTCTTGTCTTCTTATCTTTTATCTCTTTCCAATTGAATATATACACTTATAACACTTAATCCAAATACAACAATAAATATTCCAAAACTTTTAGGGTATACCTTGGGATATTACATGCTGGGCCTCACCTTCCCCACACGTGCCCAACTTTTTGAACCCATTAGGGGGTTGGGGATTCCTTAGGAATCGAGTCATCCACCTCATTCTTTTTCCCGACCCATCTGGGTGGCGACTCCATTTTCTCCAGACTTAGGTCCGTGTTCTCTAAGGCCACGAGCCTAAATAGTGCCGAAGTCGAAAGAGCCATTCCACCTGGAGTGGGGAAAAAATCCCTCTCACAGTGGCGACTCCACTGGGGATAAGAGAAGTTGATTTCGTTGGTCTTTATATTATTTTATTCTTTCTTATAATGATATTATCCATTGCATCATCTTAGATCGCATCGTGTGCGTGAGTTAGGACGCCCGTGTTACCCGTGTTGTGTTATGTAAAGGATACCATACTTTCACTCAAGGTATGGAGATCGAGCATGGCATAACCACTCATAGCCTCGTACCATTTGGTATATACTTGCTATGGGAACCTAAGCCTTTTTACCCAAAGACTAAAGCTCATGTAATTGGCCTAGTTACTTTCCTTAGGTTTTACCCAAATGCATGTTGTTTGACTATGGTTAATTTATCTTAGCTTAAATCATGGCTTATTTGGTTTGTTCTTTTTCTAATATGACCTAAGTGTATTGTAAGCTCAAAATAAATTTTTCTTTAAAATCCAAAAGACCAATGCTATTTTCAAAAATTTTCAAGATGGTCTTTGGACATTAGACTTTTCTAAAAACAAATCAAGAATTATTTTGCTTGTAACCCAAATACTAAGCCCAAAATCCATTTTTCTAAAATCTTTTTACAATGGGCTTGGAAATAAAATTATTTTTATCCAACCTTTTCTTACAAAGAGCTTGCAAAATATTTAGGCCAATTACGGAATACCAAAAATCAATTATGAGCTTAGTTTATACTAAGAATAATTAATCATGGGCTTGTTTTTGGCATGAACCATTAGTTACCTTTTTCAAATGAGAAATCTATTTATAATAAACCTCTTAATTTCATTTTAATCCAATATAGCATAAAAGCTACATTAGTTGATTAAATGGATTAGAACCTAATTAATGGGAATTATCATAAGTTGATTTCCATTTTCGAAAATATAACTATTGGTTGAAGCGTCCGAGGGAATTATTCGAAAACAAGATAACCCATGTTTGTATTTTGTTAGCCATATACCTAGGAAAAGAGACTCGCCATTCGTGTGTGGATGTTATAAGGTTGGAAGGAGCATCCTAATTATCCTTGTTTGTTGATTGTTTGTCCATACATGCATACATTTTCATGTCATATCATTGATCCTCTCTGGCTCATAGCCCTAGATTACGACAGTTCAAAAGCTTACAACAATCCGACCTACGCCAGAGACGAAGTATCTAGCAATGACTCAATCACTTGCTCACCAAAAACAATGGAGCTTGAACAAATTCAAAGAATGGTGGATGAGGCCCTCAACGCCAAGATGGAAGAAATAAAAGAGGCCCTAATTGAGACCATGAAGAACCAATTGACTGCAATCTTAGAGAACCATGCCGAGGCTTCTGCTAGCACTAAGAAGCCAAAGGACAAAGGGAATACTAAAGTTGGTGAAGTGGTTTTTAATGATGAAAAAGTGGTCATTGATGATGATGATGATTGGGCTCAATACTACCAAGATGCTCAAGGGAAGAAAAAGGAACCGAAGATTGTTGAAAGATCAACTATGGAGAAGACCAAAACTTCTGATATTGAAAAGATGATTGCTGATTTAAAAAAGAAAATTGAGAAGAAGATGAAAACCGAGGAAATGTTCGAAGTTGACAAATTATTTGAGCTAGATGAAGAAGTTTTGTACAAGTTCAAGATGCCATCTTTTGAAAAGTTTGATGGAACCAAAAATCCTCATCTCCATGTGAAGCAGTATATCACCGCTATGCAGTCTGCCCAAGCTACTAAGGCTCAAACCCTAAGGTACTTCATGCTCTCATTGGACCCTGTTGTCCAAAATTGGTTTAATACCTTAGATGATGGAACATAAAAGAATTGGGATTTGCTATACAAGGCCTTCATCCAACAATATGGGTATAATGTCGAGTTGGAAGTTACCTTAATGGAAGTGGAGTCCATTAGGCAAAGGTCAAATGAGAATTTTGTTGATTATGTGAAGAGATGGAGAAACAAGGCTACTTTGCTCAAGAAGAGGCCCGATGAATCCAATTAAATAAGGATGATTGTGAGAGGGGTGTTGCCTAGTCTTCGTGAGAGGATGTCTCATACACTCATCTGTGATTTCAAAGACCTTCTCCAAGCGGGTTTGCAAATTGAAGAATGGGAAAGAGAGAAGAACCATTTTTTTAACAAGAAGGAACAAGAAAGGGAACTATTAATCGGGTAGCCAAAGCATGCAAAAGGTCATCGGTGTTAATGCTACTAACTAAGGAACAAGGAGACAATTTTCAGAATTGGGTAAATTGATGTCTTGGGTTCTCAATAAACTTCAAAGAAAGGGATTGCTACAACCCTTAAATCCTCGTCCTTTTCCTAACCCTCTCCCACCTAATTTCGACACTAAAGCATTTTGTCAATTCCACCAAATGCAAGGGCATGAAGGATAGATGTGTAAGGTTGAGACATGAGATCCAAAATCTAATTGATAATGGGAAGCTACCCGAGCCCAACAAGCCAAACACCAAAGACAACCCATTACCAAAGTTCAATAGAGTACCACCACCGGCAACCTTCATGATTGGAGGAGGTTTGCATGAGGATTTTGTCATGTCTTCTTTTCAAGATGTGGATAAAGAAGCAACCAAAGAAGAAGAGGTATTTGATGAAATTAAACAAGCTGTGGGGGATAAAGAAGTAGCAATTTGTATCGTCAATGGGTTTTGAAATTCAAGCGATAGTGATGATGATCTTGTATCCAAGAAGGAGGAGTGGACTTGGTCCGAGCCCGAAGAAGATGAGGTGATGAACACTAGGTCCGGTAAGCCTTATGCAAGCCATCACCTAAGGAGGGAGAAACTAATAAGGGTAAGGAAATTGAAATAGAAAGTAAAGAAGAAGAAGATGATGCTGTGCTCAAGCAATTGAAAAGAACACAAGCAAGTGTTAGCATTTGGAACATATTAGCTACTTCTAAAAAGCACCGAGAAACTATGGCCAAAGCCTTAGCTAGCATGCTAATTTCTACCTCCACCACACCGGAGGACCTGATCAACTTCATAAAAATTGGAGGGGTAATGAAAAGTGAAGAGGTCCAAGAGAAGAGCGAAGTTAATATGGGATCAGTTTCTTTTTCGGATGTAGACTTACCGAAGGAGGGGAGAGACCACATCCGCCCTCTCTTTATCAAAATAGAAGTCAAGGGAAAGAGGACTCCATGTGTAATGGTTGATGATGGGTCCGCCATAAATGTTTGTCTACTTAAGATATTGCCAAAGCTAGCCATGTCAACAAGAGGTCTAAACCCGACTAAAGTAACAATTCAGGCTTATGATAACACTAAGAGACACGCCGAAGGGACCTTCAAAGTTGCTGTCAAGGTTGGTCCAATTGAATCTATTGTTGAGTTTGTTGTTTTAGACATACTGGTAACCTTCGCCTTACTCTTGGGGCGACCATGGTTTCATCCTCTTGGTGGAGTTCCTTCCACCCTTCATCAAAAGATCAAGTTCCCCAATGGAGATGAGACAGTGGTCATTGAAGCTGAAGATAATGAGATTGTTAATGCTTTAATGATTGAGAGGCCTCTCAATGGTTTTCAAGTAGCTACAATTTCTGATGATGAAATAGTGGACTCCAAAGTTTTGAATATGATGAAGAACATGAACTACCTTCCCGGAGCTGGTCTTGGAAAGGGTAAGGCCGGTTTGACAAAGTTGCCAGATTTTAGAACTCAAACTTCCAAGAAGGGGTTGGGATATGATGAAGACAATGATGTCCAGCCAAATAAGAGTAAGAAGATGAGCTTCCCACCACTTGAAGAGATCTTTGTCAAAGCTCCAGATATGGGACCACTCCAAGGAAAGCCCAAGCCAATCATGTTCATGGGTAAGATGATCCCAGGTTTTGAAATTTTTACAGATGTGGCCGAACTATTGGATCAAGTAAAGAAAGAGATCACCCTGTCAACCAACCCAAAAGAGAAGAATAAGCTATCCTAAAAGCTGAGAAGACTCCAGAGGAGATTGCTGCCCTGGTTGAAGAAAATTTTGAAGACCTCCTGCCTTTTGATTTTGAGAACAATGATTTTGATTTTGATTTTAATTTGTCTGCTTTGTATGAGGATGATGATGTTTTCTTTTCTAAAATGAATGCAATAAAGTCTGATTTTGCTTACTTGTGTGATGTTTCTTCTGATGGTTGCATACATTCAAATAGCAGTTACATGAGCATCTTTAATATTAATTCTGTTAACACACAATCATTAAATTTGGGAACAACTGAAAATCCTAAAAAAATTAGCATAGCATCTGACCTTACTCCTGATGAGAGAGAGAGATTTGAAAAAATATTCAAAAAAATATGAAGAAGTGTTTGCTTGGTCTTATGAGGATATGCCTGGGATAGATCGAGACATAGCCGAGCATCATATTCCTACTTACACTCACATGAAACCTGTCAAACAAAAGCTTAGGCGATTAAGACCTGAGTGGGCTGAATTGGTTAAAGAAGAGGTCACTAAGCAAATACAAGTGAAGTTTCTTGAAGTAATAGAATATCCAGATTGGCTAGCCAACATAGTAGCCGTGCTAAAGAAAGATGGGAGAATAAGGGTCTATGTGGATTATAGAGATTTAAACAAGGCTTCCCCTAAGGATGATTTTCCTTTACCTCATATAGACGTTCTCATTGTGTGAGCGGGGATTTTCTCCCCCACTCCTGGTGGAATGGTTCTTGCGACTTCGGCACTGTTTAGACTAGGGGCCTTAGAGAACACAGACCTAAGTCCGGAGAAAATGGAGTCGCCACCCGGATGGACCAGGAAAAAGAAAGGGGTGAATGACTCAATTCCTAAGGAATCCCCAACCCCCTAATAGGTTCGGAAAGTTGGGTACGTGTGGGGAAGGTGAGAAATGGCCCAGTACCCCCACAACGCCCGGTTCATTGGAACCGACCTCCTTTATAGGTCTTAATATTATAAAATTCTTAAATATAATAACATTATCCATATTACACACAAAAATTGAAAGAAAGAATCATTATATTAAAATCAAAGCAATGTCTAAACAAAGCAAATAAATAGACACCCATCCAAGGATGGAAACATGTCTTTACATCTCATGCCTAAATAGGACACCCACCGAAAGGTAGAAAATGCCCTTTACATTAGTTCTAAAATAGAAAAGCAATTTAAATTACATGATATTTAACTAATGAGGTACCCACCAAGTGGAAACATACCTCTTACAACATTTAGAAACCTAAATAAATTGATAAAAGTAAATAATCATTCATCATAAATAAATCATTCATTAAAAGTATTAAACATCCATCCATGATAAATTAAATAAACCAAGTATTGAACTTAAATAAATTAAAGCATGTAAAATAAATCAAAGCATAATCAAATATGGAATTGAATAAGGAAAATAAAAATCTAAATTATAGCTACTGTTTCCATTTATGGTTTTTTATTTCATATGTTTAGGGTTTTGGATTTTCATAAGTTTAAGCTACTGTGACTTTTAAAGAATTAAAATAAATTAAGGATTTTATGTTTTAAAAGGTTGGTAAGACATTTTGATTAAACAAATTAGGGTTTGAATGGTGAAATCATGAAACTAGGGTTTTGAACACTTTAAAACACTATGATTTATTATTTTCAGTTATTACATTGTGTTTTTAAGCTACTGTGTAAAGTTAAAGTATTTGTGTTTATATGAATTTTAAGGTTTTTAATGATTGGGATTTATAAAAAAAATTAGGGTTTAGGGTTTAAAAGGGTTAGTGTTCACTATTTTAGGTTTTGGAGTTGAATTAGGGTTTTAGGATTTAAAATTAGGGTTTTGGGTGATGAATTGGTTTTTAGAATTTGGAAATCAATTTGATAATTTTATGAAGTTTTATGAAAGTAAACCAAATGAATTAAAGTTTTTATAAATGGAAAAGATGCTTTTTAAGGCTTTTTGAAAGGAACAGAATTTTAATTTAAGGTTTTGAAAAGAAACATGTTAAATTATGGTTTTAAGATTTTGAAGAAACAAAAGTAGCAATTGTAAGTTTTTTTGGAAAATAAAGCAACGAAATAGTATTTTTAACTTTAGAAAAACTAAATTAAAGGTTATGGGATTTTTTGTTCTTTAATGAATTAAGCTAATGTAAACAAAAAAAATAATAAAAAGAATGTAGAATTCAAGCATTCTTTCGTGGGGTTGCACCAAAATTGCTTCTTGGATCAACCAAATCAAAGGCAGTTGATACCTTTGATGAATTCTTTGAATTGATTTTCGGCTCTCTCAAAAAATCTTCTTGGTTCCTAGTTTTCCTTTACCAATTCGGTTTCCACTTTGTTCGAAGTTTTTTATCCCTAATTTCTCATTACTTTTCCTCTTTTTTGTGTTGTTATTTATAGAGGTTTTTTTATGGTTTTTTCCTAGTTACTCACGGCTTTCAATATTTAATAAGAAAAGGAAACCGAAACCTAATTGTATTAGGTTTCGAAAAATTTTCCTCGAAAAATTTCGCTGGCGAAAAAAAACTGCTGCGGAAAAATTGCACTGGCGAAAAAATCTGCCGTAGCTAACTGCGGCAGCTGCGGGCGAGGTGTGCCTACGGGCTGGCGAAATGGCCCTAGGCCATTTTTCGCAGCCCGACTTTTTTTTCTGTTTTTTTTTATTTTTTTATTATTTTTGAATTTTTATTCATTTTACCATTTTTACTAAAATAAATATTAAAATTAATCAAGATACCATAAAAATTATTTTGGACTAACTAAAATATATTAGACAACACAAAAATTATTTTGGACTAATTAAAATATATTGGACCAGACCGGGTCAAAAATTAAGGGTCTACAGTTTGCCCCCTGCTTGAATGATCTGAAACTTCAATGAAAGAGAGTGAAAAGCAACAAGACTTAATTTTTGAGATGGCAGAGGTTTTGGGTTCTGGACCCGGTTCGAGTTCTGGACTCAAGGATCTAAGGAAATTTTGGGTTCTAGACCCGAACTAAGTTCTAGACATAGAAATAATTCTAGGTTCTGGACCTAATGGTAAAATTGGGTTCTAGACCCGAGCTAAGTTCTGGACTTTGAAGATATTCTAGGTTCTGGACCTAAGAAAAATTTGGTTTTTGGACCGAAGCTAAGTTCTGGACTTAAAAATAATTCTAGGTTCTGGACCTAAGGAAAATTTGAGTTCTGGACCCGAACTAAGTTCTGGACTTAGAAGAGATTCTAGGTTTTGGACCTAAGAAAAATTTGGGTTCTGGACCCGAGCTAAGTTATGGACTTAGAAGAGATTCTAGGTTCTGGACCTAAGGAAAATTTGGGTTCTGGACCCGAGCTAAGTTCTGGACTTATAAGAGATTCTAGTTTCTGGACCTAAAGAAAATTCTACGTCCTGGACCTAATGGTAATTTGGATTCTAAACCTAGTTCGAGTTCTGGACTCTAGGATAATTTTAGATTATGGACCTAAGAAAAATTTGGATTCTAGACCCGGTTCGAGTTCTGGACTCAAGGATAATTTTAGGTTCTGGACCTAATGGTAAAATTTGAGTTCTGGACCCGATTCGAGTTCTGGACTCAAGGATAATTCTAGGTTTTGGACCTAAGGAAAATTTGGGTTCTGGACCCAAGCTAATAATAATTTTTTATTTCAAAAAGTTTGGCTAACTTTTATGCATGTCTTCTTATTGCCCCCTAGGTGTAAAAAATATTTGTATACCCGCAATTAATTGAATGATTAAAATGAATAAATGAATTTACTATTTATTTACTGTGTAATCACTGTTCATGCATTATTTACTATTCATAAATAGTAAATTTAATATTCGCAAATAGTATCAAATAGTATTTAGTATTGGAAATAGTACTTTTTTACTATTTATCAATAGTAATACTATTTATAAATTACTATTTATCAATAGTAATACTATTTATAAATAGTAAAATATACTATTTATGAATAGTAAAATTTACTATTTATGAACAGTTTTGAATTTTATTGTTTTGCTTGTCGTTCCTCTATATAAAGGAGCTGATTCTTCATTTCATTTCACAATTTCAATTCCAATTTCGTAATTCTCTCAAATTTCTTTTCAATTTTAGCATATATTTTTAAAAACAATGCATGCTTCGAGGTCGGAAACTCATTCTATTGCCGAGTTATTGGAGTTTATTCGGCATTATGAAGACAAAAATTTAGATATACTAGCCGGGATGCCGCTCCATCGCAGTTCCAACCAAAAGAGTGAGGTAATTACTTTTTCCTCTTTCTATTGCTTGATTTTTTTATTTTATTATATTTTTTCTTTTTTTATTATTTATTATTATTATTTTTTTGTTGTTTTTGTTTTTTTTGTTTTTTTTGTGATTATTTGTTATTGTGAAAAATAAATTAATTTAAGTGGATAGAACAATATGTACTTACTTGGCATTAACTTACCTGGGTTTGTGTTAGCATGATCGTTGTGTTGTTCGGGCTGGAGGATGTATTTATAAAGCCCAACAATGGTACGACTTAGTGCCTTCTCGGGTAAGGCGAATTATCCGAGATTGCAGCTTTGAGCAGTTCATCTTACAATTGCCATCCGAGAAATATCAAATAGACCGAAGCGTAGTCCAAGCGCTTGCAAAGCGATGGTTGGATACAACCCACACTTTTCACTTGCCCGTTGGAGAGATGACAATTGGTCCGGTCAATTTTACTACCATAACCGGCCTTCGATATGATGGTGAACCGGTCCCTCTGACCAATGATATTTTAACATTTGAAGAAATTCATGAATTAATTGGTATGGAACCATCATATAAAGGGCCTTTTAAGATAAAAATTGAGCCAATTCGTAGTTATTGGATGAACTACGAAGGACGGGTTGGCAGAGACACGGCCGAACAGTATGCTCGAGGATTTTTGTTATATCTGCTCGGGTTGACCATCTTAGGCAGCACTAAATTCTTCATCCACTTGTCAGTGTTGAATGCCCTTTCTTATCTCAGAATGGTACCATCTTCTGGCTGGGGCGAAGCTGGTGTTGCGTGTCTTTACCATGGTCTTGATAAGCTTTCCCAAAACAAGAAGTCTTTTGTCAGCTTGATGGCGGTTGTCCAGGTATTCTTTTCCTTCACCAATGTTATTTCCACTCTTTTCTTGTATGAATTTGATCTTTACTATCATTGTCATAGGTATGGGCATATGAACATAACCTCGTGAGGGTACCTGGTATTTCCTGAGAGAGAATCGGGTATCCTAGATTAAATTACTGGTTGTCTGATTGTGTGAACGTTCCCGGCTCTCATCATGTGCATACTCACCGCTATGTGTTGAGCCGCTTAACCTGGGACCAGGTAAAATAACATTAGTATGCTTTAAATTTTATATGAAAGTTTTACTTACCTTATGTTATTTTGCAGGTGAATTTGGCCTAGTGGAGCCCAGAAGAGCGAGCAAATTGGTCTCCTTTGATGAGGGCTGCATTGTCTTTCCAACATTCTCGCCGAATTATTGCTAGCCCAGTGTCTAGTGGGTGGTTTCTCGGGGAGAGAGTTTATGAATAGTTTCTCGGTCCAGAGCAGCGGAAGTTTCCGATGCAAATCCCGGAATATACATTAAATATTATGTCAATACCGGAGGATGCATGGTGGTCGGCCTGGTATGGTTATGGTGCCGAGTCATTTCTCCATTTACCGGGTCCATTTTACGCCTATTTCATTCAAAGAAGACTCTTGAACTTTGATGTATCTCCTGTTGGTGTGCAGGAAATTTTCGACGAAAATGAGGGTAGAAATGAAGAGGAACATCACGGAGATGCAGGAGAGTCCGTCCCACATCTTGGGGCTAGTACTTCTCAGGTAAAACTTTTACCACTTTTCCCTTGCAACTGCTTTTCTTTCTTTGATTCTTTAATGATTGTTGCAGGCTGTTGGCTCATTTGGTCATGAGGCTGGACCTTCTTTTACTACCCCTTCATTTGCTCCTTTTAGCCCGCCAGATAAACCATCTCATCCGCAGGGCATTGACTTGAATTACCTGGTACATTCGTCATTTCATGGTAATTTATGCTACATGTATGCATGATTATGTATGCTCTTACCTTTTCCTCCTTGGCTCACAGCAGATGCTCGAAGAACAAAATAAGAAACTTCAAGTAGAGTTGGCTGCAAGTCGTCAGCAGGTTTCTCATTTTGAAAGTTTGTATCATCAATCCAAACAAAATTTCTGAAACTTCTGATTTTGGGGTATGATGAGGGATCCCGGTGTTTCTTCATCAAGAGGCCCCCAGACTGATGAACAAGAGATCCTTTCGTCTGCTTCTGATGAAGACCATGACAGATCGAAACTCCAAGGCAATAGGGATTTTAGTGCTTCTACTTCGGGTGATCCCGGGATGAGTAATTTGCCCCCTCCTCCAACAGGCGATGACTTTTTTTAGGGCTTTATTTGATGACCCACCACCTACCTCTTAGTAATATGTAAATATTGTAGCAATTGTAAAATATTGTACAATAATAAAAAATATACAATTTGCCTCTTTACTGTAAATCTTTTTTTTTTTCGTTACAGCACCACTTTTTTATTATTTATTCATTTTTTATTTTTTTATATCACAGAACATAATCGTTTGCTAAACTAAATCCAAAGTGGAAAAGCAAATTGTGGCCAATTCCTTTCCTTATGCCATATGGTCTTACCTTTTCCCATTACCTTTTTCTTTTCATTTTTGGAAAAGGTTTGTTTCTTCTATATAAATCACCCTTCATGCCATATTTTAATACATAAACCAAAATTCTTTCTCTTTCAACGCGAAGACCCCCCTTTAAAAATTTTAATTTTTCCTACATTTATTCACCATGACCAAGCATCATTTAAAGAGAATAAAAATTCTATTTAAGAATATGGATGCCATTCATTGGAAGCAAATTTCATGGTCAAAACTTGATGTTTTAAAATGTTTTCAAAATGTTAAATTGGACCACTCCTTCTTACATGCCGTGACTTCCTTTTGGGATATGGATTCTAGGGTATTTAAAATTAATGGCTTTGAAATATGTCCCTTGATTGAAGAATTTGAGGCCATCCTTGGATATCCAAATAATCAACAAATGGCATTACCCACATTGATTTCCAAGACTCAATAGAAGATGCAGATGTTATTTCAAATTCCAAAACCCGAAGTTCTTCGGTTGATGAGAGGTGAAAAAATTCTACTTGCTCATTTGATTGACTTTTGTCTCTCTCATTTGGCCCCTACTAAGGCATGGGGACACATGCTCTGCCTTTGCTTGCTCGGCCAATTCTTGCTTGTTTCTTCCGATGGCGATATTGATCCACGAGTATTGGATATTATGGACCAAATGGAAGGAGGCTTGTCGCCGGTACCTGTGATCTTAGCCAAGACCTTAGTTGGATTAGACTGATTTAAATAAAGATTGTCAAAGAGACTGACTGGGAGTCCGTTGCTGCTTCAGGTAATTACCTAAACTGCCCTTTCGGGTTTTCAATTTAGGTTTTCTTTTTTCTTCTTTTCTTTATAGCTCTAATTTTTGCCTAGTCCGCCCAAGTGGGTTTTCGGAACTAGCAAGCTCTCCTAACTTTTGCCTAAGCTGCCCTTGCGGGTTTTCAACTTAGCAGACTTTTTTTTTAATAGATTTGGCTTCAGGAACATCTTTACTTGCTTGATACTCCATCCATGGACTTTGCCAGATACCTGCCACATCATCATTCTGCTAGGAAACTACTCCATCCTGCTTCTTCATATGCTGACTGGGTTGACTGGATCCACTCACTCTCCGAAGTCAATATCCGTTGGTTGGTACCTTGATGGAAGATTTCTCATATCACCATGCGGAGATACTTGATGTACGTTCCCCTTGCTGCTCTTCCAAGGTACATGCTATGATCCTCGCCGACTTGGCCGTTAGTATGGAGCTGAGCCTCGTGATTCTGACTTTGCTCCTGACTTAGACATGCCTTGCTTGACTGAAGCCTACTTGGATCGACTGAGGCAAAGCTGGCTTACACGTTACACTTATCGACTGCCATAGATTTTACATTTGTCAACTCAGAAAGTGTTTTGTTAGGATGAAAAATAACTAAAGTAATAAAAGATGCTTCTTTTCCATTTATAATTTGTCATCACCTTTTGCAATTATGATTATTTATTTCATCCATATCTGGTTAAATACTTATAACAGTGCATATAGAACAATTTTAACATTAATTCTGTTTTATTAAATTGGGGAACAACCAAACATAAAGCTAGCATACACAAGATCACTTCTGTCTCCAACCAGCCATTTTGGGTTTTCTAATTAACGATTTTCTCTCATTTAGCCCTAATTGTTGCCTAGCCCACCCTTTTTGATTTTCAGGACTAGCGGACTGCTCTAACTTTTGCCTAGGCCGCCTTTTTTGCGTTTTCAACCTAGCGAGCTCTTTCTTTTTTATTTTTCATACATAAAACTTCTTCAACCTGTCAATGTTTACTGGCTCACTAAATTCGTTCCCATCCAGATCTGACAACTTCACCGCACCATTGTTCATGACTTGTTTCACGACATATGGCCCTTCCCAGCTAGGTCTGAACTTCCCCCTTGGATCAGATACATTAGGCTTATATTGCTTCAACACCAAATCCCCAACTCTGAATTTTCTGACCTTAACCCTTTTATTGTAGGCCCGAGCTATCTTCTTTTGATACAGTTGGTGATGATATAGTGCCTTTAACCTTCTCTCTTCTAGCAGAGCTAACTGTGTGTATCTCCTTACTACCCATTCTGTTTCAGGCAGTTCAGCTTCCAAGACTACTCTCAGTGACTTTATCTCAATTTCGATTGGCAACACTGCTTCCATTCCATAAACCAAAGAAAATGGTGTTATTCCAGTAGGTGTTCGCACACTTATCCTATATCCACATAAAGCAAAGGGAAGCATTTCCGACCAGTCCCTATAAGTCTTAGTCATCTTGGACAGAATTTGCTTAATTGTCTTGTTCATTGCTTCTACTGCACCAGTAGCCTTTGGTCTATAAGGAGAGGATCGATGATGATGGATTTGGTACTTCGAGAATAAATCCTTAACTGCTCCTTGAAACTGTACCCCATTGTCTGATATCACACTATGCGGAACCCCGTATCTGCAGATGAGGTTCTTTTCAATAAATCTAGCCATTTGGCTTGCACACAGTTTGTTGAAAGATTCGGCTTCAACCCATTTTGAAAATAATCTACTGCTACTATAATGAATTGATGACCGTTTGAAGCTGTTGGATGTATCTCTCCTATAATGTCGATACCCCAGGTGGCAAATGTCCAGGGTGAAGACATTGAATGCAGTTCTTCAGGAGGCATGTGATTCAAGTTACCATACATCTGACATTGTTGGCACTTCTTGACAAACTCAATACAGTCTCTCTCCATGGTCAACCAATAGTAACCTTGTCGAATAACCTTCTTAACTAGGCCAAACCACTCATGTTCGGACCGCAACTTTCCGCATGTATTTCTGACATGATACGCTCCACTTTTGGTTTTCTTAAACATCTTAAATGCACTCCATCAGGCCATCTTTGATATAACTCCCCATGGAAGGTGATGTATTGCAATGACCACCTCCTTATGGCTCTTCTCTCTTTCTTCGTTGCCCCCAGCGGGTATTCTCTTTCCTCCAAAAGTTTTCTTATAGTATCATACCATGCATCATGGTCCGTATCGATTTCCATGATTGTTTCATATTCATAGCAAGGAGTTGATGAACTGGTCAAGATTAGAGGCTTAAGGAATAGGCCAACAGGGTATTCCCATACCGAAGCCAATGTGGCTAGGACATCAGCCATCTGATTTTCTTCCCTGATAGGTGTATAAACCTATACTCCTTAAAGTTCTTCTTCATTATGGTCAAGTAATGGTGGTATGGTTTCAATTTTTCTTCTTTCAACTCCCATTCTCCATTTACTTGGGATACAACTAGCAATGAATCGCCATAAATTTCCACCTTATCCACCTTCGTAATCATTAGGGTTTTCAAACTGAAAATAAAAGCTTTGTACTCCACCATATTATTGGTTGCCCTAAATTTTAATTTTCTGGCTAAAGGGATGAGTTCCCCTTCGGGCGATTCTAGTATAACTCCCAAACCTGCTCCTTTCCTATTTACTGATCCATCAAAATACATTTTCCACCCTTGTACCTCAATTACTTCTAAATGTTCATCTGGAAATTCCAAGATTACTTCTTCGCTTTCAGGAAATGGTTGTTGGGCCAAGAATTCTGCCACCGCTCTACCTTTGATCATTTTCCTGGTTACATACTCAATCTCAAATTCTTCTAATATTATCAACCATCGACCATATTTTCCAATCAAAGAAGGTGTCTCCCTTAAGTATTTCATTGGGTCCAACCTGGAAATTGCTTGCACACTATACGATTGAAAGTAATGACGCAACTTCTTAGAAGACCAAACCACGGCTATACATGTCTTTTCAATGACACTATACTTAATTTCATAAGTTAGGAGCTTTCTACTCAAATAGTAAACGGCATGCTCAATCCCTGACTCATCTGCTTGGGCTAGCATGGCTCCTATCGACTCTTCTTCTACTACTAAGTATAGTAAAAGAAGTTTGTCGGGTTTAGGTGGTCTTAAAACGGGTGGATTCAACAAATACTCCTTTATTTGCTCAAAGGCCTTTTGACATTCTTCATTCCATATGACCGGCTGATTCTTCCTAAGCAATTTGAAGATAGGCTCACAGATTGTTGTGAGCTTTGCTATAAATCTGCTAATGTACTGCAGTTTACCAATGAATCCCCAAACTTCTCTCTCCGTCTTTAGGGCTGGCATATCCCTGATTGCTTTGACTTTGTCAGGATCAATCTCAATGCCATTTGGACCAATTACATGTCCCAATAATTTACCTGAGGTAACACCGAATACACACTTCTTTGGGTTTAATCTTAGTTTATATTTCAAAGCTCTATCGAAGAATAATTCTAAGTTTTGGAAGTGTTACTCCCTTGTGTCTGATTTAACCATCATATCATCAACATATACTTCAACTTCTTTGTGCATCATGTCATGAAATAGTGTGGTGGCCATCCTTTGGTAGGTTGCCCCAGCATTCTTTAAACCGAACAGCATCACCCTATAACAAAATATACCCCATGTAGTAATGAAAGCAGTTTTAGCTTTATCCTCTTGGGCCATTAACACTTGGTTGTATCCGGAAAATCCATCTACAAATGAATGTAGCACGCTAGAGGCTGCACTATCAATGAGAACATCTATATGAGGTAAAGGAAAATATCCTTAGGGGAAGCCTTGCTCAAATCTCTATAGTCCACACAGACCCTTATTCTTCCATCTTTCTTTGGCACGGGTACTATGTTGGCTAGCCAATCTGAGTATTCTATCACTTCAAGGAACTTCACTTGTATTTGCTCAGTGACCTCTTCTTTAACCAATTCAGCCCACTCAGGTCTTAATCGTCTAAGCTTTTGTTTGATAGGTTTTATGTGAGTGTGAGTTAGAATATGATGCTCGGCTATGTCTCGATCTATTCCAGGCATATTCTCATAAGACCAAGCAAACACTTTTTCATATTTTTTGAATATTTTTTCAAATCTCTCTCTCTCATCAGGAGTAAGGTTGGATGTTATGCTAATGATTTTAGGATTTTCAGTTGTTCCCAAATTTAATGATTGTGTGTTAACAGAATTAATATTAAAGATGCTCATATAACTGCTATTTGAATGTATGCAACCATCAAGAGAAACATCACACAAGTAAGCAAAATCAGACTTTATTGCATTCATTTTGGAAAAGAAAATATCATCATCCTCATACAAAGCAGACAAATTAAAATCAAAATCAAAATCATTATTCTCAGAATCATAAAGCAGGATGTCTTCAAACTTTTCTTCAACCAGGGTGGTAATCTCCTCCGGAGTCTTCTCGACTTTCGATACAGCTTCATTCTTCTCTTTTGGATTGGATTCTTTGCTGGTTGGCAGGGTGTGTTCTTTCTTCACATGCTCCACTAGCTCGGCAACATCTGCAAAAATTTCAAAACCTGGGATTAACTTACCCATGAACATGATCGGCTTGGGCTTTCCTTGGAGTGGTCCCATATCTGGAGCTTTGACAAAGATCTCTTCAAGTGGTGGGAAGCTCATCTTCTCATTCTTATTTGGCTGGACATCATTGTCTTCATCATATCCCAACCTTTTCTTAGAAGTTTGAGTTCTAAAATCTGGCAACTTTGTCAAACCGGCCTTACCCTTTCCAAGACCAACTCCGGGAAGGTAGTTCATGTTCTTCATCATATTCAAGACTTTGGAATCTACTACTTCATCATCAGAAATTGCAGCCACTTGAAAACCATTGAGATGTCTCTCAACCATTAGAGCGTTAACAATCTCATTATCTTCAGCTTCAATGACCACTGTCTCATATTCGTTGGGGAACTTGATCTTTTGATGAAGGGTGGAAGGAACTCCACCAAGAGGATGGAACCATGGTCACCCCAAGAGTAAGGCGAAGGTAACCGGTATGTCTAAAATAACAAACTCAATAATAGATTCAATTGGACCAACCTTGACAGCCGCTTTGAAAGTCCCTTTGGCATGCCTCTTAGTGTTGTCATAAGCACGAATTATCACCTCGGTTGGGTTTAGATCTCTTGTTGACATGGCTAGCTTTGGCAATATCTTAAGTGAACAAACATTTATGGTGGACCCATCATTGACCATTACACATGGAGTCCTCTTCCGCTTGACTTCTATTTTGATGAAGAGAGGGCGGATGTGGTCTCTCCCCTCCTCTGGTAAGTCCGCATCTGAAAAAGAAATTGTTCCCATATTAACTTCGCTCTTCTCTTGAACCTCTTCACATTTCATTATCCCTCCAATTTTTATAAAGTTGATCAGCTCCTCCGGTGTCTTGGAGGTAGAGATTGGCATGCTAGCCAAGGCTTTGGCCATAGTTTCTCGGTGCTTTTTAGTAGTAGCTAATAAGTCCCAAATGCTAACACTTGCTTGGGTTCTTTTCAATTGCTTAAGCACAGCATTATCTTCTTCTACTTCAACTTCCCTTCCCTTATTCATTTCTACCTCCTTAGGTGGTGGCCTTGCATAAGGCTTACCGGATCTAGTGTTCATCACCTCATCTTCTTCGGGCTCGGACCAAGTCCACTCCTCCTTTTTAGATATAATATCATCGTCACTATCACTTGAATCCTAAAACCCGTTGACAACACAAATTGTTACTTCCCCACCAATCATAGCTTGTTTAATTTCACCAAATACCTCTTCTTCTTTGGTTGGTTCCCCATCCACATCTTGAAAAGAAGACATAACAAAATTCTCATGCAAACCTCCTCCAATCATGAAGGTTGCCGGTGGTCGTACCCTATTGAATTTTGGCAATGGGTTGTTTTTGGTGTTTGGTTTGTTGGGCTCGGGTAGCTTCCTATTATCAATTAGATTTTAAATCTCATGTCCCAACCTTACACATCTATCCTTGTCATGCCCTTGCATTTGGTGAAATTGACAAAATGCTTTGGTGTCAAAATTAGGTGGGTGAGGATTAGGCAAAGGACGATGATTTAAGGGTTGTAGCAATCCCTTTCTTTGAAGCTTATTGAGAACCCAAGACATCGGCTTTCCTAATTTCAAAAATTATCTCCTCGTTCCTTGGTTAGTAGCGTTAAAACTGACGGCCTTTTGCATGCTTTGGTTACCAGGTTGATAGCTCCCTTTCTCGTTCCTTTTTGTTGTAAAATGGCTCTTCTCCCTTTCCCATTTTTCAATTTGTAAACCAGCTTGGAGAAGGTCTTTGAAATCACGGATGAGTGTATGATACATTCTCTCACAAAGACTAAGCAACACCCCTCTCACAATCATCCTTATTTGATCGGATTCATCGAGCCTCTTCTTGAGTAAAGCAGCCTTGTTTCTCCATCTCTTCACATAATTTACAAAATTCTCATTCGGCCTTTGCCTAATGGACTCCACTTCCATTAAGGTGACTTCCAACTCAACATTATATCCATATTGTTGGATAAAGGCTTTGTAAAGTTGATCCCAACTCTTTTGTGTTCCATCATCTAAGGTATTGAACCAATTTTGGACAACAGGGTCCAATGAGAGCATAAAGTACCTTAGGGTTTGAGCCTTAGTAGCTCGGGCAGACTGCATGGCAGTGATATACTGCTTCATATGGAGATGAGGATTTTCGATGCCATTGTACTTAGCAAAGGAAGGCATTTTGAACTTATAAGGGACCTCTTCATCTTGTTCAAATAGTTTATCGATCTAGGACATCTCCTCGGTTTTCAACTTCTTCTCAAATTTCTTTTCTAAATCAGCAATCATCTTTTCAACATCGAATGTCTCGGTCTTTTTAATAGTTGCTTTCTTAGCAACCTTCGGTTCTTTCTTCTTCTCTTGAATATCTTGGTAGTATTGAGCCCAATCATCATCATCATCAATGATCACCTTTTCATCATCAAAAACCACTTCACTAACTTTGGTCTTCCCTTTGTCCTTTGGTTTTCTTAGTGCTAGCAGATGCCTCGGTATGATTCTCTAAGATTGCAGTCAACTGATTCTTCATGGTCTCAGCTAGGGCCTCTTTGATTTCTTCCATCTTAGCATTGAGGGCCTCATCCACCATCCTTTGAATTTGTTCGGACTCCATTGTTTTAGGTGAGCAAGTGATTGAGTCGTTGCTAGAAACTTTGTCTCCGGCATAGGTCGGATTGTTGTAAGCTTTAGAATGATCATAATCCAGGGCTGTGAGCCAGAGAGGATCAATGATATGAAATGTAAATGTATGCATGTATGCACAAATAATCAACAAAGAAAGATAATTAAAACGTTCCTTCCAACCTTATAACATCCACACACGAATGGCGAGTCTCTTTTCCTTGGTAGGTTGTTAATAAAATACCAACATGGGGCATCTTGCTTTTGAATGATTCCCTCGGACGTTTCAACCAATAGTTATATTTTCGAAAATGGAAATTAAACTCATAATAATTCCCATTAATTAGGTTTTAATCTGTTTAACCGACTAAAGTAGCTTTTATGCTACATTGGATTAAAACTAAATTAAGAGGTTTATTATAGATAGATTTCTCACTTGAAAAAGGTAACAAATGGTTCATGCCAAAAACAAGCCCTTGGTTAATTTATTCTTAGGATAAACTAGCCTCACACTTGATTTTTGGTATTTCGTAATTGACCTAAATAATTTGCAAGCTCGTTGTAAGAAAAGGTTGGGTGAAAATAATTTTGTTTCTAAGCCCATTATAAAAAGATTTTAGAAAAACATATTTTGGGCTTAGTATTTGGGCCATGAGCAAAAGAATTTTTATTTATTTTTAAAAAAGTTTTATGTCCAAAGACCATCTTGAAAAAGTTTTGAAAATAGCTTTGGTCCTTTGGACTTTAAAGAAAAATTTATTTTGAGCTTACAATATACTTAGGTCATATTAGAAAAAGAACAAACCAAATAAGCCATGATTTAATCCAAGATAAATGAACCATAGTCAAACAACATGCATTTGGGGTAAAATCTAAGGAAAGTAACTAGGTCAATTACATGAGCTTTAGTCTTTAGGTTAAAAGGCTTAGGTTCCCATAGCAAGTATATACCAAATGTATAAGGCTATTAGTGGTTATGCCATGCTCGATCTCCATACCTTGAGTGAAAGTATGGTATCCCTTACATAACACAACACGGGTAACACGGGCGTCCTAACTCACACACATGATGCAATTTAAGATGATGCAATGGATAATATCATTATAAGAAATAATAGAATAATATAAAGATCAATGGAATCAACTTCTCTTATCCCCAGTGGAGTCGCCACTGTGAGCGGGGATTTTTGCCCCCACTCCTGGTGGAATGGTTCTTGCGACTTCGGCACTGTTTAGGCTCAGGGCCTTAGAGAACACGGACCTAAGTCCAGAGAAAATGGAGTTGCCACCCGGACGGACCGGGAAAAAGAAAGGGGTGGATGACTCGATTCCTAAGGAATCCCCAACCCCCTAATGGGTTCAGAAAGTTGGGTACGTGTGGGGAAGGTGAGAAATGGCCTAGCACCCCCCACAACGCCCGGTTCATTGAAACCGGCCTCTTTTACAGGTCTTAATATTATAAAATTCTTAAATATAACAACATTATCCATATTACACACAAAAATTGAAAGAAAGCATCATTATATTAAAATCAAAGCAATGTCCAAACAAAGCAAATAAATGGACACCCATCCAAGGATGGAAACATGTCCTTACATCTCATGCCTAAATAGGACACCCACCGAAAGGTAGAAACATGACCTTTATATTAGTTCTAAAATAGAAAAGCAATTTAAATTACATGATATTTAACTAATGAGGTACCCACCAAGTGGAAACATACCTCTTACAACATTTAGAAACCTAAATAAATTGATAAAAGTAAATAATCATTCATCATAAATAAATCATTCATTAAAAGTATTAAACATCCATCCATGATAAATTAAATAAACCAAGTATTGAACTTAAATAAATTAAAGCATGTAAAATAAATCAAAGCATAATCAATTATGGAATTGAATAAGGAAAATAAAAATCTAAATTATAGCTATTATTTCCATTTAGGGTTCTTTATTTCATATGTTTAGGGTTTTGGATTTTCATAAGTTTAAGCTACTGTGACTTTTAAAGAATTAAAATAAATTAAAGATTTTATGTTTTAAAAGGTTGGTAAGACATTTTGATTAAACAAATTAGGGTTTGAATGGTGAAATCATGAAACTAGGGTTTTGAACACTTTAAAACACTATGATTTATGATTTTCGGTTATTGCATTGTATTTTTAAGCTACTGTGTAAAGTTAAAGTATTTGTGTTTATATGATTTTTAAGGTTTTTAAGAATTAGGGTTTATAAAAAATTAGGGTTTAGGGTTAAAAGGGTTAGTGTTCACTATTTTAGGTTTTAAAGTTGAATTAGGGTTTTAGGATTTAAAATTAGGGTTTCAGGTGATGAATTGGTTTTTAGAATTTGGAAATCAATTTGATAATTTTATGAAGTTTTATGAAAGTAAACCAAACGAATTAAAGTTTTTATAAATGGAAAAGATGTTTTTTAAGGCTTTTTGAAAGGAACGGAATTTTAATTTAAGGTTTTGAAAAGAAACATGTTAAATTAGGGTTTTAAGATTTTGAAGAAACAAAAATAGCAATTGTAAGTTTTTTTTTTTTTGGAAAATAAAGCAACGAAATAGTGTTTTTAACTTTAGAAAAACTAAATTAAAGGTTCTGGGATATTTTGTTCTTTGATGAATTAAGCTACTGTAAACAAAAAAAAAAGAATGTAGAATTCAAACATTCTTTCGTGGGGTTGCACCAAAATTGCTTCTTGGATCAACCAAATCAAAGGCAGTTGATACCTTTGATGAATTCTTTGAATTGATTTTCGGCTCTCTTAAAAAATCAGCTTGGTTCCCAGTTTTCCTTTACCAATTCGGTTTCCACTTTGTTCGAAGTTTTTTGTCCCTAATTTCTCATTACTTTTCCTCTTTTTTGTGTTGTTATTTATAGAGCTTTTTTATGGTTTTTTCCTAGTTACTCATGGTTTTCAATATTTAATAAGAAAAGGAAACCAAAACCTAATTGTATTAGGTTTTGAAAAATTTGCGTCAGAAAATTTCGCTGGCGAAAAAAACTGCTACGAAAAATTGCGCTGGCGAAAAAATCTGCAGCATGAAAAATTACGCCGGCAAAAAAATCTGCCGCAGCTGACTGAGGCAGCTGCGGGCGAGGTGTGTCTGCGGGCCATTTCGCTCGCAGGATTTTCCTGCGAGCAAAATGGCCCCAGGCCATTTCTCGCAGCCCGACTTTTTCTTTTGTTATTTTTTATTTTTTTAATTTTTTTAATTTTTATTCATTTTACTATTTTTACTAAAATAAATATTAAAATTAATTAAGATACCATAAAAATTATTTTGGACTAACTAAAATATATTGGACTATACAAAAATTATTTTGGACTAATTAAAATATATTGGACTGGACCGGGTCAAAAATTAAGGGTTTACACATTGATAGTGCAGCCTCTAGTGTACTACTCTCATTTGTAGATGGATTTTCCGGATACAATCAAGTATTAATGGCCCAAGAGGATAAAACCAAAACTGCTTTCATTACTACATTGGGGTATATTTTGTTATAGGGTGATGTCATTCCGCTTAAAGAATGCTGGAGCAACCTACCAAAGGATGGCCACCACACTATTTTATGACATGATGCACAAAGAAGTTGAAGTATATGTTGATGATATGATGGTTAAATTGGATACAAGGGAACAACACTTCTAAAACTTAGAATTATTCTTCGATAGAGCTTTGAAATATAAGCTAAGATTGAACCCAAAGAAGTGTGTGTTCGGTGTTACCTCAGGTAAATTATTGGGACACGTGATTGGTCCGAATGACATTGAGATTGATCCTGAAAAAGTTAAAGCAATCAGGAATATGCCGGCTCCTAAGACGGAAAGAGATGTTAGGGGATTTATCGGTAAATTACAATACATTAGCAGATTCATAAAAAAACTCACAACAATCTATGAGCCTATCTTCAAATTGCTTAGAAAGAATCAGCCCGTCCTATGGAATGAAGAATGTCAAAAGGCCTTTGAGCGAAAAAAAGAGTATTTGTTGAATCCGCCTGTTTTAAAACCACCTAAATCCGGCAAACCTCTATTGCGATACCTAGTAGTAGAAGAAGAGTCGATAGGAGCCATGCTAGCCCAAGCAGATGAGTCAGGGATTGAGCATGCAGTCTACTATTTGAGTAGAAAGCTCCTACCTTATGAAATTAAGTATAGTATCATTGAAAAGACCTGTATAGCCGTGGTTTGGTCTTCTAAGAAGTTGAGGCATTACTTTCAATCGTACAGTGTGCAAGCAATTTCCAGGTTGGATCCGATGAAGTACTTGAGGGAGACACCCTTTTTGATTGGAAAATATAGTTGATGGTTGATAATATTAGAAGAATTTGAAATTGAGTATGTAACCAGGAAAATAATCAAAGGTAGAGCGGTGGCAAAATTCTTGGCCCAACAACCATTACCAGAAAGCAAAGAGGTAATCTTGGAATTTTCGGATGAACATTTAGAAGCAATTGAAGTACAAGGGTGGAAAATGTATTTTGATGGAGCAGTAAACAAGAAAGGAGCAGGTTTGGGAGTTATACTAGAATTTCCCGAATGAGAACTTATCCCTTTAGCCAAAAGGTTGAAATTTAGGGCAACCAATAATATGGTGGAGTACGAAGCTTGTATTTTCAGTTTGGAAACCCTAATGATTATGAAGGTGGATAAGGTGGAAGTTTTTAGCGATTCATTGCTAGTTGTATCCCAAGTAAATGGAGAATGGGAGTTGAAAGAAGAAAAATTAAAACCATACCATCATTACTTGATCATGATGAAGAAGAACTTTAAGGAGTGTAGGTTTATACACCTATCGAGAGAAGAAAATCAAATGGCTGATGCCCTAGCCACATTGGCTTCTGTATGGGAAAACCCTATTAGCCTATTCCTTAAGCCTCTGATCTTGACCAGTTCATCAACTCCTTGCTATGAATATGAAATAATCATAGAAATTGATACAGACCATGATGGGTGGTATGATACTATAAGGCAATTTTTGGAGGAAAGAGAATACCCGCCGGGGGCAACAAAGAAAGAGAGAAGAGCCAAAGGCGGTGGTCATTGCAATACATCACCTTCCATGGGGAGTTATATCGAAGATGGCCCGATGGGGTGCATTTGAGATGTTTAAGAAAACCTGAAGTGGAGCGTATCATGTCAGAAATACATGCAGAAAATTGCGGTCCACACATGAGTGGTTTGGCCCTAGTTAAAAAGATTATTCGACAAGGTTACTACTGGTTGACCATGGAGAAATATTGTATTGAGTTTGTAAAAAAGTGCCAGCAATGTCAGATGTATGGTAACTTGAATAACATGCCTCCTAAAGAATTGCATTCTATGTCTTCACCCTGGCCATTTGCCACCTAGGGTATCGACATTATAGGAGAGATACATCCGACAGCTTCAAACGGTCACTGATTCATTATGGTAGCAGTAGATTATTTTTCAAAATGGGTCGAAGCTGAATCCTTCAATAAACTGGGTGCAAGCCAAATGGCTAGGTTTATTGAAAAGAACCTCATCTGCAGATACGGGGTCCCTCACAGTGTGATATCAGATAATGGGGTACAGTTTCAAGGAGTAGTTAAGGATTTATTCTCAAAGTACCACATCTATCATCATTGATCCTCTCCTTATAGACCAAAGGCTAATGGTGCAGTGAAGCAACAAACAAGACAATTAAGCAAATTCTATCCAAGATGACCAAGACTTACCAGGACTGGTCGGAAATGCTTCCCTTTGCTTTATGGGGATATAGGACAAGTGTGCGAACGCCCACTGGAATGACACCGTTCTCTTTGGTTTACGGGATGGAAGCAGTGCTGCCAATTGAAATAGAAATCAAGTTATTGAGAGTAGTCTTGGAATCTGAACTGCCTGAAATGGAATGGGTAGCAAGTAGATACACAAAGTTAGCTCTACTAGAAGAGAGAAGGTTAAAGACACTATATCATCACCAACTATATCAAAAGAAGATAGCTCAGGCCTATAATAGAAGGGTTAAGGTCAGAAAATTCAGAGTTGGGGATTTGGTGTTGAAGTAATGTAAGCCTAATGTATCTGATCCAAGAGGGAAGTTTAGACCTAGCTGGGAAGGGCCATATGTCATGAAACAAGTCATGAATAAAGGTGCGGTGAAGATGTCATACATGAACGGGAACGAATTTAGTGAGCCAGTAAACATTGACAGGTTGAAGAGATTTTATGTATGATAAAAAATAATAATAATAATAAATAGCTCGCTAGGTTGAAAACCCAAAAAGGGCGACCTAGGCAAAAGTTAGAGCAGTCCGCTAGTCCTGAAAACCCAAAAGGGCGGGCTAGGCAACAATTAGGGCTAAATGAGAGAAAATCGTCAATTAGAAAACCCGAAAGCGCTAATTGGCAATAGGAGTGATCTTGTGTATGCTGGCTTTATGTTTGGTTGTTCCCTAATTTAATAAAACAAAATTAATGTTAAAATTATTCTATGTGCACTGTTATAAGTATTTGACTAGATATGGATGGAATAAATAAACACAATAGCAAAAGGTGATGACAAATTATAAATGGAAAAGAAACATCTTTTTATTACTTTAATTATTTTTTCATCCTAACAATACACTTTCCGAATTGATAAATGCAAAATCTATGGCAGTCGATAAATGAAACGTGCAGGCCAGCTTTGCCTCAGCCGATCCAAGTAGGCTTCAGTCAAGCAAGGCATGTCTAAGTCGGGAGTAAAGTCAGAATCACAAGGCCCAGCTCCATACTGGCGGCCAAGTCGGCGAGGATCATAGCATGTACCTTGACGAAGAGCAGCAAGGGGAACATACATCAAGTATGTCCGTATGGTGATACGAGAAATCTTCCACCAAGGTACCAACCAATGGATATTGACTTCAGAGCGTGAGTGGATCCAGTCAACCCAATCAGCATATGAAGAAGCAGGATGGAGTAGCTTCCTAGCAGAATGATGACGTGGCAGGTATCTGGCAAAGTCCATGGATGGAGTATCAAGCAAACAAAGACGCACCTGAAGCCAAATCTCTGAAACAAGAATTAATTAAAAAAAGAGAGATAAATAAAAAGGCCCGCTAAGTTAAAAACCCGCAAGGGTAGCTAAGGCAAAAATTAGGACAGCTCGCTAGTTCTGAAAACCCACTTGGGCAGGGTAGGCAAAAATTAGAGCAATAAAGAAAAGAAGAAAAAAGAAAACCTAAATTGAAAACTCGAAAGGGCAGTTTAGGTAATTACCTGAAGCAGCAACGGACTCCCAGTCAGTCTCTTTGATAATCCTGATTTAAATCGGTCTAATCCAACTAAGGTCTCGGCTAAGATCACAGGTACCGGCGACAAGCCTCTTTCCATTTGGTCCATAATATCCAATACTCGTGGATTAATATCACCGTTAGAAGAAACAAATAAGAATTAGCCGAGCAAGCAAAGACAGAGCATGCGTCCCCATGCCTTAGTAGGGGCCAAATAAGAGACACAAAAATCAATCAAGGGAGTAAGTAGAATTTTTTCACCTCTCATCAACCAAAGAACTTCGGGTTTTGGAATTTGAAATAACGTCTACATCTTTTGTTGAGTTTTGGAAACCAATGTGGGTAACGCCATTTGTTGATTATTTGGATATCCAAGAATGGCCTCAAATTCTTCAATCAAGGGACATATTTCAAAACCATTAATTTTAAATGCCCTATAATCCGTATTCCAAAAGGAAGCCATGGCATGTAAGAAGGAGTGGTCCAATTTAACATTTTGAAAATATTTTAAAACATCAAGTTTTGACCACGAAATTTGCTTCCAGTGAATAGCATCCATATTCTTAAATAGAATTTTTATCTTCTTTAAATGATGTTTGGTCATGGTGGATGAATGAAGAAAAATCAAAATTATTAAATGAGTCTTCACGTTGAAATGGAAAAGTTGTTTTTTGGTTTCTGTATGAATTATGGCATGAAGGGTAATTTATATAGAAGAAACAAACCTTTTCCAAAAGTGATGAGGAAAAGGTGATGGGAAAGGGTAAGACCATATGGCATAAGGAAAGGAATTTGTGACAATTTCCTTAACCACGTTGAATTTGGTTTAGCAAAATGATGTGGATGTGAATTATGAAATTATGATGTACTGTGATAAAAAATAATAATAATAATTGTGATGCAGTAACGAAAAAAAAAGTTACAGTAAAGATGGAAATTGTATTTTTTTTTCATTATTGTACAATATTTATACAATTGATACAATATTTATACATCACTAAAAGGGTGGTGGTAGGTCATCAAATAAAGCCTTGAAAAAGTCATCGCCTGTTGGAGGAGGGGGCAAATTACTCGTCCCAAGTCCGCCCGAAGCGGAAGCACCAAAATTCGGCAAATTACTCATCCCGGGATCACCCGAAGCAGGAGCACCAAAATCCCTACTACCTTGAAGTTCTGATCCGTCATGGTCCTCATCAGAAGCAAACGAAAGGATCTCATGGTCATCAGTCTGGGGGCCTTTTGATGAAAAAGCACCGGGATCCCTCATCCTCTGAAATCGGAAGTCTCAAAAATTTTGTTCGGATTGATGATATAAACTTTCAAAGTGAGAAGCCTGCTGATGACTTGCAGCCAACTCTTCTTGAAGTTTTCTATTTTGTTCTTCGAGCATCCGCTGTGAGCCAGGGAGGAAAAAGGTAAGAGCATACATAATCATGCATACATATAGCATAAATTACCATGAAATAAGGAACTTACCAGGTAATTCATATCAATACCCTGCGGATGAGATGGCATATCTGGCAGGCTAGAACGAGCAAATGAAGGGGCATTAAAAGAAGGTCCAGCCTCATGATCAAATGAGCCAACAGCCTGCAACAATCATGAAAGAATCAAAGAAAGAAAAAAGCAGTTGCAAGGGAAAAGTGGTAAAAGTTTTACCTCAGAAGTACTAGTCTCGAAATGTGGAACAAACTCTCCTGCATCTTCGTGATATTCTTCTTCATCTCTACCCTCATTTTCGTCGAAAATCTCCCGCACACCAACAGGAGATACATCAAAATTTAAGAGTCTTCTTTGAATAAAATGGGCATAAAATGGACCCGGTAGATGGAGAAATGACTCGGCACCATAACCATACCGGGCCGACCACCATGCATCCTCCGGCATTGATATAATATTTAAAGTATATTTCAGAATTTGCATCGAAACCCTCCGTTGCTCTGGACCGAGAAACCATTCATAAACTCTCTCCCCGAGAAACCAGCCACTAGACACTGGGCTAGCAATAACTCGGCGAGAATGTTGGAAAAACAGTGCAGCTCTCATCAAAGGAGACCAGTTTGCTCGCTCTTTTGGGCTCCACCAGGCCAAATTCACCTGTAAAATAACATAAGGTAAGTAAACTTTCACATAAAAATTTAAAGCATACTAATATTATTTTACCTGATCCCAGGTTAAGCGGCTCAACACAAAGCGGTGAGTATGCACATGATGAGAGCCGGGAACGTTCACACGATCGGAAAACCAGTAATTTAATCTCGGATACCCCATTCTCTCTCGAAAAATACCGGGTACCCTCACAAGGTTGTGTTCATATGCCCATACCTACAATAACAATAAAGATCACATTCATGCAACAAAAGAGTGGAAATGACATTGGTGGAAGAAAGAATACCTCGACAACCGCCATCAAGCCGACAAAAGACTTCTTGTTTCGGTAAAGTTTATCAAGACCATGGTAAAGACATGTGAGACCAGCTTCACCCCAGCCAGAAGATGGTACCATTCTGAAATAAGAAAGGGTACTCAATACTGACAAGTGGATGGAGGATTCAGTGCTCCCTAAGATGGTCGACCTGAGCAGATATAACAAAAATCCTCGAGCACACTGTTCGGTCGTGTCTCTGCCAACCCGTCCTTTGTAGTTCATCCAATAACTACGAATTGGCTCAATTTTTATCTTAAAAGGCCCTTTATATGATGGTTCCATACCAATTAATTCCTGAATTTCTTCAAATGTTAAAATATCGTTGGTCAGAGAAATCGGAACACCATCATATTGAAGGCTGGTAATAGCAGTAAAATCGACCGGACCAATTGTCATCTCTCCAATGGGCAAGTGAAAAGTATGGGTTGTATCCAACCATTACTCTGCAAGTGCCTGGACTACGCTCCGGTCTATCTGGTATTCCTCGGATGGCAATTGTAAGATGAACTGCTCAAAGCTGCAATCTCGGATAATCCGTCTTACCCGAGAAGGTACTACATCGCACCATTGTTGGGCTTTATAAATACACCATCCAGCCCAAACAACGCAACGATCATGCTAACACAGACTCAGGTAAGTTAATATCAGGTAAATACATATTATTCTATCTATTTAAATTAATATATTTTTCTTAAATTTTCTAAAAAAGATAATAATATCAGAATGCAAAATAAACAAACAAAATAATAAAGGAAAACAAACAAAAAATAATAAAAAAATAAATTAAATTAAATTATAATAATAAAAAAGCATAATAATAAAAGTCATCAAACAAAAATAAAAAATAATCAATAATTAAAAAAAACCAGAGACGAAAAATCAAGAGAAAAGAAAAAAATAATTACCGCGCTCTTTTCATTGGAACTACGATGGAGCGGCATCCCGGCCAGTATATCTATATTTTCATCTTCATGATGTCGAATAAACTCCAATAACTCGGCATTAGAATGAGTCCCTGACCTCGAAGCATGCATTGTTTTAGAAAAATATGTGCTAAAATTGAAAGAAATTTGAGATAATTATAATGTGAAAGTTTTGCGGTGAGTAAAATTGAAAGAATCAGCACCTTTATATAGAGAAACGGTAAGGCAAAAAAACAAAATTAAAAAGTAAGTTTTACTATTCATAAATAGTATTACTATTGATAAATAGTAAATTTTACTATTCATAAATAGTTTTACTATTTATAAATAGTAACATTACAATTCCAAATAGTAAATACTATTTACTACTATTTACAAATAGTAAATTTACTATTTATAAATAGTAAATAGTATATGAACAGTGACTACATAGTAAATAAACAGTAAATTCAAATATTCACTTTAATCATTCAAATAATTGCATATATATAAATATTTTTACACGCATGGGCAATAAGAAGACATATGAATAAAAATTAGCCAAACTTTTTGAAATAAAAAATTATTAGCTCGGGTCTAGAACCCAAATTACCCTTAGGTCCAGAACCTAAAATCTCTTTTAAGTCCAGAACCTAGCCCGAGTCCAAAACCCAAATTACCCTTAGGTCTAGAACCTAGAATTTATTTCTAAGTCCCAGAACTTAGATTGGGTCCAGAACCCAAATTTTTCTTAGGTCCAGAACCTAGAATTATCCTTGAGTCCAGAACTCGAACCGAGTCCAGAACCCAAAACCTCCACCATCTCAAAAATTAAGTCTTATTGCTTTTCACTCTCCTTCACTAAAGTTTCAGATCATTTAAGTAGGGAGCAAACTGTAGACCCTTAATTTTTTACCCAGTCAGGTCCAATATATTTTATTTAGTCTAAAATAATTTTTGTGTTGTCCAATATATTTTAATTAGTCCAAAATAATTTTTGTTATCTTAATTAAATAATTTTTTCTTCAGTATCTAATTTTTATTAATAAAAAATAAAAATAAACAAATAAAAATCAAAAAAATAAAAATAAAAATCGACAATGAAAAAATCGGTGACGAAAAAATCATCGCCGAAAACCAGCGTGGGATGAATGGTCGTGGGCCATTTCGCCCGCAGGCTAGTCCCTCACCCCTGCCGCAGCCAACTGCGGCAATTTTATTTTTCGCCAGCGTAATTTTTCCACAGTAATTTTTTTCGACGCAAATTTTTCTGAAACCTATTGCAATTAGGTTTCGGTTTCCTTTTCTTATCAATATTATGTTCCGTGAATAATTAGGAATGAACTATAGAGATCTTCTATAAATAAGATAAAAAACAACACAAAAAAGAATGAAGAAATCGGAGGCGAAATTGATCAAAAATTGGATCCAAAACTGAGAAGGAAAACCTTGAATCAAGTTGATTTTTTGAGGGAGCAGAAAAACAATTCAAGCAATTCAAAGGCAGCAAAGCTTCTCTTTGACCTTGTTCATCCAAGAAGCATTTTTTGGTGTAACCTATGAAAGCAGGTTTGAATTCTTAATTTCTTTTATTTTTTCACAATAGCTAAATTATCCCATTCTTTCTTTTAATTCAAAAATTTTAGGACCTCAATTCACTTTTTCTAAGGTTTAAAAATCTTAATTCGTTGTTTTGTTTTCTAAAAAGTTTAAAGTTGTTAGTTTTGTTCCTTCAAAACCCCAAAATCCTAATTTGCTTTCCAAATTATCAAAACCCTAAATTGAGTTCTGTTTCTTCCCAAAAGCCTAAAAACTTCTCTTTTGCTTTTATAAACTTTAAATCATTTTGTTTATTTTCATAAAACTTCATAAAATTATCAATTGATTTTCAAATCCTAAAAAAATAATTCATTCCCCGAAACCCTAAATCAAAAATTCTAAAACCCTAATCCAACTCCAAAACCAAAAACAATGAACCCTAACCCTTTAAAACCTTAAACCCTAATTTTTTCTAAACCCTAATCCTTTAAAACCTTAAAAACCATATAAACATAAATATTATAATTTTACACAGTAAGCTTGAAACCATAATTCAATAAGTAACCGTAAACCATAAATCTAAGTATTTTAAAGTGTCCAAACCCTAGTTTCATGATTTCACCATTCAAACACTAAATTGGTTAATCAAAGAATTTTACGAACTTTTAAAACATAAAACCTTAATCTATTTTAATTCCTTTAAACTCACAGTAGCCTAATTCCACAAATTCCAAAACCCTAAACACATGAAATAAAGAACCCTAAATGGAAACAGTAGCCATAATTTAGATTTTTATTTGCCTTATTCAATTCTATATTTGATTATGCTTTGATTTATTTTATATGCTTTAATTTATTTAAGTTCAATGCTTGGTTTATTTAAATTATCATGGATAGATGTTTACTTTCTATTGATATTTAATACCTTTGATGAATGATTTATTTATGATGAATGGTTATTTACTTTTATCAATTTATTTAGATTTCCAAATGTTGTAAGAGGTATGTTTCCACTTGGTGGGTACCTCATTAGTTAAATGTCATGTAATTTAAACTGCTTTTTCCATTTTAGAACCAATGTAAAGAACATGTTTCTACCTTTCGGTGGGTGTCCTATTTAGGCATGGGATGTAAGGGCATGTTTCCATCTTCGGATGGGTATCCATTTATTTGTTTTGATTGGACATTGTTTTTATTTTTAATATATCGATGTTTTATTTTAATTATTGTGTGTAATATGGATAATTATATTTAAGAATTTTATAATATCAAGACCTGTAAAGGAGGTCGGTTCCAATGAACCGGGAGTTGTGGGGGTGCTGGGCCATTTCTCACCTTCCCCACACGTACCCAACTTTCCGAACCCATTAGGGGGTTGCGGATTCCTTAGGAATCGAGTCATCCACACCTTTCTTTTTTTTCGGTCCGTCCGAGTGGCGACTCCATTTTCTTTGGACTTAGGTCTGTGTTCTCTAAGGCCCCGAGCCTAAACAGTGCCGAAGTCGCAAGAATCATTCCACGGGAGTGGGGGCAAAAATCCCCACTCACAATTGGTCCAACACAACTAGAAACTCAACCAAAATTAGAGAGATAGGAGAAAGGTCAACTAGTTCTTGAAAGTCCTATATTTGACAGTCCCACAGGGAAGAATGACAAAATAATAAAGAAGCTAAGAGAAAAAGGGATAAAAAATAAATAAAGAGATAAAAGGAAAAGAAGAAAGGAAAGGAATGTGAGTACCAAACTTTTTGCAGAGGCAAAAACTATTCTAATCAAGATCCAGATTCATGTCAAGAAGAAAGAAGGATGTTCAAAGCTCTATCTTTTCATGCTTCCAACTGTTTAAACAAGAAGTTTGTAGTATGAGGGTTTGCCCATTGTGTCACATTAGCTCCAATCTAAAAATGGCCTTCATTTAACAAGTATCCCCTATAGATCCTGTTTCAAGCCTATTAAAGACCTATTAATCTCTCTTGTTAGGTAGAGTCTATTAGTGGAGATAGTTTAAATAAGCATGCATATGAGATAGACAATATTCAAATTCAATGAGACTTTGGTCAAGTAATGTATTTGTGCCTATCTGAAGTGCAACAGTTCTTGCTCAAATTGAAATGATTCTCGATTTTAGTACGGTAACTAGAGATGTCATGTTATAGATATGTTAATTTGGAAAATCAAGTCCTGAGGTAAATTGACACTGATTTGACAAAGTCAACATTTGACTTAAAAAATAAATTTGTTTTCTTGTTGCATAAACCTTTAAGTTAAGGAAAGTATGTCGAACCATCAAACCTCGAAGCACACATTGGGCAAAGGAAATGATTATTGGCAAGGTTATGAAGAAGCTACCAATTGACATGCCGAATGATAGTTTGAAATGGATGTATCTCTGACTTTGCTGTTTGGGGTCTCCACCACTCATGTCCTCAACATCTTGAAGGTAAAAATCATAAATGCGAAGCCTTTTATCATTCCAATGCAAGACTTGAATGGGCAGCATAAAGGAGTCAATGAGAACACTTCAGCTGAGCACCTCGTTCTGTGAGTCGATGGAACCATTGTACATATAATCCATGCATACCATGCATACATGAGCATATCACATTACATTTCATTATCTTGTGTTACCTATCATTTGTCAAAGTAAACAACAATACTCTGTGAAGCAACCATGAAGCGGATATGGAATCAGGGGGCATGGAAGGCCCATTACTAGAGGAAGCTCCAGTCATTTTGCAAAAGAAGAAATGCATGCTTGTTCGAAGAACTAGATAATATACAAACATCAATATGATCCTGCATGGGAAAAATCATTAGTTTGAGCTTACACAGGGGAAAAGGTTTCTCTTTTCAATTTTTTGAGTTTATGCATGTACAAAACATTTCCAGACTCACTTCTAATATTTTGCCATGCAGGGGGTAAGGAGAAGATATAAGTTGCCATCTAAAAAATGGCTGAATTTTTTGAAAAAGTGCAAAAGGAAGAACAAAAGAATGGAAAAAAGAAGAAAATTAGAACTCTCAAAAGAATAAAGATACAAAAGATGAAAGATCAGCCAGCTAGAAGAGCTAAAGCCAATATAGGACAAAAGTCCAAAGAATGAAGATCCAATTTAAAGGGTGAAAACCCAAAGTCAAAAGGATTAAGATCCAAGTTAAAGGGTGAAGACCCAAAGTTAAAAGGATGAAGATTCAATTTAAAGGGTGAAGACCCGAAGTTAAAAGGATGAAGATCTAATTTCAAGGGTGAAGACCCGATCTCTAAGGATGAAGATCCATTTTCAAGGGTGAAGACGCAATGACCAAGGATGAAGATCCGAGGTCCAAGGATGAAGATCCAATTTTAAGAATGCAGACCCAATCTCTAAGGATGAAGATTCATTTTTAAGAGTGAAGACCCGATCACAAAGGATGAAGATCTATTTTTAAGGGTGAAGACCCAATCTCCAAGGATGAAGATCCAATTTCAAGGGTGAAGACCCAAAGTCCAAAGGATGAAGATCCATTTGACCAAGGATGAAGATCCAAGGTCCAAGGATGAATATCCATTTTAAGGGTGAAGACCCACAATCCATTGAAGAATGGAATAACCGGCTAGAAGAAAGCCAAAATTCTCAAATGACAGAAGGCTAATCCAGCTAGAAGAGCTGGAGTCGATCAATTGAGCAAGTGACTAAAAGAAAGCCATGATAGAATATCAATCAGCTAAAATTTATTGGCTGGAAGAAAGCCAGAACTCTCAAACTGACAAAAGGTCAGTCAAATTCAATGCTGGATCCAAGTACCCAAATCTAATTTAGCCTCGAGTCCAAGTATCTAAAATATTTTTGGGTCCAGAACTTACCTCAGGTCCAGAACCCAAGTCTTTTCTAAGATTAGAACTCATTCCAGGTCCAAGTACCCAAACCAACTTCAACCTCGAGTCGAGAACCTATCCTCATCAAAAATTAGCTCAAAAGTCATGTTGTTTTTTACTCTCTTCTACTAAAGTCTCAGATCGTTCAAGCAGGGGGCAAACTGAAGACCCTTATTTTTTATCCAAATCTCGTCCGATATTTTAAAATAGTTCAAAAATAATTTTATAATACTTATTATTTATTTTAATAATAATATAATATTTATTATTTAATATATCAAAAATAAAAAAAGAAAATCATAAATATTTATTTTAAATAATAAAAATAAAAATATATAAAAAATAAAAATCGGAGGAATCAGCGAATCGCGGCAGCGTGCGTCGACAGCGATTGGCAAGCAATTCGCCGCAGGCCAAGAGGCCAATGGGAATTATGCCCCGCAGCACAATTGTAGCTCCACCAGCAGGCCTAGCACTCGGCAGCCCAGTGCCCAGCAGCCTCACAGGCAACGCTTGCCCCAGCGTCCTCGCAGCCCGCAGTCCCGTGTGCCAGCGCTTTGGTCAATTTTGTCGCAAACCTTATTTAGCTTGATTTTAATTTATTTTCCTTAACAGTCTATTATTTCTTTAAGCAAGCAGTATTAGGTTTTAATTTCCTATAAATAAGACATTAAAAAGATGGAAATGGACTTTTTCTTTAAAAAGTAGTAGCAATTATTCAGGGACTGGACTTTTGGCAATTTTTTGGAGAGACTCAAAAGGACTTTTCTTTTGAGACTTTTAACTTAAAATTTTGGCAGACTTCAACAACAAAGAGTAATAAGAGACAGAGAGGAAGAAAGAGATCAAAAGCTTGAGACAAATAATCCATAAAAGGTAGCACACACTGTCTTTGCTATTGTTCAACCAGAATCAAAATATGGTGGAACCAACAACAGAGGTTTGAGTTTTTATATTAACTTGTTCATATTTACAGTAGCTTCATTATTTGATTTGATCAATTGTTTAAGTATGCAATAGATGAGTTTTTAGTTAAACACATTGATCAATTGTAATATTTATTATTTTGATCACACAAATTTAATTACTAAAACCTTAATTATATATTTTATAAAATCAAAAATAAATCCATTTGTCCATCCAATAGCCATGTTATTTCCTTTATATTGAATATTCATTAATTGAATAACCCAGTAATTAAGATCCAAAGCCTTGAATCATTATTTTTTCCAAACCTTAAAATCATAGTTACTTATTTATAAAAATTTTTAAAATCAGTTTTTAAAGCCATAAAAACTTAATTTTCAATACCAAAATCTAATATTTGAATGTACCATTCAAATATTTCAAAATTCTCTTAGTGACATTCAAAAGTGATTCCCTAGGGCAAGATAAAAATCTAGCACATAAACAAACACTATATATTATAATGGGTCTAGAAGCAATTAAGTAAACTAGTGATCTGATAATACCTCGATATTTCTTCTCATTTACTGCATTACCACTTGCATCTTTGTCAAGTTCTAAGGATATGCTCATTGAAGTTTTGCTAGCTTTGTAACCATCCATTCCAAACTTCTTGAGAAGTTCTTATGTGTACTTAGATTGGTTGATGAAGATCTCATGCTTGCATTGCTTGATTTGTAGTCTAAGTAAGAATTTGATTTCACCCATCATGCTCATTTCAAATTCCCCAGTCATACAAGAAGGAAATTTCTTGCACAAAGATTCATTAGTAGCACCAAATATAATGTCATCAACATAAATTTGCACAATCAAAATGTTATGTATTTTCTTTTTAACAAAAAGAGTTGTGTCAACTTTGCCTTTTGAAAAACCATTTTCCAGCAAGTAAGCACTAAGTTTATCATACCAAGCTCTTGGAGCTTGTTTCAATCCATATAGTACTTTGGCAAGTTTGAAAACATGATTTAAAAATTTGTAGTCTTTAAAACCGAGAGGTTGTTCAATATAAACTTCCTCATTTATAAACCCATTTAGAAATACACTTTTGACATCCATTTGAAAAAGTTTAAAATTTATGTGACAAGCAAATGTAAGCAATATTCTAAAAGCTTCTAACCTAGCAACGGGAGCAAATATCTCATCATAGTCAATGCGTTCCTCTTGGTTATAGCCTTTGGCTACCAATCTAGTCTTGTTTCTAGTGATGAAACCATTTTCATCTAGCTTATTCCCATATACCCATTTACATTTTATAATTGGATGATCTTTAGGTTTAGGAACAAGTTCCCACACTTTGTTTCTCTCAAATTAGTTGAGTTCATCTTACATGGCAATCACTCAACATTCATCACTAAGAGTCTCCTTAATTGTTTTTAGCTCAGTTTGAGAAACAAAGGCAATATTAGCATATAAATGTTTAAGTTTAGATCTAGTAGTTACTCTCTTTGATTTGTCACCAATGACAAGTTCTTTTGGATGGTCCTTCTTGTATTGTCAATCTTTAGATAGTTCTTGAGACTCTTCTTCTTGTTCCATTCTTGTCTCTATTTCATCGTGATTGTCCTTTGGAACATTGTTTGTTTCTTATTCTTCAAATGTACCTACAAAATCATCAAGAGCACTACCTTTTCTTTGATCAAGTTTAGAGGATTCATAAAAAATAACATACATTGATTCTTCAACTGCTAGTATTTTCTTATTAAATACTTTATATGTTTTACTAGAAGATGAATATCCTAAAAATATGCCTTCATCCGATTTGGATGAGAATTTTCCAAGATTATCTTTGGTATTCAATATGAAGCATTTGCATCCAAACACTCTAAGGTATGAAATTTTTGCTTTTCTAAAATTCCAAAGCTCATAAGAGGTTTTGTTTAACAAAGGCCTTTTGTAAACATGATTTGAAACATAAGATGTGATATTAACGGCCTCCGCCCAAAAGTAAGATGGTAAATCATACTCATTGAGCATTGTCCTAGCCATTTCTACCAATGTTCTATTTTTTCTTTTAACCACACCATTTTGTTTTGGTGTTCTAGGAGCTGAAAAGTTATGTGAAATACCAAACTCTAATTTGAGATGAGCCTTCCTGATATAGCAAAAGGTGCTTTTATGTCCAAATTTCATACAATAAGTGCATTGATTTAAGGTCTTATATTTATGCACTCTTTTATTGAAATTTAATAAACCACGTACAGAATTGCAAGTATATGTTAAGTGAAATTATTTTTATGCATTTTTGTGTTTGTGTGCATGTCTTGTATATATGTATGCATGGCTTGCTCTTGGAACTTTAGTTCTAGAGCCCTGTAAACCCAATATAATCCTTTTAGGATTTTTTGGTTTGGTATGTGCATTAGTGTTCTTTACAACTTTAACACTAGAGGTTTGAGTTATTGATGCTTTTACAAATGTTGGTGCATTAGATGTAGTGATAGATGAGCCATTAAACCATAAACCATATTTCAAAGAGGGTGACCTTTGATTACTAATCATAGTATCTAAGGTTTCTTTTCCTTTATGAAATTTAGATATAGAGTTTTTAAGTTCACTTATCTCTCCTTTCAAAATTTCATTTTCTTTATGAATTTTCTCTATGCTAGATGAATTCTTTGACATCTCCTCCATAGATTTCAATAATTGTTCATTTGAATTCTTTAATTCTAAGGTTGAATTCTTTAGCGATACAAATGTTCGTTTCTAGAGTATTTGTCTTTATAAATTTCATTTTAGAGAAATATTTTCTACTCTAAGATTCATGTGCTCAATAAAATCACTATTATTTAAGGCATCATCAACACTATCATCAAATGCAATCAAGTTCAAGGGTTGAGTACCTATCTCATTAGTGTGATCATCATCCCTAATATCCATGAGACATAGATTAGAAATTCTTTGCTCTTCTTCCTCTTCTTCTTCACTTGAAGAATCATCATCTCATGTGGTTTTGAATGATTTCTTCTTTTCTTTATCCCACTTCATTTTGTTCTTCAATTTGAAGCAATCCGATTTGATGTGACCTGTTTTGCCATATTCATAATATTTTACTTCACTCTTTTTCTCTTTATCTTTCAAGGAGGATTTAGGAAATGTACCTTTGTTAGCTTGTAGTCTTCTCTTTCTCTTCCAATCACTTATCCTTTTGGATAGCATAGCCATTTCTTCTTCATCATCACTATCTTCATCACTTGAGCTCTTAACTTTCTTGATGACTTTAAGAGCTATTACTTTTCTTTTATCCTTTTCACCTTGTTCATCTTCCTTTTCAGTGTGCAATTCAAAGGTGAGTAGTTTTTCCATGAGTTCATCGGTTCTCAAAGATCTAAGATCATGAGCTTCTTCAATTGAAGAAACATTAGACTCAAAGCTCTTCTTTGCTTTAAGTGCTCTCAAAATTTTGCTATTAATATCACCTTGATCATAGACCTTACCATATTTCTTTAGTTCATTGACAATGGCAAGCAAAAGATTTGTCATGCCGGTGATGTTCTCGTTGGGCTGCATCTTGAAAAGCTCATACTCATGCACAAACATTTGCTTCTTGATGAACCTCACTTGGGTAGTACCCTTATCATAGTTCTCAAGAGTTTTCCAAATATTATATGCATAAGTAAAATGTTGGACTCTCCGACCTTCTTTTATTGATATTGAATTCATCGAGATAAAGCTACCTATTTTTCTTGAAATGAGCTCTCACCTGGTCACTTGTCTATTATGCTCTAGGAAAAGGAACTTGAACACCATCTACTTCATGAATGGGAGGTTTCCACTTATTTTTAAAAAATTTCCAAAGCTCAATTCCTTCACTATCAAGGAACAAATACATTTTATGTTTCCAATAAGACTAATTGGTTCCATCGAAATAAGGTCTAAGGAAGAAATTTAGATTTTCATATATAGAAGTTATGGAGTTGGAAGTAGATGTTGATGTGGAGGTGTTTGTTGGTGGAATGGCTATCATTTTGGATTAAATTTTACAATTATGTTTCTTGAAATTTAGAAGGCTCTGATACTAATTATTTTCCCAAATTAGCAACCAAGAAGGGGGTGAATTCGTTGATTGGAGAAGTAATGATCAATTAAAAATTTTGAGCAATAAGAAGATGAAGATGAAGATGGAGCAGAGTAGAGAAGAATGAACACAAAAGATTTATAGTGGTTCGAATTTACCTCAATCCTACATCCACTTCCTTAACATCTTGTTAAGGTTCTACTAATCTTGAGTTTTTACAAGCTTAACACTAACTTCATGTTTTTATAAGTTCACACCAAACTTTATCAAGGTTTGAGATTAATCCTCACAACCCTTACAAGAGTTTTTTCAAGGCTTACTCTAAACTTAAGTGTTTCAATGCTAACACTCAACTTACAATGGTGTTTTTGATGCTTACACTTAACACTCAAATAATACAAATGTTACTTATAGTAAATGAAATTGAAAGTATATTGCTTTGGCTACTAGAATCACAATTACCTTCAAACAAGAGGTTTCTTGGGGTATTTATAGCTATTTAGACTTGAACTAGCTATTTAAAGTGGTTCCCACATGTTTAGGACTTGTCTTCCACTAATTTGGTGGCTGAGATCCTTTTGCGGTCGCATAATTCAAAAATTGCTCTGACGGCTAACTCCAATGGTAAGATTTAGTTGTCTGACAGGATCTTGATTGCCCATAATCACATGTCTTGCAGTCGCACATTGCTTTATGCGATCGCACAAGATAATTTTACTGTTTATTTTGAATTTCTTCATCCACGTGTCCAATTATCATTGGTTCAAGGTATTTGGCTCTAATATTCAAATGTATTGGACTTGTGCGGTCGCTCAGTTGTCTAGGGTGATCACACAAATGATTAAGTGTTAAGGAAGCACCACACGGGCTGACCGCTATCTCTTCTACCAGTTTTAAGCTTTTAAGTTATTGGGTTGTGCAGTCGTTCGGTATGGTGGTGCAGTTGCATGACTTCCTCTCATCCTGACTTCACCACATGCTGAGACCATGAACCCTTTTCATAAGTTTATGAATTTAGCTTAATTTTTAGTGTGGTCGCTTAATGTTTGGGTGCGGTTGCTCGTCGGCCTAGCGAGACCGCAAGCTCCTCTATAATTTTTGTGGATTTTAGCTCAGTATATTATGTAGTCACTCGATTGGCTCAGGCGGTTGCACATCCAGCTCGAGTTCCAACTTCACCGCTTGGCAAGCCCATTATCTTTTCTGTAACTTTGGTATATTTGTCTCATAACTTTGTGCGGTCGCTCGGTAGGCTCGGGCGCTGGCACAAAGGCTAGTGTTTCATGCCTATAATAATAAACTTATTTGAAATCATTAGTACATATCAATTTAATTGTTAATGATCAAAATAGAGTTTAATTGTCCAGTGGTTGCCCTGACTTCATCTCAATGATGAAATATATCTAAGATATTAGGTCTAGTTCAGGTAAAGTTCAACTATCCTTATGGTCTTAACTATGCATCCTTTTCCTTGATCTTCTTTGGCTCTTAGTACCTTAGTGATCATCAGACTTGTCATAAATATCATAACAACTCAGGGTAGGTTATCGGGCTTACAAGCCAAAAAAAAGAAAGTTAAAATCTTATGAAGGCTCAAGGGGTCAGACTAGGGATTGATATTTATGAAGTGGATAGTAGTCGTTGGCTCATCAAACAATGTCTAGATTATTTATCCTTTAAATAAGTAGAGTTCAATTTTGCCTCGAAAGTTCTTCAAAGCATGTTCTAAGATTGACTAGGACCTAAACACTCATAATCATGCAGGAGCCTTCTCTAAGTAAGCATACACAGCTCAATGATATAGAACAACTTCCTCATTTAGTAAAGTCATTCGGATCATAATGGATAAATATACTAATTTATGAATCTCCAGCCACACTTTTCATTAGTTAAGCACCAAAATGAATAAAGACCAACAAAAATAAAAATATAGTAAAAGCAATTTATTCAAACAAGTTTAATTTGAAAAACATAATTGTTTCAAAAACACCAAACAAAGAAAATGAAATGAAAACTAAACAAGCCAAGGGAAGTTGGAATAAGAAAAGCTTCATCTACTTGGATGTGTCAAGGGATCTATGAGGTTCTGTATTTCATGCATTTTGGATGTAGCTTGTAAATCTCAGATACTGATGCTAGCTTGGGTCCTTTTTAATTACTTAAGGACCGCATCATCTTCTTCCTTTCTTCTTTCAGTCTCGGCATCTTTACCTTTGTCAGCCTCTATTTCTTTTGAAGGAGCTCTTCCATAGGGCTTGCTAGAGTGAGTATTTAACACTTCTTCTTCTTTAGGTTCAAACCAAGCCCATTCTTCTTCACTAGATTATGATTCACCATCACTATCAGTTGAATCCAAAATTCATTCATAACACAAATAGTCATTGTCTCCTCATCCGCAGCTGGTTTAGACTTGTTAAGCAGAGCTTCCTTTTTTATGGTTTCTTCACCTATGTTTCGAAAAGATAACAAGATAAACTTTTCATTCAATTCTTCCCCTATCAAGAAGGTTGTTGAACGAGGTACCCTTTCAAACTTAGGCAAAGGGTTATTCTTTGTGCTAGGTCTGTCAGGCCTAGGCACCTTATCACTATTAATAAGATCTTATATCTCATGTCTTAACCGAATGCATCAATCTATCTCATGTCCTTGTGCTTGATGAAATTGTCAAAAGACTTTAGCACAAAAGGCTTTGGCATCAAAGTTTGGTGGTAAAGAATTTGGTAAAGGTCAAGGAGCCAACAGTTGTAACAATAGCTTGTTAAAAATTCAAGACAAAGGTCTCCCCAGATCTAAAAACTACCTCCTATTTGCTGAACTAGTTGCATTGACATCAACTACTTTTTGTATACCTTAATTGCCAGACTGGTAATTCCCTTTCTCGTTTCTTTTTCCAAAAAAAAATGGTTCTTCTCTCTTTCCCATTCTTCTATCTATAAACTAACTTGGAGAAGATCTTTGAAGTCTCTAATAAGCATGTGAGACATCCGTTCATGCAGATTAGGTAGGGCACCTCTTACGATCATCCTAATCTGGTCAGACTCATCTGATCTCTTTTTAAGAAGTACAACCTTATTCCTCCATCTCTTCACATAATCAACAAAGTTCTCATTCTGCTTTTGCCTGATTGATTCTACCTCCATCAGAGTAACTTCTAATTTAGCATTGTACCTATACTGCTAGATGAAGGTTTTGTACAATAAATCCTAATTCTTTTGAGTACTTTCCTTTAAGGTGTTAAACCATTTTTGCATAATAAGATCTAATGAGAGTATGAAATACCTTAGAATTTGAGACTTAATAACTCTGGCAGGCTGTATGGTAGTAATGTACTAATTGACATGCAGATGTGGATTCCTAGTTCCATCAAACTTAGAGAAAAAATGTATTTTGAACTTGTAAGGAATTTCTTCAGCTTCCTTAAATAGCTTGTCCACGTCCGACACGTCCTTAGCCTTCCGCTTTTTTTCAAACTTCTTTTTTAAGTTAACAATTAATTTTTGCACATTAGCAGTTTTAGTTTTCTCCACAACCTTATTTACTTTCTTCTTTTCTTAAGGATCTTAGAAATATGCATCCCAGTATTCATCATCCATCACTATCTTGTCTTCATCAGATGCCACTTTAGCTACCTCAGCCTTTCTCTTATCCTTTGTTTCTTGTTATTAGCAGATGCTTCAGTATTGTTATCCTCCAATAGTGAAAGTAATTGACCTTTCACAGTCTTAGCCAAGGCCCCCTTCAAATCTTCCATCTTGAAGTTGAGGGCATCATTCACAATCTTCTAAACTTGCTCATGGTCCATTGTTTTTTATGTGAAATTGACTGAATTCTCGCTGGATTCTGAGCAATAAGTCGGGTTGTCGTAAGCTCTTGAACTATTGTACTCTAGGTCTGTGAGCCAGAAAAGATCAATGCTATGTAATACAATACATGTATACATGTATGCATATGTAACAAACAAACAAAAAGAGTAAGGACGTTCCTTCTAACCTTATATCACCGATACATGAATAACAAGTCTCCTTTCCTGGGTATTATGGTCAACAAAACATCAACATAGGATATTTTATTTTCGAAAGTTCCACTCAAACGGATTAACTAATAATTATCTTTTCAAATACATAAAATAGATAATTAAAGAGAACAAGATAAATAATGAAATAAATGAAAAATATCATAAACTGTCAAGGTAGTTAATATTGAAATTACCAAGTTCGATAATATCTTGAATGTATACGAATGTTGAATATGAACTTATATATGTTATGTTCTTACATGTTGGGCATAAAAAGTTATTTCTTGAATGTATACAAATGTTGAATATGAACTTATATATGTTATGTTCTTACATATCGGGCATAAAAAGTTATTTAACTCAATAATTTTGTACTATCGAGTTCAACAATGATAGACCGTTTAGAAACTATGTATTCTAAAAAGCCCTTTTTTATTCTGAAAAATAATATTTAAGTTGTTTAATCATTTTTACCTTATTCGTCCTTATTTACATATCTAAAAACTAGTTTCACTTTATAAAATCTTATGAAAATCATTAATTCATAAGTTGCTTTAGAAAATTTTGTGTATTATTAGGTGAACTAATGATGATTGTTGAGTTTGATAGTCGAAACTATTGAGCACGATAATATTACTTCTACATAGGAAGAAACAATTTTTGAAGCAAATTTTCTAGATTTATACATTAAGAACTCTTCCAAAAGGTTGTTAAGAGAACATTACCTTAATTTGGATTTGCAAAATAATTCACAGACTTTATTTTTATTGATTTCAAACTTGAAGTTTTGAAGTTCATCACTTTTGTTTATTAAAAAAGGTCATTTTAATTAGTTTTTATTGTGTTTATAAATTAGGTAAAGTTCCCATATCAAGTTATGTTTATTCTAGATGTATTAAACAAGTTTTCATGAATTAGAAATTATGAAACAAGATAAGAGGTGCCTCTTACTAGTTGCCAAGATTCACATATTTTGAATGATCTCCTTTGGCTTTGATTGATTAGATCTTCTAGTTCATGTGTCTGGCTTGCTATTGGTTACTTTATTGCTTAACAGTGAGCTTTGATTGGTTCATTTTGCAATAACTTGATTTTTTAAAAATAATAATAATAAAAATATTTTAAATTATTATTTAATATAGAAATATATTAATAGTAATAATAATTAAGTGGAAAGAAATTAGGAGAGAGTTGAAAAATATAGAAAGATAATGTATGGGTATAAGAGAAGTATGGTTTAAAAATTTAAAAATAAAATAATATAATAATATAATATGTTATTAAGTCAAGAAAGTGGAAGATGAGTATTTAAATATGTGGTGTAGGAAAAAGTTGAATTTGTTTTAAATAAAATAAAATATATAATATAAAAAATAAATAATATATGTGTGGGGTGTGTGCAACGTGACAAGAAAGAGAAAAAGAAAGAGAGAAAGAGAGAGAAGGAGAGAGATGAGAGAGAAAAAATGAGACTAAATCTTTGACCGGTCATATCTTCTTCACCAACTTCCAATAACTGTCACTCGCCTAACGTTTGATTGATCTCGAGACAACGAATCTATAGAGGGGTTACTCATCGCCAACTGACGTCGGAGGAAACAACACCTCCCATCTGAAAGTATGCCTTTCGTCGGCTTCCGAGTAATTTTTCAGTCGATTCCGGTCTTCTTTTGGCGATGAAAATACTATTCAGAGAGAGAGAAAAAATAATAAAAAATATAATATATAAGAATAATAAAATAATAAATATTAATAAGTAATTAATATAGAAGAAATTAGTTAGAAATTTTGAAGTAAAATAATTTTTAAAATAAAATTTTATTAGTCAATTGATTAATTATATTTAATTAAATTGATTAATTAGTAAGTTAATTAATTTAGATATATTAGCTACTATTATTAAAATTATTAACAATATAAAGAATTAATATTTAATGATTAATTAATTAATTACCTATTTGATTATTGAATGATTTAAATAAAATAGTTAATGGAGTATGTTTAAAATTCATATCATTAATTATTTAATTGAAATTAGTATTATTATAATAAAAAAATTAAATTAAATTATTAAATAATTTAATTGATTATTTGATTATTAAGTAATTAAATTATTATCAATTTAGAGAATTATTATTAATTAATTGAGTAAGTTATTAATTATTGCATAAGTTAAATGATTTTTTATTATTAAATGATTTAAGTTAAATGAATAATGTACTATATTGAAATTTTATAAAACAAATTATTTAGTTAAGATTTGTAATTTTTATTATTATTGAAATTTAATATAGCAAAATAAGAGAATTAAAGTCAATAATGATGGTGTTTATTTGTATGATAGTTGGATAAATTACTTGTTAAAATTTATTCAAATTTAGTTAAAATGTGTTTTTTTTTAAAAAAAAACTTAAATAATTATTATAGCTAAAACTAATTAAGTAAAATTAGTGTTTAATTGAATATATATATATATATATATATATTAGATATTATCACGATCGTAATAAGTTATTATTTGTGACAATTAAGGTAAATAAATTATATATTAATTAATTATAATTGAAGAGTGATTATAAAATTATTTTCTTGAAATTGATTTAACGTATATCTTAAAATCTTAAAGGGGGCATTTTGTAAGTAAATTAAATAAATACAATTAATGTTGAGTTTAGTTGGAGGCTCAGATGGAGCAATTGGATTGATGTTGATTGTTGTGTGCTATTGAAAATATTGTTTGCATGTTTTATTTCAGGGTGAATGTTCTAGCTATAGAAGAGACTGTGCTGAAATTTCAGCAAAATCTTTAGAGTCATTTATCTGTTTATATTCTAATAGTTCCTATTATTATTTGAAAATTAATATTTAGGTATTTTTCCAACATCAGTCAGATGCTTCGAGGAGAGTTATTGGGTTTCGTCTACTGTAAGTTATATAGATTAATATAATACTTTGCTCCCCTAATTTTCGCTAATAGTTATATTTGTATAAATGTATTTGGTTGCTTGTGCTATACGAACATAATTATCACTATTAGCATTTGATGATGAAAGCATAATGTATGTCGGTGCATAAGTTGATGGCCTTTGATGAATATGATATGTGTTTGTCGGATAAGGTTAGGATGATGTGGGATCACACATGATCGAAGTTATGAGTTATAATATAATGACACTATACGATGATGAGATTAGGACTAGCATGACGGCGGAGACATTCTCATGCTCAGCCCTACTTGTCAGTCAAGTAACATTGCTTGACCACAGCTGTGACGACGGACCGTATGCATTGAAATCTAAGAGAAACGTGTGGACTAAGAGAGCCAGCTAGGGGATCGACTCACTAATTTAAGGTTTAGTGTGGCCCCCATTAACTTACTCCTATCCTTTTTTTATTGTGTGATTTTGACTGTCTGGTTGCCATTCGCATGAGCATCAATTGCATGGGATCGGTCTGTTATATTAATTACTATATAACTCATTGAGTTAAATACTCATTCATGTTCATCATTTTCCTCAGGTTGCAGTTTGAGAGCATACGTACTGTTTATTCAGATCATCCTGCCTTCTTATTTCTCAGCTGGAGTGTTAATTGTATATATTTTATTATATAATTATATCATAATTATTTTTTAAAACTCCACATGATATTTCTTTTCTTGTCTATCTTCTTATTTATTTAGTTTCACGATTTAATTAAATATATTTATTGACAAATGTCTGATGATGATGATGTGATATTATATTAAATAATAATATCAGTAGGCTTGTGGGCCCGTTTCGAGATAATAACTGCTATCACCATCTATATTTTTCTCGAGAAATGAGTTGTTAGGCTGACTAGGGTTCTGAAAGTCACATGTTTTTCTCATTCTCTAGTGCCGATCACATGCCCTCGGGTTTTGGCAATGACAGGTTTCTAGTGCCCCAAAAAGGTGCAACACACTGCCTTCTATATGCAAATGTCAGTTGCAAGGGGGATCAACTTGTCGAGTTCTACAAATTTATCCCTATGTGGTTAATCTTGCATTGGCATGTTAGTTTTGTTCTTTGGCAACCTTTGACAATTCTTGAAAATTGTCAAATTTGATATAAAGACTATCGAATTCGACAATTCATAAAAAATCATGCAAGGTGCAAAATTCAAGTGTCTACATCTTTTTATTTATTTTTTATAAAAACAAATTTAGAAACAAACCCCAATATTCAAGCAAACAAATATGGAAGCAAATGGATTTGTATGCAAATAAATTTGCATGAAGCAAAATCAAAGCAAATTACAAATCAAACTCACGTAGATTATTAAAAACTAGAAAAATCAAACCGATGCAATCAAAACTCCAAACTAAAATACAATTATACCAAAAAATAAGAATCTGTTGGCTATAATATAAACAGAAGTAATCAAATCCAAAGATTAGAATATAGCCACACTAGAATTATAAAATACCAAAATCTACAAATCTACAATCAAATCGAAATAAAAATGATGTTGAGGAGATAACAGTAGAGGGAGATTGAGAGAGTAACTGAGATTGAGATTTAGACTTCACATTTATAAATGATAGTTTGAGCCTTGATGTTTGTGATGTAGTGAGAAGAGAAACTATGACTGTCACAAGGTTTTATTATTTTAAAATCATAGAGAGAGAGGGAGAGGCTAAAGTGAAACTAAGGGGGAGAGCGATGCACAACAAATGTCAAATAGAATTTAGAGTTTTCTTAAGTTATATTTATATTCGAGTCGGGTTGGATTAGCCCTAATGGTTCTCTAAACTAACTCGAAACTCGAATCAAATATAAAAAAATTTTCGGAAAAAACCCCAAACCAGGCTTTATTTCTTAAAAGTGCAACCCAACCTAACCCAAAGTGTTCAGTTTAGGTCGGGTTAGACGATTGTTGGGCTACATGAATAGCCTTTTTCAAATGCATATATTTTTTTATTAAGTTCCTACACTTTTCAACAAATATAATAATAATTATTATATATACTAAAATTCCTACACTTTTCATCTGCAATTTTATTTTAAAAAGAAAAACTTAGAGGGATGTCACTATTCCTCATTTTTAAAAGCCTAAAGTTCAGACGACAGCTCTTTCCATCTTTCTCTCTAATCTATTATTAAATTTTAATATTATTTTTCAGTTTTGCGTATTTATTTGTGTAGTTTATTTTGAAAATAATTTTTAGATCAATATAGATATGAAATTTAGCAGTTGCGCCTTGTTTTCGTATTTTTTTTATTTTTTTAGTGTAAAACTGAATGCAATTTAAGTTTTTATTATGAAATTTTGTCCTTCCTTACTTGAAGATTATTTGTCATTCTCTAATGAAGATTATTTATCCTTTTTAATAGATGTTATTTGTCATTCTCTAATGGATGTGTCCTTCTCATATGAACTAATAGATGATAAATAAAATGTGTCTCACTGAAAGTCAGATTACCCGTGGCATATTACCATTATTTATTGTTTGCATCTAAAAAGTTCAAGAAAATTCGGTAAATTCATTAATTATATACATTTTATGTACTTTAAAATTATATAATTTTATTTATACCTAATAAATATATTTTTTTATTTATTAATAAGAATTTATTTTATGTAAAAAAAACTCCTACACCACTATAAATAGTAAATTTTAATTTTACCCCTATCATTTTTTTCTTTTTTCACTTTCTATCATTTTATATTTTTATTTGATTTTTTTTCCTTTATTATTATTATTATTATTATTATTATTATTATTATTATTGTTAAAAATCTAATTATGTGGCGGAGTGTGGTACTACGGAAAAACAATTGGTTAGGCCGGAACTTCAAATAAAGGGCAAATTACATTTGTCCCTGCCGAAACCGTCCCCTTGAAAGAGACCAAAAAATTTCCAATCTCCGCCGCAGTTCCGCCCTCCACACTACATTTATTTTTCATTTACTGAATTCTATAAGAAGAAAAACAAAGAAAATGTTGAGAGCAACCACTGCATCCAAATGGTTTAGATTTAGGGCTCCAGAACTCATCCTTCACAGTGGCTCTTACAAGAAACCAAACTTCTTGACCACTTACTTCCATTCTCCGACCGCCACCACTGCCGCCACTAGAGCTATCTATGGTAATTCTCCTTTGTTAATAAACAACTGCAACAACAATAGATCATACTCCACCACTCACCATCCTCCATGGAAGAATTGCAGAGTTTCTCGTTGTGGTTCTACTGGACTTCCTCTCAATATCGATGCTTTCCTCTCCAATTCAAATTTTTCCTCCTCTTCCTCCTCCGCCTCTATGGTTTCCAGGCAACTGGTTTGTCAAGTACCATGACATAGTTCTCGTCTCTTTTATTCCCTTTTAATTAATTTGCCCTAATTTAATTTTTTAAACAGAGTGCAATGTTGAATGGGCGTGTTTTTTTCTCAAGTTCTGCTGGTAATCCTAACAATAAAAACAATGGAGCTAAATCATCGATTGCTGCCTCTAAACCGGAGGAGAAACGAGTTGCTGATATGAAAATTCTTCGAACACTTGCTAGTTATTTATGGATGAAAGATAATATTGAGTTTTGCTTAAGGGTCATGACTGCGCTAGCATTCCTTGTTGGTGCTAAAGTCTTGAACGTTCAAGTCCCTTTCCTCTTTAAACTTGCTGTTGATTGGTTGACTACTGCTACTGGCAATGCTACTGCCCTTGCTTCTTTCACTATTGCCAATTCTACTCTCATTGGTCTCTTTGATACTCCTGCTTCTGTTCTCATTGGATATGGCATTACCCGTTCTTGTGCTTCTGCTTTCAATGGTATTTCTTTTGCATGTAAAATTGTGCTTTTGTACCCTTTTGATTAAAATTGTTTCTTCTTATATTGGGGTGGAACTCTATGCTTGTAGAATTGAGGACTGCTGTGTTCTGTAAGGTGGCTCTGAGAACAATCCGTCAAGTATCTAGAAAGGTAAATTATGCCTTTTTTTTAAACAAATATGATTTTATTTATGCTTCATATGATTAAGATGCTTGTGCTTCTGTTTTTGCATATAACATTTACTTTCTTTTTTACAAGGACATGATTGTATTTTTTAAATGGCTAAATAATTATAAAGTCCTTGAAGTTTTGCATATTACACTAGTCAGTTCCTGTATTTTCAGCATCTAATTTTTACATCCTCTGTTTTCAAAAATTAAACTATTTAGCCATTCTGTTAATAATTTCATCCTAAAAACATTAGTCAACTATTTTGATGTTATAAAATGATTTCTTTGCTCTTCCTTTATAAATATTTTTCTTTGTTATTTGTTAAATCATACTTATTTTTAATTTTATTTATATTTCTTGCACATAATTTATTTAAATTTTATAAATATTATTAAAAAATAATTTTAAACAATGCGAATAATATCTTTTATTATTTTGCAAACAATTCATATATATCATTTATTTTAATTTTATAGATATTACTAAAAAATAATTTCAAATAATACGAATAATGTCTTTTATTATTTTGCAGATGATCTATATATAAAATAAAATTAAACATGAAATAAACTTAATAAATAACAAAGATAAATATATATAAAAGAAGTGCAAAAAGTTATTTTATAATATCAAAGTAGTTGACTAATGATTTTAGGATGAAAATATTGACAAAAGGACTAAACTATTTAATTTTTAAAAATATAGGGATACAAAAATTAGATGTTGAAAATACAGAGATTGACTAGTGTAATATGCAAAACCTCAGGGACTTTATAATTATTTAGCCTTTTTAAAATTCAGGTGTTTGCACATTTGCATGACTTGGACCTCCGTCATCATCTTAGGTATTTTTCTTGATATATATATTGCTTCTATTAATTATAAGGTGCTTCCAACAATATACTTATTGTAATTTGTTCTATTTCTACTTGGTTACTCCCTTTCTAGTCGAGAAACTGGTGCATTAAATAGAATAATTGATCGTGGTAGCCGTGCAATAAATTTTATACTCTCTTCAATGGTGTTCAATATTCTGCCGACTATCCTGGAGGTATGATTATCATTTCACCTTTTTGAGTATCATTACATGCTAAATTTAGTTCGCTCCGAGCTCTACTATTTACAATAGGCATTATAGTTGTCTGTAAATGCTTAATATCTGTCTATGCTGGACCACTGGATATAACCTTTCAAATTTACCTGTCTCCGCCCATGCAATTGCTTGTTTCTGAACATTTTTCGATAGACTTTAACATGCATCCTTTCAGATATCTATGGTGTCTGGAATCTTGGCATATAAATTTGGAGCCCCTTTTGCGTGGATCACTTCAGTTTCAATTGCGGCATATATTGCTTTCACATTGTCTGTAACAGAGGTAATATATCTTCTGCCAATTCTTTATTACCATACATGTAGGTTCTTAGCAGAGTTGGGTGCTCATGCACTCTTGTTTTCTCTTTACTACTATTTGCTGCAGTGCTAATTTTTTTGAGTTTATTATGCATGATGAGTCTGTAAGGATTATCCTTTATATGAAACAAGAACGGGATGGAAATTCTCCCATTTTATTTCTCTTTTGAGAACATTAAGTATGGTTTACTGAAAATTTTGTAAATGTACTCAAAATCAAATTTCATTTCTGCCTGAATTAAAGAGAGTTAAGCATAGAAATGTCTGCAAAAAAATTTTGGATTTCACATTTTATAGAAATCCTATTTTAGGATTTTTGTGTTTATTTTGAAAATGAACCAGATGATCCTGATCTCATGTGGCATTCTCTTGTAGCTAACAACCTGTGGCAACATATTTCATTTAGTGAAGGAATTGAGATGGAAGGCTTCCTTCATTTGATTCCCCCAGTTTCTTAAGTTAGTAACTTTTTGTATATTGATCAATATTGTCTATTGGTTCCTTGTCACTTCTAGTGGCGGACCAAATTTAGGAAGGCCATGAATAAAGCTGATAACAATGCTAGTACAAGGGCAATTGATTCTCTAATCAATTATGAGGTGAGATTTTAGCGTTTCTCTTCTGAATTTTTTTATCATCTACTTTTTCATTTCCTTCGATTTTCTTGTTTTTGGATTTTTGGTTAACTATTTTTCAATTCCATCTCTTAGACTGTCAAATATTTCAACAACAAAGCTTATGAAGACTTGAGATGAGCCATTCTAATGTAGCAAAAAGTGCTTTTATGTCCAAATTTCATGCAATATGTGTATTAAAACAATGTTCTATATTTATGCACTTTCCTATTGACATTTAATGTGTTATGCATACAATTGCAAGTGTGTGATTGTTTTTATGCATCTTTGTGCCTACCTGTATGTCTAGTGTATATGAATGCATAATTTGCTCTTGAAATTTTGGTTCTATTGCCTAATGAGCCTTAAGTAGTCTTTTTGGTACTTTTAGGCTTGGTGTGTCCATTTTTTACCTTTACAACTTCAACACTAGAAGTTTGAGTTGTAGAAGCTTTTACAAATGTTGGTGTGCTAGATGTAGTGTTGGTTGAGCCATTGAATCCTAATCCATGTTTCAAAGAAGGTGATCTTTGATTATCAATTAATGTGTCTAAAACTTCTTTTCCTTTTATGAAATTTTGAAATTGACTATTTTAGTTCTTTTAGTTCATGCTTCAAAATTTTATTTTCTTTGATTGTATTTTCTAAGCCATGTGAATTTCTATTTAATTCATCTATAGATTTCAACAAGTGTTCATTTGAGGTCTTTAATTCTAGTATAGAATTTTTTAAGCAAACAAAGTCTTTTCTAACTTAGAACATTTCTCCTTATAAAATTTCATCTTAGAAAAATATTTTTCTACTCTAAAGTTCATATGCTCAATCATGTCACTATCATCTAAAGCATCAACATCATTTTCATCATATGCAATTAAATTCAAGGATTGAGTAACTATATCATTGGATTCATCCTCAATAGCCATAAGACATAGATTTACAATTTCTTCTTCCTCTTCTTCTTCTTCTTCACTTGAGGAAGAGTTGTAACACCCCTATACCCCATATACGCGCACTACATACAACCACATCTGTAATATACATATATCGGATACAGGAGTGTCACGGTTTATATTAACCAAACCAATCTTTCCTTTTAGCAATAATATGAGAAAACTTAAAACATTTAAGATATATTATAAAACATAGTAGATAAATCATTTTAACATATTTCTCAATTATTTCACAATTCACAATTCACATAAAAATAAATACAAACATGAGCCCAAAGGATCTAATATGCTATTCAAATTGCAGAGTTACTGTTTTGATCCATATTGACACCCAGTATCTAGCTCGAAGGCAAGTGACTCCCAGTGTCTAGCCCGAAGGCAAATCATAGTAATGCTCAGCATCTAGTCCAAAAAAATTAAATAGTTGCTCAAAAGCTAGCCCCGAAGGCAAATAATGAGTATAACCCATTAGGACATTGCATCACATTTTACCTTAAAACTCATCACCCAAATATTTTGAGTAATTTCATATAATCCATATATGATTCATATTTTATGCACTTTAGTCATTACCAATAGCCTTTTTAACAATGCCCTTAATGCATACATAACAAATAATATTACCCAAACACTTTGGGTCATTTTCACATAATACACATATTTCACATTTTACACAATTTAACCATTAACAATGGCTTTTCATAATGCATTTAATATATATATGATATTACACATGCCATAACAGATTATTCATAAATCATAAAATCATCAAGTAGCTTAACACATTTTTCATTTCAAAATGTGTTAAGCCCAATGTAATGCAAATATAACCAATTCATCCAAAGTTTGTACATACCTCTAAAACGAACCAAAAGCAAGCTCAAACACCCTCCAATCCTTCTCTTCCAACTTTCCTATCAACACTTGGATGGGGCCAATCAACTATTCTCAATGCCTAAACCAAATGTGATCATAAATAATCATTTAGTACCACATTCTACAGCATTCCAATCTTAAATCAAAATTAAACATCATCCAAACAAAAATCTCAAAGTTAAGGCTAACCTCAATTTAACTTTGGAATACCATACTAGGCCATTCAATTTGGTATTTTAAGTTTATTTATATTATTAAAAATATATTTTAACATATTTAAAACAATTACATTATAAAAACGCACACTTATAACCAAAACCCTAAAATGGTATAACTTTCCCCTATTGATGGTTTTCCTTTCCCACTCAATCCATTTATCATTTCAAGCTTATATTCATCGCTTTTATCATTATAGAACACGCTTTAACCAATAAAATCAAACAATTCAACAACTTTAGAAAATCACTTTTTCAAAACACTAAATAAACACTTCCTTTCTCAAACTCCAATCAAACTCAATCAAATCCAATATTTGACTTTAAAATACTTATTTATGCATCAAAAAAACTCATTTAGAATCAATTTGCACAATTAAATCATAAGATTCCATAAACCCAAAAGTTACATAACCCTAAATTCTCTCTCTTGACCAATCTTTACCCAAACTCAACCATTTCTTCAATAAACCCTTAAAATCATTGTTAAATACTCAAAATAACTTCATACACACCAATTCCAACAATTAAATCATACTGCATCAAAAATTCAATTTACACATATTCAAACTTTCATGAAAATTCAAGGAAAGAGGTTGGAAACTTACCAAAGTTAGTGGAAACTACCAAAAATCCACTTTGATTACTTGAAATCCTTCAATTAGTGGATTATCGAAGAAGCAAATCCTCCGTTCCTTCAATGGAGAAATTCGGCCTTCAAAGGAAAAGAAGAAGAAGATGAAGAGGATGGCACTTTCTCTTTCCTTCCACTCACTTTTATACCCACATATATATTTATTTAATTATTTTTTAATTAATTACTTAATTATTTTTTTAATTATTTAAAAATCCAAAAAAATTCATCTTCCATTCAAAAAAAATTATTTTTGAATAATTTTAATAATTTTAAATTTTTAAAGTTTATTTACAAAAAATGCCATTGGACTTTTAAAAATTGAACTTTTATTGACTTTATATATGTTAGGTATATTTTGCATATATGCCACATATATATTCCATTTTTTCATTTAAAATCCTTCATTTTTCATTTAAAATTATTAATTTAATTTATCCAATTTAATTATAATTTATTTTATCAAATTTTCAAAAATTAAAAATTTTCAAAAATTAGGGCTATTACAATTCTCTCCCCCTAAAAATAAATTTCGTCCTCGAAATTACCTATTATCCACTTTAAAACAACTAAGGATACTAACTCTGTATCGTCTGCTCACTCTCCTATGTTGTCTCCTCAATGGCATGATTCCTCCAAAGAATTTCATAAGTGGCACCTTCTTATTTCTCAATTCCTTCACTTTTCGTGCCAAGATCGCCATTAGTTCTTCCTCATAAGTCAGATCCGGACTCACCTCAATGGAATCCACTAACAAGATATGAGATGGGTTCTACTTGTACCTCTGAAGCATAAAGAGATGGAAGACATTATGAATCCGATCAAACTCAGGCGACAAAGCCAGTCTATAGGCCACTGGACCAACTATCTCCAACACCTCATATAGTCCTATGAAACGAGGACTCAACTTCCCTTTGCAGCCGAATCTCAAAATCTTCTTCCATTGTGATACCTTCAATAATATTTTATCTCCCATATTGAACTCTATATCTCTTATCTTCAAATTTGTATAGGATTTCTGTCGGTCTGAAGCTGATTTCAGACAATCCTGAATCACCTTAACTTTCTCTTTTGTTTTCTTAATCAAATCGGGACCGACCAACTTACCTTCTTCAACTTCATTCCAACACAGAGTTGTCCTACACCTCCTGCCATATAAGGCCTCATAAGGTGTCATCCCAGTACTGGACCGATAGCTATTGTTATATGAAAACTCAATCAGTGGTAAGAATTTATCCTAGTGAAATTAATGATACAGCTCCTCAACATATCCTTTAGAATTTGTATCGCTCTCTCTGACTATGTCCATCTATCTGAGGATGAAAAGTAATACTAAAATGTAACCGAGAACATAAAGCATCCTAAAAACTCCTCCAAAATCTCAATGTAAACCAAGGATCTCGATCCGACATCAAAGAAACTAGGAATCCATGCAACCTCACTATCTCACTGATATACAGCTCAGCCAATCTCTCAAGAGAATAATCCATCTGAATTGGAAGAAAATGACTTATCTTCGTCATCCGTTCAACTATCACCCAGATCGCATCATGCTTCTTCTAGGTCAAAGGCAGTCCAATCACAAAATCCATCGTCACTCGTTTCCATTTTACTCTGGCACTGATAATGGTTGGAGCAACCCTAAAAGAACTTGGTGCTCAGCGTTCACTCTCTGGCAAGTGAGACATTTGGATACAAACTCTGCTATGTCCCTCTTCATACCTAACCACCAATAATGCTGCTTCAAATCTTGATACATCTTGGTACTACCATGGTGCATAGCATAGAGTGACTGATGTGCTTCCTCTAAAATCATCCTCTTCAATCCTACATCATCAGGAATACACAACCTATCTTTGTACCAAAAACAACCATCATCTCTTCCTAACTCTCTCTTTTTTAGCAATCTAACACAATCTTCTGGATTTTTTCATCTGCCAACTGAGCCTCCCTAATCTGATCCAACAAAACTGGCCTCAAATGCAACTGAGCCAATAGCACACCATCATCACAAGACTCAAATATGGCATGCAACGCTCTCAACTCAACAAGCAATGAGAGTGAATAAGCACTCAAACCTGCCAAAGACTTCCTACTCAAAGCATGAGCAACAACATTTTCCTTTCCTTGATAATCAATCAAACAGTCATAGTCTTTAATCAACACTAACCACCATCTCTACCAAAGATTCAGCTCTCTTTGAACACCCAGGTACTTCAAACTCTTGTGATCTATATAAATGAAACACTTCTCCCCATATAAGTAATGCCACTAAATCTTCAAGGCAAAAACTATGGTTGCTAGCCCCAAATCATGAGTTGGGTAATTTAGCTTATGAGGCTTCAACTGTCGAGAGACATAAGCAATGACTCTACACTCCTGCATCAGAACATAACCTAAATCACTATGTAAAGCATTACAGTATATTACATAAAGTTTACCTTTCATAGGCAGGGTAAGGACAGGAGCCTGAGTCAACATCTCCCTCAGCTACTCAAAACTTGCCTTACAATGATATGTCCACACAAATATGACTCCTTTCCAAAGTAATCTGGTGAGTGGTATAGCTATCATAGAAAAACCCTTCACAAACCGACGATAATAGCCTACTAAATCCAGAACTTCTAACCTCTGTCACAATCTCCAGTGGACTCCAATTCAAGATAACCTCGACTTTACTCGGATCAACTCTAATACCCTTTGCTAAAACCACATGACTGAGAAAAGTTACCTGATCGAGCCAGAACTTCACTTAGACAACTTGGCATACAACTGCTTCTCTCTCATAGTCTATAATACAATCTGTAAATACATAACATGATCCTTCTCATTACGTGAATACACCAGAATATCATCATGAAGACCACCACAAACTTATCTAAGTAGGGTCTGAATACCCTGTTCATCAAATTCATAAATGCTGCTAGTGCATTCATCAATCCAAAGGGTATCACCAAAAACTCATAATGCCCATACCTCGTACGGAAAGCTGTCTTGGGTACATCCACATCTCTGACTCTCAATTGATGATACCCTAATCTCAGATCAATCTTATTGCTACTCCTTTCAACTGATCAAATAGATCATCTATCCGAGATAATGGATACTTATTCTTGATAATCACCTTATTCAACTGCCGGTAATCAATACACAATCTCAAGGTGCCATCCTTTTTCTTCATAAATAAAACAGGAGCTCCCCGTGGAGACACACTAGGGTTGATGAACCCTTTATCCAGTAACTCCTACAACTGCACCTTCAACTCCCTCAACTCTACAGGTGCCATGCAGTAGGGGTAATAGAGATGAGAGTGGTACCAGGCATCAGATCAATACCAAACTCCACCTCTCTCTCAAGAGGTACCCTTGGTAACTCATCAGGAAAAACATCTGAAAACTCGGCAACTATAGGGATACTGTTAAGCTAGGACCCCACTATTCTAGTATCTACAACATGAGTAAGATAAGCCTCACATCCCTTCTAAATCATCCTCCTAGCTAAAACAACTGAAATAAACATGGATGAAAGATGCCTCTGCTCACTCGATATCATCACATCCTTAGCATAATGTGTTCTCAGGTTAACATATTTCTACTGATAGTCTACCACAGCCCTATGCCTGGATAACCAATCCATGCCTATAATTAGATCATACTCTCTAAAAGGCATCTCAATCAGGTCACTGAGAAACTTCTCATCCTAAACCATAATCGGACTGTCTCAGTGCACCCTGCTAACCATAATACTGTGCCTTAAAGAATTTTTCACCAAAACATCAAATCCTAGGGACTCAGAATGTAAATCACTCATAAGAAAGATGGATGCACTGATGTATGAATGAGTCGACCCAAGGTCTTTTAATACAAGAACTGAAGTACCAAATAAAGAAAAAGGACCAATAATAACAGCTGAAGCATCTGGCTACCTCTGCATTACATAGACCCGTTGTGATGGCTCTGCCTCATCTAGTCTATCCCCAGCTTTAGAACCACCTCTCTGACTAGTCCCAGATTGACCACCTCTACCAAAATCTCTGCCACCACGACCCCCTCTGACAGTTGATGGAGAAGTTGCAGTATCTGTCTGTCTATCCTCTGATTGCTCTAGACAATCTCTAATAAAATGTGAGTATATTGTCATCTAGGACGTCACTATTCTAGTATCTACAACATGAACAAGATAAGCCCTTCCGAATCATCCTCCTAGCTGAAACAATTGAAACAAACATGGATGAAAGATACCTCTGCTCACTAGATATCATCACATTCTTACCATAATGTGTTCTTAGGTTAACACATTTCTACTGACATTCTACCATAGCCCCATGCCTGGATAACAAATCCATGCCCAGAATCAGATCATATTCCTTGAAAGGCATCTCAATCAGGTCACCGAGAAACTCCTCATCCTAAACCATAACCGGACTGTCTCAGTGCACTCTGCTAACCACAATACTATGCCCTAAAGAATTTGTCACCAAAATATCAAATCCTAGGGACTTAGAATGAAAATCACTCACAAGTAAAATGGATGCACTAATATATGAATGAGTCGACCCAGGATTTTCAATACAAGAACTGAAGTACCAAATAAAAAAAAGTACCAATAATAATAGTTGAAATATTTGGCTACCTCTGCATTACATATACCTGTTGTGATGGCCCTGCCTCATCTAGTCTACCCCCAACTGTATAATCACCTCTCTAACCAGTCCTAGATTAACTACCTCTACCAAAATCTCTGCCACCATGACCACTCTGACAGTTAGTGGAGAAGTTGCAGTATCTATCTGTCTATCCTCTAATTGCTCTGGATAATCTCTGATAAAATGGTCTGGAGACCCAAATCTTAAACACACTGCTGATGCACTTCTCCTCCAGCAGATACCTTCGTGTGCTCTACCATAATGAACACAGGTAGGTGGAGTAGGCCTCTGAGCCACTGGGGTCGGAGCTCTAGCCACTGAAATTAGAGGTTTCTATCTCTGTCTCTATTGTTGTACTGATATGCCAGACTGCCTTTGGCTCCTACTAAACCTCTAAGGATATCCCCCTCTACCTCTCTTCACTGATGAAGGACTTGCCTCACTCTAGGATCTCCAAGCTCTGGTCTCCTCGACTCTGACAACTGCTGCAAGACTCTGTGCTCTCTTTACACTCCTGGCAACTGCAACCAACTACGAAAAATCTTGATACTGAGAGCCTGCCACAATACGCATAATAGAGGTTCTCAGTTCCTCCTCAAACCTCCGGCATCTGTCATTCTTATTAGAAATGATCCCACCAGCTTACTGACTCAGTCGGATGAACTCTATCTCATACTCTATCACTATCCTGGTATTCTGCCTCAAACTCAGAAACTCCATCTTCTTTGCATCCTTATACTCCCTCAGAGTATACTTCTTCTCTCTTCCCTCAGGAAATCGTCATAGGTCATGACTAGTGGATCATCCATAGAATGTGGAATCGTCTTCCACCACTCATATGCATCCCTCTGCAGAAAAGATCTGACATAATCAAACTTCTCCTCTGGACTGGCCTGCAGCTAGATGAACACTCTTTGGACCCTGTCTAGCCATTGCTCTGCTACAGTAGGGTTTGTAGTACCAACAAAGTCCTCAGCTCCAAACTTCCTCAGCTTATCATACTTCCTCTTTGGTGGCTGAGGGTTGCGGCTGTGGCGACGGCGGCGGTAGTTGCTGAACTGGAGCTTGCCTCAACAGCTCCACCATATGCCGTACCCAGTCTGATAGAATCTCATCAACTGCTGGTCTAACAGGCATATAAGCAAATGCCTCACCAGCAGTCTCAGCTCTAGCTCCATCTCTACCCTCAATAGGAGCTACACTCTCTGCACTACCCTCTGCAGACTGATACATCTGAGATGTTATAACTATCTATATCTGCAAACACAACAAAAATTACCACATCAGATATCAGAGACTATCAATGCTAATGCATGTATCATAATTAAAAACCATATTTAAAATCCCTATTTTCTCTCTCTAACAACCTACCTAGGTCGAAAATCTCAAATCTAAGCTCTAATACCAAAATAATATAACACCCTTATACCCTATATATGTATAATATATACACCTACTATATATAAAAAACAAACACAAGCATGGGCCCAAAGGATCTAATATGCTATTCAAATTTCACAGTTACTGTTTTAGTCCATATTGACACCCAGTGTCTAGCCCAAAGGTAAGTAACGTCCATCCTCTAGCACGAAGGCAAATCATAGTAATGCCCAGTATCTAGCCCAAAGGTAAGTGACGTCCAACGTCTTGCCCGAAGGCAAATCAAATAGTTACTCAAAAGCTAGCCCCGAAGGCAAATAATGAGGATAACCCCATAGGCATGACACCAAACACAAAACTCTAAAAATTGAATAACATACTAGGCATACACTTAATTTATATTTCTCATTATCAATCTCTTTCTCGTTTTCTCATAATCAAGATAGACACATTGCCTCATTTTTCATTATCTATTAGGCACATTGTCTTATTTTTTCATTTTTTTTTCACTTTTCTCATTTTTCTCATTTATAGCAATATCAATTCATCATATTTCATCATATCTCATCATATCATCACGTTTCATCACATTTTACCTTAAAACTCATTACCTAAATATTTTGAGTAATCTCACATAATACACATATGATTCACATTTTATGCACTTAGCCATTACCAAAGGCCTTTTTAACAATGTCCTTAATGCATACACAACAAATAATATTACCTAAACACTTTGGATCATTTTCACATTATACACATATTTCATATTTTACACAATTTAGCCATTAACAATGGCTTTTCATAATGCATTTAATATATATATGACATTATACATGTCATAGCACATTATTCATAAATCATTAAATCATCAAGTAGCTTATCACATTTTTCATTTCAAAATGTGTTAAGCCCAATGTAATGCAAATATAACCAATTTATCCAAAGTTTGTACATACCTCTAAAAACAACCAAAAGCAAGCTCAAACACCCTCCAATCATTCTCTTCCAACTTGCCCTTCAACACTTGGATGGGGCAAATCAACTCTTCTCAATGCCTAAACTAAATGTGATCATAAATAATCATTTAGTATCATATTCTACAGCATTCCAATCTTAAATCAAAATTAAAAATCATCCAAACAAAAATTTCAAAGTTAAGGCTAACCACACTTTAACTTTGGAATACCATACTAAGCCATTCAATTTGGTATTTTAAGTTTATTTATATTATTAAAAACATATTTTAACATGTTTAAAATAATTACATTACAAAAATACACACTTATAACTAAAATCCTAAAATAGCATGACCTTCCCCCATTGAAAGTTTTCCATTCCAACTTTATCCATTTATCATTTCAAGCTTATATTAATCACTTTTTATCATTATAGAACATGCTTTAACCATTAAAATCAAACAATCCAACAACTTTGAAAATTCACTTTTCCAAAACCCTAAATCAACACTTCCATTCTCAAACTCCAATCAAACTCAACAAAATCTAATATTTGACTTTAAAATACTTTTTTATGCATCAAAAAAACTCATTTAGAATCAATTTGTACAATTAAATCATAAGATTCCACAAACCCAAAAGTTACATAACCCTGAATTCTCTCTCTTCATCAATCTTTACCCAAACTCAACCATTTCTTCAATCAACCCTTAAAATTATTGTTAAATACTCAAAACAACTTCATACACACCAATTCTAACAATTATATCATACTACATCAAAAATCCAATTCACACATATTAAAACTTTCATGGAAATTCAAGGAAAGAGGTTGGAAACTTATCAAAGTTAGTGAAAACCACCAAAATTTCACTTTTATTACTTGAAATCCTTCAATTAGTGGAGTATGGAAGAAGAAAATCATCCCTTCCTTCAATGGAGAAATTCAGCCTTCAAAGGGAAAGAAGAAGAAGATGAAGAAGATGACACTTTCTCTTTCCTTCCACTCACTTTTATACCCACACATATATTATTTATTTATTTACTTAATTATTTATTTAATTATTAAAAATCCAAAAAATCCATCTTCCATTCAAAAATAAATTATTTTTGAATAATTTTAATAATTTTAAATTTCCAAAGTTTATTTATAAAAAATGCCATTGGACTTTGACTTTTATTGACTTTGTATATGTTAGGTATATTTTGCATATATGTCACATATATATTCTACTTTTTTATTTAAAATCCTTTATTTTTCATTTAAAATCATTAATTTAATTTATCCAATTAAATTATAATTTATTTTATCAAATTTTCAAAAATTAAGAATTTTTAAAAATTAGGGCTCTTACATCAAAAAAGAGAAGCATAATCATTATCCTGACCTTATAGCAGAGTGAACGATCCACCTTCTTAAGAACAGGAAGAAAGACATGTAGACAACACAAACTGATTGTCAAGAAATTTGATACCAGAGCAAGATAGACCAGAATAACCAGGCCATATGATCAGTGCTTCTAGAGGCTCTAGATTTCTCAAGCTGACCGGCTACATAGTTGGATTCCTTAAATATTTTGGAAAAATGCACCCCTAGAAGTAAATTAATGAGACTCTGAATACTGCACAAAGTGCTCCAATAGACCCACAGTGCCTTCTCAAACTTATTGGACCCAAGAAATGGCATTTACAAAATCAGACTCAATTATAACTTTCTAAGCTTTAGCCTACAGATTTTTTGACTGAATATTTAGTGCTTTAAGGATAGCTAAAATTTTTGCTTCATTTCATGTAATAAATTATAAAAAAATAATAATAGTAATATTGTTATAAATAAATGAATATCTATTGGGTCCCACAGTCCATACATGTATTAGGGTTTCTACTCTATAAATAGAGGAGTTCCCCATCAGTTTAATACTACGCTCATATCTCTTAGTCTATATTCTTCTTGTCCTCTTCTCTCTTGTCTCTTGCCTCTTCCTTTATTTTTCAACACGTTATCAGCACGATTGCTTTGGTTTAAGGTTGCTTCGGTATAAGACATTATGGATGCTACATAAACTTTAGTGGAAAAAGAAAATTGAGATTTGTGTATTGCTGATAGTGCATCAACGCACATGATTCTTAAAGATAGAAAATACTTTTCCCAATTGAAAATGGGAGAAGAATTTGTTCATACTATATCTTGAAGGAAAAGAATTATTAAAGGCTCTGGAAGAGCAAGTATAATACTTCCAAGGGGAAAGATTATTAATATTAATGGTGCATTATATTCCCCATTGTCTCACAGAAATTTATTAAGTTTTAAAGATATTCGCCTAAATGGATATCATATTGAGACAAAAGATATGAATACTAAAGAATTTCTTTGTATTACAAGTACCATATCAAACAAAAAATGTGTATTAGAGGAACTACCTGCAGTTTCCTCTGGTTTATACTATACTTGTATTCGCACAATTGAAATTAATATGGTTGTAAACCAGAAGTTTACAAATCCAAGTGCATTTATTATTTGGCATGATCGATTAGGTCATCCTGGATCAATAATGATGTGAAATATTATAGAATCTTCATGTGGACATCCATTGAAGAACCAAAAGATTTTTCAATCAAATGAATTTTTTTGTCCAACTTGTTCTCAAGGGAAGTTGATTATTAGGCCATCGCCTAGTAAAATTCAAATTGAATTACCAGCGTTTTTAGAACGCATACATGGAGATGTTTGTGGACCAATTCATCCACCTTGTGGACCATTTAGATATTTATGGTCCTAATTGATGCATCCTTAAGATGGTCACATGTTTGCTTATTATCAACTCGAAATTTGGCATTTTCGAGATTGCTTGCTCAAATAATTCGTTTAAGAGCTCAATTTCCAGATTATTCTATTAAAACAATTCGTTTGGATAATGCTGGTGAATTTACATCTCAAGCCTTTAATGATTACTGCATGTCAATTGGAATTAAAGTTGAACATCCTGTTGCTCATGTTCACACTCAAAATGGTATGGCAGAATCATTCATTAAAAGATTGCAATTAATTACAAGGCCATTACTGATGAAAACAAAACTTCCTCTTTCTGCTAGGGGACATGCTATATTACATGCAACATCAGTTATTCGCATCAGGCCAACAAATTATCATAAATTCTCCCCTCTACAATTGGTTTTGGGTCAGGAACCAAATCTTTCCCATCTTCAAATTTTTGGATGTGCGGTTTATGTTCCAATTGCTCCACCACAACGCACAAAGATGGGCCCTCAAAGGAGGTTAGGGATATATGTTGGGTATGAATCTCCATCAATAATTACATATTTAGAGCCTTTAACTGGAGATTTATTTACGGCTAGATTTGTTGATTGTCATTTTGATGAGTCAGTTTTCCCAGCATTAGGGGGAGAAAATAAACAGTTGGAAAAACAAATTAGTTGGAAAGAATTATCTTTATCTCATATGGATCCTCGCACTGGGCAATGTGAATTAGAAGTTCAAAAGATATTTCATTTACAAAATGTAGCAAATCAATTGCCAGATTCATTTACTGATCCAAAAAGAGTAACTAAATCTTATGTTCCAGCTGAAAATGCTCCTGTTAGAATTGTAGTCCCCGAAGGACAAGTTGCCCAAGCTAGTGAGTCTATTGCACGCCAAAAACGTAGTAGACCAATCGGTTCCAAGGATAAAAATCCTAGAAAAAGAAAAGGAGCGAATGTTCAAAATGACCAAATTTCTGGAGAAAATGCTCTTGAAGAGCAATTTTTTGAGAAGACACTTGACATTATGGAAAAGTTTCCAGAAGAAACTCAGGTACCTAGAAATATTGAAAATAATGAGATCTCAATAAATTATGTCGTGTCTGGTAAAAAATGGAATCGAAGCCAAGTAAACGTCGACGAAATATTTGCATACAATATAGCGCTAGATATTGTACAAGAAGACGAGGATCTTGAACCTAAGTCTATTGATGAATGTAGACGCAGAATTGATTGGCCAAAATGGAAAGATGCAATTGAGGCTGAATTGAAATCCCTTGAAAAGCGTAAAGTTTTTGGACCTGTTGTCCAAACGCCAATGAATATCAAGCCAGTGGGATATAAATGGGTTTTTATACGAAAGCGAAATGAAACTAATGAAATTGTGAGATACAAAGCAAGACTTGTTGCCTAAGGTTTTTCACAAAAACCTGGCATTGACTATAAGAATACATATTCTCCTGTGGTGGATGTAATTACACTAAGATATTTAATAAGTTTGGCAATTCATGAAAGTCTTGAAATGCATTTAATGGATGTTGTGACTGCCTATCTGTATGGCTCACTTGACAAAGATATCTATATGAAAGTCCCTGAAGGATTTAAGTTGCCTGAAGCACAAAAGTTAAATTCTCGAGAAGTTTATTCCATTAAGTTGAATAAAGCTCTCATGGATTAAAACAATCTGGGCGAATGTGGTATAATCGTCTTAGTGAATATTTAATGAAAGAGGGCTATAAAAATGATGCTATATGTCCATGTGTTTTTATCAAAAGATTTGGATCCGGATTTACCATTGTTGCTGTCTATGTTGATGATCTAAATATCATTGGAACTTCAAAAGAGATATCTAAAACTGTAGATTTATTGAAAAAAGAATTTGAAATGAAAGATCTCGGAAAGACAAAGTTTTGTCTTGGCTTGCAAATTGAGCATATTGCAGATGGTATTTTAGTCCATCAATCCACATATATAGCCAAGGTGTTAAAGCGGTTTTATATGGACAAAGCACATCCATTAAATTCTCCAATGGTTGTAAGGTCGCTTGATGAGAAAAAAAGATCCTTTTCGACCTCGAGAAGATGATGAAGAACTTCTTGGTCCAGAAGTACCATATCTTAGTGCAATAGGAGCATTGACATATCTTGCTAGTCATACTCGACCTGATATAGCATTTGCAGTAAACTTATTAGCAAGATATAGTTCTTCACCAACACGAAGACATTGGAATGGAGTTAAACATATTCTTTGATATCTTCGTGGTACAATGTACTTGGGTTTATTTTATGCTAACACATCAAAGTCAGTTTTGATTGGTTATGCAGATGCAGGATATTTATCAGATCCACATAATGGTAGATCTCAAACAGGTTACTTATTTACATATGGAGGTACAGCTATATCATGGCAATCTACAAAACAGACTATTGCTGCTACTTCTTCTAACCATGCAGAGATTTTGGCCATCCATGAAGCAAGTCGAGAATGTGTTTGGTTGAGATCAGTAATTCAATATGTTCGAGGTACATTTGGTCAACATCCTCAAAAAGAACTCTCAACAATTTTATATGAAGATAATGCTGCATGTATACACCAGTTAAAGGAAGGATTTATTAAAGGGGATAGAACAAAGCATATTTCACCAAAATTCTTCTTCACTCACGATCTTCAAAAGAATGGTGATATTGATGTTCAACAAATTCGCTCAAGTGACAATCTTGCCGATTTATTCACGAAGTCGCTTCCTACAACAAGTTTTGAGAAATTGGTGTACAAAATCGGAATGCGCAGACTCAAAGATCTCAAGTAATGTCTTCATGAGGGGGAGTAGAATACGCACTGCACTCTTTTTCCCTTTCAAGGTTTTTATCCCATTGGATTTTTTCTTGTAAAGGTTTTTAATGAGGCAGTATGTTATCGCGTATTCATGTAGTTAGTAATATTTTTATGAATATTTTTAAGACATTCAAGGGGGAGTGTTATAAATAAATGAATGTTTATTGGGTCACACAGTCCATACATGTATTAGGGTTTCTACTCTATAAATAGAGGAGTTCCCCATCAGTTTAATACTACGCTCATATCTCTTAGTCTATTTTCTTCTTGTTTTCTTCTCTCTTGTCTCTTGCCTCTTCCTTTATTTTTCAACAAATATTTAATAATAAAATAAAGTAGGTAAAAAATAAAATGCAATTGAAAAAAAACGTGCAAGTAGGTGAGAGTAGATGTAGGTGGTTGTTTGTTATTATTGGTTTAAGAAAGGAAATTTAAGAGAAAATGGAGAAAGAAAACATAGAGGAAGAGAGAGAGAGAAAGGAAATAGAGAACAGAGAATGAAAGAGGAGGAGGAAGGATGATATTATTGATTTTGCCTTCCGTTTGCCACCTTGTAACTGACGAACGACAACATGCACCGAATGGAGATGGATGCACAATTGGATCGTAACTTCGACGAGATTTTTCGATCCACTTTCCAGCAGCTTTTTGCGACGAGTCGGGAATTTTTAAATTCTCTCTTTATTAGCTTTAATTTGGTATTTCATTTGATAATTTAGGCTAATTATTTAGAAAATATATAAATAGTAATTAAAAATAATATATATGATAAAAATAATAAACTATTAATTTAAATTAATAATTATAAATTATAAATATTAAACTAAAATTTAATTAGTGAGTTACTGAGATAGATTAAAATTTTTATTACTAGTTAGTTATTTATTTAGAATTACTTATTTTACTAATTGATTTAAATAAATCATTTGCTAATTTAAAATTTTAATTGTAGTTACTATTTATTTATAGAATTAATTAAGTAGTTGCAATTAGAATGGAAAATTATAATAATAAAAATAATTAGATAATAAGTATATATATTAAGTTTAAAAAGGAAATATTAATACAAATTATAATTTAATATTTAATATTTGAGTGGTAAATATTTATTGATAAAATTTAGAATAAATTAATTATATTATATGAAATTGATGAATTTATAGTTAGTTGTTAATTAATAAATTTAAAGTCATCATTAAATAATACTTAAGATTTTTTGTTAATATATACATGCAGTTGTTTATTACTTGATTAATTATTTGTAATTAGAAGGGAAATAAGTAATATTAACTTTAGAATAAAACATTTATGGTTAAAATAAATGTAATTCTTGAATAATAAATTTTATTAATAAATTACAGAATAAATTAATTATATTTAAATATATAAATAAATATATGTATGAGATTTATAAATTAATTGAAAGATAATAAGTTAATAGTTTACTAATTTAGTTATATTAAAATTATTATTAAATTAAAATTTTAATTTACAAATTGAATTAAGTTAATTAAATTATTGATAAATTAAATTGAGATAGCTAAGTATTATAATATATATATATATATATATATTCATAGAAATTCATAAAATAAATGAATTAATTAATATTAATATTACTATAAATATAATAATTAAGTTATTATTTTATTTAAAAATGAAAAATAATAATTGATTAAAACATTATCAATGCCAAGCAGTGATTGACTATTAATATTGTTATAGTTATAGTAATAAGGTATTAATATTGAATTATCCATAAATTCATTATAATTATTAGTACTTGTCAATTTTATTATTTTACTACGGCCACTAGTTTAAGTATATCATATTTAGTGCTTTTTAGTCTATTACAGGTTTATTTTAATAACTAATATTGTTTTTATTATTAATATTATATAGATTTAGATTTAACATAAATTATTAAAATTGAAATAATGATGATTAAATAATTATTTTTAACTATCTAAATAATGCTATTATCTTACTATCAAAATTATAACTTTAATATAGGAGATTTTTAGAAAATAAAATATAAAAAAAGTATTAAAAAAAGTAAATAAGATTATATATTAATATTATTAGTAGTAATTAAACTTAATATAAATAATTTTGGTTAAATTAAAGGTAGTTAAGTAATTAATTTAAGCCATACGAATTAATCAAATAATGTTAATGTCTAGGTAAATATTATAAATTGTTATTATATTGAATATTTTAAAATATGATAAAAAAAATTAAGGTAAGTGATTATTTTAATAAATTACTTATTATAAACATTATTATAAACAACAATTTATTTTAAAATTTTAGTTAAATAAATTTTAAATATATTAATTATATTATATAATTTGAAATTAAATAAGATTGTATTTTAAGTCAAAGATTAGACAAATAATTAAAAATAAAATTTAATTAATCAATTAATAAATATAAAAAATTGTCATTACTAAATTATTAACATAAATAAACTAAATTAAGATAATAATTAATAAATTTTGACATTCAAAAATATATTAAGTCATTAAAAATTATAATTGATTTAAAAATTAGATAATATTCATTGAAGTTTTATCTTAGAAATTTTGAGGGATATCGATTTACTAGAATTTTGCTAGAATTTAAGGATTCTATCCACACGTCATATTAAGGATTTTAGCATACATCTATAGTAATTGATAAAATTCAGGTTATAAATTAAATATTTTTTGTATATTATTAGGAGCGAATTCAGAAGCAATTGTAATACAAAAGGGATTCTATTAGTTAAGCGAGTACAATCTTTGGTCTAGGTGAGTGGATAAATATGTAACCTTATATTTCAAAAAGTATTATATATATATGCATATATGATTTTCAAGGAAAAGAATTTATAAATTCAAAGCGATGATTTATTTTGAATATTATTTATTTTCTTATAAATTTAGAACAAATAATGATATTTTTAATTTTTTATATATGTGACTGATTGATTATATTGTGCTGGATAAATAATTATATATACTCTTGCTATAATTCTACAAAATCATACATTGATGACGAATGCTTATAAAAATTAAAGTTATAGTTATTTACCCTTTGAGGATTTTTGTTCTGCACATGTGATGTGGAACATAAAGCTTTAACCTTCATGGAGTAGTTTGACCGAAAACTATCATAGTGACAATTTGGCAATTACTGTCAAAAGTATTATTGCAAACTGGGTGTTCTAAGGACCTAGCCCAATGAAAAATGGGTCAACAAGTCAAAATCACTGATGTGCAGTGAGGTCTATCATTTTTCGGTCAAATTTCATCATTTAGGCATCTGAAAATGCATTTTACTATTATGGCAGCTTAAGACTGATTTTTATTTTCTTATTTAGAAATCGTTTATCGAGACATTGTTTTATCATTTTGTTTGCCTCGTAAATAATATCTTTTTATATTTATAATTGCTGTTATTTTGGGCAGTCTGTTGCCTTTTTCGAAAAAAAATTTCTTATTTTGAATTAGAATTTTTTGTAGCCCTAATACTATATGTTCTAATATTTGAAAAGTTGTGATCAATTTTTCAATTTTGAATAAGAAAACCTGCAGAGAAGCTTTTCTCTCTTCGTGTTTATTTTCCTAGGAATTCTTAGACTAAACATGGACTAACACTTCAACATTTGTTTATTTACCTTTCGCTACGTCAATATGTGTAGTGAAGTTATTCTTCTCCTTGGACTAGCGAGGTAAGTCATTATGTGTCATTGGATTGAAATTGGATTAGTAGTGAATTATATTTGAGAGTATACAAATAATGTTTGATTTGAGTTATTCATATTATTCTGAGAATTAAGAAATATTTAAAAGTGATATTTGAGATTCTAAGTTTTATTTATCTAGCGGATTAATGATGATATATGCAAATATTTATAAGTATATATATTATTTAAATCTTATTTATTCTCCCTTGTTACGTATTTATCTATTCATTGAGTAGTTGGACTCACCCCTTTAATATATTCATATATTGAAGAATAACCTGGTAAAAATTCTCCACTTTTATTCTCACCAGCGCATAGAGGAGGTTGGACCAACATATTAGTACTTATCGTTCGGTTTTATTTAATATTTATTTACTATATTATTGTGTTAGATAATAATAAAGATATATCTAAAAATATTAGTAATTGTTGGATGATATTGATGTGTGTTCCCGAAGGATATTAAATAATTAAATTACAAGTGAGGATCTTCTCGTAAAGCAATATTAAACTATAATCACACAAAAGTTCATAAATTTTTTAAATAAATTATAGGATAAGTTCACCCTTATGATTAAGAGAATGGAGTGCGACATTTGAATCCATTACTCCTACAAAAGAAGAGAAGTTTGCAACAAAATTGCCCTCTGAATCTCTTAACACACCCCTTATTCCTACTGGGCCAAGTTTGCCAAATGCGGATCCATCAACATTTCATTTTAGATAACCAGCAGAGGGAGGCATCCAAAAAGTGATGGGATGGTTTTTGCTAGTTCTATCCCAATTCCTATCACAGGTTGAAGATTCAAAAAAAGAATAGACTTAGTATGGAAAGGTAGGGTCAAAAGCTTTTATCCAACTAGAATGTTTGATTAGAATCAAGTCAAAGGTTTTATCTAAGTTAATTTCAGAATTATTAAAAAATCTATTGTTACATTTAAGCCAAATGGTCCAAGTTACCACAAAAAAAAGAAGAAAACCAGACCTGGGATTGGAAGTTGGACCCTGATATGGAAGGCACCAACTAATACCCCACCACTTGAGTAACTTGTACCATAATGATGGCGTAAATGAACATTGAATAAATAGATGATCAACCTCTTCTAGTGCACTTAAACAAATTGGACAAGAAGTAAGAAACTGGTCAATTAGCCCCTAATCTAGCTGTGTAGGCTCTAACTTTTAATCTACTTTTGGAGGAGACACATTTCGCCACAACTTAAAAGAAGTAACACCCGAACCCAGAACTTTTTCTTTTAGAAAGTAATTGCTTGAGAGAAAGTAAATTAACCTTTTATCAAAAAAAAAAAATTATGTAGCTGTCATACCATTGTCTTACCTAATATAATTGCAATATTGCTATGCCTTCAAATAATTAAGATCTAACATATTAATTCAAAATGTTGTCTCCCATTTTCTAGTTGTAGAAGTGATCTTAAAATAATAATGACAAAGAACGTGTATTTATTACGATGAACTTGAAGGGATCTTTCCTTTTTCTTCCTAATTCATTCTTTATAAGCCCATCAATTAATCCTAATCAACTTAAAATGCAATGCATAAAGGGAAAAAAATTATATAAAAAAAGAAAAAAAAAACAGTTATATGTATGTATGTCACATGACAGCAGAATTATGTTCAGATTATTAATTATTTGGCCTGAGAGAATAGTGCCCAGTAACCACTATAAGAATTTAAATTGTATATATTTTTTATTATTCAATAAATATTTTTGAAATTAAAAATTATAATTAAAATATAATTAAAAAAGTGATATAAGATGGGGACATATATGATAGTTTTTCCTTTATTTTTTCTGTTACCAATTTATTTATATTATTTAATACTATATCATCATGTTCTATGTCAGCAAATTCATATGAGTAAACAAGATTAGATAAATTTGCAACGGAAAGTAAAATTTATATACCAAATGTATACAATTTTAAAATTATGATATAATTAAAAAAGTGACTTAAGCTGCGGATAGATGGGATGGTTTTTCCTTATTAATTTATGATCTAGCATGTATAAAATTAAATTTCATTCTCAATTACACAAAAACATATTTATATGAAAGTATTTCATTTTTAATTTAATTTTTTAGAAACTATGCCAATTTTTCCCTAATTCTTCTTCTAAAGTTTAATTCAATCTTCCATCTAAGTTTAGCAATAAAGAGAAGTATTTGTGAGTAACTACTTATGAAACTTATTTATTATGGAATAGAATCCTCTAGGACCAAATCGATTACTAAATTTTAGTAATAATTGTATGATATTATTTAATAGAATTCTACAACATTTTGAATATAGAATCTTAAAAAGAATTTGGATAGTCTAAAAATCATATATTCCATATGTTAGGATCGGTTTAAAATTTAGAAAGAGGGAAAAACACTTACCGTCCTTGATTGGTCCACTAATCCAAATCTATAAAGGATCCTAAATTGACAACTAATTCAAATCTATAATATATGAATTTCAAAAAACTAATTATTTGTTGTTTCCTTTCACTATAAGGATCATCCCAACTAATTAAAATTAGGGCTCATAATAACATTATATATATAAGAAATTATATTATAAATCCATTATAACAACTAGGATGTCCTAGTTGGTATAACAAACTAATACATTATCAAAATGTATTAATTTTTTAAAATAATTAAAAAATAAATTTTAAAAAGTAAAAAATAAATTTCAGAAAATATAGAAAGCTAGCAAATCCGACACTTTTGATACCTCTTCTCACCATCTATTTAAGTTAATATTGCTCTTTTTAACTTGTTCACAATTCACAGTTGATCCGTAAAGAGAAATTGAAAGGGGGTTATTATTATTAGAATAATTCAATGCCCAACAACTTAAATATTTACCGAAACAAAATAACATTACATTCCACGATTGTGGAAGAATAAGATTTAAATTTTTGAGATGATGGGTTCATCTCAATTACAACAATTTAGTGGATATTTTCATTTGAAGCAGTCGAACTTTGTTATTTGCAAGTGCTGCAATTTTGTTTGTTTTTAATGAAAATTTTATTCCATTTTACTTCCTTTGTTTACCCTTTTAATTTGATTTCAGTTTGTTTGTTGTTTTAATTTATTTTCACCGGAAAAATTGGGTATATTTAATTTTTTAATGGAAAGGGAGTAACAAAAAGATAAACAAAGTTAGTGAAATTAAAATACAAAATAAAGAGATTATCTAATTATTTTTTTTAAAAAAAGAGAATTATCTAGTTATTTTAAAATTTTGCTAGATATTTTATTGATTTGTTATAGCAACTAGGAAATCCTAGTTGGTATAACAGCTTTATAATATAATATTTTCTCACAAACCTCCATTGATACAATTCTCACCGCTATCCTATTTTTGATGCACTTCTCATGTATAAAATTAAAATATAAAATATATAAAAATAATTGAAATCAACTAGAAGTAGAAGGCGGTGGAGGTGGAGGTGGAGGAGAACCACTCGAAGGGAATTGTAGTGATGGATCGAAGGTCTCTCGTATAAAGTTGGTCATAAACTCATTAAGTTGTTGCTGAATCAATCTCTGCATCTCAGTTTGCATTTGCTTCTGAACCTGCTCTTGCACCGACAATTGCACCGCCTCTTAAATTTTCTGTTGAATAATCCAATCACGCTCCGTTAACTACTCCTTCAACTGCTCGATCTCCTCCCGTAAAGCAGATGAACTAGAAGATGAAGAAGAAGAAGTTGTACTGACATACTGCGAGTCAAGTCCATACAGCTTCTTCTTTTTCTTTTCGCCCATAGCTGCTCTAGATAAGCTATCATCATCAGCAGGCGTATCGGACTGAGAGGCCTCCTTCCGAGATGCAATGAAGCGATCCTATAAAATATAATAAAATTAAAAATTATATATTTTAAATCTAAACTTTAAAAATTAAATAAAATTGAAAAATTACTTACATTGACATCATGAGACCGACGATCCACAAATGAACACTCATCGTGACACCTAGTATGTGTATGTACAAACAGCTCATAGCTGCTCTGTGGCCAACCTAAGTTAGACTCCTATTTAATTAAAAAACTGTTAGTCTGATAAAACTAATAGATGCAAATTAAAATATATTAAAAATATATAATTATACTTAGAAGTGAACGGGCATGATTACAATGAGATATGCTTCCTCTTGTATGAGTGGATGAACCTGCACCATCCACAACACTGGATATACTATTTTGAGAGGTAACGACAGAACGTGTTTGCCCCTCTGGAGAGCTCCATCGGGCTTGCTGGTTGGCCCATAGATGATCTTTAATAAATGAAGGCTGCTTCCCTGCAGCCTTCACCTCGATCATTATATCGCTTTAGTGAATATTTACTTACTTCATGAAGGCAATCCAAACCAAACTATTAATACCCTGGTCCTAATAAAAATATTTCTGCAAAAAAAAAAAATTTAGTATCTAATAATTATAAATTTTTTCTTTTAAATATATATTAAATATTGAAATTTAGATAAATTTTTTACCTTAAACTCCTCGTTTATTGATGATCAGAAGAGACGACCTTCTAGGTAACTCCTGCAGAACTTTAATGAAATGCGGCTGGCCTGTTCCACCGGATCCTCGACCTCTATTGGATCAACTACTAGATCCCGATCGATCCAATCCTCTTCTAGGTCCGTGATACTTATCTAAAAAAATAACTTTAATCATAAACACATTGAATATTACAATAAATATAGAAATAAATTCTATAATATTTATAGTCTAATTATACATACTTATAACTTTTACTCATCTCTTTTATCTGATTGGGACAATTCAGATTCAGATTCAAGTAATGATTCATCTGATTCAGATTCTACATCCATAATGCCAATATCCATGAGTTGTCCAGTTGGATCATTTAATGGGCCTGGATCAATATCATTTGTCCTATCAATAACCTGTATGTTTTTAGAACTATCTTCTTAAAAATGCATTATCAGACTCTTGATTATTGGAAGATTCTTCAGGTAGATCAATTCGTGATCTAGCTTTTATTTTGCAAACCGTTAACCAATCATAAGTGTCTCGCTTTGTGCTAGGGTAAGAAACATAGTACACTTGGACAGCTTGACTGGCAAGAATGAATAGTTCATATAGCATATGTTCTACAATATCTACTAATCAACCATAGAAATCAAATGAGTTTTTTCACTATAGTTTGTCCCCTTTATATAAATACCACTATTTGTAGTTGCTCTCAAAGTATAGTGAGATTCGATGTGAAATTTATAACTATTAACAAAATACACCTTATAACATCTAATAGTTAGTAATAGACCTTGAGCTAGATCCTTCAAGCATTTGTTAGGAATTGTATGCCTATTTTCAATTACCTAAATCAATAAGAAAAAATATGCACAATTCAAAATACAAAAAAAATTAAACAAATGACAAAAATTTTACTAGGAATGAATTAGTACGTGCATATTTTTGAAACCATAAGAAAAAATTACTCTCAACCTCAACACCTACTTGTTAACTCGTTATATTTTCATCCAATCTCGTAAGTGCTCAATGAATATGCTAAACTAGATATAAAAAAAATCATTATCATTCAAATTTTGAAGATTAGAAGTTATCTGTAAATTTAATCTTTTTTTTTTACTTTAAATTTCCAAACTTACTTGAGATAAAGTGTAACTTATCACAATTCAAGAATATGTAAGTTTAAGCTGCAGAATACTCTCTTTGTTCCAATCTTCATTTGGTTGGTTTGTCATATGGTTGACCCAAATATTTGAAAATAGACATAAGACATTTAGATTGGTCTTGTATATCTCCATCATCGTTCTGAGGAACTTCAAGCAATTTTATTAGTATATGAGGCTCAAAATAATAGAAACAGAAAGTTGATTCCTCTTCAACTATAAAGGCATTACAAATTGATGCTTTTACTTTCACTTTATTCTTAACATTTTTGTTTTGGTGTCGCAGAAATCTTTCAAAAGGATATATTCAACGATACTGTACCGGTCCTATAATTTTGGCTTCATATGGTTCATTGAATAAAAAAAACTCAGAGAAAATATTTGCTCCATTTTATAAAGAATAATTGGGATTTCTTCTTCTAAACGCTCTACTTGTGAAATTTTTAAAGATGTTGTAGTAAGTTCTTTAAAAATAAGCTTAACTCCGTTAAAGCTTTCCAAACATTTTTTGGCAAAAACTCTGTAAATGCAATGAGTAATAGTCTCTGCATAAATATGTGACAATTATGACTCTTCATCCCAAATAATTTATATTTCCTCATATCAACATACCTCAACAAATTTAAGACATATCCATCTAGAAACTTTAAATTTTTTACCCATTAATATATTAATTATTTTTTATTATGGTCCAATGTTTAATTAACTTTAGGGTACCTTCTAGTCATTTTATCTTGTTCCAACTCTAGCCTTCTATAAAATATCTTCAAGTCTTCTCTTGACTTTACATTATCTTCTGTTTTACCTAAAATATCCATGACAGCATTAAACATATTCTCAAACATATTCTTTTCAATGTGCATGACATCTAGATTATGCCTTATAAGATTTGAACTCCAATAAGGTGAATCCCAAAAGATGCTTTTTTTTTCAACCACAATTTCGACATACATTGCTACTAAATTTTTCATTATCTTTAGTTACCTTTTGAAGCCCCAGTTGCTCAATCTAAAACTAAAAATCATCCCCATTCAATACATGAGGAGCATCTCTTCTGACTATAATATTTTTTCTTAAACATTTTTTATTCCTTCTGAATGGATGATCTGCCTTCAAAAACTTCCTGTGATTATCAAACCAACTTATTTTTCCCCTATTTGGAAGAATAAATACATCAGAACCAGTCATGCAGTAAGGGCGTGCTAGTTTTCCCATAGTACTCCATCCAAATAACATTGCATATGTAGGAAAATCCCTTATAGTCTACATAAGTGCCGCTCTTAAACAAAAATTCTATTTTTTTCAAACAATCATAAGTCATGACTCCATCATTCCATAACTGTTTCAACTCTAATATCAATGCGTGAAGAAATAAATCAATTTGATGTTTTAGATTATTTGGGCTATGTATGAGTACATACAACAATAAATATTGCTCTTTCATGCACATCTATAGTGGCAAATTATAGAGAGTGAGTATTATCGACCAACAAGAGTATTGTTTTCCTGATGACCCAAAAGGTTGAAAACCATTTGTACACAGACCCAACCTAATATTATAACACTTAGCTACAAAATCAGAATGTAATCGGCTGAAATGCTTCCATGCCTCAGAATTCGAAGGATGACATGTAACACCCTAATTTTTATTAAACCTAGTTGCATATTAATTGATGAAGGATTAAGGAAGATATAGATGAGAGGATGTTGAAAATATAAATGATGTATATATAACATATAAAAGTTAAATGTAAATGGTAAAAGAAGTAAAAGTTAAAAGTAGTAAAGATAATAATATATATAATAATAATATTTTATATAAATATCTAAATTAATTATTACCATATATATAGTAGTGGATAGTTATGGGAAAGTCAAATTTCTAGAAAATTACTTCCTCTTCTTCTTTGCTTTTCCTTTTGGCTGATTCCATAGACAAGAGAGAGAAATTACTTCCTCTTCTTCTTTGCTTTTCCTTTTGGCTGATTCCATAGACAAGAGAGAGTGAGAGAGAGATGATTTTAATTTCTTTAATCATCAAGTTTTGCTCAGAATTTTCAAGATTTGATGATAGTTTTGGTGCTAAGTGGAGTAATAAGTAAGTTTCATTAACTCTTAATTAATTTTCTTTTGAGTAAAATTCCTAATAAATTTGAATGATTGTTTAAATGATTAAAATGAAGTTAATTAATATGAAAGTGATGAATTTAAACTTGAGTGAGTGATTGAATATATTTAGTTAGGGTTTGGAGTGGTAAAGATGAAAAATAGGATTTTATAAGGGCTTTGACTAATTTTGAGTTGGGATTGATTTAATAGGGTTAAAGGTATAAAAATGAGTTCCTAATGTTATCTATGAATCTATATTTTTGTATAGGTGTTAATTAAACTAGTTGGCGAAATCTATAAGAGAAAAGATTTTTTGGTGAGGTAAGAGATGGTGAAGTTGGTGTTGGTAAGGAATTTATCCTTCCAATTTTGGGCTTCAAAAAGGTTAGTATATACTTTAATTATGTCTTTTATTGCTTTAGTGTTGCTTTGAGCTTATTGAATGAGATTTGGTGTAAAGTTTCATGAAGTGGAAGTGCCAAATTGGATGCCACGGGTGTGACATTAAAGAGCCACAGCCGTAGGCCTCATATCTTTAGATGGCAATGGCATTTTCAAAGCCACAGGCATGGCACTTGATAGCCATGGTCGTGGCATTAATTTAATGATATGGCAGTGGCATTTTCAAAACCATGGGCATGGATTTGGTGAGCCATGACTGTGGCCTTGATTTAAGTGTATGGCAGAGACATTTTGGAGTGCACAGGCGTAGCCTATGGGTAGGCACGATTGTGGCATTTGGTTATGCTTAGAAAAGTGTTTATATTGTTGATATCTTTGAGAATATGATACAAATAATAATGATATGTGAAAAGCATGATCAAAATGTGAAATAGAACAAAAGTTAAATTAATGATTATGAATTATGTGTAACCTTATACTTTAACTAGTTGCTAGAAGATTGTGTTTGGTAGTTGACATGCCATAAGTGATGGGATGAGACACTGGGTGTCATAAATATTGCTACGCCCCTGAGCGAGACACATTAGTGTCATTATTGATGAGATATACTGTGGATGAGACAATGAGTGTCACAGATATTACTACATCCACTAGCAAGATACATTAGTACCATTGTGATGAGATAGGCCAAAACAATTGTTCTGAAACTAGTTCATTGTATAAGGATTGTGGGTCAATTGCATGTTGTATGATATATATTTATTCATGTATTAAAGTTTGATGCATCTCTATATTATGTTATTATATTGATATTCTTTTGTCAAAGTATATATCACTGAGCTTGTAGCTTAACATGAGTTATTTATCGCATAGAATAAAAGTTGGGAGTCCTTCTAGACCAAGACAGGTCTAGTTAGAGGTTGGATACTAGAAGCTTTTGGTTGCCACAGATCAGGCCTAAGCATACCATGTAAATATTCTTTTACGTTGATGTATAAGTAATATCTAATTTGTAAAATAAAATGAATTGTAACATAATTTAAAGATTTTTTTTGTATATAAGTAATATCATGTTCTCATATTTATAAATATATGTATGAAAACATGGGATTTTGGGTTGTGAGTAAATAGGAACATTTTGAGGACTATTGAATATTTAAGGTTGAGTTGATTGGATTTGGTAATATTCGTATTTTAAACAAAAATTTGGTAAAAGTTTTCATAGATTTATCTAATTTTCTTATACCTATTTATTTATTTATTTAATACTATTAACTAGCAACTTAATGACAAAGGATGTTAAGGTATAGTAGTAACATTTTAGCAATGCTCTTATACCCTATCTGTGCATACTACATATCTGAAAGTATGTGTAATATGTGTGGATAGGTTATGGGGGGTGTTAAATGACGCATGACTCCATCTTCTTGCTCATGCTTGTAATGCCATCTCCCGTATTCTGCTGTAGCATGTGAAGCATATAATATTTGAAGTCTAGGTTAGTGAAAAATAATACATACTTTTGAAAGGAATGAACTTTTGTCTGCCTGTAATACGATTCTGTTTGAATCTAGGCTCAATGACAAAACCTACATATGTTGTCTTCTTCATAATCACCCCAATATAATATACACTTATTTTTACAGCAGTCAATAATTTCTACTGGAAGTCCAAGTGCTTGAATAATTTTTTTTGTTTGGTAGAAGTTATCAAACATTTCATTATCTTTAGGAATTATCTCTTTGATAAATTAAATCCATTGATCAAAAGACTTTTTAGTCATATTTTCTCAGACTTCATATTCAAACAGCAGGTCATAGCAGATAGCTTAGTATGTTTTTGACACCTAGGCCACACATTTATATCAAGTGAATTCGACAAATTATAGAACCGTTGAGCTTCCGAGTTAGGAGCCTCATCAACTGATTCATTCTGAACCTCACTAGTTCTAGCTACACCAATATTTGGCATGCCCTAATCAAACACATTAGGCCCAACGACATCATATACCATTTGTTGGTACGAATTTTCAAACACATATTCAAATGGACTATATTGTTGTTGAGTTAATTGGTCGATTATATTTTCTTCTCCATGCCTATTCCAAATGAAATAATCCAGTGCAAAACCTCATTTGACTAAATGGAATTTCACTTCATCAATTTTTTGAAATCTACGATGATGACATTTTATGCAAGAAAAATGAATCTTATCACCTTGCATATAAATCTCTTTGACTAGTTGCAAAAGCAATAAACTCTTATACCCCATTGACAAAAGTCATATTAAGAGTGCGATCCGGACTGAATCGTTCATATATCCAAGCATGTTGATTATTCATTTCTCTTATGAATATAAAAGGACAATGTAACTAAATATTAATAATTAAATCTCCTTATTTCTCCTTCCTAAAGGGTAGGGCCCTAACCCATTCAGAAAAATAATATATATCGTAATTAACATAATGCAAGATTTTATATAAATTTTGGAAAAACTCCGGCAGCATTTCCCTAGGTTCTCTAAGTACACTACGTCAAACATAATAAATATTTAAAATATTAATTTATATTTTGAATATTTATTATATTTGGTATGCACTCAGAGAATACTTTAAGATAAATAGTATAAGTTTTCTATAAAATTTGCATGTAATCATGTCTTGCATTAATGTTAATTAAAATAGATATATATTATTGTTTCTAAACTGTCTAAATAGGACAATTCAGACAGTTCTCATTTTAATTTAAAAATAAGTAACTTGTCAATCAAGTACTAAGGTATATTTTATATTATATGAATTTAAATCTTTACATATTTTTAATTATTATTTATTACATAATATGAGATTTCATACTCCTAAATATTTGCTCTTTAGAATTTTTAATTAATATTTACTAAATGTTATGAAATTTTATAGGCCTAAATATATAGTTTTTTTATTTTTTAACTATTTTGTATTACATATTATGAAATTTTATAGGCCTAAATATACGATCTTTGTATATTTTTAACTATTATTTATTATATATTATGAAATTTTATAGGCCTAAATACATGATTCTTTAGATATTTATACCTATTATGTATTACAGTGCATGAAATTTTGTAGGTTTAAATATATGGTCTTTGTATATTTTTTACTATTATTTATTAAATATTTTGAAATTTTATAGGCCTAAATATATGCTCTTTGGATCGATATTTTTAACTATTATTTATTACATATTATGAAATTTCATAATAAAAATAATATGCTCTTTGAATGTTTTAAATTATTATTTATTATAAATTATTGAAATTTATTCTTCTAATTATTTGCTCTTTGGATTCCATAAAAAAAAATATTATAATTTATCATTAACTTTCAGAGCACTTAATTTATTTTTTTATTTACGCTAATATAAGTAAAAATTATTTTAATACATTTACATATTCGAGTAATAATAATTTTTAAAAATTAATATCTAACTTTTTAGAATTATTAATTTAATATACATATATGAGCTTATCACCAAATTTAATTTATATTTAGTATAAAATTGAATAGTTAATTAATTATTTACATAGTTTATTTTTTATTCTAATTTTTAAAATTATTATTTTTTAAACTTTTGAATTGATATATATTATAAATTCTTTTTAAAAAAATTAATTTAATTTTTTTCAATATTAGAAAATAAAAATAAAAATAAATTATTATTTACTATTATTTTTGTAAGTAAAGATTTTTTCAATTTGATATAAGATAATAGAAAATTTGTTATATCTTTATTAATTGTAAAGTTCAAATAATATCGATCTTAGTTTTCACTCAAGTTTTAAAAGTACATATACTCATAAAAATTTTAACAACAAACCAAAATACATGTATAAAAACATAAACATATATATTTAATAACTCAAATAATATAATGAAAATATTAACCCAAAATTCTTGAAAATTTCACAATTTAAAATTTGTAGAATGCTCATACAGTTAATCACTAAAAATGCTAATATACTGCAAATTAATAAAATATCTTCTAAACACATAATTTTTCATAATAATTAAAATAAAATTCACAAAATTGCAAAATTCTAAATTGTATGTTTTAAAACTAAATCCTAAAATTAAAAAAAAAACAAAAATTTTAAATTAGGTGCAAACCTAACAATCACTAAAATAAAAAATATATATATTTAAACACTAAATCCCTATAAAATAATAAAATAACTATGAAATTTTAATTCTTAATACAAATTAACTAAAAATTCATAAATTAATTAACAAATCCAAAAAGAATTTTAAACACTTACTAGATATAAATTAATAAAATAATAAAAAATTCTAAAATCAATTAACTAAATTTCCAAAAATCATAGAATACACTCTAAATTGTATTTTTTTACACTAAACCAAAAATTCTATAAAACCATAAACTAAATAACTATGTTTTGTATAATTAAAAAAAATAGTTAAAATTATTTTATTTTAACTATTAAAATTTTGAAATTTATAAAAATAAATTAATTTTAACTATTTTTTAAAAAAAAATCATATAATAAAAAATAAATTAATTTTATTTAAAATCTAAAAACCTAAAATAAATTCAAAATAACAAAAAATTTCTAAATAAATTATGAGAATTTTAAAATTCCTTAATATATATATATATATATATTTTCAGACTAATTAAAAAATATACAAATTTATTTTTCCTATTTTTTTTATTTTACAGCCCTAAAAAAATATATACCCTAAACTAAATTTTTTTAACTAATAAAAAAACCTTAAAATAATCTTAGATTAATTAAAATATATACACATTTATTTTTCCTAATATTTTTTATTCTACAATTAAAAAAATATATACCCTAAAACTAAAATTTTTTAACCAATTAAAAAAACCCTAAACTAATCTAACAACCTAAAATAAATTCTAAATATCAAATATCATTCTAAATGTGTTTGTGAAAATTTTTAAATCTTCTATATATATATATATATATATATAATTTTTGGATTAATTAAAAAGATAAAAAATTCATTTGTTTTTAAATTTTTTGCTTTGAAATATAAAAAAAAAATTAAAAAAATTTTACTAAAGTTTTTTAAATAATAAAAAATGCCCTACAAAAATCAAAATGCAAACAATTCTAAATACCAAACAATTTTTAAATATATTATAAAATATTAAAATTCACTAAAAAAATTTATAATTTTAGGATCAAATAAAAAATATGCAAAATGTTTTTATATTTTTATTCTGAAATTAAAAAATAAATATCCTAAACCTAAAATTTTTTAAACAATTAAAAAAAATGCCCTAATAAAACCTTACAACCTAAAAATTATAAATGCTAAATATCATCCTAAATGTATTATTAAAATTTTTAAATTTCATAAATACATATATATATGCTTCATTTTTTATTTTTTAATCTAAAATTTAAGAAAATAAAAAAATACATAAAATTATTTAAAATTCCCTAAAAAACCTTACAACCTAAAAATAATATATATCATCCTAAATTTATTATTAAAATTTTAAAATTGCTTAATATATATATATATATATATGATTTTCGAATTAATCAAAAGAATGAATTTTTTTTATTTTTTAATATGAAATTTAAGAAAATAAAAAAATTACCTAAAATTATTGAAAATACCCTAAAAAAATATTACAACCTAAAAAAATTATAAATACTATATAAAGCAAACTAAATGTATTATTAAAATTTTAAAATTCCCTATATATATATATGATTTTTGGATTAAAAAAAATAAAAAAAATCATTTTTCTAAGCTTTTTTTAATATGAAATTTAAGAAAATGAAAAAATTACATAAAATTATTTTAAAAAATAAGAAAAATTTCTTAAAAATAAAACAATACTCATGCAAAATAAAATTAATCAAGTTAAACTTCAATACTCACAAATCCACAACAAAATATCAAAATTATAAAAATAAAAACAAAATATTAAATAAAAAATTAATTAACAAAAAAAATATATATATATATATATACATACCTCTTTCTCCTTCTCCTTCTTCTCCTTCTCCTTTTCTTCTTCTTCTTCTTCTTCTTCTTCTTCTTCTTCTTCTTCTTCTTCTTCTTCTTCTAGAGGTGGTAGAGAGAAATGAAGGCAATCAATAAAGTAAGCAGAAAAAATGGGGAGGGAAGAAAGAAAATTTAGGTTTATAGGTAAGATATTTACCAAAAGAAATAAGTGTCTCTCAGTAATACAGACAGACTAAAATTTATCTTGGCAAATTTACCGACTAAGAGTAATATATGTCGGTAACATACCCTTTGCCGATAAAAATATACGCCGTGAGGTGAGATTATTCTCATCCACTAAACATTTTACCGACAGATTATGCTATATGTCGGTAATACCGATAGAATACTAGTTCTCTAGGAAAAGAAAAAGTCTTTTTTGTAAAATATAATATCGATAGATAATATTTTTTTTTGGTAATTTTTTGACAGAATATATAATCTGTCGATAATACCGACAGAAGATGGCCCCTATCGGTAAAAATATAATCCATGAGGAGGGAATATTCCAGCACACATAACATTTTATTGACAAATTACGCTATATGTCGGTAATACCGGCAAAATACTAGTTCTCTAAGTAAAGAAAAATTCTTTTTAGTAAAATATAATGCCAACAAATAATGTTCCCTCTCAATAAATTTTCCAACAGAAAACATAATCTGTCAGCAATACCAATAGAAGATGGTCTCTTTTATTAAAAATATAAGCCGTAAGACTGGAATATTTTCGCCCACTTAACATTTTACTGACAGATTACGCTATCTGTCGGTAATACCGACAAAATACTAGTTCTCTAGGTAAAGAAAAAGTTTTTTTTTCTTTTTTGAAAAATATAATATCAACAGATAATGTTTTCTCTTGGCAAATTTTTCAATAGAATTTACATTTTGTCGGTATTACCGATGGAATAGCGTTTCTGTAGAAAAATACATAAAATATGAGGTGAGAATATTTTTGCCCACTTAACATTTTACCTACATATTATGATATATCTCAGTAATACCGACAGAATATTAGTTCTCTAGGTAAACAAAAAGTAAAAAAGGTAAAAAATAATATTGACAGGAAATGTATTCTCTCGCTAATACCGAGAGATGTGTTTCATGTCAAAAAATATTATCGCGAAAAAATTTATTAAATATTTAGTTCTAAATATGCATCTAACTTCCAATTATTCAAACACAAAAACACAAAATATTCACAACTCTAAACATTTACTTTAATTTCTGGCTGTGTTGGGTCAATGTTTCGTCCCAATTTGTCACTTTTTATATTATTTTGGATTTTAATTATATACATTGAATGTAACTTTATTTTGATAATCTACTTTCTTTAATTATCATTTAATTCGGTTTTTAACTCCATAAAAGCATAAAAATAATTAAATTAACTATTTTAAAGCCATATTATTCATATTTTATATCCCAATTATGATACAATTTGATTTCGAGATCATAAAGGTATTTTTATAATTTCTTATATTTTTGAAATTATTTTTTAAAAATACCAATTAAATACATACCCGAATTTAATTTTTTCACTTATTAGGACTTAATCAAATGTATTACTACCAATTCTATATACTTAAACTACATATAATATCATAATCAATTCAATATACACTTAATATAAAAAATTATTGTTTAAAATTTTTAAATATTACAACTCTATCCCTCTTATAAAATTTATCCTCGAAAGGTACCTATTCAAGATATTTCTAAAATTTCTCCATTAACTATCACACTATGTCTTATAGATTCAATAATTATGTCATACTCAAATTTATCAACATACATATACTTCCATGAAGCCATTTACACCTATAAGCATATAAAGATCAATTGCATTAGAATATATGTTCACTTATACAAATCACATAGCTTAGACAATTGTATTTCATTTTCTTCATAATCTCACATGCCAAAAACACCTAAAACATGTTCTGATACTACCAAATTATAATACTCCTGACAATTATCTCAGAGAACTGTTGAAAAATACTATTAATACACTAAACAATTCTAAAACAATTCAATATCTAATTTCTTGCAAACTTAAATAACAATCTGACTAAAAATTTTCACAGAGTTTCCTCTGTAATAATCATTATCCAAAAATTCAATATTTTTAACACAACTTGCAGAAATATAAAACACTTTTAGATTTCATTCAACCAATCTCAACTCCAATAAATTTCAATATCAACTACAAACCAAAATAAATTATATATACATATAAATCTATAAATATAAATTTATATAATACATTATCTAAATTAATAATCATTCATTAAATCTTATAACTCCAAACTCAAAATATATACAAATATTTCATCCCATTCATAATCAATACAATCCTAAAATTTAACCAAAATAAATTATTCAATGTGTACATTCCTCATTATTGACCAAAATTATACATTTATTAATTACATCACAATATCACTATATGAATTGTAATTAGAAATATTTAATACAAAATCATTATAATAAAATACCTTGTGTATTGTAATTGATCTTTGAAATCCTACCTCTTCAATTATCAATACTACTTTGGTCCATCTTATATGCATGTTAAAAAAATTTGGCACACTAACTTATTGCTTAATGATGTTTGTATACATATATCTTGCTACTTGATAGTGAAGTAAATAATAATAATAATAATAATAATAATAATAATAATAATAATAATAATAATAAAGTATCAAATCTCAAATTTTGAAAATAAATCAATAAATCAAAAACTTTTAATCAAACTTATTTTAGTGTTAAAAATTTCAAATACAATTTAGATAATAAAATATAATCTTATTACTAATATTTATTAAAATATTTTTATTTTTAGTACAATTTGTATTCTCACATTTCAAATTCAATCTAATTAAATAATACATAATAATGCTGCATTTGTTTATCTAATATTACATGCAATTATTCACACTGCAGTTGTAATATTTATATTTTCTATTTACAATTTATATTTTCCACTTGCAAATATATTTTTCACTTAGAATTTATTATATAACTCGTAATAATGTTCATATTGCATTTATCATATTTTTAATGAATTTCACATATGAATTTAACACAATGAGTACTTCCATTTACTTTTAACACTTTTATTCAAATTAACACTTTCATAATGTTTTATGCAATTAAGCTTTTAGTTAAGCTTTAGTAAATCACACTTTTTAGCATAATTTAGTATAAAATTCATTATCATTATATATATTTAATATATTTTAATAAATTTTATATATTTTTATATTTTTGCCCTCATATACTTAATATCAAACCCTAGACTCGGGTAACGGATCACTTATGACAAGTAAATACCCATGGTAAAAATGCCCACTATCAATATGGACACAAATTATCTAATAATGGCACAAAGTGCCCGCTAACACTATAGACAGTGGCGGAACTAGGACCACGTTGAAGGGAAGCAAAATTTTTAAGCAAAAAAAAAATTACAGAAGAATTTATATTTAATTTTATTTTCATATTAAATAATTAAATATTAAATTTTTATCATTTTATTTTAATATTTTAATATTATTTTAATAAATTACACAGTATATTTTTTTTAAATAATGCTTAGTTTTTAAGTTATTTAAAAAAATGTTTAAGCTAATTATTTTTTAATAAATCTATATGATAGCATATTTTCTGTAAAATGATTTGTAATATCCCGATTTTTGATATATTTTAGAATAGTACATACGGGAGAGCATATAGGTGTAATGGGTAGAGAATATATGAGATAGATGTTTATGATAGATGTTATATATGTACTATAAATATTTAAAATAAACATAACATATATAAGACATATACATATATCCAACATATACACCACATATACATGAGGTATAATTAGTTGTAGGAAAAGTTGATTTTAATTAAATAATAATAATAATAATTATTATTATTATTATAATAATAGTACTAATAATAAGTGAAGAGGACAAAGTCAAAGGAAGGAAGAAGATGTGTGGTGGAGAATTGAAGTGGAATTATTTATAATATTTTATTTATATAAGGACAAGGATGAATGAGAAGAGGAAAGTTCTTCTTCTTCTTCTTCTTCTTCTTCTTCTTTTCAACATTTGATAGAGAGAGAGAGAGTGGAAAGAGTGGACTTTTCATGCTACATATCAAAGTTTATAAGAGATTCAAGAGGGATTAGAGAAAATAGTCAAGTTTTGGCAAGTAATTTAAGTAAGTACTTTCTTATTGAGCTTATTTTATGGATTATATATATGTATGATATAGTTAGTGAGAGAAAGTGATGATTAATTGAATAATATAATGATAATGACATATTAAAGTGTATATATATATATATGTTGAATTGATACATAGATGAAGTAAATATGGTTAGATGTTGAGGATAATGATGAGTACTTGGAATTAAGGAAAAAAGTAAGGGTTTGGTAAAGTTGAGTTGGGGATTGGGTGAATTGATATGTGGATGATGGTATGAATAAAATACATGATGATTGTTATTATGATTCTGTGTTTAGATTAACAAGAAGTAAGTAAAGAAGAGTAAGCTTGGAATAATCAAAGATTTGTATATATAACTTCTTTAGTTTGTATATATGATATTGAGTTTATATATATGATTGTGAGATTGTGCATAATTGATTTAACATGGGTTGGAGTTGCTATGTGATATGCGAGTATTGTATTGATGAAATGGAGTGAAAGAGTATTTTTGCGATGTCATGGGCGTACCCAAAGATTCAGCCTGACACGGCCAATAACACGTCTATGTCCTTGGGCCTGTCGTAGCTACTGTAAGGCAGCATTAAGGACACGGACAGTGACACACCCATGTCCTTAGGTGTGTTGTAGCTACTGTAAGACTATATTAAGGACACATGCAGTGACACACCCATGTCCCTGGGCGTGTCAAAGTTTGTAGAAGTTAAGTGTGTCACTTGAAGAATTATGAGAAAATATGTTAAATATGCTACATATTTGTATGTTGATGAGTCATATGGTGAGTGTGACTCATGCTTGCATAATGAAAGTATAAAATGAGAAAATGTGGTTGGATGTCAAGTGAGAATTATAAATGAATAATGATTATGACACAGATGAAATGATCAATGTGCTATGACAAGTGATTTGTCATGTATGCATTTAATGCATTGTGAAGCCATTGATAATGACTAAATTGAGTATAAAGTGAAACATGTGCAATATGTGAAAATGACCTAAAGTGTTTGGGTAATGTGATTTGTTGTGTATGCATTAAAGATATTGTGAATGCGATACATTGTAATGATATGACATTGAAATGATGAAATGAAATTATATGATTTTGAAATGAATGAGAAAAATGAAAAATGAGGCAATGTGCCTAGTTGAATATGAGAAAATGTGAAAGAAATGAAAGATGAGTATTGGTAATGTGATGTGATCATGAATAGTGATGATCACTGAAAAAGTATAAAATAAAGTGATGTTATATACATGTAACCTATATCATTATTTGTCTAATTGTGTTGATATTGATTGGATATGCATGAGAGGTCCTGAGCAGAGCTAGGCCTAGATGTGCATATGTTAATAGACCTGATTAGAGCTAGGTCTTAATCTGAGCAGAGCTGGGTCATGTATTTGAGATGATGGTTGATCTGAATAGAGCTAGGCCATGTGATTGCAATTGAAAATGGACCCCAGCTGACAGCTCAACTTAGTAATTGCAATGATGTGTGAGTGGGATGTGAAGCCCAATAGTCATGTACGAATATGGAATGTCATTTCCAATAGTGTAATGATGTGTAAGTAGGATGCGAATCCCAATATTGTATTGTTGCATATTATATGTGGATAAGGACGTGATATTTGTATTTGTGTATTTGTATGTATATATTATTTATATATACCACTAAGCTTTGAATCTTAGCGCGGTTGTATGAATCGAGCAGGTAAGTAGATTGCTGATTTGAGAGTCGGATATTTGTGCCATGAGAAGACTGAAGGTGTGCTAGAGACCAACTAGAAGGTGGTGCATGCATGTACATTTTGTTATTTTATAGTTTGACTATATGTATTTGTATATAAGTAAATTTTTGGAAAGACGATATATAAATGTATATATGTAATTAAATGAAAAGTTTTAATTATTTTGGAAATGTTACTTTTGAATAATAAGATTTGATAGAGTAAAATGGTCTTATATTCTTATACATATATTTGTATAAATATTATAATGAAAGGTTTGAATGGATCTATAACGTGGTATCCTTATGTCTTATATGTATATTGTATATATATGGGGTATATAAGTACAATATATATAGGGTATAGGGGTATTATATAATTAACCTAATCACAAAATTTTTAAATCCAATTCATAATTAAATTATAATACAATTATTAATATCAATTTTAGGGTACAAACTAAAAATAATTAAAGATAATAAATATGTAGAGTAAATTTATCAATTTAATATATATATATTGTAAAGATTTAATATAATATATTATAATATATTTATAAATATATATAAATATATATAAATATATGTAAATATGTAAATAAAGAATACATGCACACACTATAGGGGGCAACATACAGTCATATATACACACACCATATATTTTTTGTCTATGTCAGTGTATGTGTGTGTATATATATATCTAGTTGGTTGAAAGGGGGCAGCCGATCCCACGTGACCCCACGTGGATCCACCACTGACTGTAGACGGTCACTCTTTGGCTAGTCATTCAATTCGATAACTGGGTTTATTGCAAGTATAATTGGGCATTTCACTTATTTTCTTATTTCAAACAATTTCACAATTATGATATTAATTTTAAATAAAAACATTTCTTTCTCATTAATTACTAATCTTTTTTACTTTAGCAATACAATAAAATAGTCTTTATTTCAATTAAATTTAAATCTCAATGAAATTATTTTTAGGTATATTAAAAGTGTATCCAATTTTCTCATTTGTTGTTCATTCACTTCTTATTATACTTATTTATTTGTATAATTGTTTTTGAATTACTCTATATATCTTTTTAAATTTTAGGGATTATAGACAATTCTTTCAATTACATTTGTCATGTATATACATTTGTACCAAAAAAATTTGACTAAGTTTTTTCATATATCAATTTTATCTTTTCAATTCACATTTCACATTTTATAATTTTTATCTTCGTAATCTCATATTTCATAATTTATTCATGGTTAATAAATTCTAATAAATATTCCAATTTCTCGTAATTATTTCTTTCCAAATCTTTATGACAAGGATGTATATTTTATATATACACTATATATACTTAAGCATATATGTATATTCTATATATATCTTAAGCATATATGTACATTCTATAATTTCTACTTTTTCACACTAAAACTTTATCATTTCCTTGTTAAATCTCATTATATACTAACCTCAGTCTTTAAATATCTTTCCCTTCAATTCTAATAGTAATCCAACATACTAATCTTAGTCCTCACTACATACAATCACTTTTTCTCTCAAACTAGTGATCAATTATCGAATTTAATTCCTTACCTTAAATTTCAAGTTCTTTTCCTATTCCTTTCAAGAATAACCCAATATTTGCTAATTATACACAATTATTAATTCTCTAGCTATACACTCTTTTTAACTATTGAATTACATTTATCAATACTTGCCTCATGTTTTCCCTCTTTTAAGTTTCATTACCTAATGGATTGATCGTACTTCAATTACATTGTAACTCACTTTTCAATAATTACATATACTTTCCATGATTAAATCAATAGTTCATTACTAGTTTAACCTCAATTAAACCAAGAAAACAATAACCAATTCTTAAAGAATACCATTAAGTTCAAACATAAACCTCCATAGGCAAATCAATCAAATGTATTTCAATACACTTACAGTATCTTCAATTAAGATATTAATATTTTCCTCGTTAAGTTGATTTTCTCACTTCAATTCTCCTTTAATTGCACTTTACTTTCTTTTTCTTCCCAACCTCTTACTCATGCACATGTTAACCATATAATTTAATAAATTCTATTACAATTGACTTTAAACATAACTCATTTAAATAAAAATCTTTTAATATACTTTAAATATCATTAAGCTCCATAAGCATTTTCTTTCCATAATCACTTAACACAACATTTCAATTAAAAATCAATAAATACACTATGTATACATCACAACAATATTTTTATTTTCAAGGAATTAAGATTTCACAATAATCTTCTTCACAAATCATTCAATATACAATACTTTCACAAATAACCTTGCTTTAATAAATCACAAGCTTCTTTAAATACATAAAATTAAGATTACTACAATTAATAGTAAAATAATTAGTATACGAGCACAAACCTCAATAAAGTAGCTGTTCTATCCTTTTAATCCTTTGATTTGATGATGATTTTCTTGTGAATTCACTCATAAAATAACTATTTCTCATCCAAAACCCTAAATTGTTTCAAAGAATTCTATGGTTTTTAGGTTAAATACGGAAGAAGAAAATGAACAAAGAAGAAGATGGAGGTGGTGAGAATAGGAAGTTTGGCCAAGATGATGGAAGAAGGTGGAAGATTGTAGAAATTTTATTGCCTTTTATATTATTTCTAGTTTCAATTTATACATTGCAAGTAACTTTATTTTGGTACACATACTTTCTTTAATTATCCTTTAATTTGACTACATAAAAGTATAAAAATAATTACTTTAGCTATTTTAAAACCCTATTATACACATTTCATATCCCAATTATGGTACAATTTCATTTCGAAGCCATAAAAGCATTTTCGTAATTTCTTACCTCTTTAAAATTCTTTTTCAAAAATACCAATTAAATCCATACTCGAGTTTAATTTTTTACTTATTAGTGTTTAATCAACCTTATTACTACTAATTCTAAATACTTAAACTATATATAATAAATAATCAATTTGATATACACTTATATATATACACTTAATATAAACAATTATTGCTTAAAATATTCAAACATTACAGCTATAGTGACTAGCGTGCAAAACATGTGAATAAAAATTTCCACATCAATTTCTGTAGCCTTTTTCATTCCTAACCTTAGCTATAAAAGTTATAGCCCTCATTAGCTCAAATTACAATAACATTGCTAAGTAATACATATTTGCTAGTTTTTTTTTTCACATTCTTCTCCTTGTAATTCTTTTAAAAAGGAAAAGGTCTGGCTTCCTTGTTTTATTGGGACTTTTAGTGTTTGTCTCCTTGGTTAGCTTATGTGCTACTTTAATCCTAGAATTTAAAGCCATTTAACTTGACTTAATAGCTCCACTTAACTAAATTTAATTAAAAGAAATAACCAACCCCTTTGACCCCAACTTTCCTACCTTTGAAACTTTACAGCTATGGAGTCAAAGTCATTTCCAAGGTGGAATATAGTCTAGTAAAGCACCACATGACCCTCCTCCATCTAAGTATTATCAAAAGAAGGTAAAATCCTTAACTCAATATCATTTCATTTTGATTATGTAAACACTAGAAAATGATAAACAAAGATAGTTAACTCATCCATTGCAATAATATTGGATAATAATGCATGGTTTTGATTCTCATTTGAAGTATCCTTTTTTTTTTTTCCATTGATGATAAGTCCTTCAGGTTAATAAGTCCTTTAGGTTGAGTACATACACTTTGTCTAAGAGCTCTCCATTTAAAAGCATGTTTTGACATCCTGATATGCAACTAACTTCATATAAGCAATAAAAGGCCAAAATTTTTCTAATAGTTTCAAACTCTGCAATTAGAAAGAACTTATCTTCATAGTCAATGTCATAAGTTTGTGCTTATCCCTTTGCAACCAGTCATGCTTTTGTTCCTTCCAATACTTCCATCAACATTGTGTTTAGTTTTGAATACACATGTCAACCCAATAGCAATTTTCCCTTTAATAAGTCCACCTACTTCCATTTCTATTTTTGTTGATCGCATTTATCTCTTCCATCATAGTTTTAATCCTCTTATTTTCCATATGCTTCTTCAAAACTAATTGACTTGCATCAAACAAGGCTTGTGAGTTTGCATATATCTCCACTTTAATTATTTAATATTTCTCAGAGGAGATTCTACTGAAGAACTTTCTAAAGTTGGTCATGTAGAATAGTTGTTATACATATGGGTTGTTTGTTAGTGATGACAATTTGGAAGAATCAAATATGATTTCTAAAACCCTGTTGTTGGCTTCCATTAAAGCCTCAAATTCTATTAAAACTTGAATTTTTGTTGTTGCCTTTCCATTTGTTATTCTAGTTCTAACTTGCTCCTTCATCAAATACCACATTCCTACTCACAAATTCACCAGTGATCATAAATAAGGTTTCAAATTCATGTTAAAGAGTATGAAATTTGACAATAATTACCTTTGATGACCCTTAAAACTCCTTTTATAGAGTTCATCAAGCTTTGTGATATAACAGTCCAAGAAAATACGGACTTAGGTATAACTTTTTGAATGAAGAATAATTCCTTGGAGTGGTTCTCTTTCAACCTTCCTTCTTCATCTAGGTCAACAAACCCTCATGGTCAACTTATGTGTCTCATCAAGCTCATGAAACAAGGACTTTGTATCTGTCGTATTGTTAAAATTAGTCATGATCAAGAGACCAAACATCAATTGCAACACTTATGTCACCATGTCAGGCCATAAAAATGCTTTCTTCTTTAGCCTCTTCTGCTTAATTTGTTTGCCTTTCCTTTTTCTCCAATATTTTACCTTAAAATGCCCATACCATTTGTCATAGTGATATTGGACATTCTTATAGTTTTTCTTGCTCAAAATGCTAAAAATCATTTTTCTTTTCAGAATACTTATTACCTTTGCCATGAAAGCCACCTTTGCAATGAGACCCATTTTTCCATGACCCTTTTTTGGTGCCTTGCTTTGAATGTTCAGATAAATATCATGTCACTTAAAGATCCTTTTTTTAAGCTTATCTCAAGACCTATTCATCCTTGCCTCATGTGCTTGTGAAGAACCAATTGTGAGTTGGGATTTTAGCCCCCACTCCAGGTGGAATGGTTTTTGCGACTTCGGCACTGTTTAGGCTCAGGGCCTTAGAGAACATGGACCTAAGTCCGGAGAAAATGGAGTCACCACCCGGACGGGCCGAAAAAAAGAAAGGGGTGGATGACTCAATTCCTAAGGAATTCCCAACCCCCTAATGGGTTCGGAAAGTTGGGTACGTGTGAGGAAGGTGAGAAATGGCTCAGCACCATCACAATGCCTGGTTCATTAGAATCGGCCTCCTTTACAGGTCTTAATATTATAAAATTCTTAAACATAATAATATTATCCATATTACACATAATAATTGAAATAAAGTATCATTATATTAAAATCAAAGCAATGTCCAAGCAAAACAAATAAACAGACACCCATCCGAGGATGGAAATATGTCCTTACATCATCCACGTCTAAACTAATAGGACACCAACCAAAAGGCAGAAACAAGTCCTTTACATTAGTCTAAAATATAAAAGCATTCAAATTACATGATATTTAACTAATGAGGTACCCACAAAGTGGAAACATACCTCTTACAACATTTGGAAATCCAAAATAAATCGATAAAAGTAAATAACCATTCATCATAAATAAATCATTCATCAAAGATATTGAACATCAATCAAAAATAATAAACATTCATCCATGATAAATTAAATCAAGCATTGCAATTAAATAAACCAACAAAGCATTGAAAATAAATTAAAGCATATAATAGACTACATAATCAAATATAAAATTAAATAAAGCAAGTAAAGATACAAGTTAGGGCTTACTGTTTCTATTTAAAGTTCTTTGATTAACATTTAGGGTTTTGGGATTTTAAGATACTATTATCGTTATTTATTTAGGTTACTGTAAGTTTTAAAAAATTGGAATGAATTAGGGTTTCATGAATCAAATTAGGGTTTAGGGGTAACATTATGAAATTAGGGTTTTAGAATATTAAAGCATTAGGTTTATAGTTCTTGGTTACTGGATTGTTATTTTTAGGCTTACTGTGTTGAGTTTTAATATTTAGGTTTATAAGGTTTTAAGGATTAGAGTTTAGGAAAACTAGGGTTCACGGTTTTGAGGGAATTAGGGTTTAAGAAAACTTAGGGTTTAGATTAACTTGTTTGAGGTTTACTATCTTGGTTTTGAAGTTGAAGAAAATAATTTAGTTTTATAAAGTAATTATGATTTTTTAGAAACTATGAAGTGAGTTTAGAGTTTGGATATTTAACAAAACATTTGAAAATTTTGGAAAAAAGTGAGAGGAAAATAGTTTAGGGTTTTTAAAAGCTTTTTGGAAATAAGAAAAATGAGTTAAGGTCTTTGGAAATAAAAGAGTATCTTTTAGGGTTTTTGGAAATAGAAGAAACGATTTAGGGTTCTAAGGTTTTGAAGAAACAGAAAAGTGCTCTTAAGTTTTATTAGAAACAGAAAAATAATCTTTAGGGTTTTTGAAAATAGAAAAGACAATTTAGGGTTTTTAAGTTATTTGGAAATAGAAAAGTATTTTTAGGGTTTTTAAGGTTTAGAAGAAAAAGAAAAGACCATTTATGTCATTGAAACAAAGATCAACGTTACTATATATTTATAGATCAAGGTTTTGTGTGTATAATCTTATGAATAAAAAAACAAAGCTACTGTAAGAAAATAAAAAGAAATTAAAGATTCAAACCTTGGTTCGTTGGTTACACCAAAAATTGCTTCTTGGATGAACAAGCACAAAGGCAGAGTTGCTGCCTTTGATGAATTCTGAATAGCTTCTCTCCAATCTCAAGTCCTAAATTCAAAGTTTTAATCCTCCAGGTCCCGACCTCAAGATCTCCTTAAAATCTAGTCCGATCATTCCCCCTCTTTTTTTTTAGTGTTATTTATAGGAAATTTTATAAGTATAGTTATAATTGTTTAAGGAAACTCAAATTAATTAGGAAAAGAAACCGAAACCAAATAGAGTTTGGTTTCGGAAAAAAAATTGCGTTGGCAAATTTTACTGGTAAAAAAACTGCTGCAGGCCGCGAGGGAATTTGCGAGAAATCGCGTGGAAAATTTGCGTGCTGGGCTGCCAGGGATTGCAAGTGAAATTGGCTGCCAGGCTATTTCGCCCACAGGAAGCTCCTGCGGGCGAAATGGGCCAAGGCCATTTCGTCCAACAATTTCGGCGATGATTTTTTTCGTCGCCGATTTTTATCTTTATTTTTATTTATTTATTTATTATTATTATTTATTACTATAATTATAAAAAAATAAATACTAAAATGAATATTATTTAATTAAGATAACAAAAATTATTTTAGACTAAATAAAGAAAATATATTGGACCAAACTAGGTCAAAAATTAAGGGCCTTCAGTTTGCCCCCTGCTTGAACGATCTGAGACTTTAGTAAAAGAGAGTGAAAAGCAATAAGACTTAATTTTGATGAGATGGTTACTTGAATTTGTTTTGGGTACTTGGACCCGAGACTGAACTTGATTTAGGTACTTGGACTCGAGACTAGATTGAATTTGGGTACTTGGACTCGGGATTGGGTACTTGGACTCGAGATTGATTTTATTTGGGTACTTGGACCTGAGATTGGGTACTTGGACCCGAGACTAAATTTGATTTGGATACTTGGACTCGAGATTGGGTACTTGGACCTGAGATTAAATTTGATTTGGGTACTTGGACCGAGACTGAATTTGATTTGGGTACTTGGACCCGAGACTGAATTTGATTTGGGTACTTGGACCCGAGATTGAATTTAATTTGGGTACTTGGACCCGAGATTGGATTTGATTTGGGTACTTGGAACCAAGATTTGGTACTTGGACCCGAGATTGAATTTGATTTGACTAACCTTTTATCAGTTGAGAATTCTGGCATAACTGGTTGTTCCATTTTTATGAATTATGGGTCTTTACCCACCAAAAATAGATCTTTATCTATTGGAAATTGGGTCTTTAACCTAGGAACATGGATCTTTATCCATTGGAGATTGGGTCTTTACCCTTGAAATATGGATCTTTATCCATTGAAAATCGGGTCTTTACCCTTGAAACATGGATCTTTATCCATTGGAAATCAGGTCTTTAGCCTTGAAATTTGGATCTTTATCCATTGGAAATTGGGTCTTTACCCTTGAAACATGGATCTTTATCCTTTGGACTTTGGGTCTTTACCCTTTGAAATATGGATCTTTATCCATTGGAAACCCTTGAAATATAGATCTTTATCCACTGAAAATCGGGTCTTTACCCTTGAAACATGGATCTTTATCCATTAGAGATCGGATCTTTACCCTTGAAATATGGATCTTTATCCATTGGAGATCGGGTCTTTACTCTTGAAATATGGATCTTTATCCATTGAAAATCGGGTCTTTACTCTTGAAACATGGATCTTTATCCATTGGAAATCGGGTCTTTACCCTTGAAAAATGGATCTTTATCCATTGGAGGTCGGGTCTTTACCCTTAAAACATGGATCTTTATTCATTTTTTAAATCGGGTCTTTACCCTTAAAACATGGATCTTTATCAATTGGAGGTCGGGTCTTTACCCTTTGAAGCATAAATCTTTATCCACTGGAGGTCGAGTCTTTATCCTGGCTTCAGCTCTTTTAGCTGGACTGATCTTTTGTCTTTTGTATCTTCATTCTTTTGAGAATTCTAATGTTCCATTCTTTTGTTATTCTTTTTTGCGAAAATTCAGCTATTTTTAATTGGACCTTATATCCTTTCCTTGCCCCCCCTGCGTGGTAAAATATTAGAAGTGAGTTTGAAAATGTTTTGTTCATGCATAAACTCAAAAATTGAAAAGGAGAAACTTTGCCCCCTGTGTAGGCTCAAACCCATGATTTTTCTATGCAGGCTCTGATTGATGTTTTTATTGTCTAGTTCTTTGCAAAAGCATGCATTTCTTCTTTTTGCAAAATTACTAGAACTTTCTCAAGAAATGGGCTTTCCATGTCCCCCTTGATTGATATCTTCTTTTAATTGTTTACTTCACAAGGTATTTGTTGTTCATTTTGACAAGGAATAGACAATACAAGACAAGAAAGTGCGATGTGATATGCTCATGTATGCATGATATGCATGAATAATACTTACAGTCATTCCATCGACTCACAGACTGAGGTGATCAGCAGAAGTGTTCTCATTGACCCCTTTGAGATGCTTGTTCAGTCCTTGCTTTGGAATGACAGGATGCTTCACATTTATGGCTTTTATCTTTGGGATATTGAAAATATGAGTAATGGAGGCCCCAAACAGTAGAGATACATCCATTTTAAATTATGATTCAACATGTTAGTTGGTAGCTTCTTCATGACCTTGCCAGTAATCATTTCCTTTGCCCAATGTATCCTTTGGAGGTTCAATGATTCGACATACTTCCCTTAACTTGAAGGCTTTGTAAAATTTTTTTTTGAATTTTCAATAAAATGTTGGCTTTGCCAAATCAATGTCAATTTACCTCAGGACTTAATTTTTTAAATTAACATATCTATAACATGACAACCTTAGTTACTGTAACACCCCCACATCCAATGCACACACACTACAACCACAACAATGTAGCATAAGTGCACCAAACATAGGGATGCTACGATTTTCTTCAACATTCAAAACATTTAAATAGATACAATACTATTATCATTATATATTATAGAAAAGTAGATCATTTACTTTTAAAATAAAACACATTAGATATATATATATACATTCATATAGTTATTACACAGCGGAAGTCATAAAATATTTACATATTTGAAAACACTTAATTCCATATTTACAAATATACATATATGTACATTTAATCAATACTTTACAAAATATAAAAGAGTTATACATGATTGGCAAGTTTTCTTTGATCTTTAAGTCTCCAAAATCAACTCTTCACTGTCTACCCTCGGTCGGTTTCGAAGAGCTTTCGGGATCAACTCTATCAACTCTATTACCTGCGCGATTAAACACTATCGCGCTAAGCCAACGGCTTAGTAAGATAATCATGCTAATGTTATGCTTTAATGCAATGCAGTACCAATTCTCAATCCATATTATGCATGTAACATCATATATGCCAAGTTGATAACATAGCTTTCCATTTTATAACTCAACATTTATATATATATAGGCATATCATACTTCACATCTTATCATAGACCTCATTTATATTCATTTAATCATTCATCATCAACAATAAGCTAAGGCAAGCATCATTCATGACTCACATTAACCATAGACAAGCATGGGCCCAAGACACACTAATATGCCATTCAATTTTCAGAGTTAATGTTTTGGTTCTATCATCACATTTATCAATATCATATACCCAACTAGGCTTCAAGGATTAGGTTCAACCAAGCTTCAAGGGGAGCAAAGCATGCTAAGCTTCAACCCAACTTGGCTTCAAGAACTAACCCAACCTAGCTTCAAGGGTGGTAACATCTCAATTAGGCTTCAAGGATTCAATCCAACCTAACTTCAAGAGATTGTTACACTTACTAAGCATGCCACCACCAACAAACTCTGAAAATAGAATAACACATTAGCCACACAATTCATTTATTATTCAATTATCATTTCCATTTCCAATTATCATCAACATTTAGGCATACATGCCTTCTTTCTCTCAATATCATCATCATAGCCAATAACAATGGCTTTGTATCACATTTCACATTTCAATTCATATTATGCATAAAGCATCATTGATATCACATCTTTGATATAACATTTCAAGGTACATTACTCATAAAACACATTACCTTTCACAATGCATAACATAACCTTGTTTAAATCTCAACAATGCAATTAGGGCAAAGAACAATTTATATGATTCATAGCTTTAGGATCTTTCATATGCATTTGATTAGCTCATTCATAGTTTAAAGTATGTTTAGAGTGTTTAAGTTTAGGTTTAGGAACCAACCTACCTTTGAAGAACCAAAACATTGCAACTAGGTCAAGGAAAACAAAACTTACCTAACCCATATGAGAAACACGGGCAGCACACATGAGGGACACGGCCAAGCTTGTGGCCGTGTCTCTCAACTCAATTGGACAGTAGGCAACACGGGTATGGGACACGGCCAAGCTTGTGGCCGTGTCACTCAAACCAAAACTCACAGTAGTGAACACAGGCACTAGACACGGCCGTGTCTCTCAAAACCAATTCAACACGCCCAAAACTTTCATGACTTGGCCGTGTCTCTCCTTTGCTTTTGGCCGTGTCACCCAAGCCAAACCCTAACCATCTTCAACCCTCTTTCAATTGCACTCAATCACAATATACACCATACAACATATTTCAAATGAACATAAACAATGTTCTAAACACATATTCATCATAAGAATCACCTCATAACACATTAATATTACACTTAAACACAAATCATCTCAAAACCCTAAAATCACCATCTTTCAAAATCAACATCCACCACTTCCAACAACAACACCTATTTAAACTCTTAACTTAAAACCAATTCAACACTTGAGAACACAACACAAACACATCTAATCATCAAACCAACAAATCACAAATCACCCTAATCATAACTTCAACACTACTACCAAAATAAGTAAAGGAAACAAAAGAATACTTACCTTAGATGAAGAAATTCCACAATTCTTTCACCAAAGCTCTCAATTCCTTCTTCAATTTGATCTTAGTATCAAGAACACTTCTCCTTCCCTTTTGCTAATGGAGAGCCGGCCACCTCTTGAAAGAAAGAAGAAAAGATGATGAAGAATCACAAAGTCAAACTTCATTAAATACCCATCCAAAGGAAAATTACTATAATGCCCTCATACATATCTTAATTCTCTTTGTTATCTCTTGCCCATTTTGGTAATTTCACATGCCCTAAAAAAAATATCTCCTCTTGCCTTGACCAACTCTTTTGACCAATGTATATGTTATATATATCACAATATACACAACATATAAACTTGTCTCTAAACCCTAAATTCTTTCCCAAAACACTTATACTTTTCTTTTCTCAATTTAAACCAACAATACAACAACAACAACAACAACAACAACAACAACAACAACAACAACAACAACAACAACATGCAAAACTTCTAGGGCATAAATGAGGATATTACAGTTACCGTACTAAACTCGAGAATCATTTCTATTTAAGCAAGGATTATTGTACTTCAGATAGGCACATACACATTACTTGGCCAAAGGTCTCATTTGAGTTTAAATATTGTCTATCTCATATGCATGCTCATCCAAACTATCTCCACTAATAGACTCTACCTACCAAGAGAGATCAACAGGTCTTTGATAGGCTTGAAATACAGTCTATAAGGGACATGGGTTAAAATGAAGGCCATCTTGAGATAGGAGGTGATGTGACACAATGGACAAACCTTCACACTACAAACTACTTGTTAAAACTTTTGGGAGCATGAAAAGATAGAGCTTTGAACATTCTTGTTTCTTTTTGGCGTTAACCTGAATCTTGATTGGGATAGTCTTTGCCTTTGCAAAACGTTTGGTACCCAAATTTGTTTCTTTTCTTCTTCTTCCTTTTCTTTCTTTTTATTTTTCTTACTCTTCCCTTTCTTTGAGCTTTTTATCATTTTGTCCTTCTTCCTTGTAGGACTGTCAAATACAAAACTTTTAGGAACTGAATGGTCTTTCTCATTTTTTCTCCAATTTTGATTGAATCTTTGGTTGGGTTGGACCAATTCAAGTCAAAATGTCCTTATGAACCAAATGGAAGCCTTTTGTTGCTTTAGGTAAAAGAGAACTCAGTTGGCTTTCTGAACCGCCTTTTTAGGTTTTATCTTTCTTTTTATCTTTTCTTTTTTCTCTTTTTTTTTTTTTGCTTTTTTTTTTATTTTGTTTTTTCTTTTCTTTTCTTCTTTCTTTCTTTCTTTTCTTTTCTTTTTTTTTTTGGGTCTAGCTCTAAAAGAGTTGTCTTATTTGTACCAACTTGGTTTCCAATAATGGATGAGTGAAGTGACATAAATCTTCTTTAACAAGGATAAATCATTTGTTACTCTGATGTTGTCTTGATATATTGGAGATATTAGGAAAACTTCAACTACCCTTATGGTCTTGAGAACTTCAACTACCCTTATGGTCTTGATAACACCAACTATTTTTACAGTCTTGGCCATGCATTTCATTCCTTGATCTTCTTGCCTCTTCACCTTAGTGATCATAAGACTTGTCAAAAGTATCAAAACAGCTCAGGGTAGGTTATTGGGGTTTGTAAGCCAATGAAAAGAAAGCTAAAATTTTATGAAGGCTCAAAGGGACAACTAGGGATTGATATTTAATAGGGTGGATACAAGTTGTTGGCTAACAAAATAATGCCTATATCATTTCTCTCTTAAATAAGCAGAGTTCAATTTCGCCTCAAAAATTTGTCAAAGCATGTTCTAAGACTGACTAGGACCTAGACAAAGATAATTATGCAGGAGCCCTAATTATGCAGGAGCCCTGTAATATCCCAAAGTATAACCTAAAAGTTTTGGAATAATTATTGTTGTATTTGGATTTAATGTATATGTTTAATGGAAAGAGAAAAGAAGGAAAGAGAGAGTGTATATGTTGTATATATAGATATATATACAACATATACAAGTCAAAGTAATGAAAGTCAAAAGAAGATTATTTATTTTTATTATTTATTAAATTAATTAAATGAAAAATTAAGTTAGTGGAAGAGGATATTATGAATATTATATTATACAAAGTGCTTGGTGGAGATTTAAAGAGATTGAGTGTTTGACTTTGCTATTTTTCTTCTTCTTCTTCTTTTCTTTTCCTTCTTGGCCGGCACCTTCCAAAGCAAGAGAGAAAAAGAGTTTTTGATTTTCCAAGATCAAAATTGAAGGATGTTTCAAGTGATCAAGTTGGAAATCTAAGAAGTTTCATCAACTTTGGTAAGTTTTCCACTTGATTCCCTTGTTTTCTTCTAAGTTGTATTTGAGTATGTTTGATTGTGGTGTGTTTGAGAGTGTTGGGTTTAATTGATTGTGATTTTGGGGTTGAATGGAAGAGTAAGAGTTGTATTTATGTAATGGTTGTGAATTGGTGATTGATGTAAATATTGAGTTTGATCAATTATTATCTTAGATCTTTAATATGTTTGTGTTTAATGAAGTTAAAGCACATAATACATGAGTTTGATTTGAAACAGAAGCAAAATGAATGCCACGGTCGTGGCAAGTGTGTGCCACGGTCGTGGCATATAAGTGCCACGGTCATGGCAAGTGAGGGCCACGACCGTGGGATTGAAAGTGTGATTGTCTTCAAAAATTTTTATAAAATAGAGCAAGATCCAATGCCACGATCATGGTCCTTGAAGACCACGACCGTGGGGGATTTTTAAAACAAATGGACAGACTCATTTGTTATCCCACGGCTGTGGGGTATGAGGCCACGACCGTGGGGACCTATATAGTGGTTTTGGCTTGTAATTGGTGATCTAAGGGCCGAGTATGAGACTAATAGGTGATTAATTGTATTGAAAATTCATGTGTATTATTCCTTTTGGATTAGGTCTTGAAGAGGTTGAGTTGCCCTAATCTAAGTGTTGAGGATTCTTAGAAGAGGAAGGGTATAGATTAGTGTGAGTTGCTCTTGAGGTAAGTACAAACTCTACATTCTTGCATACATTTACATGACATTGGTGCTTAACACATTTGGTTGTAAATGTGTTAAGTAATTTATTATTCTTGAAATAGGAGTTTGGTGTTGTGTGAATTGCTTTTGAGGTAAGTATAAACTTACATGGTTGCATACATTTACATGACTTTGAGACTTAACACATTTGGTTGTAAATGTGTTAAGTAATTTATTACATTGTTAATACATTTGATTAATGTATTGATTTGCATATGTGAAAGATATGATGTGTAATATGTGTACTATGTGGAATGTATGTTGAAGATTCTAAATATATGAATAATGTAATTTGCTATGTATATCTCAATGATGAAATATGAAATACGAAAGATATAATGAGCATTCAAAATGTATGTATAATGCAATTGGTTGAGTATGCTCTAATGATGAGATGTAAAGCCATTATTGTTGGCTATAATATTGAAATGAAATAATTGGGGCATGTTTGCCTAGGTGATTATGAAGAAATGAGAATGAAATTGAGAATGAAATAATGAAAGAATTGTGTGTCTAATATGTTAGTCAATTTTCAGAGTTTTGTTGTTGGTGGCATGCCTAATAGTAACAATCTCTTGAGGCTAGGTTGGGCTTGATCCTTGAAGCCAAGTTGGGTTGAAGTTTAGTATGCTTAACTCCCCTTGAAGCTTGGTTGGGTCTAGTCCTTGAAGCCTGGTTGAGATGTTACAACCCTTGAAGCTAGGTTGGGTTAGTCCTTGAAATCAAGTTGGGTTGATGCTTAGCATGCTTTGCTCCCCTTAAAACTTGATTGGGCCTAATCCTTGAAGCCTAGTTGGGATAATGATAAAATGTGATAATTGAACCAAAACATTAACTCTGAAATTTGAATGGCATATTAGTGTCTTTTGGGCCCATGCTTGTCTTTGTTTAAATGTGAATCATAAATGGTGAAACAAATGAATCATAAAATTTAATGTAAGGTTTTGAAATATGATATTCATATGTATTGTTTATAATATTTGAATGTGTGACATTGGCATTGCATTGAAGCATATTGTTATTATGGTTTATACTACTAAGCCGTTGGCTTAGCGCGATTGTGGTTCATCGCGCAGGTGACAGGGTAGAACCAGAGAGTTCATCTAGACTGAGTCGAGTCTAGACTTTGAAGTGTTGATTGTGGGCTTAAAGATCAAAGACGAACTTCCAAACATGTATAAACTTTATGTTTTGTAAACATGGATTTAGATGTATTTATATATGTAAATACTATTACATTTTTCGCTGCGTATTGAATGAACGTTTTTATCTATTGTACTTTATAATATAATTTGAATGTTTTAAGATTACTTATATTGATGTGTAATATAAATCGTAGCACTCTTGTATCCGGTATATGTATATTACAGATGTAGTAGTGTGTAGTGTGCGTATATAGGGTATAGGGGTATTACAAGCCCTCTCTAAGTAAGCATACACAACTCAATGTTATAGAGTAATTTTCTCACCTAGTAAAGTCATTCGAGTCATGATGCATAAATATATTAATTCATGAATTATCAAGCTAGATTCCTCATTGGTTGAGCACCAAAATGAGCAAAGAATAATAAAAATTTTAAGGAAAATAATTTATTCAAACAACTTTAAATTTGAAAAAAAAATATAATTGTTCTAACTAAAGAAAGCAAAATAAATAGAGCAACACTCCAATCTAAGGGAAGTTCATTTGGAGTCGAAGATACTTCATTTATTTAGATGTCTCAAGGGCAAGGATTTTTTCCATAATCAAGGATCATTGCTTCATCATCCACAGTTAGTCCAAGCTTGCTTAGTAGTATATCATCTTTAGCAGCTTCTCTATCCATATCATGACAAGGTGACAAGATAAAACTCTTCATGAAGGTTGTAAGCGATGGTGCCCTTCCAAATTTAGGTAGAGGATTATTCTTAGTGTTGGGCTTATCAGGCTCAGGCAACTTTTCACTGTCAATCAAATCTTAGATTTCGTGCCTTAATCGAACACATTTATCTGTCTCATGCCCTTGCATTTGATGGAATTGACAAAAAAACCTTGGAATCAAAATTTGGTGGTAGAGGCTTATGTAGAGGCCGAGGTGCCAATGGTTGTAGCAAATCCATTTTCATTAGATTTTCTAACATCTTTGACAAAGGCTCCCTTAAGTTTGAAAATTTACGCTTATTTATTGGCTCAATTGTTGCCTTTTTCTCAACACCTCCTCTTTCCCTTTGACTTTGCCCACTAGGGTGATAGCCGCTCTTATTGCTCCACTTAGATTCCACATGGTACAGTTGGTCTTGTAGAATAGGGATTGATCTCTCATTTTTCATTCAATCTCTATCAGTAGACATGTTCCTTGTTAATGTTGCCTTTTCCTTCTTTCTTATGTCAATGGGAGATGCCTCATTAGCATTGTTGATGATCTCTAGAATTTCATTCAACTGGGTCCTTATAATTTCAACCAATTGATATCGTAGCTCGGCCATCCTAGCTTTGACAACTTCATCGACTATGTCCCTTAGCTGGTTTGCATCCATCCTTCCAATGAAGTACTTGAATTAAAATTAATGTTGTAGGTGGTATCGTTGTATGCTCTTGAATTGTCATACTTCAGGGCTGTGAGCCAGAAGGGATTAATGATATGAGATGCAAATGCATGTATGCATGTTTGCACAAATAATCAACAAGCAAGGACAAATAGGACGTTCCTCCCAACCTTATAACATCCACACACGAATGGCGAGTCTCTTTTCCTAGGTATATGGTTAACAAAATACCAATACGGGGTATCTTATTTTCAAATATTTCCCTCGGACGTTTCAACCAATAGTTATATTTTTGAAAAATTTAAATCAGTTCATAATAATTCCCATTAATTAAATTTTAATCCATTTAACCAACTAAAGTAGCTTTTATGCTATATTGGATTAAAACTAAATTAAGAGGTTTATTATAAATAGATTTCTCACTTAAAAAAGTAACTAATGATTCATGCTAAAAACAAGCCCATGATTAATTATTTCTTTGTATAAACTAGGCTCACAATTGATTATTGGTATTACGTAATTGACCTAAATAATTTGCAAGCTCTTTGTAAGAAAAGGTTGAAAATAATTTTGCTTTGAAGCCAATTGTAAAAAGATTTTAGAAAAAATGGTTTTTGGGCTTAGTATTTGGGTCTTGAGAAAAGAATTTTTTGATTTATTTTTAGAAAAAGTTTTATGTCCAAAGACCATCTTGAAAAGTTTTAAAAATTGCTTTGGTTTTTTGGACTTTAAAGAAAAATTTATTTGAGCTTACAAATGTACTTGGGTCATATTAGAAAAAGAATAAACTAAATAAGCCACGATTTAAGCCAAGACAAATTAACCGTAGTCAAACAACATGCATTTGGGGTAAAATCCTAAGGAAAGTAACTAGACCAATTACATGAGCTTTAGTCTTTGGGTTGAAAGGCTTAGGTTCCCATAGCAAGTATATACCAAATTGTACGAGGATATGAGTGGTTATGCCATGCTCGATCTCCATACCTTGAGTGAAAGTATGGTATCCCTTACACAACACAACACGGGTAACAAGGGCGTCCTAACTCACGCACACGATGCAATCTAATATGATACAATGGATAATATCATTATAAGAAAGAATAGAATAATATAAAGACCAACAAAATCAACTTCTCTTATCCCCAGTGGAGTCGCCACTGTGAGCGGGGATTTTCGCCCCCACTCCCAGTGAAATGGTTCTTGCGACTTTGGCACTGTTTAGGCTCGGGGCCTTAGAGAATGCGGACCTAAGTTCGAAGAAAATAGAGTCGCCACCCAGACAGGCCGAGAAAAAGAAAGGGATGGATGACTCGATTTCTAAGGAATCCCCAACCACCTAATAGGTTCGAAAAGTTGGGTACGTATGGGGAAGGTGAGAAATGGCTCAGTACCCCCACAATGCCAGTTCATTGGAACCGGCCTCCTTTATACGTCTTAATATTATAAAATTCTTAAATATAATAATATTATCCATATTACACACAATAATTGAAATAAAGCATCGTTATATTAAAATCAAAATAATGTCCAAGCAAAATAAATAAATGGACACCCATACGAGGATGGAAACATGTCCTTACATCATCCACGTCTAAATTAATAGGACACCCACCAAAAGGTAGAAATAAGTCCTTTATATTGGTCTAAAATATAAAAACAATTCAAATTACATGATATTTAACTAATGAGGTACCCACAAAGTGGAAACATACCTCTTACAACATTTGGAAATCCAAAATAAATCGATAAAAGTAAATAACCATTCATCATAAATAAATCATTCATCAAAGATATTGAACATAAATAAAAAATAATAAACATTCATACATGATAAATTAAATCAAGCATTGCAATTAAATAAACCAACAAAGCATTGAAAATAAATTAAAGCATATAATAGACTACATAATCAAATATAAAATTAAATAAATCAAGTAAAGATACAAATTAGGGCTTACTATTTCTATTTAAAGTTCTTTGATTAACATTTAGGGTTTTGGGATTTTAAGATATTATTATTGTTATTTATTTAGGCTACTGTAAGTTTTAGAAAATTAGAATGAATTAGGGTTTCATGAATCAAATTAGGGTTTAGGGGTAACATTATGAAATTAGAATTTTAGAATATTAAAACATTAGGTTTATAGCTCTTGGTTACTGAATTGTTGTTTTTAGGCTTACTGTGTTGAGTTTTAATATTTAGGTTTATAAGGTTTTAAGGTTTTAAGGATTAGGGTTTAGGAAAACTAGGGTTCACGATTTTGAGGGAATTAGGGTTTAAGAAAACTTAGGGTTTAGATTAACTTGTTTGAGGTTTACTGTCTTGGTTTTGAAGTTGAAGAAAATAATTTAGTTTTATAAAGTAATTATGATTTTTTAGAAACTGTGAAGTGAGTTTAGAGTTTGGATATTTAACAAAACATTTGGAAATTTCGAAAAAAAGTGAGAGGAAAACAGTTTAGGGTTTTTAAAAGCTTTTTGGAAATAAGAAAAATGATTTAAGGTCTTTGGAAACGAAAGAGTATCTTTTAGGGTTTTTGGAAATAAAAGGAACGATTTAGGGTTCTAAGGTTTTAAAGAAATAGAAAAGTGCTCTTAAGTTTTATAAGAAACAGAAAAATAATCTTTAGGGTTTTTGAAAATAGAAAAGACGATTTAGGGTTTTTAAGGTATTCGGAAACATAAAAGTATTTTTAGAGTTTTTAAGGTTTAGAAGAAATAGAAAAGACCATTTATGTCATTGAAACGAAGATCAACGTTACTACAAATTTATAGATCAAGGTTTTATGTGTATAATCTTATGAATAAAAAAATAAAGCTACTGTAAGAAAATAAAAAGAAATTAAAGATTCAAACCTTGGTTCGTTGGTTCCACCAAAAATTGCTTCTTGGATGAACAAGAACAAAGGCAAAGTTGCTGCCTTTGATGAATTCTGAATTGCTTGCTTATTGCTTCTCTCCAATCTCAAGTCCTAAATTCAAAGTTTTAATCCTCCAGGTCCCGACCAAAAGATCTCCATAAAATCCAGTCTGATCGTTCCCCCTCTTTTTTTTAGTGTTATTTATAGGAAATTTTATAAGCCTTGTTCTAATTGTTTAAGGAAACTCAAATTAATTAGGAAAAGAAACTGAAACCAAATAGAGTTTGATTTTGGAAAAAAATTGCGTTGAAAAATTTCGCTGGCAAAAAATCTGCTGCGGGCAGCGAGGGAATTTGCGAGAAACCGCGTGGAAAATTTAAGTGCTGGGCTGCCAGGGATTGCGAGCGAAATTGGCTGCCAGGCCATTTCGTCCAACAATTTCGGCGATGAATTATTTCGTCGCCGATTTTTATTTTTATTTATTATTATTATTTATTACTATAATTATAAAAAATAAATAATAAAACAAATATTATTTAATTAAGATAACACAAAAATTATTTTGAACTAAATAAATAAAATATATTGGATCGGACTGGGTAAAAAATAAAGTGTCTACACCAATTAAATCATCAAAGAGAAACATAGATCGATCCTTAGATTCTTCATTAGCAGCAATAACATGATCAAACTTTAGATCAGCTAAACTCCTCAATTGGTAGTTTGATCACTAATTTATTCTCCAAAGGACCTCATTTGATTCATAATTGTAGATGTACTTCACAAAAAATCTTGGACAAATTCACCATTGGTCATAAATAAGGGTCAAATTCATGTTGTAGAGTATGAAGTTTGACAATAATTACTTTTAATGACCTTAAAACTCCTTTTTCTTATAGTTCATAAGCCTCATGATGTAGTTGTTGTAGCAATCCAAGAAAACATAGACTCATGTACAACTTGTTGGATGATGAATAGTGCCTTGGAATGGTTCTCTTTCAACCTTCATTCTTCATTTAGGCCAGCATACCCTTGCTCCACCAAGTCCCACAAATCTTGAAACTTGAATAAGGTCTTCATCTTGATATTCCAAAACTCATAATTCTCTCATTTAAAGGGAGGAATCATGCGTTAAGACAAGCTATCATAATTCCCATCATTGACATTGGCTTTGATACCACTTTTATTAGGAAATTTAGAAAGCCTATATAACAACAAGTATATAAGAGAAGCAAAAGAAGAAGAAATAACAGTTGTTGTAATTTTTAGCTAGCAAATATAAAAAAAAAAGTTAGGAATCAATTAAAGTTCTATTAGAATTGTTATGATATATTATTTAGAATTGAAAGTGCTTATTATATAAGCGATCTTATAATTGGAAAACTAAAAAAAACTCAACGGTACTTATAAAATCACGGACCTATGGGTAACACCTATTTTCTTAAATAGGTGGAGGACATTATTAGCACTTGATTTTACTTGATCTAATTTTACAACGTGATACCCGATAATGAAAATCATATATTATGATATGAGTTGGAATAAATTCCCTGGAGATTGAACTAAAATTAGGAATATTGGACCTAATAATAGTACAACGAACTTGATTATGATAAATCAGGTGTGAGCTTGGACCTTTGGCTCTGCCACTCAGTGATTAGATCTTTGATATTGTTAGGCTTGTAGCCTTAATGAACACGCGCCTAAGTCCAGATAAAGGGCTTATCACCTTAATAGGCATGAAAAATGAGAAAGGGGTAGTAAATCGTTTCATATGGAATCTCTAACCCCCTACTAAGTTCAAAAAGTTGAGTATATAGCAATAATAAAACACATCTCGCTATTACTATATGCCTGGTCTATTAAAACGAGCCTCCTTTTCAAGTCCTACTATTATAATATTTTTAAATATTACAATACTATTCTCTAAGCAAACATTATAGAGTATGAAAAAGGTAAACAAAAGACACTTTATTCAATCAGATAATAATATATTCATGATATGGAAAATTCTCAAAACAATTAAAAAGGTACAAAATAAAAATAAAAACAAATAGGCAGCTATCAGTGATGGAAACATACCTTTACATCGAATAAACCAGCCTATGCATCAATTTAAATATATATATATATATATGTGTGTGTGTGTGTGTGTGCGCGCGCGCGCGCGCGAAAGACATAATACAATAATTCTAAGGAAACTAAACCAATTCATACAAAATAAATAAATCCAATCAAGAAAACATTGTCATCCACATAAAATTTAAAAATCTTTGAAACTCTTAGCATTGATTTCTTTATTTCCATTCTTTATTTTTAAATATGATTCTTGTTTGAGATAATTAAATTACATGATGAATTGATATGATAATTGATTATTCGAAGAGAATATGATCAATGATGCCTATTTTATGATTTTTCCTTTCATAAACATGATCTAATTCCATTATTAATTGTTGTAAATATGTTGAAACTAAGGTTGTTCCTACATGTCCATATGGTTAACTTACATGATATCTCATGAAGTTGAGCTTATGAATGTATCTTTTGCAATTTTCTTTGAACTATTGGATGGATAATTATTATATTTGCTCACTGTAAATTATTCATACTTGTTTAATTCATATATAAATGTTCTTATAAAATTGTCATTAACGTCGATAATTTATATAATTATATTGGAAAATTAAAATACCGACCGATTACCGATATAAAAGTTTTGCATGTGAAAACTTTATCAATTTTAAATTTACTGAGAAAAAAAGAAATTTGTCTGCAAATTATGGAGAGATTTTCGATAGAAAAATTTATTATAAGAATGATAAATTTACCAATAATTTAGATATTTTTCAATAATTACTAATAAAATTTTTTTGGTATATTCCTTTATAATATTTGTCAACAATCTGTTGACATTATATTTTAGAATTATATTAAATATTTCAAATTTCATTAGTAAATATGTTGGCAAAAGTGAAGAAATTTTTATCCTTTATATGTAATCCATTGGTAAAGTTTAAATTTTTTTTATAAATTTTTTATAAATTTTTATATTTTATTATGTTATATTATTTATTATTATATTATTAATTTTTTAAGTATCTTAATATTATTAATTATATTTAATAATTTTAATTTTTATATTTTTGAAATAATAATAATAATAATAATAATAATAATAATATGTATATTACACTAAAAATAATTAGAATTACTAAATATAATAGTGAAATTGAAAAAAACAAATTATAATATTGTATATATAAATTAAATTAAAATACACATCAAGTTCTAAAATTTATCTAGGTTGCAACTTATTGAGTTCTTTTACATTAACCATGAAGCCTCCCCTCCATTGTCCAAATTGCAAACCTATTCCCTCTTTATCTACTTAGTGCTGCAAAAAATAACTCATGAACCATATATATATTGATAAAAGAACCACTCTCAATTCTTTCTCTTACAAGCTCTAAGAAATAGGTCAATGTCCATTGAATTGTCATGTGGAGTAATGCAAATGTCACCAATACTTGCAATAGTTCTTTCTCCCTTCATTGGACCATAATGTCATTTAAACATAAAATAACAACACTCTTCTTCACCATCCACATTTATAATGCTTATTTAAAATTTCAGTAATCATAATATCATAGAACTTAATATCATGAATCTTGAAATTGTAGGATGTACAAACTGTATTACCCTGAACAATCATATGACACTTATTATTTTGTATTGCGATACTTCTTAGCCTAAACCTCTTCTTGACATTGTTCCATTATTGCTTACCATCAAAAATTTCGTTGAACAATTCTGAAAAATTATCAAACTTTATAGTGAGTGTGTCACCATTGATTAACAGTTCTACATCATACTATGCATCCTCATATGGAGTATGGATTTTCATAGCAAAATCTTGAAATTTTTCCCTAAATGTATTAAATTATTATTAGTACATTATAATATTTTTAACCTAATTAATTTATTTTATCTAATGAAAAAAATCCATTTTAATTAATTAGGAACACTTAATTTTTTTAAAAAAAATAAATAATTTTAACTAATAACATAACTTAATTTTTTTAAAAAATTAAATAAGTTTAACTAATAACACTAAAAATTCTAAATTTCTCCTAAAAATTAATTAATATACCTCTAATTAATAAAAATTCCAATTTTAATTCATTAAGAATAGTTAATTTGTTAAAAATTTAAATATTTTTAACTAACACTAAAATTCTAAATTTCACCTAAAAATTAATTAATATACCTAATTAATTAAAATTCCAATTTTAATTAATTAAGAACATTTAATTTGTTAAAAAAAATTAAATCATTATATCTAATAACAGTAAAAATTCTAATTTTACCTTAAAAACATTCTTCAATTTTTTTCATGTACTTTTAAATGTTTATTCATTTATACATAAACATATATAAATGAATTAGTATTATTTTACTGACAAATTTAAGTGTATCTCGGTAAGTTATGATGCTAAAATTATTATCTAAAATTTTTACTCCAATATTTGCTGATAGATAGCTCCATTTGTTGGTAAAGAAGACATTTGATATTTTTTTCCCCAAAATCTATCGAGAGAAACAATGTTCTCTCAGTAATTTTTAGCGCTAAAATTGTCACCTAAAATTTTTACTTTTATATTTATTGATAGATAGACATTTCTCAGCAATCAAAATGTCTGATATACCTGTGCCCCTATATTTACCAAGGGAATTATGTTTCTCTTGGTAATTTATGATGCTACATAAGTATCTATTGGCACACAAGATATTTTATATACGTTCCCTATAATGTTTTACCAAGAGAATTTTGTTTCTCTCGGTAAATTGTGGCGCTAAAATTGTCAACTAAAATTTTTGCTTCGATAGTCATCGATAGATAGATGAATCTGTAGGTAAAGAAGACATTTAATATTCCTACACTCCTAAATTTACTAAGAGAAATAATGTTCTCTCAATTAGATGTGGCGCTAAAATTGGCATCTAAAATTTTCACTTCTATATTTTTCAACAGATATATGTTTCTGCTAGCAAACAAGATGTCTGATATATCTTCGCCCTAGTTCTTTTACTGAAAGAATGTGTTTTTTGTCAATAAATGGTGATACCAGCACCATTTTATCGACCAGTTGTAACATTTATTATGTCGTTGGTAACTTTTGGGGCCATTGTTTTCGCGGCATTTTTGTCGATCAATATTACTTTTCTGTCAGCATTTTATTACTAAATTTTTAATAACTTATTATCTTTTTTTTAAAATTTTATTAATAATCTGTCGACAATTACCAACTGATTATTTATTATCTGTAAATTCCATCGGTAAAGTGCATGCTCGTGTTAGTGAATGATACATTAAGAGTACTTGACTCATTATTTAATAGTTATCATCACCAAGCCCAGTAGAGAGAATTGGGCTTATTCTCTTCATCAAGGATTATCTGTTAAGTTAGCCCATTCATTTTAAAATCATTTCTCGATCTGTATCGAGTGACTCCTGTTTAGTTTGCTCACAGCCCGGTACCTCGTAGAACCCTTATTATGGTTATTCCTGGATCCTTTCATTTATATTATAATTCATATTTCATGTTACATGTGTTAATTATTACAATCATAACCTTTATAGTCTTTAGTTAATCCTGACATATTATAGCAAATCCCCTTATCCTATTTTATAAATTAGAGTTCCTATCCTTTTAGGGTTACAAGTCCATCTTAAAACATTTTGGCACATGTACAAGTTTACAATACATTAGTTTTGTTTGTTTTACATATTATATTTTAGTTAAACCAAGTTAAGTAATACTATGCTTTCTTTTTAAATTTACATTGCATAATATCTATACTGATATCCTATTAGCATGTCTAAATTCTATAAAAATTATTAGCATATCTAAATACATGTTGCCCTCTCTCTCCTAGCTATTCCATGGAACCACTATAGATCGAAGTCTTATGATCTACAAAATTGAATCATAGACGATGTGATAAGCCGTCAACTAAGTGAGATAATAATTTATAGTAAACATAGATAAAGGTACATCAATAACAAATTGTAAGTGGTTAGCAGCATGTATCTGAGCAAATAGTTAATTTTCACTATTTCTAGTTTGGCTGCTCAAATTAGAAATTATCATATGATATCGTTACATTAATTTCACAATACTTTAAATGTCTTATAGTTTAAAATTTTCAACTTCATAACTCATAGCTAAATAGATTATACTTTAGGAATTGTATTACAAATTTAATGAACATATATGTGTCCATATATTGCAACTTATTCAATAGGTCTCTAAAACAATTTATTACGTATGCTTGCAATTGTAACTTATTTTTTAGAAAGTATAAAATAACATTCCAATTCGAAAAGCAAATATGAAATTGTACTTTAAAAATTAAAATTGAAAAAAAAATAAACTTATTGAGTAAATTTATTCTAAAGTTTACATTTTTTTTTCAGTTTTAACTATTTTTAGAAAATAAATGATTTTACCATAATTTAAAAAAGATATTGCAATTGTGTTACAAATTCAAAATTGAAAATTAGTCTTATTTAAATAAAATATAAAATCCTATTTTGTAAAGCCAATGGGTGAATCTTAAATGGAATCAAGCCAATGGATGGATCTTAAATGGAAGAACTTCAACAATATTCCAGCCAAATCTTAAATGAGATAATAAAATTGTAATATCTAAACATAGTTAAAGTTGACAAAGATTACATTTTCTTTATTAAATGGGTCCATAATTTATTGATAATATGATAAACAACTTATTAGTCAAATACATATATTATTATTTTCCAAGCTGAAAAGCATGTGTATTATTAAGCACTCATAGTTGGATGATACACATGCATAGGTAAGCGAGGCTTGGCGAGTGCAACTAATGGTTTAGCTGTAAGATTTTTTTCAGACTCGATAAGATCAATACTTGTTTGATTAGGAGGCAAACTCCAACTAAACCCATGAAGAAGCCTAGCAAATAGCATCACAGTAATTGAAGTCCCTAGAGGAACAGCTGCACATCCTCGCTTTCCTGTGCTAAACAAAATGAACCATAAATCATTCTCTGTAAGCTTCACTTGATGATTAGAGCCAACATTATTTATATGGCGTTCTGGTTTGAACTTGAGTGGTTCATCCCAAACCTTTGGGTTTCGACCAAGACCGACCCAGCTTAGTAAAACATGACTGCCTTTAGGGATGAAGTAGTTTGCAACTGTTGCATCAGCAATGGAGACATGAGGAAGATTGAACGGCGACACAGGGTGAAGGCGAAAGGCTTCTCTTGCACAAGCCTTTACGTAATTAAGGTCTGGAAAATCAGATTCTTGAACAAGTCTTTCTTTTCCAACTACTCTATCCAATTCTTCTACAGCTTTTTCAAGGATTTTTGGTTGGTTTAGCATTTCTGCCAATGCCCATTCTAATGTATTTGATGGATTATCCACTGCTGCTATCATTATTTCCTGCAATTATATATTAATTAATTAATCATAAATCACGCATATTAGAAAATGAGATTAATTAATAAAAAAAATCATACTTATTTTATTTTGTTATATTTATGTACGATAAAATATTTAATATTTTAAATTCAAATATTAATTTCTTTAACAAAATAGTTTCCAGGTGAGAAAACATTATGCTACGATACTATGTTAATATGGACTAATTATAATAAAAAATTCACATAGTAAAATTAAGATCTTAGAAAGATAATAAAATCTAATGTAAAGATGTACAATTATTTCTCTTTTCAAAGAAAATCTATAGTCACAGGGCCATTTGAAAATTTTTAAGTTTAATTAAAAATATTTATATTATTAACTTTTTTTTAATCATTTAGTGATTTAAGTTTTATTTCTTAATATAATAGGATAAAAATTTAAGCTTAGATAAAATTCAAATTTTGATATAAAAATAAATCAAATCCACTGGTGTTATATAAAACAATTGATTGACCTACCAAATTCTTGCATGTGACGTCGCAAAATTTAGTAAAAAAGCATGTTAGACCACTTAACGAATAAAAAGGACATTTAAAAAAAAAAAACTATTTAATGTGGGGAAGGAGGAACACCTAACGAATGAAATTTAAGCAGAAGCAGCATATGCTTTTGGTCGTTAAGCTACTCTTTAATGATTAAAGCAACCATTTAATGAATCAAAAGTACGTTCAAAAAATTTAGTAAAAGAAAAATAAAAAGTCAATGAGAAAGAATAGCGAGAAAATTACACTAATTTGAGCTTTAATCTCATCATTTGACAGCAAAGGGTTGCCATTAGCATCTTTCAAAGTATTGAAAACATCAAGTCTTCCATTTCCATGTTCGTCCCTTCCCCCCATTGTTGAACTCTCTCTTCAATTATAGGATCTTGATATTTTCTTATAATCTCGTCGGCTTCTTTGAGCACCTTCTCATGACCATCTAAATCAAGTCCTAGCAAACATGGAAAATAATCAGACAAACAAAATGCATATGTATATTCAAGAATTGTGAGAAGTGCATTAACATGCTCTTCTTCTTCAAAACCAGGTCCACCATTTTTCATTCCATCCCCAAAAAATCTCTTATTAAACACTATTTTCCGAATTACATTTCCACAATATTGTCTTGAAACAATTATCACATTCACTAGACCACCTTCATCAAATTCCTTGCGTTGGTTATACACATAATCGACCAGATTATTAGCTTCTTCAAGTCTTTTATTATAAAGCCATCGATGTTTTGTGGGAGAAAACATTTCTGTTGCTAAAAAATTCCTCATTTTCTGCCATTGTTCATTCAATGGCGTAAGAACTGTTGTTAAGTAATCTTTGGAAGTCAAGTGGGCTGACATGCTCGTAGGTCTACTTGCAAAAATAGCATCTTGAGCTTTTAAAAATTGACAGCTAATTTTAGGGAAAGTAACAGGTATAACATGGACATTTCCTAGACGAATACATGCAATTTCAGTGTTCATTTCTTTCATGAGATTATGTATCCATCGATAAGTAGGCTTGTTAACGAGCATGGTGTGTAGACTGCCAACAATTGGCCATGGTTTTGGACCAGGAGGTAGTGGGAGTTGCTTAGTTTTTTATTATATCCTAGTTTTTGGGATTTCATCAAGTAAAATAAGGTGATAATTGTGGTCATGAGAAGAGTTAGGGATGAAAAATTTCAATTGTTGTAAAATAATCTCTCATTGCAGTGGAGATATTCTCCATTCTCACCATTATGGTGGACATTGACATGTTGCTGAAAATTATAAGATAGTAAGAAGAAGTAAATGGATTAATATCCAAACAGTTGTATTTATTTGGATGAAGAGAATGTACGTATACATATTTATTTATTTATGGAAAGGAATTTTGTTTAAAAAAAATGCTATAAATGCATTGCATGCTTACAATATACATTTATGTTGTAATCAATATATACATATATATGGAAAGGAATTTTGTTTAAAAAATATGCTATGAATGCATTGCATGCTTACCATATGCATCTAGATTGTACTCAACTTTGATTTAGTAATATCGAGAATTATTTCTAGAAAGGTAAAAAAGTCCTCAGTTAAATTTAAACAAGTCAAGTTAATAAAAATATAACATAAAATAAATTACATGCCTCACTGTACTCAAATAAAATATTTTTAATTTCTCAAAAGTATATTTCAAATTTGAGATATTACAAAGAACTGAAAAAAGCTATGACACAAATAATTTCTTTCCCTACTTTCTCTGTACATTAGCATACACTTTCCATATTAACATATACACACGTGAAAAACGTTGGAGATTTTTTTTAAAAGATTATTATTAATGATAAGTGGACCTCAGTATGTTTCTATATAACGCGAGTTTCGGTTTGGGTTCAACTACTTACAAATCAAACAAAGAGGCTTGGGCTTTAGTAGAAAAACTCTGATATTTAAATCAAAGCTCGGTTTGTCCGCACGCTAAAGAATAGAAAAAGATCATTTACCTATAAAGAGTTACCCATATTTATAGAGGAGAAAATGGAGACTATTTCTGAGCCATGTCAATGGGAAAGCTGGTTGCATTGTCTTTAATGGCATCGAGTTCATTTAATGCCCTTGCACCTATAAAAAGAGGGAAAACTCCAATTATTTTCTCACTTAGAGGCATTCATGGAAATCTTCAGTATTGCATTTAGCAAACTGAGCCCCACCTCTTAATGGATTGTGATGGGCTTTAACATACTTTGTGAAGAATTGGATGTCGTGCCCTCCATCAGAGTGTTGAACGCCTTCTGGCTTCTGAAGGTGCGCTCCTAGCTAGATGAAGATTTTCTATTTCTTTAGGGGCGATCCTCATTAGGGCTATTTGTTGGAAAATTAGACTCCACAAAAGTATGAAAGGATCGATTCTTTATGATAGAACAAGAAAATGGTTTCCCCTGCCGAACTACCTAGAACACAGAGGCAGATGGTCCTCAGGTGGGGAGGAGAAATCTAGAGGGATTCGAACTTAAGGCCTTCAAAAAAATTAGGCAATACGTCTCAGAAGAAAAAAATAGCATCCTACATTTAATAAGGGAGAAATATCCCATCTTCGGGGTCAAAGGAGCCCCGCCAATCAAAACAATATTGGGCTGGTAATTTTCTTACCATTTTTAAGTTAACTTTATTCGGTGTGATTTATTTAGACTTTTTTTTATGCTTATGCAAGGATGAAGAGATCCAAGTCTACTGCTTCTGAGTTCACTAAGACCCCATGCTAAAAAGACATAAAAGAGAGTCTCCAAGAAGGCCTCCTCCTAGACAGTGCTAATCTAGGATCCCATGCCTGTAAAAGAGCCTTAACCTACTGCTTTAATGCAAAGCAAGGGCACAGAAGAGGACAGGTTCCTGGTCGGACCAGGATTAGTTGGTGCTGAAGTTGTAGGAGCCTCTTTCGGCTGATGTTTTAGGGTGAGAGTCTAAGGTTCGTATTAACCTTGATGCTGCTCCAAATAGCTCAACACCCAACAGTCTGAAGCTCCTAGACCATGGGAAGGCTTTGTCAGTGATATATGATGACTTCCAAGGTAAGTGTGGATTCGCTCAAGAAAATAAGAGCTGAAAAGGCATAGAAGAGAGTCGTCAAGAAGGCCTCCTCCTAGAAAGTACTGATTTAAGACCCCCATGCCTATAAAAGAGCCTCAGCTTGCTGCTTTGATGCAAAATGAGGGCACCGAAGAGAATAAGTTCTCAATTGGGCCAGAGCTGGCACTGAAGTTGTAGGAGCCTCTTCGGCTTATGTTTCAAGGCGAGGGTCTAAGGTCCGCATTGACCTTGATGCTGCTTCAAATAGCTGAGGCTACCTTACTTAGAGCTGGAGCTAAGCTTAAGGATAAGACAAGGCTACTTGAGACAAGAGAAGCTGATCTCGCCAATAAAATAAAAAATATTTCAAACACTTTGAGTAAGGTGAAGAGGTATATCCACTGGATAGACAAATTCCAAAGTCATGTTATGAAGCTGCTCAGGGAGAAGCATCTAGAAGGAGACTTCTCCTAGATTATGGACATTGAGCCGGATTCCCTACATGAAGACAAATCAAACAAAAACTGAGGAGGTGGATGGTGACTATAAAGAGAACTGGGAGTGAGATAAGCGAGCCTTCCCGCCTTAGCCCTTGCTTATTATTATTATTATTATTATTTGCTGCTTTTTCTCTTCTTTTCTTTTCTTTTCTCTTTGTTTTACACATAGCTTTCTTTTGTATAGGACGCTTTTTGTTTTTGTAGGTGGTCCTTGATGAATGCATAAGATGAGCCCTATTACTTATGAAAAAATTTATATCAATGAAGACTGCAATTTCTTTTCCTACCTTAATTTCTCATTTGATTTATTATTATCTTTTTTCCCTCCCTTTTCTTTCTTTCTTCTTTATTTTCGATGTCAAACTTGCTATGACAACGTACTTATGTAACTTTTATGTTATTGTATTGCAATTGTAAATCATTAGTTGTGGGTGCCTTTGGGATCCTCATGACGCACTTTAACTTATACATACTCTTAAGCACTTCTTGCTTAAGCACCTTAGATTTTTATTATTGCTGCATTCATTGTGTCGTACTTTAAGAGTGCGCTATGCTCGCCATATCTCTATCTTTTTTTTAGAGTGCACCATGCTCGCCGCATGGTCTTTTTATAGTGTGTCATACTTGTCGCATGGTCTTTTTAAAGTGTGCCATGCTTACTGCATAGTATTTTTAAAGTGCGCCATGCTCATTTTTGGTCTTTTTAGAGTACGCATGCTCATCGCATGTATTTTTTCTTTTCTTCTCTTCATTCCCCACTTTTTTTTTGGGCATAGGTTGAGCTCTGTTTGAGTTGGATGCTCTCCTTATACTTTGTGCTATCCGTGTGTGTTCTGGTGTTCGGTAATATGTATCATTAAGTATGGGCTTTTTGATGGTGCTCTTTTTCCTTTTCTCATTACATGATATTTACATGATTATTTATATAGTGTTTCAAGTTCGAAAAAATAAAATATTACAACTGTAAATACAAAGAATTAACTTTATATTTGAAGTCAGCCTATTTATAATATGGCCTTAATTTATCAAAAATCCATGTTCTTGGGATCTCTCATCCATGGGTCATTCAGGATTAGGCCCCTGCTCAGCATACCTCAACTAGCTAGTAGAAGCCTTCCCAATTTGCACCGAGTTCCATGGGTCGACTGATCCATGTATGGTGATAACTCACCTCAGTACCAGCTGCCCTTTCTTGAACTATTTATAGCGCACCCTCTTATTGTGAGAGGCAGCAATCCAAACTTTGTAGGCCTCTGCTCTTATCCAAACTTATTCTCTCTTTAACTATAGCATGTCAAAGTTATACTTGGAAGTGGGCTCATGTTTATCAGGCTTATAGGTAATTATCCTGCCTGAGGGCAACTAATCTCTATTGTTATGATAGCCTTGGTTTCATATATTAATGAAAAGGGAGTTTCTCTTGTTATCATTCTAGAAGTGGTTCTATAGGCCTAGAGTACATCGTATAGCTCATCCACCCATAGGCCCTTGGTCTCATCCAGCCTTTTTTTTATCCATCCACTAAGGATAGTTTGGTTGGTCACTTCTACCTAACCATTTAACTGGGGATGGTCGACAGAGGTAAATCAGAGCTTGATCTTATGTTCAGTGTGGTATACTCTGAATGGCCTGCAATCAAACTACTTACCTTTGTCAGTGATGTAGGGGGATGCCAAACCTCATCATGATGGACTTTTGGAAGAATTTAACTATAAAGGCTAGGGTGACAGATCAAGGGCTTGCACTTCAACCTATTTGGTGAAGTGGTCGACTACTACCACCAAAAACTTCCATTGGGCTACTGTGAGTGAGAATTTTTACTCCCACTCCCGGTGGAATGGTTCTTGTGACTTAGAAACTATTTAGGCTCGGGGCCTTAGAGAATATGAGCCTAAGCTCGAAGAAAATGGAGTAGCCACCCGGACAGGCTGGGAAAAAGAAAGGGGTGGATGACTCGATTCCTAAGGAATTCTCATCCCTCTAATGGGTTCGAAAAGTTGGGTACGTATGAGGAAGGTGAGAAATGACCCAACACTCCCACAACGCCGGGTTCATTGGAACCAGCCTCCTTTGTAGGTCTTAATATTATAAAATTCTTAAATATAACAATATTATCCATATTACATGCAACAATTAAAATAAAGCATCATTATATTAAAATCAAAGCAATGTCCAAACAAAACAAATAAATGGACACCCATCCGGGGATGGAAACATGTCCTTACATAGTCCATGTCTAAAACTAAATAGGACACCCACCGAAAGATGGAAACATGTCCTTTACATTAATTCTAAAATATAACAATAATTTAAATTACATAAAATTTAACTAATGAGGTACCCACAAAGTGAAAACATACCTCTTACAATTTTAATACCAAAACAAACAAATAATAATCATAATAATAAAAAGAATATATATCCATGATAAATTAAATAAATCAATATTGAAATTAAATAAATCAACCATCAAAACATATAATAAACTACACAATCAAATCTAAAATTAAATAAAGCAATATATATATATATATAAATTTAGGGTTCGCATCTTAAAATAGAGTTTTAGAATTTTAATTACTAAATTAGGACTTTGCAAAAAGGAAAGTTAAATATACGGACTCATAATACACAAATGAATATTGACCCCTTCGACGAGCCCATATGGTGGTCCTAGAAAATTTCAATCTTACAGGGTCGGGCAGCGCCCCAGAAAATTTTAGAAACTGACTTTTAGGGTGTAGGTTTCGGTGTTGAAAAATAAGATTTTGGGGTTTAGTATTTAGAAAATAGGGTTTTGGAACCTTAAAACATTAGGGTTTATAATTTTAAAAGATTGAGATTAGGATTTAAGATTTTTTAGGTTTGGCCACTGAAATTAGGGTTTGAGGTTTTTAGGTTTACTGGATGGGGTTTTGAAAAAATGAGGTTTTGGAATTTCGGGAATAAATTAAGGTTTTCTTGGATTAGGGTTTTAAGATTTTAATGGGATAATTTAGGGTTTAAAGTTTTGGAAAAATAGTTTCGGGTTTTAAAGTTTTAGAAAAATAACTTACGGTTCTTGAGGTTTTAGTAAACAAAATAGATTATGACAATTAATTTAAATCCTCGATAGTTACTGGGTAGTTTTAAATTTTCTGTAAAACATGTAAGTGGAGTTATAAACACCAACTGATTAATGTATTAACTAAAGCAAACAATTAAAGTTATTAAAACAAAGATTAATTTACTGCATGTTCAAAGATCAAGTTACTGCACGTTCAAAGATCAAAGAAAACGAAGCTACTGTGTGCATGAATAATTTATGATTAAAGATCAAAACTCCATCATTGGTTTCACCAAAAAAATTGATTTTTGGATGAACAATGTGAAGACAGTATGTACTCTGCCTTCTTCTTTAGTTGTCTTGATATTTCTGTTTGTGGTTTCTTTTGTTCTTCAAAAAAGTTGTTGCTGTTCTTCTCTGTTTGTTGTCGTCTCTTCTATTTTGTGGTTTAATCTCTCTTAATATTCATTATCGACCCTCTTTAATGTTAATTGCTACCCTTTCTAAATTCTAAAATGTTATTATTTATAGGCAAACCTTACTCAGAATCCCTAACCCTAATATTAATCCATCCTTAAAACAAATTTTAATTCAATTTGGAAACTAATTTCAAAAAATAATTGAAACCATGTCGACCTGGGGCAACCAAGTCGACATGGGCCAAAGCCATGTCGACCTAGGGTAACCAGGTCGACATGGGCCAAAGCCAGGTCTTAACAATGCTCATGTTGACCTGGGGCCTCCAGGTCGACATGAGCCAAGGTTCATGTCACTTGGGCCATTTGAACTTGAACTAATTTTGCATTTTTTTAATTTTTTGGACCGGACCTTTTAAACAAAGACTTGGTTTAGGGTTTTGTAGTTGAGTTTGTGCCTTTTTAATCCGAACCGACTTCTTTAAAAATTATAAACTAGGTTTAAATATTTTAAAGTCGGATCAAATTTATTTTGGCATCCTTTAATTAGGACCGTATCAAATTGGGGTCAAAATTAAGGGTCTACAGCTACGACTTATATGAAAGTTCCAATATGTCCATCCCCTACTAAGAGAAGGGCTAGGAACTTCTGATAGGCTTATGCTCAGTTGAAGGTTGGTATTGGAGATTGGTAAGCTTTTAACATTTATCACATTTTTAGGCCAAATCCATTAAATCTTTATCCATTGACAGCCAATAGTATCCTTATAGCAGCACTTTCTGAGATATGGCTTGTGCTCCTTCATGAGCTTCATAAATGCCTTCGTGAATTTCTCAAAAGACATAGTTTTCATCTTCCTCAAACACACACTGACTCTAAGGCTGCATGAACAAGTGCTTATAAAGTATGCTAGCCAGGATGGAATACATGTTGGCTTTCCTGACTACCTTTTTTTGCCATCACCTCTTCCTTAGCGAGCTCTCCAATGCTCCGGAATTGAAAAATGGGAAGACTCCATCCCTACATGGGCTTTGATACTTGGGTAACCGAGATGTTGTAACTTGACTCTTGAGTGTCTTCTTTGAGTATTCTTTGCTCAAGGTTCCCTTCTCTAGTAGCAATGGCTTTAGAAAGCTCTTCACTCTCAGCCATGGATATTTAGTGTAGCTCCCAAGAACACCCCTTGTTTCTAGCTACATGCCCTTTCTACTTGATCATACTCAGATCTTTTGTCTCATACTTTCATGTTAATGAACTCACCACCAATTGAGAGTTAGAGTAAATCTGCAATACCTCTGGATGGACTTTGTTACCAATTAGAGTCCCAAACACAAGGTCTCATACTTAGCCACATTGTTAGAAGCAAGGCAGTGCAAAATTTTTAAACCTGATTGAATCTGACCAAACTGATTAGGTTGAACCAGATCTGGTCGGTTTAAAAATATACTATTGATGGTTCAATTTAAAAATAGAAAAAAAATCAATTTTATTTAGCCGATTAGATTGAGGTAATTTTTTTAGTTCTAACCCAAACTCGATCTAGTTTTCTATATTTATATATATAATCTATTTTTTTATTATATTTCACTATTTAACCCAACCAAACCCAACCAGTAACGCCCCTTGACAATCCTGTTGAGAGCTATCAAGAGATGACACATAAAGCTTTTATATCCTTTTTATTTAATTCTTAATAAATACTAAGGCTAAGGTTAATAAAAATTTCAGCAAAGTCTCTAATAAAATTTAACACTGCCAACATCTTCATCAATCAAAACACAACCTGCAGAAGAATGCACTTTCAATATTTCATACATGCAACCTCAACTTAAATCTTATCAATTCACTAATCATCATCCACAATTTAATTCAAACTCCCTTGTTTATTATCAATAAGTCTATATATTAAACATATGCCATATTTTTCATAGTATACTATGAAGTTATATCTCAAAAGAAACTTATAAAGTACAACTCACAACTACTATATAAAATCTCTAACAACCCATAATTATACAATTGTATTTAAAACTTTAAATACTGTTATGTGAACTGAATAAAATACATTATACAAAGTTTCTCACATAACACCTTCTCTGATGCAGTTGATTTAGAGCTTTAAATTCTCACTCCACTGGATCTAATCCGCCAGTCTGATCTGCGTATTAGAAATAAATCTAATACACTAAGTGGTTGCTTAGTAGTGCTTGCATAATCATAACTTGCCAAAATTATAACATAAAAAAATATTTATAATAACAAATAAAAAATAAAATCTTCACTTTGATCATAAAGGAAGTTAATAATTAATTTAATCAATTGAATTCAAATTACTTACCTAATTCACAATAAGCTCAAAATTTTAGATTAAATTTAAAAGAAAATAATCTCTTTATAGTTAGTTGTTAAAATAGAATTAACTAAGATAAAAGAATATTCACCAATTCTAAACAATCATTCTAATTCTAAAATCTTAAACTTTCTCAGTACTAAATTTTTAGTAAAAAAAATTATATAGATTTACACATAAGTCTTAGGCACATACATAAACTTATATTTAAAGTTTCATATTTTTTCTAAGTTCCTTTACTATATTTAAAAATTATGTTTTCCAAACCTACATATTCTGTTTTATAAAATTTTACTAGCAGTACCCATTTTCCAATTTTATTTAGGTACCAAACCTTAATAAAAAAATCATGAACTTTTAACCATACAACGTAAACATTTACATGAACATTTATCTAAAATTTTAGAATTTTATATAGTCATTTACCTTGTTTTTAATTTTTGTTTACTCAATCTTATATATTCTAGTTTTACAGTCACTATTCTGACAGTTTCATTTTTTAATTTTATTTTCATAACCAAACCTTTATAAAAATGTATGCAATTTTAACCATATTTCATAACTAAATCTTTATAAAAATTTATGAAATTTTAACCATATGTCTTAAACATACATATGATCGTATATGTAAAAGTTTGGATTGTTCTGGTTTATTTTTCTATAGTTTCCAACTGAATTTTACAAACCTTAAAACTTTGGCTCTATTAGTACAGTCATGGCAGCTTATGTTCTTCTATTTTTCTTTTATATTAAATCACCTTTAAAAATTATGAAATTTTATACACCATCTACTGACATATAGATAAACTCCCAAGTAAAATTTCATGCTCATTGCACCTTTTTAGGCTAGTTTGAAAATTAAGACAATAGAAACTTCGCAACTAATTAAATTAATATAGTTCAATTAGCTTCCATAAGCATTAAAAATCAAAAGAAAAATAAATAATAGCAAACTATTAATACACAAGCACAATCCTCTTTTTAAAGTAGCTCTTCCTCTCTCTTCCTTGAAGATTTTATGGTTTTGCACCTCTTCTAATAAATTCTACTGAAAATTTGGAGTTATATGTGAATTTTCCTTAATTCTCTACTTAGATTTGATGGGAAAAGGAAGAAAAATAAAAATTTTGGCTATGGATGGTGCTAGGTCGATTTGGCTTAGAGGAAGAAGAAGAAATTAATTTTTATTTATTTAAATTAGGATGTGAAATATGGATAATAAAACTTTAAATTAAATTAAAAAATTATTTTTATGACTTTACAGAATTAAAAGTCGAATTAGAAATAATTTAAGAAAGTGAATTGTAATGTTTTAAATTTTTCAGCATTGACTTTCTGAATCATACCAATATGGGTTTGTGTATAATGTAGAGAGTAACTTAGGTATTTATAATAAATGAGGAATAAGGCTAGTTAAGTCTAAAAATTAAAAAATTAATTCAGATACTGACTTAATCGATATTTCTGCAAAAGAATCCTTAAGTAATAAAACCTTATAGAATTGCCTTTTTGACCTTAGAAATGAATTTTTATTTAAACTGTGGATGATGATTAGTGAATTGATAAGATTAAAGTCGAGTTGAATGTATGAAATATTGGAAGTATATTCTTCTGCAGGTTGTGCTTTGATTGATGAAGATGTTGGTAGTGTCAATTTTAGGGGAGACTTTGCCAAAGTTTTATTGACCTTAGCCTTAGTATTTAATAAGAATTAAATAAAAAGGGTGTAGAAGCTTTATGCGATATCTCTTGATAGCTCTTAACAGGATTGTCAAGGGGCATTACACAACCAGACCAGACACAGTTATGCTAAAATGAACTCAATTATGAAGCTTTAATATAAAATACTGACCCATTTGAAATCAACCCAACCCGACTGAATTCAAAATTAATTATGGTCTGTCGAAATTTTAAAAAATAGAGTTGCATCAATTTAGATTTTTTATTCTTTGTTCAAGTTTGATTGAAATAAATCTCAACTTCAACTCTACCAAATCCGACTCGTGCTCATCCCTAGTTAGAACCTTGAAAATTGAGTCTGGCAAAGTATCTGATGAGGACCCTGCCTGAACTTTAAGAATTACTCTGATGCCGGCTATTTCTGCACATAATACACCATCAACATGTGTGGTCCAAGATTCCTTAGGGACTGATATAGCAGGCTCTTCGTATAGCTCTGTTACAAAATCAGCTAGGATCTAAGCCTTTAAGGAGCACCTCGGCTCATACCAACATCATACGCTTCAAGCTCGGTGCCATTCTATCAAATGACTCAAGGTTTCAGGTCATTATAAGATCTTCTTTAGACAAGAATTACTACGCACCACTATAGTGTAGGCATCAAAATATGGTTGAAGTTTAACAAAAGTTATTTTCAAGGCTAGGGCTAGCTTCTCTGATAGTGAATACCTAAGCTCTGAGCCCATCAGTGCATGGTTGGTATAATATGAAGTAAATTTATGAATCAAGCTAATCAAATCATCCAGTTTCTATGCAATCTCGATTGGGTGGTAAATCATATGAAAAAAATTCACTAATGGAAGAGAAATTCTAAGGCTCGAAATCACAAGATTTGCAACAAATTTTATTACATTAGAAAGCATTGTGCAACAAAGTACAAATTTAAAGTATATGTTTAATTAGAAGCTTGGGTGAATTCTAGATATAACAAAATAACTAATAAAATTACCATCAATGTTGAAAATATAATTTTGAGTGAAAATGGAGAGAAAATTTTTTTTTGATCTAATGCAAATAAAATACAACAAGTTCAAGAGCCCTTTCTACAAGTTTTGAGATTCATTGATAGGGATGATAAGCCAACAATGAATTTTATTTATGAGGTAATTGATTGAGCAAAACTTTCAATCAAAAGAAAATTATAGGTATTGGAGAAACTATTGGAAAATTATTGATCGAGATGAAATCTTCAACTACATCATGATTTACACTCTATTGGTAAGTGACTTAACACATTTTTAAATTGTGTTTTTATAGCATATATTAAATTACTTTTAAATTCCCAATATCTAATTGTAACTTCTTTTGACATAATTTTTTAGGTTATTACTTCAATCCTTAATATCAATATAATCTTGAATATTATATTATGGAAGATGTTGATGTAATGATAGAAGTACAGAAAGTGATTAAGAAATTAGGGGTAAATGAAGATGTACAGGCAAAAGCTCTCCTACAACAAGTAAATTTATTTATCTAGAATTGTACTAAGTAGTTATAATTTGATGGATTTTAACAATAAATTGAAAATTATTATTCAAAATATGTAGATGTTCACATTTTGAGAAAAGAATAGATCTTTTGATACCTTACTCGATCAAGTGTATTTGCCTCTAAGTTAAATCAGCCATATTTATTTCATTTATCTAAAATTGTTCAATATATATATTAAAATATTTTTTTTAATATTTCAATGCATTTGAGTGATGGATAAATTATTGGGAATGTATTTGGATTTGTAGAATATTGGCATCTGAGTTTTAAATCAAACAACATCAGTAAAAAATTATAAATGCAATTGAAGCACTTTTAGTTTGATTCATACAAAGACTAGGAATAGACTGAAGTATAAAAAATTGCATTACCTAGTCTATATACATTATAATATGAAGTTAAAATTGCCAAATACATTAAGAAAGTTCTACGAAGATATATTAGAAAATTATAATCTAATAAATTTGGATTATATTTTTGAGGATTTAGATCCATTGTCTCCATAGTTATAAAAAATAGATGCTCCAATTTTTCATGATGATGATAGTGATTGTCTAAATGATGAATATGATGAGGGATATAAAATCAATCTTAATTTTGTCCACGTATCAAGTGGTGTTTTACTCCCTTTTCGATATAGCATTGTTAAAGGCCAAAGTTAAAAAAAATAAGTGGCAGCGATGGTAGTTGCAGTGAAGAGGACAATAATATTCATAATAATGAAGATAACAATGACGACAACAGTAATGATAGTATTGATAAAGGTGGCAGTATAGGTGGAACTATATATGGTGACTATAATGATCAAGAAAATCAAATGAAGAGTATCGAGCCAGCCATGGTGAAAAATATGGTCAATTTTGTAGTTTTCATACTCAATCCCCAATTTTAGTTTCTCCTCCATTCAAGTTTCAAAGACTTCGATAATAAATTAAGTGGACTGGAAAATACTTTTACATATAATAGGAAGATATGGGTTATGATAGCTCAAAATTCAGTGATATTTTCAATCAAATGGAATCTATTTTAAACTCATTTAATTTGTCATCATATTATATCTGGTCAAGAGATTATTAAAGTCAATACCCTTAAGGAAGGGCTGAAGAATTTGCAGGTAAAATCTCTTCTAAAAATAGCAAATATTGCTTTAATAATTCAAGTGACAATTTAGGTGAATCTCAAAGTTTTCTAGACTCTTAAGGTAACTCAACTTATGTAGGAACACTTTTTTCGATATGCATTCTCACATGACTTGCACCAGCAAGACTCATATTATGGGAGGTATAACCAAAATCAAAATTTTGGTTGACCATTACTTATTAGAGTGGATGCATACATTTCCATGAAGAGCCTCATAATGAAGGTTTCTACTTTGTAAGGGGTTATAAGTTTAAGAGGAAATCAACACTTCCATGTCGACTTCTATGATACGCTCCTCAAAGATGCTAATATGGTGCTTCTTGTGGACTCCCTTGACATTCTAGATAATTTAGAATCTAGGCCTAAACCAGTTGACATGCTTGAGGATATTCAGGTCTTACCCAATAGAACATTGAAAATCTTAAGTTCCAGTAGAGTTAAAAAGGAGCTTGCCATTACATAGAACTTAAAATAATACTAGCACATTTTTACTTAGACACCTACAAAAGTTAGGGTCATATCAACTGAGCTCATGGTACACGAGCTCCATGTGAACCCTAGCGCCACACCAATCATGCAAAAAAAGAGAAACCTCATCCTTAAAAGGCAGTTGGATAATGATTAAAAAGTGGAGAAGCTCCTTAAAGCAGGTTTCATTAATGAAATTGTGTTTCCAGATTGGTTAGCTAATGTGGTCTTGGTTCAGAAGCCTAATGAAAAGCAGAGAATATATGTAGACTTTATTGCCCTAAATAGGGATTGCCTCATTGATTTCATAGTTGGTTATAAAGAGTATAGCTTTATTGATGCATCATTGGGGTATCATCAAATCCCCTTAAAACCTGAGGATCAGAGTAAGACCTCCTTCATTATAGGAAAAATGCACCTACTACTATAAGGTCATGCCATTCAACCTAAAAAATACAAGAGCTGCCTATTAGAGGCTCATTAACAAGCTCTTTCAAGGATAAATAGGTTGAAATGTTAAAGTATTTGTCAATGATATGATCATCATATCTAAGACCTCGGCTAAACAACTTGCAGACCTTGCAGAAACTTTTGAGGCCTTGTGGCGGGCAAACATCAAGCTCAATCCTAAGAAATGTGCTTTTAGAGTTTAATCTGGGAAGTTCTTAGGGTTCATGATATTAAAAAGAGCAATAGAGGCTAAATCGACATCGTTATAGAAATGGAGCCCCTAAAGCACATTCAGGAGGCACAAAAAATAAATGGGAGGATTACAGCCCTTAGAAGATTCATTCCTTGCTCAACCAGAAGATGTTTACTATTCTATAAAGTCTTGAAGAATTTGAAGCAATTCCAATGGATAGAGGAGTGCCAATAAGCATTCACCAACTTAAAGTAATTCTTAATCTCACCTTTACTCCTTAGCTGACATATTCAAGGTGAGATACTATACTAATACTTGTCAGCCTCACCAGTGGTCATTGGCTTGGTACTGGTTAGAGAAGAAGATGCCCAACAATATTCGGTCTATTATGTGAGCCATACTTTGAAAGTTCCTAAGCTCATATACTCTCTTTTAAAGAAACTGGCTTTGGCCCTTCAAACTTCCTTTGAAAATCTTTTGCCATTCTTTAATGCATACATCATCATTGTATGAACCATTTCAAGTTTGAAGAAAATTCTTTAGAGGCCAAAGACCTCAGGGCACCTTACAGAATGGGCTACAAGTTTGGGAAGATTTAATATTCGATATAAACCCAAACGAGCTTTGAAGGGTCAGATTTTGGAAGACTTTTTCACAAAACTATATGACCAACTAGCTAAAGCCATTCCTAAGGAGGCTTGGCTCCTCCATGTTGATGGAGCATTATCCAATGATGGAGCTGGTATCAGTGTGATTCTCAAGGGTCTAGGAAAAATACTGATAAAATACTTGACAAGGCTTAACTTTCTAGCTTCCAATAATGTAGTAGAATATGAAGCTATATGTTTGGGTCTAAGACTTGCTTCAGAAGTTTGACCTAAGTCCCTTCAGATCTTTTTAGATTCTTAGTTAGTAGTCAGTCAGCTAACTAAGAAGTATGAGACCAAAGACTCTAATATGATTTGCTATAAGAAGCAAATAGCCAAGATCCTATCAGCCCTCGAGAAGAAATGTTATTCTTAGGAGATCCATCAGATTATCTGAGCTGAGAATGAGCAAGCAGATAAGCTAGCTAAAGCTATTGCCACTAAAGAGGGGGCCATCAAGCATAGAGTTCTTGCAAAATCCATTCAAAATCCCATTTATGAGATTTCAGTTGTAATGTTAGTTGAACCTATGAAAGGTTAGAGACTTCTAATTTATAAGTTTTTGAATTCTGGCGGTGTTCCTGAAGATCTATTACAGGAGTCTAGCCTATACTCTATACATGGAAGGCTCTTATTAGAAGATCATTTTCCCATCTCTAGAGTAGATATGTATCTAAGGATGAAGACAACTATCTGCTCAGGGAAATACATGAAGGCATTTGCAGAGCATACGAGGAAGCTCGAGCAATAGCTCAGGAGGCATTGTTGTAGGGATATTTCTAGCCTTCTATGGATGATATTCTAACGACCTAGTTAAAAAATATTAGAAGTGCCAGAAGCATGCTAACTTACAACATCATCCCTCCACCGATAAAAGACTATTAGAAGTCCATGGCCTTTTTCCTAGTAGAGAATGGACATCTTGGGACCTTTCCCACATGCTATAACTCAGAGAAAATTCTTAGTGATTGCAGTGGATTACTTCACTAAATGGGCAGAATTAAAGCCTTTAGCCTCTATCATTCTAGCTTTCATCATTAAATTTTCTAGAATTTAATGGTCACTAAGTTTGGCATTCCCTATACTATAATCACAGATAATGGCACATAGTTTAACTATAGACCATTTAGAGAACACTGCTCAAACTTAAGATAGACCTATGCTTCACTTCGGTATATCATCCTTAATCAATAGCCAGACAAAAATCACCAGCCAAACTATTCTAGGGCTAAATAAGAGACTTAATGATGCCAAAGGACTCTGGGTAGAATAGCTATACAATGTTTTATGGGCTTATCGTACTTTCCCAAGAACAATTATGGGAGAGACTCCCTTTGCATTGGTTTATGCTACTGAAGCAGTAATTTCTATTGAGATCAGACTCCTATCAATCAAAACCCTTAAAATTTTAGAAGATCAAGAGCTAGACTTTAGATATAACCTTGATATAGTTAAGTTCAAAAGAGAGCAAGTAGGAATCAAAGTATAATCTTACAAAGCTCGAATTGCCACTTTTCATAACAGACAAGTCCACCATAAATAGTTCAACAAAAGGGATTTGGTTTTGAGAAGGTCAATCTCTACTCATGGATCTGCTAGACCTAGAAAGTTTGGTACCAACTATGAAGGACCTTACAAAATAGCAGAAGCACTCAAGGTGGGTGCATACAAACTTTAGCCTATGGATAGAAAAGAAATACTAAGGATTTGGAATGTTGACAACCTGAAGCAATATTTTTAATAGCTCACCTCCCGATAAAAACTAACTAATCTATTTTTCTATTTCCTTTTTGTCTTATATTTTCCTATGAAAAATACCCGTACGTATACAAAATGAAAAAGAAACAAAGGGCACTGCTAAGTCACCCATATGGCATCACTTATAAATGTTTCTAATAGGTGCATAGCAAGTACAAAACAAAGTAGCACATGCATGGAGCATATAAACACTTGCCCCGAGTTTTGATACACTATGCTCTAATAGTGCAACGACTATTGCACTTTGACCGTGCATTACACTGCACTCTGATCGCACAATAACTATTGCATCTTAATTGGACATCACACCATAATTTGATCATACAATAACTATTGCACTTTGATCATGCAGTATACCACACTCTGATAGTGCAACAACTACGGCACTCTGACCATGCATTATACCGCTCGTTGATATTGCAATAAATATTACACTTTGACTACACGTCAATCTAATCAAACAAAGAACTTGTACATTCAATTGAGGAAAAGCACTTCGGTTGGGCAGTGACCTTAACATTCTAGCCTACACTACACTTCAAATCTTTAATCGCGCGTTCAACTAATCTAAGAACCATAATCATGCATTCAGTCAACTAACACACTCTAACCATGCAACCTAACCATTTAAAACACATTAATAGTGCATTAGCCTGAGCACATAGTTTATGCATTAATATCATATCTAAACTAGACAAGGATGAAATTCATATAATGTTTTATGCCTGACACATTCATATAAAGTTCTTTATTTAAAACAAAGTGGAAGCTAATAAAATCCAAGCGTTGTTAAGAATTCAAACAATGAAGCAAAATAAATTCATTTTATTACGTCATGCATTCAAAAATATAAGTAAGAGGGGATTGGCTTTCACATTAACTAGGAACCGACCCCATGTGCAACTTTCCTAACTATGGGAAGCTATACAAAAATAAAAGCTCTAATATCAAGCCTTTACGAAATAAAAAACCCTACAGAGAGCTACAAAAAGAAATAAAAGAAAGGAAAAACTAAAAAGGTAGGAGAAGCATGCCTTAATCAGTTGCATTTCCTCCCATATCACCTTTGTCGACCTCTCTCACCTCCTCCTCTTCCTCTTCAACCTCCGCGAGCTCATTTGCCAACTTGTCGATATCAATTTGAGCCATCCAAGGCAAATCTATGTTCGGATTCTCCCCTTGAGCCGTTTAGATGCAGCCTAGCTATAATGAAAAAAGCCCTAAGAATAATGAACATTATTCTCTTGGCATTCCCACTTGAGCTTAGTGAGGGTGATGTTTAGAGCTCCTCTGTGTTGTGACAATCTCCTCAGTCTGTCAAGTGATCTCTAACTCATCCAACCTTTTTTTCACTAGCTCACAATTGTGACAAGCAGCATGAAAAGTTAGTGGCAACCCCGATCATACACTCCACAACATCGTGGCAAAGCTGAGTCAGCTGCCAGAAGCATAATTTGAAGTTAAAAATTTGAACCCTTGGCCGGATAAATTTAACATATATTGTGAATTCACTTACCATAGTCACAGATGATTGAAGTTTAGAGGTAAGAGCATTTGCATCCATTTGAATGTGCTCCTGCCTCTCTCAAGGAATTCCTTCGAATATCACTAGCAGTCCCCTTTGTATAGGGCCATCTCTCACAAAAAAACTCAGACTTGTATGGACCTTGAATCCTCTCCATAAGAGCAATAACTAGTCAGATCAGGCTAAACAGGCCGGGCAAAATCTCCTCAGATGGAATAGGCAGCATGATTCCCAAGCTTTGGGGTTTGGAAGAACCCCCAGTGTCGGTGACTCTTCCCACATTAGGAGCCTTGCTGGACCCCCCCCCCCCTCTCTCAGCCTCACAGCATTTTCCCTTATCCAACCAAGCCTTCTTCCAAGCTTCACATTCCATGGTTTCTTTTGCCATATGCCTCAGCACCTCTGCAACGGTCTCCTTTTCCATCTCTATATAAAAATAAAAAAAGTTGAGTAAATGAATTCAAACCCAATAAACTTTGTAACATCCAGAATTCCAGATTGGTAAGAAACAGACATAGAGGATATGATTTAGGCTTAGAACAAAGGAACTTAGAACATGACCTATAACTTGAGCTCGAATTTCATCCAAGTTAATGACAGAATTAGAGAGTCTCAAAGAAGACTTAATTGTTTATTTGTGTCTTAGATAGACGTATAACTTTAAATTACCCAATTTGGAGTTGTACAGAATAAGATATGATGGATTTAGTAGACAATGTGCAAGCTGCCTCAGGACAGCATAGTAGGCTTGACTTCAAAGGACCGTCAAAAATCAGATATAGCTCGGATCAACCTGAAATTTTGACACAATGTAGCCCTAGATGTCTAGTCTCAGTAGGAATAAGAATTACTTAATTTGAAGTTGTGAGTAAAACGATATTAATAAAGAAAGACAGCAAGGTCAAGAAGGGATATCAAAAGGACCTAAGTGGAAATTTCTCAAAAGTTAGGGGCAACTATGTAAACTTAAAAATTTAGTGTCGGAAGTTCTTAATAGTGCCCATATCCGACCCCGGAAGAATATTCTTGAGATTAATCGGGTCATAACCGTGGGTTTCAATTTTTCCTGAAAACGCACGGTTTGTAAGTTACGGGCGATTTTCCGATAAGGACATTTTGGACATTTCCACTGGAGGGGCAATTTTATAATTAAATATAACTTTGGGGGCAAAATATTAAAAAAAAACAACTTTCAAGTGGCCAAATCCTAGCCATTAAATCCAAATGTGTTGGACAAATCATGGCTATTGAAAATAAACCAAATCCTAGCCATTAAATCCAAATGTGTTGGACAAATCATGGCCATTGAAAATAAACCAAATCCTAGCCATTAAATCCAAATGTGTTGGACAAATCATGCCCATTGAAAATAAATCAAATCCTAGCCATTAAATCCAAATGTGTTGGACAAATCATGGCCATTGAAAATAAACCAAATCCTAGCCATTAAATCCAAATGTGTTGGACAAATCATGGCCATTGAAAATAAATAAATTAATTAAATGTAAATTAAATTATAAATAACTAATTATGGTCATCCAAACCCAAGTAAGGATCAAAAAGACACCACCATCACCACTTTTCTTCTTCTTTAAGTCGTGCTCCCCCTCCCTTCCATTTTCAAGGAGACAAGTTTCAAGTCCAAGCCATTTCTCAAGTGAAATTCAATAGGAAATAAGGTAAGATACCATCCTAAGTCTTATTCTTTCATTAGAATTAGGTATTAGGCTATGTTTAGGAAGATTTGATATTATGTTCATGTTGGGAAAGAATTAGTAAGTTGATGATTATGGTGAAAAATGATAAACTACTTAAAGGAAATGATGAAAATGGTGATTATTAGTAAGAATAAGTAAAGGATTGTTAGAAAATCATAAGGCAGCATCATGTTCATATCTAGGGTTTGTTCTTACATATGTGACATATTAAATTCATAGGAAATCAAGGAGATTAGAGAGGAAAGGAAGTGAAATAGATAAGAAGAGCAAGGAAAAGCAAGGTTTGGTACTTTAACCATTGAACTCCTTTTTGAAAATTTTTCTGTTTTACAATTAGTAAACTGCTGTGACTTGTATGATTTTTAATTAAATATAGAAAACTTATATTGAGTTGAATTTTGGATATGTTGTTGTTTAATAAGTCTAGTATTTGAGAAAAATAATTTAGAACCACATTGATTGAATTTAATTTACGGAATTTATAAAATACAAAACTGCTGCCAGGATGCAGGGCAACTGGAGCAGTCTGGTTGGGTGAACTATTTGACCAAGAATTTGTTTCCATTTTGATCTGAAATTTTAAAGGAATGATTTTAACATGTAAAAATAAATTCTGTAAAAATTTTAGAATTTTTACTCAAGTGGATTATTTTATACGATTTTTCAAAATAAGGATCGAGTTGAGTCCAAAACCAAAATTTACTATTCATATGGTCATTTTGCTAATATTCATTTGGTCATTTTTCAAAAGTAATCCAATTGATTCCTTATGAATATAAATGAGTATAGTATGTTATTAAAATGATAAAATATGATATTTCAAGTTGAAATAATATAAGAACCATAAGTCGATAATTGTATAATGCATATTCGATTAAGAAATGGTATGAGAATTTTGGCTCCACTTGGTATCTGGGACAGTACTGAGTACGGTAAGGGTATGATATATCATACTATATGCAGTGCTGCTTTAATATAGGACTTCGGTCCGAGTTATATAGGGTGATGACCCGAGCTATATAGGACTTCGGTCCGAGTTATATAGGGCAATCGCCCGAGTTATATAGGACTCCGGTCCGAGGGCTTCGGCCACAGATTCCACAGGGCTTGGTCCGCAATTTTTTTAGGGCCACAGCCACAGAATATATATACAGTTATTTCAGTTAGTTCCTTACCATACGTTAGTCTACCAAATTACCTTGTGGAGCGAATTGATAAAATGATAATAACTGAATATATGACATGTATGGATTGTTTTTACTGTGATATTATTTTTCAATACGACTCATTGATTTTTTTTAAAGTGCATTATGCTTTTATAATTATTTTCCGTAATTAGTTAAAGTACCCACTAAGCAATGCTTAGCGAGTTTAGTTTCTTCTAAACTCGTAGGTTATTAGCAAGGAGCCAGTAGCGAGCAGAAGAGTCCTGCGATCCATTGGTCATCAACAAACTTAGGTGGTGCTCTTTATTTTGTATTTTAGTGTTAGAAACTGGCATGTACTTATTTGAGCAATACAAAGAGATAACTTGATGTAGCATGTAAATCTAGTAATGTATAATAACTGTATGGTTTTGAATTGAATTGGATTGTGGATATAGAAGTGTGAACTTTTTCTTGCAGGATTGTAGTTGAGGTTATAAGGGTGGATTATTGGGAGTGTACTTGAGTTGAATTGTGAAACAAAATGTTTTTCAAAAATAAGAAAAATCAGTTTTGGCGACACTTGGGACCACCAATTATAGGGGAAACTCTGGCAAAATTTCTGTAAAATCTGCACTTAAAATTGGCTAAGTAAAATATAAAGACACAACCATCATGAGATAGCAGTCCATCTTGGTCTATAAAAGTAGGCTAAGATGGGGTGTTACATTTGTGGTATCAGAGCATAGGTTTAGTCGATTTTGGGAGATAGGTAGTAAGTAAATAACTATGTGTGCCATGTAAGATAAAGTAACGAGAAAGTTATCTTAGGAATAGGTAAAAGTACATGCCAGATAGGAATTGATAATCGAGTTATATGTTGATAATGTGTAATTACACGTAAGAATCATGCATGAATAAGTAAGTTTCGGGGCGAAACTTAAATTAAGGGGGATAGAATTGTAACATCCCGAATTCCAGATTGGTAAGAAACAGACATAGAGGATATGATTTAGGCTTAGAACAAAGGAACTTAGAACATGACCTATAACTTGAGCTCGAATTTCATCCAAGTTAATGACAGAATTAGAGAGTCTCAAAGAAGACTTAATTGTTTATTTGTGTCTTAGATAGACGTATAAATTTAAATTACCCAATTTGGAGTTGTACAGAATAAGATATGATGGATTTAGTAGACAATGTGCAAGCTGCCTCAGGACAGCATAGTAGGCTTGACTTCAAAGGACCGTCAAAAATCAGATATAGCTCGGATCAACCTGAAATTTTGACACAATGTAGCCCTAGATGTCTAGTCTCAGTAGGAATAAGAATTACTTAATTTGAAGTTGTGAGTAAAACGATATTAATAAAGAAAGACAGCAAGGTCAAGAAGGGATATCAAAAGGACCTAAGTGGAAATTTCTCAAAAGTTAGGGGCAACTATGTAAACTTAAAAATTTAGTGTCGGAAGTTCTTAATAGTGCCCATATCCGACCCCGGAAGAATATTCTTGAGATTAATCGGGTCATAACCGTGGGTTTCAATTTTTCCTGAAAACGCACGGTTTGTAAGTTACGGGCGATTTTCCGATAAGGACATTTTGGACATTTCCACTGGAGGGGCAATTTTGTAATTAAATATAACTTTGGGGGAAAAATATTAAAAAAAAACCACTTTCAAGTGGCCAAATCCTAGCCATTAAATCCAAATGTGTTGGACAAATCATGGCTATTGAAAATAAACCAAATCCTAGCCATTAAATCCAAATGTGTTGGACAAATCATGGCCATTGAAAATAAACCAAATCCTAGCCATTAAATCCAAATGTGTTGGACAAATCATGCCCATTGAAAATAAATCAAATCCTAGCCATTAAATCCAAATGTGTTGGACAAATCATGGCCATTGAAAATAAACCAAATCCTAGCCATTAAATCCAAATGTGTTGGACAAATCATGGCCATTGAAAATAAATAAATTAATTAAATGTAAATTAAATTATAAATAACTAATTATGGTCATCCAAACCCAAGTAAGGATCAAAAAGACACCACCATCACCACTTTTCTTCTTCTTTAAGTCGTGCTCCCCCTCCCTTCCATTTTCAAGGAGACAAGTTTCAAGTCCAAGCCATTTCTCAAGTGAAATTCAATAGGAAATAAGGTAAGATACCATCCTAAGTCTTATTCTTTCATTAGAATTAGGTATTAGGCTATGTTTAGGAAGATTTGATATTATGTTCATGTTGGGAAAGAATTAGTAAGTTGATGATTATGGTGAAAAATGATAAACTACTTAAAGGAAATGATGAAAATGGTGATTATTAGTAAGAATAAGTAAAGGATTGTTAGAAAATCATAAGGCAGCATCATGTTCATATCTAGGGTTTGTTCTTACATATGTGACATATTAAATTCATAGGAAATCAAGGAGATTAGAGAGGAAAGGAAGTGAAATAGATAAGAAGAGCAAGGAAAAGCAAGGTTTGGTACTTTAACCATTGAACTCCTTTTTGAAAATTTTTCTGTTTTACAATTAGTAAACTGCTGTGACTTGTATGATTTTTAATTAAATATAGAAAAATTATATTGAGTTGAATTTTGGATATGTTGTTGCTTAATAAGTCTAGTATTTGATAAAAATAATTTGGAACCACATTGATTGAATTTAATTTACGGAATTTATAAAATACAAAACTGCTGCCAGGATGCAGGGCAACTGGAGCAGTCTGGTTGGGTGAACTATTTGACCAAGAATTTGTTTCCATTTTGATCTGAAATTTTAAAGGAATGATTTTAACATGTAAAAATAAATTCTGTAAAAATTTTAGAATTTTTACTCAAGTGGATTATTTTATACGATTTTTCAAAATAAGGATCGAGTTGAGTCCAAAACCAGAATTTACTATTCATATGGTCATTTTGCTAATATTCATTTGGTCATTTTTCAAAAGTAATCCAATTGATTCCTTATGAATATAAATGAGTATAGTATATTATTAAAATGATAAAATATGATATTTCAAGTTGAAATAATATAAGAACCATAAGTCGATAATTGTATAATGCATATTCGATTAAGAAATGGTATGAGAATTTTGGCTCCACTTGGTATCTGGGACAGTACTGAGTACGGTAAGGGTATGATATATCATACTATATGCAGTGCTGCTTTAATATAGGACTTCGGTCCGAGTTATATAGGGTGACGACCCGAGCTATATAGGACTTCGGTCCGAGTTATATAGGGCAATCGCCCGAGTTATATAGGACTCCGGTCCGAGGGCTTCGGCCACAGATTCCACAGGGCTTGGTCCGCAATTTTTTTAGGGCCACAGCCACAGAATATATATACAGTTGTTTCAGTTAGTTCCTTACCATACGTTAGTCTACCAAATTACCTTGTGGAGCGAATTGATAAAATGATAATAACTGAATATATGACATGTATGGATTGTTTTTACTGTGATATTATTTTTCAATACGACTCATTGATTTTTTTTAAAGTGCATTATGCTTTTATAATTATTTTCCGTAATTAGTTAAAGTACCCACTAAGCAATGCTTAGCGAGTTTAGTTTCTTCTAAACTCGTAGGTTATTAGCAAGGAGCCAGTAGCGAGCAGAAGAGTCCTGCGATCCATCGGTCATCAACAAACTTAGGTGGTGCTCTTTATTTTGTATTTTGGTGTTAGAAACTGGCATGTACTTATTTGAGCAATACAAAGAGATAACTTGATGTAGCATGTAAATCTAGTAATGTATAATAACTGTATGGTTTTGAATTGAATTGGATTGTGGATATAGAAGTGTGAACTTTTCTTGCAGGATTGTAGTTGAGGTTATAAGGGTGGATTATTGGGAGTGTACTTGAGTTGAATTGTGAAACAAAATGTTTTTCAAAAATAAGAAAAATCAGTTTTGGCGACACTTGGGACCACCAATTATAGGGGAAACTCTGGCAAAATTTCTGTAAAATCTGCACTTAAAATTGGCTAAGTAAAATATAAAGACACAACCATCATGAGATAACAGTCCATCTTGGTCTATAAAAGTACGCTAAGATGGGGTGTTACAAACTTAAATCAAGAATAAATATATATTACCTTGATCTAAAAGGTAGACTTTTTTTGGAGCCCCATATAGTGCTAAATTCTCCTTTAAAATGTAACACCCTTATACCCTATATACATATAATACATACACTCCATATTTATAAAATACGTATATAGAATACAAGAATGTCACAAATATAGTCATTAGAAATTTTACCAAAATTCCCATAAAAAATAATTTATTTCTCAAATCATAATTTTATTAAGTAAACCAATGTACACAATAATAATTAAATAACTAAAACAATAGTTATTAATGAAAATCTATGAAAAAAAAATTCGCAAGAAATTTATATGTAATTTTAGTGTTTCCCAAATATCAAATACTCAACCTGCAGTTTGAAAAACACTCCCAAAAATATTATTCGTCCATTTTCATTCTTCCAACCAATAACATCAAGAAATTTCATAATCATATATATAAAATACTTTAAATACTTTTACAATACTTTTACAAAAATGTAGTTATGAAATATACGTATAACATCTTACAATATACATTTGCATATATAACATTATTTTCAAACATGATTTTTTTTATAAAATCCAAACTCTAAAGTTCACAAATAAATACAAAAATGCAACACTATTAATATTGGTCTCATGGCACCCACATCTTCAAGTCTTAATTACTTACCGGCTTACCCTAATTTGCTCCTCCAATACCTGCGCGATACATACTACCGTGCTAAGCTTGAAAGCTTAGTGGTACATATATATATATATATTCTTTTATAAATTAACAATACAAATTACACCCACATTTATTATTCTTTTTCTCAAATTATAGATTTACGATATTTTTATAAAATTTTTGTTAACTTGTGTTCAATATATAATATATAAATCATATCATCAATTCCTCAAATACAACATTTTCACATACTCATTAGCTTAATTTTTCTATTCATCCACCAAGTTTAGTGCACATATTATCAATTTCATGACCCAACTCTCCTCATGTCATCTTAGTATTTAGACCTAGCTCTGCTCAAGCCTATCAGCATGTGCATTATTATTCTCATAACTTAGTCACAATTTATTATCATACATTATTCATCAATTTATCTCATATTCTTTATCTTATCACAACCAAATCAACATATACCATTATTTACAGCACAACACATATATATACACATAAACACATCATAAATACACACATTGGGCCCAAACAACCTTGTACAGTATTTTGGTTCCAGATATATTGTTATGGTCTATCGTGACACCGGAGATCTAAGTGTCACATCCGTCCCCTGTTGATATATCTGTGTCTAGCCTCGAATGCATATAATAATTCAATTTCTCATTTTCATTATGTCATATTATCTCAGTTCAACATATTCAATTATACTTTCATAACACAATACTTATTTAATCTTAATATTTTTCCACATTTCTCAAGTGATCAACTTACTCATGATCACTTCCATACGTTATTTCATTATATAACCTTGTAAATGTGACTCTTTTCCACATTTTAATACCTTTCACAAGCATATACCTATTATATACCACATTACATATTCATTTACCAATTCTATTTTAATATTTCTCATATCATCTCCCCATGTTTATATATCATTTATTTATCATTCATTTTCCATATTTATCAAGTGATCATCATATGCTATGATCACTTTCTTTTTGCATTTTTATATTTCTCATTAAAATTTTCAATTCCTCATTATTACACAATTAATTTTTACTTTTAGATTACATTTATCAATTTTATCACAATCATTTATTTTTTGCATATTTTCCTTATTTTTCATATTTTTAACTATTTTTCACATTTTTATATTTATTTCCCACATTCCACATTTTATCATTTTTCATATTTTTCGTTCATAAAATTTCATATCCATGAGTCACATTCACAATATGACTCATTTTCACGTTTGCTCACAAGTCATAAGTATGTCCACATTAGACAACACACCATATATATATATATATATATATATTTTTTAATAAAGGTGGACGACACCACCGCAAACTTTATTAATTAAAATAAAAGTATGGAAAACCCATACAAATGGTTCGAACACTACCCATAAAGCAAATGGACAGAAAAAATGTTGAAGAAAAATAAACCTATTGATATCTAATATATGGAAGGCCTACACAGTCAGTTAAAACAATCCCTTTAATGTAATTAGGAAGAGAATTAAAAGACTCAAAAACTCTAGAAACACTATTAATTCCATATATATATATATATCCATATTGGATTATTGATAATGTGACACCCAACACATAGCTATGCCACAAGGTATAGATTATGCGCAAACCCATATTTTGCAATAATATTATACATTCACAATGCTCACTTACATTTAATGAAAATACAATGTTTAGTAATATGTACTAACCTTATTTCTTTTCCAAGCTATATCTTAAATTTCTCCTCTTTTACCACTTTAACCTACACTTACATAATTCAACAATAAACAATATTACTCATTTAAAGTCACTTACATGGTCATTGATTATCAAATTACCATTATTTATTCAATTCTCATCAAAACCTCATTAATACTCTAATTTCACCATTCATTATTTTATTTAAACTTCATTCTATCAATATCATTTTCAACATTTAACTATAAAAATATTACTTTCATATCAAATTAACATTAAAACAATTCACTTCAATAATTATGAAAATCTCTTTTAAAAATCCAACTTTTACATATTATGATCATCAACATTAACTTCACCAAAACTTATCTATATCATATTTCCAACCTTAAAATCATATTATTTACACTAAAATAACATTAATTCATCTTATTACAACAATTAACATCGCCTACATCAAAATCTTATTTTTACATAACCAAACCTTAGATTCAAACTTTATCCAAACTTGCCCATAATTAAATTCTAACCATAGAATCTTTAAAAGCATATAAAAATAACTTTAAATTCATTCATTTCAACAATTATCTTCATCCATATAGAAAATTCTAATTACACATAACCATTTCAAAATTATAATTTCATCATTCTTTGTTCTTTTCAAACAATCAACCACCAATTCATTATATAATCGTCACTTTAACTTCATTTCTATCTATTTTAGCAATCATCGAATTCCCCTTCAATAACTTAATTTTTACATATTCATTCCTAAAACCCTAATTCTTCCAATTAGGCATCTTTTGGTTCTTTCAATCCTAAATCAAATATAAATTAAAATATATCATTAATAACAAATTTCTACTCATTTTAACTAATTAAATATCATTTACATCAATTCTACTAAACTTTCACCAATTGCTTTTCAATTCTTTAAATATTCCACTTCACCTTACTCAATTCCTAAACAAGTTATGAGTCTAAATATGGCATTAGAATCTCATTTTAACACAATTTAATTAATTAAATTCAAATTACATGCATTTTAATCGAAACCCTAAGCACCCTTACTACGTCGTCCAAACTTCTACCAAACATAATCATTTCTACTATCTAACCATAGAATCATTACTTCTACACTCATACAACTTTAAAACAACCCGTCTAATTAATTATCAATTCCTTCATCAACAATTGAATTTTTACATATTCAAATATTTAAAGATAACTTCTTGAAAACTTAAGAAAACTTACTTACCTCTTGCAAAATCTCCAAAACTATCTATGTACTCTTGAAATCTTTAAAAAATTTAGGGTATTAAAAGATGAAATACCTCTCTTTGTCCATCTATGGAATTTCGGCCAACTCTTGGAAAGAAGAAGAAGAAGTGCTTTCTTTTTTTTTAGTCTTTCTTTCCTCCAATGACACAAATATGTATAATTAATTAATTAATTAATAACAATTAATAATTAGTATTTATTCTCATCCACTAAATTAATTTTGATTTATTGTATTATATTATCTTATATTATTATTATTATTACAACTTTTTGGCTTTTTAACTGTTGATTTTTTTTCTTTTTCTTTCTTATTTTTTTAATTATTACAATTACTTTTTCTACTCCATAACTATCCACTATCTATTTATACTCTCTTTATATATTACATATATTTAATGTGTATGTATATCTAATATATACGTAATGTATATGTCAAATATACATAATGCATACATAATAAATATATCGTGTGTATATTATGTATATAATATAAATCCAACACATTATATGTTTAGTATAAACTATACATACACTGGCTATACATTAGGTATATACCACTTTTATACTCCAAATACTTATTTAATTTCTCCAAAATCACGGATATTATAATTCTCTCCCTCTTAAATAATTTCATTCTTGAAATTACTTACTGTAGTAATTAACTCCATTATAATTAAACACTAATCTTCACTTTTTGCATAATTAACAATCAAATTAGTGTCACCATTTATCATTATTACAAACTATATAATCTTTTACTCTCCCGCTTTACAAAATACTCTTAATCATTTTTACAATTATCATTGTAAAGATCAATAATAAATATTAATTCTTCACTTACTTATATCTAATGTACATATAGTTTCTAGTTCTTCAACATACAATTAAATTCCAAATCCATACTTTCATTCATTAATCAATTACAAGTCATTACCTATCATCAAGTATTTAAATAGCATTAAATTAACATTTATATTGTACAAACCAATTCAAAATTCTATTCAAAAACTCAGTCGTTTCAATATAAAATCATGCTATGCATTTCAAATCATTTATGTCTTTAGTTTTCAAATTTTTTGATTCACAACTTTGCTTCTTCTTTCTTTTTTTTAACTTAGTCTTCCTGCTATATAAAATCATCAATGATTCTTTAATCTGTCATACCATTTATGTCATTTCTCAAATTGTTTTACTCGTTTATAATTAATGTAAATCCTCTAATCAAGTACAATTATCTTTTATTCATTCTTCAACTATGCACTTATTTTAATTATCTATATATATGTCAACATTTCCTCATATAAATCTTACTTTTCAAACTCATCCAATGAATTGATCTCATTGTTATCTTTGGTAATCTGATATCAATTATAGATGCTCCTAAAATTTACTCATCAAATTCTAATTAATTCCATCCACTTAAATCAAATGGACCATGTCTTGACTAATCAACCAAATATCGTTAATAAAATAAATTAAAATTCATTTATTATGAAATTATTATATATCCATTATTAAATCTTCACATCCATCTTAAATATCCAAAAATATATTTTACTTTTCTTATAATATCCACTTCCACATAACACAATAATAAGTACATCTCAATCACGCAACTAAATACATAACCTCAACTCGCATTAGCTTAATAAATTCACATTTTAATTGTTCATAATAAGGAACAACATTTAAATTTTTATTTACTCATAGTACATACTGACTAAACCAATACTTTATACCTAATAAATCTTCAATACTCTTCCATAATAAACAAATTTACTGACATATACTAGTTCTCTCTTTAATTTAAATTATGAACTCTTTATTCTAATTTATTAAAAACTCCACATCCCTTCTTCATACATCTACCAATCCATATGTAAATTTCATAATTTTGTTCAATCATTTCACATAAAATTAATTTGTTACTCAATTCTATAAATCTGCATAACTTCCTAATTTTTATGTCAATCTCAATTTTCATCTATTATTCATCACCAAAGCTTCACTAAAGATTATAAAATGTTAATCAAATGCACTTGATGTATATATGGACTTATATTTAAAATGTTAGATTTTTCTCAGCTGATTTACTAATTTTAAAAATTAAGTCTTATAAACCCATAAAATTTGTCTCTTTAATAATTCCTCTGGCAGCACCTGGTTATCCATTTGTTTTAGGTCCCAAACCTTAATAACAATTCATGCAATTTTAACCATATGTTCTAGGCATACATATGATATTTTATGTAAAATTTTAGATTTTTCTGGTTGGGTTTGCTATAGTTTTTAAATATATTTCTCAATTTCTATAAATTCTGAGTTGTTGGAATTGCTCCAATAATCTGTATTTTTCTATTTTTCTTAAATAATAATTCATCTTTAAAAATTATGAAATATTATACATTACATTCTAACATATAAAAACTTTCCATTAAATTTTTAAGCTCATCTAACATACCTAGATTTGTCAAAAAATTCAGATAATATCACTTTGAAGCATACATGCATAATTTCTAGCAACTATAATACTCATCTCTCATACTTTTAATATCATTTTTTTACTGTCACTTACTCAATTGAATCAACATAAATCTTAATTTCAAATAAAAGTTCTAAAAATTCTTAATCTATAATCTCCAAAATGATGCTTTGACTGCGCTACTCTGATATACGCATTTTAGATGCCATCTCAATTTATATCTGTTACATCGAATGGACATTGCCACATTAGAGACCAATACAGATATCAATGCATATGCATGTATTAAAACACAAATCACTATCTCAAAATTCTCCTTCCTCATTTTCAAAACACACCTAGATTAAGAACCTCAAATCTAAGCTTTGATACCAAAATAAATATAATATCGTTATACCCTATATATGTATAATACATTCACTCCATATTTGTAAAATACGTATATTGAATACAAAAAAGTCACAAAATAGTCATTAGAAATTTTACTGAAATTACCAAAAAAAATAATTAATTTCTTAGATCATAATTTTATTATGTAAACCGATGTACTCATTAATAATTAAATATTTAAAATAATAGTTATTAATGAAAATCTTTAGAAAAAAATTTCGCCAGAGTTTTATCTATAATTGTAGTATTTTTCAAATATCAAATACGCAACCTGCAGTTTGAAAAACACTCTCAAAAATATTATTCATCCATTTTTATTCTTCCAACCAAAAACATTAAGAAATTTCACAATCATATATACAAAATACTTTAAATACTTATATAATACTTTTACAATAATGTAGTTACGAAATATACTTATAACATCTTACAATGTACATTTGCATGTATAATATTATTTTCAAACAAGATTTTTATACAAAATTCAAACTCTACAGTTCACAAATAAATACACAAATGCAACACTATTAATGTTGGCCTCGTTGCACCCACATTTTCAAGTCTCAATTACTCACTGGTTCACCTTGGTCTGCACCTCTAATACCTGCGCGATACACACTACCGCACTAAGCTCGAAAGCTTAGTGGTACACATATATATTTTTCTTTCATAAAATAACAATACAAATACACCCTGTGAAGGGGAAGTTTTGCCCCCACTCCCAGTGGAATGGTTCTTATGACTTCAGCACTTTTTAGACTCGGGGCCTTAGAGAACACGGGCCTAAGCCAGGAGAAAATGGAGTTGCCACTCGGACGGGCCGAAAAAAAAAGGGGTGGATGACTCAATTCCTAAGGAATCCCCAACCCTCTAATGGGTTTGGAAATTTGGGCAAGTGTGGGGAAGGTGATAAATGGCCCAGCACCCCTACAACGCCCAGTTCATTAGAACCGCCTCCTTTTCAGGTCTTAATATTATAAAATTCTTAAGTATAACAATATTATCCACATTACATACAACAATTAAAATAAAGCATCATTATATTAAAATCAAAGCAATTTCCAAATAAAACAAATAAATGAACACCCATCCGAGGATGGAAACATGTCCTTAAATTGCCCATGTCTAAAACTAAATAGGGCACCTACCGAAAGGTGAAAACATGTCCTTTACATCGATCCAAAATATAAAAATAATTTAAATTACATAAAATTTAACTAATGAGGTGCCTACAAAGTGGAAACATACCTCTTACAATTTTAATACTAAAATAAATAAATAATAATCATAATAATAAAGAAAATATCCATCCATGATAAATTAAATAAATCAAGCATTGAAATTAAATAAATCAACCATCAAAACATATAATAAACTACAAAATCAAATCTAAAATTAAATAAAGCAAATAAAGATACAAATTTAGGTTTATGTCTCAATTTAGAGTTCTTTATTTAACATTTAGGGTTTTGTGATTTTGAAATTATTATATTTATTATTTAGGCTACTGTGAAGATTTTTGGAAAAATGGAATTGATTAGGGTTTTATAATTTTAAGAAAGTAATAAGGTTTTTAGTTAATCAAATTAGGGTTTAGGGCTAACATCATGAAATTAGGATTTGGAAACCTTAAGATATTAGGGTTTAGGGGTCACGGTTTTAAATTATGGTTTTATAGTTTCTAAGAAAACTAACACTATCATATTTATTTTTGAAAGAAGAAGCTACTTTGAAGATTTTGGAAAGTTGATTTAATTAGGGTTTGGGACTAACATCATGAAATAGGATTTCAAAACTTAGCACGCTGGATATTAAGATATTAGGATTTTAATGGTTTGAAATCTTGATTCTGTAGATTATGATTTTGAATTTAGGATTTGATGCTTTACCGTGATCAAAGTTAAGTGTGCTTTTCATATTGATTGTAATAACTATTCAAGTATTTTTTAGGTGAAACTAATTATCGAAAGGTTAAAATAACTCAATGAATAAGATTATAAAAACTACTGTGAAAGTTTGAAAACAGAATTAATTAAGATTTAGGGTTTGAATAACTTAGGGTTTAAGAAATTAGATTTGTGTTTTGAATGATTATATTATTTACTTTAATTAAGACCTTAGGTATTATATGAATTAATTTATGCTACTGCATAAACTAAATTAAAGGGAGAATTAAATAACTAAGGAAGTGTGATGATGGCTTGAAAGATGAAGATGATTAATGATTTAATAAACTGAATTTAGAGCAATTTACCTACGTTTGAAGGCTCCACCAAATTAAAAAAATTGAACCGGGCTGTTGCCTGCTTCAGATTTGGTTTTGGTTGAGCAAAGCAATCCGGAGACGATTGCTTGTTGCCTCCTTTGGTTGCTGTGTCTTGGATTTCTTCTTGCTTACTAGGGTTTTCTTTTGGTCGAAAGAATTCAAGAGTCCCAAGTCTGGTTAAAATTGTCAATTCAAGAATTTTCTCTGCTTTTTAAAAAGATCAAAAGTCCCTCTTTTCTGTGTGTTTTAATGTGGTATTTATAGGAAAAAATTAAAATCTAATTCTAATTGTCTAAGGAAATAAAAACCATTTAGGAAAAGAAATAAAAATCAAATAGAATTGGGTTTCGAAAAAAACTGCGCTGAAAAAAATCGCGTTTGCAAAAATTACTGCGAGCTACGGGCGGGCCAGCTATGAGAATTATGAGAGTTGCTCGCAAGCTGTCCTACGGGCCAGCCAATTCCTGCGGCGAATTGGCCCAAGGACATTTCGCCACAGGAATTTCCTGCGGCGAATTGGCTTATGGCCAATTTGTCGTAGATTTTTCCTGCGGCGAGAGCGACAAAATTTTTCTTCCCCGATTCTTCCATCGCCGATTATTTATTTATTTCTTTATTTTTTTCTAATATTATCTTTTTATTTTATTAAAAATTATAAATAATAAACATTAAAATAAATATTATTTAATTAAAATACCACAAAAATTATTTTTGACTATTTTAAAAATATTGGACCAGATTGGGTAAAAAATTAAGGGTCTACAGTTTGTGCCATGCTTGAGCGATCTGAGACTATGGAGAAAGAGAGTGAAAAAATAATTTGACTGGATTTAGAGCCATACTGGACTCCCAAGGTTGGTTTGAGCTCTGGACTTAAAAAAATAATTTGGGTTCTAGACCCATGCTAGATTTAGGATTTGGATTCTAGACCCGAGGTAAGTTCTGGACTTAAGGTTAATTTGGGTTCTAGACCCGAGCTAAGTCCTGGACTTAAGGGTAATTTGGGTTATGGACCCGAGTGAAGTTTTGGACTTAAGAGAGATTTGGATTCTGTGCCAGAGCTAAGTTTTAGACTTAAGGGTAATTTGAATTTTGGTCCTAAACTAAGTTCTAGACTTAAGAGAGATTTGGGTTCTGGACCCGAGCTAAGTTCTGCACTTAAGAGAAATTTAGGTTCTAGACCCGAGCTAAGTTCTGGACTTAAGAGAGATTTTCGGTTCTGGACCTAAGCTAAGATTTGGACTTAAGAGGGAACTTAGGTTTCAGACCTAAGCTAAGTTCTAGACTTAAGAGAAATTTAGGTTATGGACCCGAGCTAAGTTCTGGACTTAAGAGAGATTTTAGGTTCTGGACCTAAGCTAAGTTTTGGACTTAAGGGTAATTTGGGTTCTGGACCCGAGCTAAGTTTTAGACTTAAAAGGAAATTTAGATTCCGGACCTAAGCTAAGTTCTGGACTTAAGAGAGATTTTAGATTCTGAACCTAAGCTAAGTTCTGGACTTAAGGGTAATTTAGGTTCTAGATTCGAGCTAAGTTCTAGACTTAAGAGGGAATTTAGGTTCCGGACCTAAGCTAAGTTCTAGACTTAAGAGGAAATTTAGGTTCTGGACCTAAGCTAAGTTCTGGACTTGAGAGAAATTTGGGTTCTAGACTTGAGCTAAGTTCTGAACTTAAGGGTAATTTGATTATCTGCCAAAAAATAATTATAGTCAGTAGGATACTAAAGAAATTTGTAGAAAAAATTAGCTTTTTTTTACCATGTGTGAACCTCGATTTTCACCCGAAAAGGATTCGGATGAAAGTTCACTCGTTGTCGGGAGTCGCCACTCAGTTTATTTTGTTCAAAGGGAAAAACTAAGAAAACCCTTGTTTGACTCCAATAACGCGTCCAATGTAAAGGTTTCTAATCTGCAAACCCAAGAAGGATTCGGGGACTATGTCAGGCATTTGATTAATTTGCCGAATAAGAAAAGAATCTAAAAGGAAAACAGAAAGGAAGAAGAAGAGATGGTTGATAAATTGTGGACTTGTTATTTGAGGTGAATCTCAAATATGCCTACATACTCTCGTTTTTTTATGAGAGATCAAAGCCCATGTAGTTCGGAAAAGCCTATTTAAAGGCGATGAAAATTATGCTTCATGCATGTGTGTGTGTATGCTTCGTGCATTGTCGGGCTTTTTGCCAAATTTGTGAGATTTAGCACTTAGTGCTAGGTGGTAAAATTTAAGTACTTTGTACCTAAAGGATGCAAACTTTAGGCCTTTGGCCTGCATTGCCGGGCTTTTTGCCAAAATTGTGAGATTTAGCACTTAGTGCAAAAATTGTGAAATTTAGTTACTTTGTACCAAAAGGATACAATTTAGGCCTTTGGCCAAAAGGATTGATTTTAATTGTGAAATTTAGGTACTTTGTACCAAAAGGATGCAATTTAGGCTTCGTGCCAAAATGTTGATTGTAATTGTGGAATTTAGGTACTTTGTACCAAAAGAATGTGATTTAGGCTTCGTGCCAAAAAGGTTGATTGATTCACGGCTTAATGCCGAAAGATTGATTGATTAGTCCATTAGGCCCTTAGACCTAAAAGGATTAGGTCTTTGACCAGGAAGAAATTAAAAAGAAGATGTAATGCTTATGACATTTTAAATTGACAAAGGATGAATTAGGATATTACCTTGCTTAGGATTTTCCCACTTCGAAGTTCCAGATCTCGTTTTCTTGGACCTTGGATTATAATTCTTGATTACCGGTTAATTCCTGTGATCCTTGCGTCGTTCCGGACGTTTCAAGTACCATGAAGACATACTTTCGGTGAATTTTACCGGGGACATCCGGTCCGGCTCAGTTTTTTGCAGTCGGCTTTCCGAGCCTTAAAATTCGAGTGTTCACAATTGCCCCCCACTGGGGTCCATAAAAATGATTTATGGAGCTCAGTGGTCGTCAGAAATGAGAATTTTGGGCGAGGTGCAAAAAGACCCGCATTTTGGCATTTTTGGATTGCTTGCTACACTTTTGATTTTGCTCTGATTGTATTCTAACTTTTTCTGTACCTGCACTTTTGTTTAGCACACACAGCACATATGTATGCATGATGTCCCCTTTTATTTTCATAAAGGTATTTATTTCTTTACAACCATTGCATGCACAACTGGACCGAGAGTCTTCAAAAGGTGGGAAGGATCAATATGGATAGATGTGGGGGATATTGGTGGATTGGGATTTTTATTTATTTCCAGTAAAGAACTTAGAAATAAATTTTAGGAATTTTTCCTTTACATGTACTTGAACTAGTTCTAGTAATGAACCAGAAGTAATGCCAGGCTTTACTATGCTCTGCTATCAGTAATTATTTCTAGTAAAGAACTTAGAAATAATCCTCTAGGAAGTCAATCCGGCTGGGGAAGGAACTTGAATTTTTCTGAAGTTTCCCCCAAATTATTCCCAATAATGAAGTTGCCGAAGTTTGGCCAATTGAGAAGCCAAGGAGACGTGCATTGCTGCAGGAGCTGGAGGGTGAGGATGTGGTTCCTCTTACCGAGGGGAAGATAGATGTTGCAGAGAGTTCCAGAACTTAAGGAAGATACCGAAGACTCTGCCCCACGTAGGAGGCGTAGGATTTAGACCCTAGGGTTGACTTTTTTTTTTTGAACTTGTGATTTGACTTTTTTGATTGGTTTGATATTTCATGGAATGAATGACTCCTTTGGAATGAACGACTCTTTTTGGAATGACTCTTTTTGTTTGCTTTCCAAGCATTATCTACTTTATTTACTTGCTCTAATTTTTGTCTAAGCCGTCCTTTCGGATTTTCAACTTAGCGAGCTCTTACCCATTCTTGCCTAAGCCGCCCTTTGCGGGTTTTCGACTTAGCGGGCCCCCACTATTGCCTAAGCCGCCCTTTGTGGATTTTTGACTTAGCGGGATTTTTTTTTCTTTTCTCTCTTTTTTTTTTATGTTGGCAAAAGAAAAATGAATCAATAATTTTTATTAAAATTTAGACCGTGCTCAAGGAGAGCTGCCTACATATCTCGAATTAGTTTGCGAGAATCAGGTCTAATGTAGTTCCTTACAATGCATGATTATACATAATATTTCTTTAATTGATCCAGATTGCATGGGTTTGTGAACTCCAGACCATCCAAATCAGATAAGATGACGGCTCTGCCGGAAAGTATTTTCTTTAAAATGTAGGGTCCCGCCTAATGAGGATGAAACTTCCCACGAGGATCTGTAACAGGTGTTCTGATCTCTTTCAGGACCAAACAACCTTCTTCCAACTTTCGATCTTTGACCTTTTTGTTGAAATGTCTGGCCATTCGCCTCTGATACCCTTGAATCCGATGTAGAGCTTGAAGTCTTTTTTCATCCAAACCCAACAACTGATGATGATAATTGCTGATCCATTCAGCTTCATTTATCTGACTTTCTTGAATTATCCTCGCCGATTGAACTTCCAGTTCAATGGGGAGTACTGCTTCCATTCCGTACACCAGGGAATATGGGGTTGCCCCAGTAGGAGTTCTAATTGATGTTCTATATCCCCACAAAGCCAGCGGTAACTTCTCATGCCAACGCCTATGTTCCTTGATCATTTTTTGTATGATCACCTTTATAGACTTGTTCGCTGCTTCTACAGCTCCATTTTTTTGAGGTCTATAAGGAGAGGACTTATGATGCTGTACATTGTTATCCTTCAAGAGCTTAGCAAATTCTGCTTGGAAATGAGTTCCATTATCAGTGATAATCTCAAATGGTGTTCCGTACCGACAAAGGATGTTGGTTCGGAAAAACTGTGCTGCCTTTTTGGCGTTTAATTCTGCATAGGAAGCTGCTTCAACCCATTTTGTGAAGTAATCCACTGCTACCAAGATAAACTGATGTCCATTTGAGGCTCTTGGATGTATTTTGCCAATTATATCTATTCCCCAAGTAGCGAAGGGCCATGGAGAAGTGATCGGATTCAGGGCAACGGGTGGTTGCTTCTGCATCTTGGCAAATATCTGACACTGATGGCATTCTTGCACAAATGCCACGCAGTCAGCATTCATGGTAGACCAATAATATCCTAGATTGGCAATTTTTTGAGCCAAAGCGATCCCATACATGTGTGGTCCTGATTCGCCACCATGTACCATTTCCATTATCCGCTTAGCCTCTGCTTCATTCACACACCATAGGTGCATTCCATTCCAACTCCTCTTGTAGAGGATATCTTCATTAAGAATGTAACCTGTGGCTAGCTGCCTTATGGCCCTCTGATCAACCTTTGATGATCCCTCCGGATAACTTCCATCCTTGAGATAACCTTTGATATCCCAAAACCATGGTTTACCATCGGCCAAATGCATTATGTGGGCAGGTTGCTTCTGAAGTTGAACTTTCAATGGACGAATGACTTTCCCCTCCTTGATATTGATCATGGAAGCTAAAGTAGCCAGGGCATCAGCAAACTGATTCTTTGCTCTTGGGAGATATTCGAAGGACAAATCATCGAATTGTTGTGCCAGATGATCAAGGCGTTGTAGGTAAGGAACCAAACGCTCTTCTCTTATCTTCCATTTCCTTAAGGCTTGTGATACTATTAAAATAGAATTACCGTAGACCTTTAGGTTCTTAATTCCTAATTCTAGGGCAGCTTCAAGCCCATTGATGCAAGCTTCATATTCTGCTTCATTGTTTGTGCAGCCAAAGTCAAGTTTAACTGCAAATGGAATGTATTCTCCACAAGGAGTTTTGAACACAATCCCAATTCCATTTCCATGATAATTGGATGCCCCATCAAAATACATCTCCCAAATACTCCTTTCCACATTCAAGAGGTCTTCGTCAGGGAAACCCACTTCTCGCATCTTAGTGCAAAAATTGTGAAATTTAGGTACTTTGTACCAAAAGGATACAATTTAGGCCTTTGGCCAAAAGGATTGATTTTAATTGTGAAATTTAGGTACTTTGTACCAAAAGGATGCAATTTAGGCTTCGTGCCAAAATGTTGATTTTAATTGTGGAATTTAGGTACTTTGTACCAAAAGAATGTGATTTAGGCTTCGTGCCAAAAAGGTTGATTGATTCACGGCTTAATGCCGAAAGATTGATTGATTAGTCCATTAGGCCCTTAGACCTAAAAGGATTAGGTCTTTGACCAGGAAGAAATTAAAAAGAAGATGTAATGCTTATGACATTTTAAATTGACAAAGGATGAATTAGGATATTACCTTGCTTAGGATTTTCCCACTTCGAAGTTCCAGATCTCATTTTCTTGGACCTTGGATTATAATTCTTGATTACCGGTTAATTCCTGTGATCCTTGCGTCGTTCTGGACGTTTCAAGTACCATGAAGACATACTTTCGGTGAATTTTACCGGGGACATCCGGTCCGGGTTGGTTTTTTACAGTCGGCTTTCCGAGCCTTAAAATTCGAGTGTTCACACCATGCCTATATCTTCTTGCCCCCTGCGTGTAAAAATATTTTAAAAGTGCAAAAAATATTTATATACACGTAAATATCTGAATAATTGAATTGAATAATTGAGTTTACTATTTATTCACTGTGTAGTCACTATTTATGCACTACTCACTAATTATTTATTTACTATTTATCAATAGTAATATTTACTTTTTTCAAGAAAATACTATTTTTTTTCTCTTTCCTTTTTGTCTTTTTCCTTGGCAATTTTTTTATATTAACCTCGGCTCATCTCTTCTTTTCGTCCACACTCACACATATTTTGATAGTGAATTCAGAGAGTTTATCATAGAGTTGAGGAGAAAATGCATGCTTCGAGATCAGGACCTCGATCCAATGTTGAGTTATTAAAATTTATCCGACGGCATGAAAATGGAACTATAAGTCTACTAGCCGGGATGCAGCTTCATCGCAGTTCAAGTCAAAAAACCAAGGTAACAATTCAATTATTTATTTTAACAACACAAATATGTATATATATTATTATTATTATTATTATTTGTTTTTGTGTTTTTTTTTTCATGAGATTTAGGAAAAATAAATTAATTAGATGACAATATTTAAGAATTTTATAGACAAGTAAATAGATAGACTAAAATAGAACATAACGAATAAATTTAGTCTATAAATCAGTGGTATTGATATGATGATATACTTACCTTGTGTTAACTTACCTGGCTCTGTGTTAGCGCGATTGTTGCATTATCTGGGGCGGATGGTGTGTCTATAAAGCCCGACAATGGTATGATGTAGCACCTTCTCAAGTAAAAAGGATTATCTGAGATAGCAGTTTTGAAAGCTTTATCTTGCAATTACCATCCGAGGTGTGTCCGATAGACAGAAGTGTAGTTCAAGCATTGTCAGAGCGGTGGATGGACATGACCCATATTTTTCACCTACCTATAGGAGAGATGACCATTGGCCCAGTCGATTATACAGCCATAACTGGTATCTGATACTATGGCCTTTTGGTCCCTCTTACCAATGATATTCTAACATTCGATGAAGTCCAACAGTTAATCGATATGGAACCATCATTTAAAGGGCCTTTTAAGATAAAAATTGAGCCAATTCAAAGTTATTGGATGAACTACGAAGGAAGGGTTTGTAGGAAAACAGCCAAACAATAGGCTTGAGGATTTTTACTGTATTTGCTCGGGTCGACCATTTTATGCAGCAACAAATTTGCCATCCATTTGTCGGTGTTGAGGGCCCTTATTGATATGAGTATAGTACCGCTTTACAGTTGGGGTAAAGCTGGCCTTGCCTGTCTTTATCATGGACTAGATAAGATTTGCATAAATAAAAAGTCTTTTGTTAGCTTTATGGTGATTGTCGAGGTACTCTTTTTCCACCAATGTCAATTCCATTCTTATTCTTGCATGAGTTTGATTTTTATTATTGTTGTAGGTATGGGCATATGAGCATAATCTTGTGAAGGTACCTAGCATTTCCCGAGAGTGAGTCGGGTATTCGAGATTGAATTTTTGATTGTCAGATAGTGTAGCAGTTTCCGGCTCTCACCATATGTACACCCAGCGCTATCTCTTGAGTTGCTTAACCTGGGGCCAAGTAAAATAGCATTAGTGTACTTTAAAATTTATATAAAAGTTCACTTACCGTATATCATTTTGTAGGTCAATTTGGCTTGGTGGAACACAGAAGAGCAGACAAACTGGACTTCTTCCATGAATGCCGCATTGCCTTTTCAACATACCCGCCGAGTCATTGCCGGCCCTGTGTCTAGTGGCTGGTTTCTCGGGGAGAGAATGTAAAGTGGTTCCTTGGTCCCGAGCGACGGAGGATCCTGATGAGTTGTATAGAGTATACTTTAAATATCACATTTATGCCGGAGAATGCATGGTGGTTGGCTCAGCATGGTTATGATGTTGAAACCTTTCTATATCCACTGGGTGCATCATATACCAGTTTATTCGAGCAGGACACTTGAACTTTGACGTATCTCCTATTGGTGTACGGGAGATTCCCGAGGAAAATGAGGATAGAGATGAAGAGGAGTATCACGGAGAGGGAAGAGAGTCTGTCTCGCATCTCGGGGCTACACTTCTCATGTAAACGTTTATCATCTTTCCATTATAATTACTTCTTTCTTAACTTGTTTTGACTTTTTAATGATTGTTGCAGGCTGCTGGCTCATTTAGTCATGAGGCTGGACCTTTCTTTACCGCTCATCCATTTGCTCATTCTAATCAATTGGAGATTCCGTCTCATTCACAAGGTATTGATATGAATTACCTGGTAAGTTTTCTTGTTCCATGATAATTTATGCTATATGTATACATGATTATGTATGCTCTTACTCTTTCCTTTCTAACTCACAGCGGATGCTTGAGGAACAAAATAAGAAACTTCAAGAAGAGTTGCCTGCTAGACATCAACAGGTTGCCCATTTTAAAAAATTATATCACCAGTCAGAGCAAGATTTTAGAGACTTTTGATTTCGGGAAATGAGAGATCCTGGTGCTTTGTCATCTAGAGGACCCTAAGCTTATGACCATGAGATCCTGTCATCTACTTCTGATGAGGACCGCTACAGATCTAAATTTCAAGGTAATACAGGTTCAGGTGCTCCTGTTTTGGTCGAACTTGGGATAGGTGATATGCCTTCTCCTTCAATAGGCGATGATTTTTTCAAAGCTTTATTTGATCATGATCCACTACCTCCTCCTTAGTGATCTATTATTGTATTAATTGAGGAAATATTATATAATAATGATATATAATTTGCACTTTTATTGCAGCTTTTGACCTTTTTTTTGTTTGTTTTTGTTTTTATCGTCATTATTATTGCTACGCTACAATTATTGGTCTTTCCTCTTCACATTCAATATTTCCACAGTAGCACCAAATTACAAAACTAAAGGCAACACGGCAACTCAAAACCTTTTCGTTGCCAATTTCTTATCCTTGCGCGTCTCAGTCTCACACTTTTCCTTGTCAATTTTGGAATAGCCAATCATCCCATATAAATCTCTTTTCATGCCATGATCTCATACAGAAACCAGGAAATTTTTCACTTCAATATCAAATTTTCTTTTAACAATTCCATTCCTTCAGTTGTCAACAATGACCGAACTCAATTTGAAGAAAATAAAAGCTCTATTTAAAAATATGAATGTCATTCATTGAAAACAAATATCTTTGTCAAAAATTGATACTTTGAAGTGTTTTCAAAATATTAAATTGGACTATTCTTTTTTACATGCCATGGCTTCTTCATGGAAAGTGAATTCTAGGACATTTAAGATTAATGGCTTTGAAATATGTCCCTTAATTGAAGAATTTGAGGCCATTTTTGGATATCCAAGCAATCAACAAATGGTGTTACCTATATTGATTTTCAAGACTCAACAAAAGATGCAAATGCTATTTCAACTTTCAAAGCCCGAAATTCTACAGTTAACAAGAGGTGAGAAAATTCTGCTTGGTCCCTTAATTGACTTTTGCCTTTCTCACTTAGCTCCTACTAAGGCATGGGGACGTATGCTTTGTCTATGATTACTCGGCCAATTTTTGCTTATTTCTTCTGATGGCGATATTAAGCCACGAGTATTGGATATCATGGACCAAATGGAAGAAGGCTTGTCACCGATACCCGTGATCTTAGCTGAGACTTTAGTTGGATTAGACCAACTTAAATCAGGATTGTAAAAGAGATTAGTTGGGAGTCCCTTGTTGCTTCAGGTAATTACCTAAATTGCCCTTTCGGGTTTCCAATTTAGGTTTTTTTATTGCTCTAATTTTTGCCTAGTCTGCCCTTGTGGGTTTTCGGAACTAGCGAGCTGTCCTAATTTTTGCCTAAGCCACCCTTGCAGGTTTTTAACTTAGCTGACCTTTCTTTTTTAATTTTTTTTATTGCTCTAATTTTTTTCTAGTCTGCCCTTGTGGGTTTTTGGAACTAGCGAGTTGTCCTAATTTTTGCCTAAGCCACCCTTGCGGGTTTTCAACTTAGCGGACCTTCCTTTTTTAAATTTTTTTTTCTTTGGCTTCATGAGCATCTCTGCTTGCTCGATACTCCATCTATGAATTTATTTAGATATCTACCATGACACCATTCTGCTAGGAAACTACTCCTTCCTACTTCTTTGTATGCTGACTGGGTTGATTGGATCCACTCAAGCACTGAAGTCAACATCCGTTGGTTAGTACCATGGTGAAAGATTTCTCGTATCACCATGCGGACGTATTTGATGTATGTTCCTCTTGCTGCTCTTCATCGAAGTACTTGTTATGATCCTCGCCGGCTTGACCGTCAGTAAGGAGCTGAGCCTCGAGGTTCTGAATTCACTCCCAATTTAGACATGCCTTATCTGACTGAAGCCTACTTGGATCAGCTGAAGCAAAGCTGGCCTGCATGTTACACTTATCTTCTGCAATAGATTTTACATTTGTCAATTTCTTTAGAAAATGTATTGTTAGGATGAAAAAATAATAAAAGTAATAATAAGAGATGTTTCTTTTCCTTTTATAATTTGTTATCACCTTTTGCTATTGTGTTTATTTATTTCATCCATATTGTGAGCAGAGGTTTTTTCCCCCACTCCCGGTGGAATGGTTCTTAGTACTTCGGCACTGTTTAGGCTCGGGGCCTTAGAGAACACAGACCTAAGTCCGAAGTAAATGGAGCCACCACCCAGACTGGCTGGAAAAAAGAAAGTGGTGGATGACTCAATTCCTAAGGAATCCCCAACCCCCTAATGGGTTCGAAAAGTTGGGTATGTGTGGGAAATGTGAGAAATGGCCCAGCACCCTCACAATGCCCGGTTCATTGGAATCGGCCTCCTTTGCAGGTCTTAATATTATAAAATTCTTAAATATAACAATATTATCCATATTACACACAACAATTGAAATAAAGCATTGATATATTAAAAATCAAAACAACGTCCAAGCATAGCAAATAAATGGATACCCATCCGAGGATGGAAACATGTCCTTACATCATCCATGTCTAAACTAATAGGACACCCATAAAAAGGTAGAAACATGTCCTTTACATTGGTCTAAGATATAAAAGCAATTTAAATTACATGATATTTAACTAATGAGGTACCCACAAAGTGGAAACATACCTCTTACACTTTTAATACTAAAACAAGCAAATAATAACAATAAAGAAAACATCCATCTATGATAAATTAAAAAATCAAGCATTGAAAATAAATCAATCACCAAAGCATTGAAAATAAATTAAAGCATATAATAGACTACATAATCAAATATAAAATTAAATAAAGCAAGTAAAGATACAAATTACTATTTCTATTTAAAGTTCTTTGATTAACATTTAGGGTTTTGGGATTTTAATATTATTATTATCATTTGTTTAGGCTACTGTAAGTTTTAAGAGAATTAAAATGGATTAGGGTTTCATGAATCAAGTTAGAGTTTAGGGGTAACATTATGAAATTAGGGTTTTAAAATAATAAAACATTAGATTTATAGCTCTTGGTTACTGGATTGTTGTTTTGGATTTATTGTATTGAGTTTGAATATTTAGGTTTATAAGGTTTTAAGGTTTTAAGGATTAGGGTTTAGGAAAACTAGGGTTTACATATTAGTTTTGAGGGAATTAGGGTTTAGTAAAACTTAGGGTTTAGATTAATTGGTTTGGGGTTTACTATTTTATTTTTGAAGTTGAAGAAAATAGTTTAAAGTTTTATAAAGTAATTATGATTTTTTAGAAACTGTAAAGTGAGTTTAGAGTTTGGATATTTAACAAAACATTTGGAAATTTTGGAAAAGGATTAGAAGAAAATTGTTTAGGGTTTTTAAAAGCTTTTGGAAATAGGAAAAACGATTTAAGGTTTTTGGAAATAAAAGAGTATTTTTTTAGGGTTTTTGGAAATAGAAGGAACAATTTAGGGTTCTAAAGTTTTGAAGAAATAAATTAGGGTTCTAAGGTTTTTGAAGAAACAGAAAAGTAACTTTTAGGGTTTTTGAAAATAGAAGAAACGATTTAAGGTTCTAAGGTTTAGAAGAAATAAATTAGGGTTCTAAGATTTTTGGAATCAAAAGAAACAATTCATTAGTTTCCAATGATTGAAGCCACTGTAAGAAAATAAAAAGGAAATTAGAGATTCAAACCTTCGTTCATTTGTTCCACCAAATATTGCTTCTTGGATAAACAAGGACAAAGACAAACTTGCTGCCTTTAATAAATTGTTGATGGCTTTGCTTGTTCATCTCAAATCCGAAGTCCCAAGTTCAAAGTTCTAGTCCTCAGTTTCTTTTTTCTCCAAAAGTTTCTTCCCCTTTACTGTGTATTTTTAATGTTATTTATAGGAAATTTAGAAGATTAATCCCAATTGTTTATGGAAATTATCATTAATTAGGAAAAGAAAACCGAAACCAAATGGAATTTGGTTTCAAAAAAAATTGCGTTGAAAAAATTTCGCTAACAAAAACTGCGACGGGCTGCGAACTTGCGAGCGAGAACTAGGGTGCTGGCGGGCTGCCAGGCCATTTCGCTTTCGGCGACGAATTTTTTGTCGCCGATTTTTATTTTTATTTTTATTTATTTATTTATTATTATTTATTTTTATTTTATTAAAACTTATAAAAAAATAAATACTAAAATAAATATTATTTTAAAATAACACAAAAATTATTTTAGATTATATAAAATATATTGGACAGGACTAGGTCAAAAATTAAGGGTTTTCAGTTTGCCCCCTGCTTAAACGATCTGAGACTTCTGTAAAAGAGAGTAAAAAGAAATAAGACTTAATTTTTCAGTCAAGGTTGAAGTTTTGGGTTTTGGACCCGGTTTGAGTTCTGGTCTCAAAGAATAATTCTAGGTTCTGGACCTAAGGGTAATTTTGGGTTCTGGACCCGAACTAAGAGATTTTAGGTTCTGAACCTAAGGATAATTCGGGTTCTGGACCCGAGCTAAATTCTAGACTTAGAAGAAATTTTAGGTTCTGGACCTAAATGTAATTCGGGTTCTGGACCCGAGCTAAGTTTTGGACTTAAAAGAGATTTTAGGTTCTGGACCTAAGGATAATTTGGGTTCTGGAGCCAAGCTAAGTTCTGGACTTAAAAAAGATTTTAGGTTCTAGACCTAAGGATAATTTGAGTTCTGGACCCGAGTTAAGTTCTGAACTTAGAAGGAATTTTAGGTTCTGGACCTAAAGATAATTTGGGTTCTGGACCTGAGCTAAGTTTTGGACTTAAAAGAAATTTTTAGGTTTTGGACCTAAAGGTAATTTGAGTTTTGGACCCGAGCTAAGTTCTGGACTTAGGAGGAATTTTAGGTTTTGGACCTAAAGGCAATTTGGGTTCTGGATCCGAGCTAATAGAGATTTAATTATCTGCAAAAAATAGTGAGTAGCATATAAATTTTGTTTGCAAAAAAAAAAATAGCTAATTTTTATGCACATATCTTCTTCTTGCCCCCTGCGTGTAAAAATAGTGCAAAAAATATTTACATACATGCAAGTATATTTGAATGATTAAATTGAATGATTGAATTTACTGTTTATTTACTGTGTAGTCACTTTTCATGCACTATTTACTATTCGTAAATAGTAACCTACTATTTATAAATAGTAATTTACTATTATAAATAGTAATTTACTATTCGTCAATAGTAATTTACTATTTATCAATAGTAAAATTTACTTTTTAAATTTTATTTTTTTTGCCGTTCCTCTATATAAACGAATGATTTCTTCATTTTATTGACAGCAACATCATTAATTTCGTTCATTCTTTACTATAATTCTCTCAAATTTAGCATATAATTTTGAGAAAAAATGCATGCTTTAAGATCAGGAACTAATTCTAATGCTGAGTTATTGGAGTTTATTCGGCATCATGAAGATGGAAATATAGGTCTACTAGCCGGGATGCCGCTTCATCGTAGTTTAAATCAAAAGAGCGTGGTAATTATTTTTACTTCTTTTCTTTTCTTTTCTTCGTCTTTTTGTTATTTATTTATTTATTTATTTATTATTATTTTTTTCATTTTTTTCATTTTTTATATTTTTATTATATTTTATTATTATTATTATTGCTTAATTTTTTATTTATATAAGTTTTAGAAAGTTTAGAAAAAATATATTAATTTAAGTAGATAGAATAATGATATACTTACCTAGTGTTTACTTACCTGGCTCCGTGTTAGCGTGATCGTTGCGTTGTCCAGGCCGGAGGGTGTATCTACAAAGCCCGACAATGGTATGATGTAGTGCCTTCTAGGGTAAGGTAAATTATCCGAGATTGCAGCTTTGAGAGCTTCATCTTACAATTACCATCTGAGGAGTATCTGATAAACCGGAGCATGGTCCAGACGCTTGTAGAATGATAGTTGGACACAACTCATACTTTTCACTTGCCCATTGGAGAGATGACAATTGATCCGGTCGATTTTGCCACTATAACCGACATTCGGTATGATGGTGTTCCGGTTCCTTTTACCAATGATATTTTGATATTTAAAGAAATTCAGCAATTAATTGGTATGCAACCATCATATAAAGGGCCTTTTAAGATAAAAATCAAGCCAATTCGTAGTTATTAGATGCTCGAGGATTTTTATTATATTTTCTTGGGTTGACCATCTTAGGCAGCACTGAATCCACCATCCATTTGTCAGTTTTGAGGGCCCTTTCTTATTTTAGGACAGTACCACTTTATGGCTGGGGTGAAGCTGGTCTCGCCTGTCTTTACCATGGTCTTGAAAAAATTTGCCGAAACAAGAAGTCTTTCGTCGGCTTAATGGCGGTTGTCAAGGTGCTCTTCATCCACCAATGTCAATTTCATTCTTTTCTTGTATGAATTTGATTTTTATTGTTTTTGTAGGCATGAGCATATGAACACAACCTTGTGAGGGTGCCTGGTATTTTTCGAGAGAGAGTCGGGTATCCGAGATTAAATTTCTAGTTGTCAGATCGCGCGAAAGTTCCCGGCTCTCACCATGTGCATACCCAATCCTTCGTGTTGAGCTGCTTAACCTGGGACCAGGTAAAATAGCATTAGTATGCTTTAAAATTTATATAAAAGCTTACTTACCTTATGTCATTTGGCAGGTGAATTTGGCCTGGTGGAACCCAGAAGAGCGGACAAACTGGACTCCCTCCATGAATGCTGCATTGTCTTTCCAACATACTCGCCGAGTCATCACTGGCCCTGTGTCTAGTGGCTGGTTTCTCGGAGAGAGAGTTTATGAATGGTTTCTTGGTCCAGAGCAGCGGAGGGTTCCGATGCGTTGCCCAGAATATACTTTAAATATTATATCAATGCCGGAGGATGCATGGTGGTTGTCCTGGCATGGTTATAGTGTTGAAACATTTCTCTATCCGCCGGGTGTATCTTATGCCCATTTTATTCAAATAAGGCTCTTGAACTTTGATGTATCTCTTGTTGGTGTATGGAAAATTTTTGAAGAAAAGGAGGGTAGAGATGAAGAGGAACATCATGGAGAGGCAGGAGAATTCGTTCCGCATCTCGGGGCTAGCACTTATCAGGTAAACCTTTACCATTTTTCATTTCAATCGCTTCTTTCTTAATTTATTTTGATTCTTTAATGATTGTTGCAGGTTGTTGGCTCATTTGATCATGAGGCTAGACCTTCTTTTACTGCTCCTTCATTTTCTCATTCTAGTCCGCCATATATGCCATCTCATCCACAGGGTATTGATATGAATTACCTGGTAAGTTTTCTTGTTTCATGGTAATTTATGCTATATGTATGCATGATTATGTATGTTCTTACTTTTTTCCTTTCTGGCTCATAGCGGATGCTCGAAGAACAAAATAAGAAACTTCAAGAAGAGTTGGCCGCTAGTCATCAGCAAGCTTCTCATTTTGAAAATTTGTATCATCAATCAGAACAAAATTTTTGAGACTTCCGATTTCAGGGGATGAGGGATCCTGGTGCTTCTTCATCTAGAGGCCCCCAAACTGATGACCATGATATCGTTTCGTCTACTTATGATGAGGACCATGACAGATCGAAACTCCGAGGTAATAGGGATTTTGGTGCTCCTGCTTCGGGTGGACTTGGGGCGGGCGATTTGCCTCCTTATCCAACTGGCGAAGATTTTTTCAGGGTTTTATTTGATGACCTACCACCACCTTCTTAGTAATGTATAAATTTTATCAGTTGTATAATCATTGTACAATAAGCATAAAAATGACAATATATAATTTCCATCTTTATTGTAACTCTTTATATATTTATATATGTATCACATTATAAACATTGCACCACAATTTCCTTTTCACAATTCACAGCCGCATCACTTAGCTAAAACCAAATGCAACACGGTAAAGTAATTTCGTCGCTAATTCTTTTCCTCATGCATCACGGTCTCATGCATTTTCCTTATCATCTTTTCCTTATCAATTTTGGAAAAGGATGTTTCTACTGTATAAATTACTCTTCACGCTATAATTTCATAAAGAAACCAAAAACTCCTTTTATCAATTCTAATTTTCCTTCACCCTTCAACAATGATCGAACTTCATTTAAAGAAGATAAAAACTCTATTTAAGAATATGGATGCTATTCACTGGAAGCAAATGCCTTGGTTAAAACTTGATATTTTAAAGTGTTTTCAAAATGTTAAATTGGACCGCTCCTTTTTACATGCCATGGCTTCCTTTTGGAATGTGGATTCTAGGACATTTAAAATTAATGGCTTTGAAATATGTCCCTTGATTGAAGAATTTGAGTCCATCCTTGGATATCCAAATAATCAATAAATGGCGTTACTCATATTGATTTCCAAGACTCAACAGAAGATACAGATGTTATTTCAAATTTCAAAGCCCGAAGTTCTTCAGTTGATGAGAGGTGAGAAAATTCTACTTGCTCCCTTGATTGATTTTTGTCTCTCTCATTTGGCTCCTACTAAGGCATAGGGACGTATGCTTTGTCTATGTTTGCTTGGCCAATTATTGATTATTTCTTCTAACGACGATATTGATCCATGAGTATTGGATATTATGGACCAAATGGAAGGAGGCTTGCCGCCGGTACCTATGATCTTAGCCGAGACTTTAGTTGGATTAGACCAACTTAAATCAGGATCATCAAAGAGACTGACCGGGAGTCTGTTACTGCTTTAGATAATTACCTAAATTACCCTTTTGGGTTTTCAATTTAGGTTTTCTTTTTCTTCTTCTCTTTTTTATTGCTCTAATTTTTGCCTAGTCCGCCCATGCGGATTTTAGGAGTTAGCGAGCTGTGTGGGTTTTCAACTTAGTAGACCTCTTTTAATATATTTTTTTATATTGCTCTAATTTTTGCTTAGTCTGCCCATGTGGGTTTTCAGAACTAGCGAGCTATCCTAATTTTTGCCTAAATTGCCCTTGCGGGTTTTCAACTTAGCAGACTTTTTTTAATTTAATTCTTTCCTCAAAGATTTAGCTTCAGGAGTGTCTCTGCTTGCTTGATACTCCATCTATGGATTTTTCCAGATATCTGCTACGGCATCATTCTGCTAGGAAGCTACTCCATTCTGCTTCTTCCTATGCTGACTGGGTTGACTAGATCCACTCACGCGTTGAAGTCAACATCCGTTGGTTGGTACCTTGGTGGAAGATTTCTCATGTCACCATACAGACATACTTGATGTATGTTCCCCTTGCAGCTCTTCGTCAAGGTACTTGCTATGATCCTCACCGACTTGGCCGTCAGTATGGAGCTGAGCCTCGCGATTTTGACTTTACTCCCTATTTAGACATGCCTTGCTTGATTAAAGCCTACTTGGATCGGCTGAGGCAAAGCTGGCCCGCACGTTACACTTATCATCTGCAATAGATTTTACATTTGTCAATTCAAAAAGTGTATTGCTAGGATGAAAATAATTAAAGTAATAAAAAGAGACGTTTCTTTTCCTTTTAATAATTTGTCATCACCTTTTGCTATTGTGTTTATTTATTTCATCCATATATATTCAAATACTTATAATAGTGCACATAAAACAGCTTTAACATTAATTTTGTTTTATTAAATTGGGGAACAACCAAACATAAAGCCAGCATACACAAGATACCCCTGTTGCCAACTAGCCCTTTTGAATTTTCTAATTGACGATTTTCTCTTATTTAGCCCTAATTATTGCCTAGCCCGCCCTTTCGGATTTTCGAAACTAGCGGGCTGCTCTAACTTTTGCCTATGCCGCGCTTTTTGGGTTTTCAACCTAGCGAGCTCTTTTTTTTTTACATAAAACCTCTTTAACCTGTCAATGTTTACTGGCTCACTAATATTGTTTCCATCCATGTCCGATAGCTTCACTACTCCCTTGTTCATGACTTGTTTCACGACATATAGCCCTTCCTAGCTAGGCTTAAACTTCCCTCTTGGATCAGATATATTAGGCTTACATTGCTTCAACACCAAATCCCCGACTCTGAGTTTTCTAATCTTAACCCTTCTATTGTAGGCCCGAGCTATCTTCTTTTGATACAGTTGGTGATGATATAGTGCCTTTAACCTTCTCTCCTCTAGTAAAGCTAACTGTATGTATCTGCTCGCTACCCATTCCGTTTCAAGCAGTTCGGCTTCCAAGACTACTCTCAATGACTTGATCTCTATTTCAATTGGCAACACTGCTTCCATCCCGTAAACCAAAGAGAACGGTGTCATTTCAGTAGGTGTTCGCACACTTATTCTTTATCCCCATAAAGAAAATGGAAGCATCTCTGACCAATCCCTGTCAGTCTTGGTCATCTTAGATAGAATTTGCTTAATTGTCTTGTTTGTTGCTTCTACTGCACCATTAGCCTTTGGTCTATAAGGAGAGGTTCTATGATGATGGATCTGGTACTTTTAGAATAAATCATTAACTGCTCCTTGAAACTGCACTCCATTGTCTGATATCACACTGTGCGGGACCCCATATCTATAGATGAGGTTCTTTTCAATAAATCTAGCCATTTGACTTACGCACAGCTTGTTGAAGGATTCATCTTCGACCCATTTTGAAAAATAATCTACCGCTACTACAATGAAACGGTGACCGTTTGAGGCTGTCGGATGTATCTCCCCTATAATGTCAATACCCCAAGTGGCAAAGGGCCAAGGTGAAGACATAGAATGCAATTCTTCAGGAGGCATGTGATTTAGGTTTCCATACATCTGACATTGTTGGCACTTCTTTACAAACTCAATACAATCTCTCTCCATGGTCAACCAGTAGTAACCTTGTTGAATTATCTTCTTGACTAGGGCCAAACCACTCATGTGTGGACCGCAACTTCCCGCATGTATTTCTGACATGATACGCTCCACTTCAGGCTTTCTTAAACATCTCAAATGCACCCCATCAGGCCATCTTCGATATAACTCCCCATGGAATGTGATGTATTGCTAAGACCACCGCCTTATGGCTCTTCTTTCTTTCTTTGTTTCCCCCGACGGGTATTCCCTTTCCTCCAAAAATCATCTTATAGTATCATACCTTGCATCATGGTCTTTATCAGTTTCCATGATTGTCTCATATTCATAGCAAGGAGTTGATAAACTGGTTAAAATCAGAGGCTTAAGGAATAAGTTAACCAAATTTTCCCATACCGAAGCCAATGTGGCTAGGGCATCAGCCATCTGATTTTCTTCTCTTGATAGGTGTATAAACCTACACTCCTTAAAGTTATTCTTCATCATGGTCAGGTAATGGTGGTATGGTTTTAATTTTTCCTCTTTTAACTCCCACTCTCCATTTACTTGGGATACTACTAGCAACGAATCGCCAAAAACTTCCACCTTATCCACCTTCACAATCATTAGGGTTTCTAAACCAAAGATGCAAGCTTCGTATTCCACCATATTATTGGTTGCCCTAAATTTCAACTTTTTGGCTAAAGGGATAAGTTCCCCTTCGGTCGATTCTAGTATGAATCCTAAACCTGCTCCTTTTTTTTTTACTGCTCCATCAAAATATATTTTCCACCCCTGTACTTCAATTACCCCTAAATATTCATCCGAAAATTCCAAGACTACCTCTTCGCTATCTGGTAATGGTTGTTGGGCCAGAAATTCTGCCACTTTTCTACCTTTGATTGTTTTCCTGGTTACATATTAAATTTTAAATTCTTCTAATATTATCAACCATCGACCATACTTCCCAATCAAAGAGGGTGTCTCCCTTAAGTGCTTCATTGGGTCCAACCTGGAAATTGCTTGCACACTATACGATTGAAAGTAATGCCGCAATTTCTTAGAAGACTAAACCACGGCTATACAGGTCTTTTCAATGATACTAATTTCATAAGGTAGGAGCTTTCTACTCAAATAGTAGACTGCATGCTCAATCCTTGACTCATCTGCTTGGGCTAGCATGGCCCCTATTGACTCTTCTTCTACGACTAAGTATAGTAATAGAGGTTTGTCGGGTTTAGGTGGTTTCAAAACAGGTGGATTCAGCAAATACTTTTTTATTCGCTCAAAGGCCTTTTGACACTCTTCATTCCATATGACCGGCTGATTCTTTTTAAGCAATTTGAAGTTAGGCTCACAGATTGTTGTGAGCTTTGCTATGAATCTACTAATGTATTGTAATTTACCAATGAATCCCCGTACTTCTGTCTCCGTCTTTGGGGCTGGCATATCCCTGATTGCTTTAACTTTGTCAGGATCAATCACAATACCATTCGGACCAATCACATGTCCCAATAATTTACCTGAGGTAACACCGAACACACAATTCTTCGGGTTTAATCTTAGCTTATATTTCAATGCTCTATCGAAGAATAATTCTAAGTTTTGGAAGTATTGTTCCCTTGTATCCAATTTAACCATTATATCATCAACATATACTTCAACTTCTTTATGCATCATGTCATGAAATAGTGTGGTGGCCATCCTTTGGTAGGTTGCTCCAGCATTCTTTAAGCCGAACGGCATCACCCTATAACAAAATATACCCCATGTAGTAATGAAAACAGTTTTGGCTTTATCCAGAAAATCCATTTACAAATGAGTGTAGCACGCTAGAGGCTGAACTATCAATGAGAACATCTATATGAGGTAAAGGAAAATCATCTTTAGGGGAAGCCTTGTTTAAATCTCTATAGTCCACACAGACCCTTATTCTTCCATCCTTCTTTGGCACGGGCACTATGTTGGCTAACCAATCTGGATATTCTATCACTTCAAGGAACTTCACTTGTATTTGTTTAGTGACCTCTTCTTTTACCAATTCAGCCCATTTCGGTCTTAATCACCTAAACTTTTGTTTGACAGGTTTCATGTGAGTGTAAGTAGGAATAAGATGTTCGACTATATCTCGATCTATTCCAGGCATATCCTCAAAAGACCAAGCAAACACTTCTTCATATTTTTTGAATATTTTTTCAAATCTCTCTCTCTCATCAAGGGTAAGGTCGGATGCTATGCTAATATTCTTAGGATTTTCAATTGTTCCCAAATTTAATGATTGTGTGTTAACAGAATTAATATTAAAGATGCTCATGTAACTGTTATTTGAATGTATGCAACCATCAGGAGAAACATCACACAAGTAAGCAAAATAAGACTTTATTGTATTCATTTTGGAAAAGAAAACATCATCATCCTCATACAAAGCAGACAAATTAAAATCAAAACCAAAATCATTGTTCTCAAAATCATAAGGCAGAATGTCTTCAAACTTTTCTTTAACCAGGACAGCAATCTCCTCCGGAGTCTTCTCGGCTTTCAGGACAGCTTCCTTCTTCTCTTTCGGATTGGATTCTTTGTTGACTGGCAGGGTGAGCTCTTTCTTCACTTGCTCTACTAGCTCGGTGACATCTGCAAAACATGATTGGCTCGGGCTTTCCTTGGAGTGGTCCCATATCTAGAGCTTTGACAAAGATCTCTTCAAGTGGTGGAAAGCCCATCTTCTCATTCTTCTTTGGCTGGACATTGTTGGCTTCATCATATCCCAACTCCTTCTTGGAAGTTTGAGTTTTAAAATCTGGCAGCTTTGTCAAACCGGCCTTACCCTTTCCAAGGCCAGTTCCGGGAAGGTAGTTCATGCTCTTCATCATATTCAAGACTTTGGAGTCCACTGCTTCATTATCAGAAATTGCAGCCACTTGGAAACCATTGAGAGGCCTCTTAATCATTAGAGCATTAACAATCTCATTATCTTTGGCCTCGATGACCACTATCTCATCTCCGTTAGGGAACTTGATCTTTTGATGAAGGGTGGAAGGAACTCCACCGAGAGGGTGAAACCATGGACATCCCAAGAGTAATGCAAAGGTAACAGGTATGTCCAAAACAACAAATTCAACAATAGATACAATAGGACCAACCTTGACAGCAGCTTTGAAAGTTCCTTAAGCATGTCTCTTAGTGTTGTCATAAGCCAGAATGGTTATCTCGATCGGGTTTAGATACCTTGTTGACATGGCTATCTTTGGCAATATTTTAAGTGGACAAACATTTATGGCAGACCCATCATCGACCATTACACATAGAGTCCTTTTCCCTTTGATTTTTATTTTGATAAAGAGAGGGCGGATGTGGTCTCTCCCCCTCCTCCGGTAAATCCGCATCTGAGAAAGAAACCGCTCCCATTTTAACTTCGCTCTTCTCTTGAATATCTTCACATTTCATTACTCCTCCAATTTTTATGAAGTTGATCAGCTCCACCAGTGTTGTGGAGGTAGAAATTGGCATGCTAGCTAAGGCCTTAGCCATAGTTTCTCGGTGCTTTTTAGAAGTAGCCAATAAATCCCAAATGCTAACACTTGCTTGGGTTCTTTTCAATTGCTTGAGCACAGCATCATCTTCCTCCTCTTTATTTCCTACTTCAACGTCCTTTCCCTTATTAATTTCTACCTCCTTAGGCGGTGGCCTTGCATAAGGCTTACCAGATCTAGTGTTCATTACTTCATCTTCTTCGGGCTCGGACCGAGTCCATTCCTCCTTCTTGGATACAAAATCATCATCGCTATCGCTTAAATCCCAAAAACCATTGACGACACAAATTACTACTTCTTTACCCACCATAGCTTGTTTAATTTTGCCAAATACCTATTCTTCTTTAGTTGCTTCTCCACCCATATTTTGGAAAGAAGACATGACAAAATCTTCATGCAAACCCCCTCCAATCATGAAGGTTGCCGATGGTGGTACCCTATTGAACTTTGGTAATGGGTTGTCTTTGGTGTTTGGCTTGTTGGGCTCGGGTAGCTTCCCACTATCAATTAGATTTTGGATCTCATGTCTCAGCCTCACACATCTATCCGTGTCATGCTCTTGCATTTGATGAAACTGACAAATGCTTTAGTGTCAAAATTAGGTGGGAGAGGGTTAGGCAAAGGACGAGGATTTAAGGGTTGTCGCAATCCCTTTCTTTGTAGCTTATTGAGAACCCAAGACATCGATTTCCCCAATTTCAAAAACTACCTCCTTGTTCTTTGGTTAGTAGCATTGACACTGACTGCCTTTTGCATGCATTGGCTACCAGACTGATAGTTTTCTTTCTCGTTCCTTCTTGTTGAAAAATGATTCTTCTATCTTTTCCATTCTTCAATTTGTAGACCAGGTTGGAGTATATCTTTGAAATCATGGATGAGTGTATGAGACATCCTTTCACGAAGACTAGGCAACACTCCTCTCACAATCATCCTTATTTTATCGGATTCATCGGGCCTCTTCTTGAGCAAAGCGGCCTTGTTTTTCCATCTTTTCACATAATCCACAAAATTCTCATTTAGCCTTTGTCTAATGGACTCCACTTCCATTAATGTAACTTCCATCTCGACATTATACCCATATTGCTGGATGAAGGCCTTGTATAGCAAATTTCAATTCTTTTGTGTTCCATCATCTAAGGTATTGAACCAATTTTGGACAACAGGGTCCAATGAGAGCATAAAGTACCTTAGAGTTTGAGCCTTAGTAGCTCGAGCAGACTGCATTATAGTGATATACTACTTTACATGGAGATAAGGATTTTCGGTTCCATCAAACTTCGCAAAAGACGGCATCTTGAACTTGTAAGGAACTTCTTCATCAAGCTCAAATAATTTGTCAACTTCAGACATTTCTTCGATTTTCAGTTTCTTCTCAAATTTCTTTTCTAAATCAGCAATCATCTTTTCAACATCAGAAGTTTTGGTTTTCTCCATAGCTGATCTTTCAACAATCTTTGGTTCTTTCTTCTTATCTTGAGGATCTTGGTAGTATTGAGCCCAATCATCATCATCATCAATGATCACCTTTTCATCATCAAAAACCACTTCACCAACTTTAGTCTTCCCTTTGTCCTTTGGTTTCTTAGTGCTAGCAGATGCTTCGGCATGATTTTCTAAAATTACAGTTAATTGGTTCTTCATGGTCTCAGCTAGGGCCTCTTTTATTTCTTCCATCTTGGCATTGAGGGCATCATCCACCATTCTTTGAATTTGTTCAGGCTCCATTGCTTTTGGTGAGCAAGTGATTGAGTCGTTGCTAGATTCTTCGCTACCGGCGTAGGTCGGATTGTCGTAAGCTTTTGAACTATCATAATCCAAGGCTCTAAGCCAAAAAGGATCAATGATATGTATGCATGTATGCGCAAACAACAAAGAAAGATAATTAGAACGTTCCTTCCAACCTTATAACATCCATACACGAATGGCGAGTCTCTTTTCCTAGGTATATGGTTAACAAAATACCAACATGGGGTACCTTATTTTCGAATATTTTCCTCGGACGTTTCAATCATTAGTTGTATTTTCAAAAATAAAAATCAATTTATGATAATTTCCATTAATTATGTTTTTATCCATTTATCCATCTAAAGTAGCTTTTATGCTATATTGGATTAAAACTAAATTAAGAGGTTTATTATAAATAGATTTCTTACTTGAAAAAGTAACTAATGATTCATGCCAAAAACAAGCCCATGGTTAATTTATTCTTAGTATAAACTAGGCTCACAATTGATTTTTGGTATTTCGTAGTTGACCTAAATATTTTACAAGCTCTTTGTAAGAAAAGGTTGGATGAAAATGATTTTGTTTCTGAGCCCATTGTAAAAAGATTTTAGAAAAAATAGATTTTGGGCTTAGTATTTAGGTTATGTCCAAAGACCATTTTGAAAAGTTTTGAAAATAGCTTTGGTCTTTTGGACTTTTAAAGAAAATTTTATTTTGAGCTTACAACATACTTAGGTCATATTAGAAAAAGAACAAACCAAATAAGCCATGATTTAAGCCAAGACAAATTAACCATAGTCAAACAACATGCATTTGGGGTAAAACCTAAGGAAAATAACTAGGCCAATTACATGAGCTTTAGTCTTTGGGTTAAAAGGCTTAGATTCCCATAGCAAATATATACCAAATGGTACGAGGCTATGAGTGGTTATGCCATGCTCGATCTCCATACCTTGAGTGAAAGTATGGTATCCCTTACATAACACAACACGGGTAACACGGGCGTCCTAACTCACGCACACGATGCAATCTAACATGATGCAATGGATAATATCATTATAAGAAAGAATAGAATAATATAAAGACCAATGGAATAAATTTCTCTTATCCCCAGTGGAGTCACCACTGTGAGCGGGGATTTTCGCCCCCACTTCCGGTGGAATGGTTCTTGTGACTTCGGCACTGTTTAGGCTCGGGGCCTTAGAGAACACGAAAGTCTGGAGAAAATGGAGTCGCCACCCGGACGGGCTGGGAAAAAGAAAGGGGTGGATGACTCGATTCCTAAGGAATCCCCAACTCCCTTATGGGTTCATAAAGTTGAGTACATGTGGGGAAGGTGAGAAATGGCCCAGCACCCCCACAACGCCCGGTTCATTGGAATCGGCCTCCTTTGCAGGTCTTAATATTATAAAATTCTTAAATATAACGATATTATCCATATTACACACAACAATTGAAATAAAGCATTGATATATTAAAAATCAAAACAACGTCCAAGCAAAGCAAATAAATGAACACCCATCCGAGGATGGAAACATGTCCTTACACCATCCATGTCTAAACTAATAGGACACCTACCAAAAGGTAGAAACATGTCCTTTACATTGGTCTAAGATATAAAAGTAATTTAAATTATATGATATTTAACTAATGAGGTACCCACAAAGTGGAAACGTACCTCTTACACTTTTAATACTAAAACAAGCAAATAATAACAATAAAGAAAACATTCATCCATGATAAATTAAAAAAATCAAGCATTGAAAATAAATCAATCACCAAAGCATTGAAAATAAATTAAAGCATATAATAGACTACACAATCAAATATAAAATTAAATAAAGCAAGTAAAGATACAAATTAGGGTTTACTCTTTCTATTAAAAGTTCTTTGATTAACATTTAGGGTTTTGGGATTTTAGTATTATTATTATCATTTGTTTAGGCTATTGTAAGTTTTAAGAGAATTAAAATATATTAGGGTTTCATGAATCAAGTTAGAGTTTAGGGGTAACATTATGAAATTAGGGTTTTAAAATAATAAAACATTAGGTTTTAACTCTTGGTTACTGGATTGTTGTTTTGGATTTACTGTATTGAGTTTGAATGTTTAGGTTTATAAGGTTTTAAGGTTTTAAGGATTAGGGTTTAGGAAAACTAGGGTTTACATAGTAGTTTTGAGGGAATTAGGGTTTAGGAAAACTTAGGATTTAGATTAACTGGTTTGGGGTTTACTGTTTTGGTTTTGAAGTTGAAGAAAATAGTTTAAAGTTTTATAAAGTAATTATGATTTTTTAGAAACTGTAAAGTGAGTTTAGAGTTTGGATATTTAACAAAACATTTGGAAATTTTGGAAAAGGATTAGAAGAAAACTGTTTAGGGTTTTTAAAAGCTTTTGGAAATAGGAAAAATGATTTAAGGTTTTTGGAAATAAAAGAGTATTTTTTTTAGGGTTTTTGGAAATAGAAGGAACAATTTAGGGTTCTAAGGTTTTGAAGAAATAAATTAGGGTTCTAAGGTTTAGAAGAAATAAATTAGGGTTCTAAGGTTTTTGAAGAAACAGAAAAGTAACTTTTAGGGTTTTTGAAAATAGAAGAAACGATTTAAGGTTCTAAAGTTTAGAAGAAATAAATTAAGGTTCTAAGATTTTTGGAATCAAAAGAAACAATTTATTAGTTTTCAATGATTGAAGCTACTGTAAGAAAATAAAAAGGAACTTAGAGATTCAAACTTTCGTTCGTTGGTTCCACCAAAAAATTGCTTCTTGGATGAACAAGGACAAAGGCAAAGTTGCTACCTTTGATAAATTGTTGATGGCTTTGCTTGTTTCTCTCAAATCTAAAGTCCCAAGTTCAAAGTTCTTGTCCTCAGTTTTTTTTTTCTCCAAAAGTTTCCTTCCCTTTTCCGTGTATTTTTAATGTTATTTATAGGAAATTTAGAAGATTAATCCCAATTTTTTAAGGAAATTATGATTAATTAGGAAAAGAAAACCGAAACCAAATAGAATTTGATTTCAAAAAAAATTCCGTTGGAAAAATTTCACTGGCAAAAACTATGACGGGCTGCAAACTTGCGAGCGAGAATTGGGGCACTGGCAGGCTGCCAGGCCAATTCGCTTTCAGCGATGAATTTTTCGTCGTCGATTTTTATTTTTATTTTTATTTTTATTTTTATTTTTATTTTTATTTTTATTTTTATTTTTATTTTTATTTTTATTTTTATTTTTATTTTTATTTTTATTTTTATTTTTATTTTTATTTTTATTTTATTAAAACTTATAAAAAATAAATACTAAAATAAATATTATTTAATTAAAATAACAAAAAAATTATTTTAGACTATATAAAATATATTGGACGGGACTAGGTCAAAAATTAAGAGTCTACACATATCTGGTCAAATACTTATAACAGTGCACATAGAATAATTTTAATATTAATTCTATTTTATTAAATTGGAAAATAACCAAATATAAAACCAGCATACACAAAATTACTCATGTTGCCAACTAGCTCTTCCGAATTTTCTAATTGACGATTTTCTCTCGCTTAGTCCTAATTATTGCCTAGCCTGCCCTTTCGGGTTTTCAGAACTAGCGGACTGCTCTAACTTTTGCCTAGGCGGCCCTTTTTGGGTTTTCAACCTAGTGAGCTCTTTTTCTTTTTCTCTTTTTTATACATAAAGCCTCTTCAACCTTTCAATGTTCACTGGCTCACTAAACTCATTCTCATCCAAGTCTGATAACTTCACTGTACCCTTGTTCATGACTTGTTTCACAACATATGGCCCTTCCCAGCTAGGCCTAAATTTCCCTCTTGGATCAGATACATTAGGCTTACATTATTTCAACACTAAATCCCCAACTCTGAGTTTTCTAATCTTAATCCTTCTATTATAGGCCCGAGCTATCATCCTTTAATACCGTTGATGATGATACAATGCTTTTAACCTTCTCTCCTCTAGTAAAGCTAACTGTGTGTATCTGCTCACTACCCATTCCATCTCAGGTAGTTAAGCTTCAAAGACTACTCTTAATGATTTCATCTCAATTTTAATTCGCAACATTGCTTGTAGACCCTTAATTTTTTACCTAGTGCGGTCCAATATATTTTAATTAGTCCAAAATCATTTTTGTGTTGTCCAATATATTTTAATTAGTCTAAAATAATTTTTGTTATCTTAATTAAATAATATTTGCTTTAGTATCTAATTTTTATTAATAAAAAATAAATAAATAAAAATAAAAATCGGCGACGAAAATCGCCGAAAAGGGTTGCGGCTAAATGGTCTGTAGGCCAATTTTCGCCCCGCAGCCAGCTGCGGCAGCTTTTTCGCCAGCGCAATTGTTCCGCAGCAATTTTTTTTCGTCGGCTCAATTTTTCAGCAGTAGTTTTTTTCCCCAGCAAAATTTTTTCAACGCAAATTTTTTTGAAACCAAATACAATTAAGTTTCGGTTTCCTTTTCTTAATTAATGTTAGATTCCGTGAATAACTAAAATTAATCATAAAAATCTTCTATAAATAAGGACTAAAACAATACAAAAAGGGGAGATGAAATCTGTGATCGAAATTCAGGAGAAAAAAAAAAGGACAATCAAGTGAATTGAAAAACTTTGAATCAATCGGACTTTTTGAGAGAAGCAAACAAGCAAATTCAATCCATCAAAGGCAGCAAAGCTTGTCTTTATTCTCGTTCATCCAAGAAATAATTTTTGGTGGAACCAACGAACGAAGGTATGAATTTCTTTATTTATTTTTCTTTACAGTAGCTTCATAACTCAAGATTAAAAATTGTTGTTTCTTCAAAATTTTAAAACCCTAATCTACTTTCTAACTTTTCAAAACCTTAAATCGCTTCAAGATTTACCAAAACCCTAATTTGCTTTTCTAATTTTTCAAAACCCCAAATTGAATCTGTTTCTTTCCAAAAACCCTAAAAAATATCTTTTTTGTTTCTATAAACCTTAAATCATTTTGTTTATTTTCATAAAACTTCATAAAACTATAAATTATTTCTCCAAATTCTAAAATAAAATATATTCTCCAAAAACACTAAACCGTAATTCAACTTTAGAATCAAGACAGTAACCTCAAACTAATTATTCTAAACCCTAGCTTTCTTAAACCCTAATTCCCTTAATGTAATATCCTCATTTATGCCCTAGAAGTTTTGAGTATGTTGTTGTTATTGTGGTTGTTGATATATATATTGGGAAGTGAATGTTTGTGCATATATGTGTTAAATTGTAAGAGAAAAGAAATGGGAAGAGAATGTATATGTATATGTGTTTTGGAGAAGAAATTTAGGGTTTAGAGACAAATGTATATGTTGTTTATATGATGATATAATTAACATATACATTGGTCAAATGAAGAGTCAAGGTGATGGTTAAGTGGAAGAAGATATTTTTGGTTGTTAATGAAATTACTATAAAGGGCTTATATGAGACAAAGAGTTAGTTATATGGTTAAGGGTGTTTTGGTAATTTTCCTTGTAAGATGCATGGTGGAGATTAAAAGAAGAAAAGGTGTTTGACTTGTGCATTTTCTTCTTTCTTTCTTGAAGTGGCCGGATTCTCCATAGACAAAGAGAGAAAGAGAGGTGATCTTGAGGTTTGAAGCATTTTGAAGAAAGAAACAAGGGTTTTGGTTAAAGATTTGTGGATTTCTTCATTTGAGGTAAGATCTTTTCTTTAATTTCTTCAATTCTTTTGAAGTGGTGTGAGAAAGGAATTAGGGTTTGTTGGTTTGATGATGAGAAGTTGAGTTGGTGAAGGTGTTGGAAGTGATTGTGTTGAGTAAGAGTTGTGTTTAGTGAAATTGTTTCTGTTTTACAATTAGTAAAGGCTGTGATTTGTATGATTTTTAATTAATTATAGAAAAATGTTCTTGAAGTGAATTTTTGATATGTTGTGCCTCTATGAGTGTAGAATGACTGAAAAATATGTTGATTCGATTTTGGAATGGTTATGAGTTTAGAAAGATTATTTTTATTAGACCTGTTCCAGCAGGTACCTTAACTGAGACAGCTATACTTCGGGATTTTTAATAAAATGTAGAAAAATCATATCCAATCGAATTTTGGATATGTTGTTGCTTAGTGAGTCTAGTATTTGAGAAAAATAATTTGGAACCACGTTGATTGAATTTGATTTATGGAATTCACAAAGTTCAGAACTGCTGCCAGGATGCAGGGCAATTGGGGCAGTCTGGTTAGGTGAACTATTTGACCAAGATTTTGTGTTCAGTTTGATCTGAAATTTTAAAGGAATGATTTTTAGATACAAAACTAAATTCTGTAAAAATTTTAGAATTTTTAGTCAAGTAGATTATTTTATACAATTTTTCAAAATAAGGATAAAATGGAGTTTAAAACCAGAATGTACTATTCATATGAATCATATCAATTGTTCTTTGCCCTAATTGCATTGTTGAGATTGAACAATGTTATGTTATGCATTGTGAATGGTTATGTGTTTCATGAATAATATACATTGAAATTGAAATGATAATTCAAATAAGACATGATATGAGGCAATGCCATTGTGATTGGCTATGATGATGATATTGAAAGAAAGAAGGCATGTTTGCCTAAATGTGATGAGAATTTGAGAATGGAAATGGTAATTATATAATAAATGAATTGTTTGTTTAATATGTTATTCAGTTTCAGAGTTCTGGATTTGGGTGGCATGCCTAAGAAATGATAAAAGGTAACAGTCTTGCCGGGTTGAGGATCTCCTCATATGTGTTGAGTTGATGATCCAAGAGACTGGGTCTGTTACACTATGAGATATATGATTTGTAACAGTCTTGCCGGGTTGAGGATCTCCTCATATGTGTTGAGTTGATGATCCAAGAGACTGGGTCTGTTACACTATCCATGGATAGAGATACATGTATATACATTGCCTACGGGCGTGATTATTGTGACTATGAACCAAAGCAGTAACTCTGAACTCTGAATATCATATTAAATACTTGTTGGGCCCATAGGTGTCAGGGTTATATGAATGTCCTAAATAATGTTATGAGTTAATGAAATGAGATGTTGGTTATTGAGTATGATTGATTAATGTTGAATGTGGAAAGATGTTGAAATGTGGTATGCTCATATGACTATGATTTGTGAAATGCATAATTATGTGGTTAACTTTATATTTATGATATTGATCTTATCAATAACATATGTGGCATTGCATTACATTAAAGCATACCATTAGCATGTTTTATCTTACTAAGCCGTTGGCTTAGCGCGAATGTGATTCTTCGCGCAGGTGACAAGGAAGAACCAGAGAGTTCCTCTAGGCCGAGTCGAGCCTAGATTTTGAAGATTGAATAGTGGGCTTTAAGATCGAAGACTGACTGCCAAACATGTATAAATTTTATGTGTTGTAAAACTTGAGTTTTGATGTATATGAATTTGTAAATATTGTTACTTTCCGTTGCATAGTGAACAAAGATTTTATCTGCTGTATTTCATAATAAACCTTTACTTTATTTTGTACTAGAAGTGTAAATCCTTTTTGCAGGTTGTAGTTGAGGTTATAAGGGGGATTTATTGGAAGTGTACTGAGAATGATTTTGTTTGCATTGGTTTGTGTAAAAATGTTTTCAAAAATTAGAAAAAAACCAGTTTTGTCGACACTTGGGATTGAATTTTTAGGCAAAACTATGGCAAAATTTCTATAAAAATCGGAACAAAAATTTGACTAAGTAAAAGTGGTAGCAACATTAGGATAGGGTGGCGCCTCTACTCAGCTTACACACGTAGGTCGGGAAGGGGTGTTACAATTTTTGGTATCAGAGCCTAGGTTTGAGATTCTCAACCTAGATCAATTGTAAGAAAAAGAATATTTTGATTTTTAAAGTGGGTTTTTGAGTAAAATACATGTTTTGGTATGGCAGTCTTTGATCTTTAATGAGGAATATTCTGCTGTGTTTGCAGATATAGGTAGAGATGGCATCTCATTCGCGACAATCTGTTGAGGGTAGTGCCGAGAGTATTGCTCCTGCTGAGGGAGCTAGGGTTGATAGTGTTGAGGAGGCACCTGCTTCGGTGTCGGGTAGACCAGCTGGGGAGGAGGTTCCGCCAGCCTGGTTTAGGCCTATGTTGGAAGCTATGAGACAAGCACCTGTGCAACCACAGCCACCGCCACCACCCCCTCAGCCTTCAGTACCAGTAAGGCACTATGATAAGCTAAGGAAATATGGAGCAGAGGATTTCTTTGGTACAGTTGATCCGGCTGTAGCAGAACAGTGGCTTGATAGAGTTCAGAGGGTATTTGTGCAGTTGCAAGCCACTTCAGAGGAGAAGTTTGACTATGCAAGATCTTTGCTACAGAAGGATGCCTACGACTGGTGGAAGACAGTGCCCCATTCTATGGATGATCCACCAACCTTGTCTTATGCGGATTTTCTGAGAGAATTTGAGTTGAAGTATACTCCTAGGGAGTATAAAGATGGGAAGAAAAGAGAGTTTCTAGATTTGAAGCAAGATCATCGGACCGTAACTGAGTATGAAGTTGAGTTTATTCGACTGAGTCAGTATGCTGGGGGTATCATTACTGATGAGATTGATAGATGTCGGCGATTTGAGGAGGGATTGAGGCCCTCGATCATGTGCTTAGTGGCTGGATCCATATATCAGGATTTCTCACAGCTTGTGGCAGCAGCTCGAAGTGTAGAGCGAGCTCAAGTTATTGCAGCTGCTTCAGAGGAAGAGGTTAGGGTTAGAAGGCCCCAGTTCGAGGCAGGGTCTTCTTCTGCGAAGAGGGGTAGAGGAAGTTTTGTTCCTCGGAGTAGTAGGAGCCAGAGACCAGTGGGTAGGTCAGTGCAGTTCCAGAGGCAGAGATTTAGACCTGCAGCTTCAGTAGCGAGTGCTCCTACTCCTGGAGTTCAGAGATCCACCTTACCTGTGTGTAACCAGTGTGGTGGAAGACATGGGGGCGTTTGTTGGAGGCATAGTAGATCAGGGGTATGCTTCAGGTGTGGATCACCTGACCACTTTGTGAGAGACTGTCCTGAGAGGCAGGATCAGATGCCAGTTGATTCTGCTGCTTCTCGAGCTAGTGTGAGGGGAGGCAGAGGAGGCAGAGGTGCCAGCCGGGGAGGTAGACCAGGATTCAGTTCTAGAAGAGGTGCTACATCCAGGGAGGGTAGACCAGAGGAGGTTGGATCTTCCCAGAGGATGTATGTTATGCAGAGACAGCCAGATACATCGGCAGTCATAGCTGGTACTTTTTCTTTATTTAATACTCCAGTACTTGCTTTGATTGATCCGGGTTCCACACATTCATATATTAGTGCATCTGTTTTGCCTGTATCTGATTTGCATGCTGAGTCCCTAGGATTTGATGTGTTGGTAACAAATCCGTTAGGGCATAGTGTGGTTGTGAGTAAGGTGCATAGAGATAGTGCAGTAGTGGTGCAGGGTGAGGAGTTCCTTGGGGATTTGATTGAGATGCCATTTAAGGAATATGACGTGATCTTAGGTATGGATTGGCTATCTCGACATGAAGCTGTGGTGGATTGTAAAAAGAAAATTGTTTCTTTGAGAACGGGTGATGGTAGAGAGGTGATAGTATCTAATGAGCAGGAACAGCTAGCCTCCTTATTTGTTTCAGCTGTTGCAGCCAGGAGGTTGATTAGAAAGGGGTGTGAAGCCTATCTTGCTCATGTGGTGGATACTAGAGTGAAGGGTTCCCCTATTGATAGCATTGCCACAGTTGCTGAGTTCCCGGATGTGTTTCCAGAGGAGTTGCCAGGGTTGCCTCCTGAGAGAGAGGTGGAGTTCGGTATTGAATTGTTGCCTGGTACCACTCCTATCTCTATTACTCCTTATAGAATGGCACCAGCAGAATTGAGGGAGTTGAAAGTGCAATTACAGGAGTTGTTGGACAAAGGATTCATTCGCCCCAGTGTTTCTCCTTGGGGAGCTCCTGTGCTATTTGTGAAGAAGAAAGATGGTACTATGAGGTTGTGTATCGATTATAGGCAATTGAACAAGGTGACTATTAAAAATAAATATCCTTTGCCTAGAATCGATGATCTCTTTGATCAGTTGAAGGGAGCGTCAGTGTTCTCCAAAATTGATTTGAGATCTGGGTACCATCAGCTGAGGGTAAGAAGTGAAGATGTTCCTAAGACTGCTTTTCGGACCAGGTATGGGCATTATGAGTTTTTAGTTATGCCTTTTGGTCTAACGAATGCACCTGCAGCTTTTATGGATTTGATGAATAGGGTGTTTAGGCCCTATTTGGATCAGTTTGTAGTGGTCTTCATTGATGATATACTGGTGTATTCGCGGAATGAAGAGGAGCATGATATGCATCTGCGGATTGTGTTGCAGATTTTGAGAGAGAATCAGTTATTTGCCAAATTGTCGAAGTGTGAATTCTGGTTGGATCAAGTTGCTTTTCTCGGACATATTGTTTCTGCAGAAGGCATCAGAGTTGATCCGAGCAAAGTTGAAGCCATTTTAAATTGGAGTTCACCCAAGTCTGTGACAGAGATTAGAAGTTTTCTGGGTTTGGCAGGCTATTACCGACGGTTTGTGAAAGGGTTTTCTTTGATAGCTACTCCACTCACCAGATTACTTCGAAAGGGAGTGAGATTTGTGTGGACGGATCAGTGTCAGGCTAGTTTTGAGCAGTTGAGAGAGTTGTTGACTCAAGCGCCTGTTCTTACTTTACCTGTTGAAGGCAAACCATATGTGATCTACAGTGATGCTTCACATAGAGGTTTGGGGTGTGTATTGATGCAGGAAGGGAAAGTTATAGCTTATGCATCTCGACAGTTGAAACCGCATGAGCTTAACTATCCGACCCATGATTTAGAATTGGCTGCCATTGTGTTTGCATTAAAGATTTGGCGCCACTATCTGTTTGGGGAGAAATGTTTCATCTACACTGATCACAAGAGTTTGAAGTATTTGGGTGTCCAGAAAGAACTCAATCTTCGTCAGAGGAGATGGTTAGAATTGATTAAAGACTACGACTGCTTGATTGACTATCATCCAGGTAAAGCAAATGTTGTTGCTGATGCCTTGAGTCGGAAGTCTTTAGCTGGTTTAACTGTTTACTCGCTCTCGTTGCTTGTTGAGTTGAGAGAATTGCATGCCAGTTTTGTACCTTGTGTTGATGGTGCATTATTGGCACAGTTGCAATTAAAGCCGATTTTGTTAGATCAGATCAAAGAAGCTCAGTTGGCCGATAAGAAGATTCAGAAGATTTTTTCAGATTGCAAGAATGGGAAGACTAGAGATTTTGTTGTGAAAGATGATGGGAGTCTCTGGTTTAAGAACCGATTGTGTGTACCCGATGATGCTGATTTGAAAAGAGTCATTTTAGAAGAAGCTCATCAGTCAATGTTTGCTATGCATCCGGGTAATACGAAGATGTATCATGATTTGAGACAGCATTATTGGTGGATTGGTTTGAAGAGAGACATTGCTGAGTTTGTATCGAAATGTCTCACTTGTCAGAAGGTTAAAGCAGAGCATCAAGTTCCAACCGGGTTGCTTCAACCATTGTCAGTGCCAGAATGGAAGTGGGAAAGAGTGACAATGGATTTTGTGTCTGGTTTGCCATTGACACAAAAGAAGCATGATGCTATATGGGTGATTGTGGATAGATTGACTAAGACAGCTCATTTCCTTCCGGTTCGAATGGATTACTCTTTGGAGAGATTGGCTGAGCTGTATATCCATGAGATTGTGAAACTGCATGGTGTTCCAACTTCTTTAGTGTCTGATCGAGATCCCAGGTTTACTTCCAGATTTTGGAAGAGTTTGCATAGTGCTTTAGGTTCTCGACTGCACTTCAGCACTGCTTTTCATCCACAGACGGATGGACAGTCAGAGAGGGTGATACAGATTATTGAGGACATGTTGAGAAGCTGTGTCATCGATTTCTCTGGAAGTTGGGATAGGTTTTTACCTCTTGTGGAGTTTGCTTACAACAACAGTCACCAATCCAGCATTGGTATGGCACCGTTTGAAGCATTGTATGGCAGACGGTGTAGGACACCTCTTTGTTGGAATGAGCTTGGAGATAATAAGTTGGTTGGTCCTGATTTGATTCAAGAAACTGAAGATAAAGTAAAGTTGATTCGAGGCAGGTTAAAAGCAGCTTCAGACCGACAGAAGTCTTATGCAGATCTAAAAAGGAGAGATATAGAGTTTGATGTTGGAGATAAGGTATTTCTGAAAGTGTCTCCTTGGAAGAAAATTTTGAGGTTCGGTCGGAAAGGAAAATTGAGTCCTCGTTTCATTGGGCCGTATGAAGTGTTAGAAAGAGTTGGGCCAGTGGCGTATCGACTTGCTTTGCCACCTGAGTTGGATCGTATTCATAATGTATTCCATGTTTCTATGTTGAGGAGATATAGGTCGGATCCATCTCATGTGTTGCCATTTGAGTCTATTGAAGTGAGCCCAGATTTGACATTTGAAGAGGAACCAGTTGCTATCTTGGCACGAGAAGTGAAAGAGTTAAGGAACAAGAGAGTGCCATTGGTGAAGATTCTTTGGAAGAATCATGCAAAAGAAGAAGCGACTTGGGAAAGTGAGCATACCATGCGAGAGCAGTATCCGCAATTGTTTCAGCTTTGATATCAGGTAATTTCGAGGACGAAATTTTCTTTTTAGAGGGGGAGAATTGTAATATCCTCATTTATGCCCTAGAAGTTTTGAGTATGTTGTTGTTATTGTGGTTGTTGATATATATATTGGGAAGTGAATGTTTGTGCATATATGTGTTAAATTGTAAGAGAAAAGAAATGGGAAGAGAATGTATATGTATATGTGTTTTGGAGAAGAAATTTAGGGTTTAGAGACAAATGTATATGTTGTTTATATGATGATATAATTAACATATACATTGGTCAAATGAAGAGTCAAGGTGATGGTTAAGTGGAAGAAGATATTTTTGGTTGTTAATGAAATTACTATAAAGGGCTTATATGAGACAAAGAGTTAGTTATATGGTTAAGGGTGTTTTGGTAATTTTCCTTGTAAGATGCATGGTGGAGATTAAAAGAAGAAAAGGTGTTTGACTTGTGCATTTTCTTCTTTCTTTCTTGAAGTGGCCGGATTCTCCATAGACAAAGAGAGAAAGAGAGGTGATCTTGAGGTTTGAAGCATTTTGAAGAAAGAAACAAGGGTTTTGGTTAAAGATTTGTGGATTTCTTCATTTGAGGTAAGATCTTTTCTTTAATTTCTTCAATTCTTTTGAAGTGGTGTGAGAAAGGAATTAGGGTTTGTTGGTTTGATGATGAGAAGTTGAGTTGGTGAAGGTGTTGGAAGTGATTGTGTTGAGTAAGAGTTGTGTTTAGTGAAATTGTTTCTGTTTTACAATTAGTAAAGGCTGTGATTTGTATGATTTTTAATTAATTATATAAAAATGTTCTTGAAGTGAATTTTTGATATGTTGTGCCTCTATGAGTGTAGAATGACTGAAAAATATGTTGATTCGATTTTGGAATGGTTATGAGTTTAGAAAGATTATTTTTATTAGACCTGTTCCAGCAGGTACCTTAACTGAGACAGCTATACTTCGGGATTTTTAATAAAATGTAGAAAAATCATATCCAATCGAATTTTGGATATGTTGTTGCTTAGTGAGTCTAGTATTTGAGAAAAATAATTTGGAACCACGTTGATTGAATTTGATTTATGGAATTCACAAAGTTCAGAACTGCTGCCAGGATGCAGGGCAATTGGGGCAGTCTGGTTAGGTGAACTATTTGACCAAGATTTTGTGTTCAGTTTGATCTGAAATTTTAAAGGAATGATTTTTAGATACAAAACTAAATTCTGTAAAAATTTTAGAATTTTTAGTCAAGTAGATTATTTTATACAATTTTTCAAAATAAGGATAAAATGGAGTTTAAAACCAGAATGTACTATTCATATGAATCATATCAATTGTTCTTTGCCCTAATTGCATTGTTGAGATTGAACAATGTTATGTTATGCATTGTGAATGGTTATGTGTTTCATGAATAATATACATTGAAATTGAAATGATAATTCAAATAAGACATGATATGAGGCAATGCCATTGTGATTGGCTATGATGATGATATTGAAAGAAAGAAGGCATGTTTGCCTAAATGTGATGAGAATTTGAGAATGGAAATGGTAATTATATAATAAATGAATTGTTTGTTTAATATGTTATTCAGTTTCAGAGTTCTGGATTTGGGTGGCATGCCTAAGAAATGATAAAAGGTAACAGTCTTGCCGGGTTGAGGATCTCCTCATATGTGTTGAGTTGATGATCCAAGAGACTGGGTCTGTTACACTATGAGATATATGATTTGTAACAGTCTTGCCGGGTTGAGGATCTCCTCATATGTGTTGAGTTGATGATCCAAGAGACTGGGTCTGTTACACTATCCATGGATAGAGATACATGTATATACATTGCCTACGGGCGTGATTATTGTGACTATGAACCAAAGCAGTAACTCTGAACTCTGAATATCATATTAAATACTTGTTGGGCCCATAGGTGTCAGGGTTATATGAATGTCCTAAATAATGTTATGAGTTAATGAAATGAGATGTTGGTTATTGAGTATGATTGATTAATGTTGAATGTGGAAAGATGTTGAAATGTGGTATGCTCATATGACTATGATTTGTGAAATGCATAATTATGTGGTTAACTTTATATTTATGATATTGATCTTATCAATAACATATGTGGCATTGCATTACATTAAAGCATACCATTAGCATGTTTTATCTTACTAAGCCGTTGGCTTAGCGCGAATGTGATTCTTCGCGCAGGTGACAAGGAAGAACCAGAGAGTTCCTCTAGGCCGAGTCGAGCCTAGATTTTGAAGATTGAATAGTGGGCTTTAAGATCGAAGACTGACTGCCAAACATGTATAAATTTTATGTGTTGTAAAACTTGAGTTTTGATGTATATGAATTTGTAAATATTGTTACTTTCCGTTGCATAGTGAACAAAGATTTTATCTGCTGTATTTCATAATAAACCTTTACTTTATTTTGTACTAGAAGTGTAAATCCTTTTTGCAGGTTGTAGTTGAGGTTATAAGGGGGATTTATTGGAAGTGTACTGAGAATGATTTTGTTTGCATTGGTTTGTGTAAAAATGTTTTCAAAAATTAGAAAAAAACCAGTTTTGTCGACACTTGGGATTGAATTTTTAGGCAAAACTATGGCAAAATTTCTATAAAAATCGGAACAAAAATTTGACTAAGTAAAAGTGGTAGCAACATTAGGATAGGGTGGCGCCTCTACTCAGCTTACACACGTAGGTCGGGAAGGGGTGTTACAATTAAAACCTTAAACCCTAATTTTTCTATATCCTAATCTTTAAAATCTTAAAACCTTATAAATTTAAATATTAAAATTCAATATGGTAAATACAAAATAATGATCTAGTAACCGGAAATCATAAATCTAAATGTTTTAAAGTGTCCAAACCCTAATTTCATGATTTCACTCCTCAAACACTAATTTGGTTAATTAAAGAACTTTATCAACCTCTTAAATTATAAAACTTTGCTCCATTTCAATTTTTTTAAAATTTACAGTAGCTTAAACCCATGAATTCCAAAACCCTAAACACATTAAATAAAGAAACTTAAATAGAAACAGTAGCCCTAATTTGAATCTTTACTAGCTTTATTTAATTTTATATTTGATTGTGTAGTTCATTATATACTTTAATTTATTTTATATGCTTTGATTTATTTAAGTTCAATGCTTGGTTTATTTATTTTATCATGGATGGATGTTTATTTTATATTTTGATTGATATCTTTGATGAATGATTTATTTATTATGAATGGTTATTTACTTTTATCGATTTATTTAGATTTCCAAATGTTGTAAGGGGTATGTTTCCACTTGGTGGGTACCTCATTAATTAAATATCATGTAATTTAAATTGCTTTTATTTTAGAACCAATGTAAAAGACATGTTTCTACCTTTCGGTGGGTATCCTATTTAGGCATGGGATGTAAGGGCATGTTTCCATCCTCGAATGGGTGTCCATTTATTTGTTTTGTTTGGACATTGTTTTGATTTTCAATATATCGATTCTTTATTTTAATTATTATGTGTAATATGGATAATATTGTTATATTTAAGAATTTTATAATATTAAAACCTGTAAAGGAGGCCGGTTCCAATGAACTGGGCATTGTGGGGGTGCTGGGTCATTTCTCACCTTCCCCACACGTACCCAACTTTCCGAACCTATTAGGGGGTTGGGGATTCCTTAGGAATCGAGTCATCCACCCCTTTCTTTTTTTTCCCGATCCATCCGGGTGGCGACTCCATTTTCTCCGGACTTAGGTCCGTGTTCTCTAAGGCCCCGAGCCTAAACAGTGCCGAAGTTGCAAGAACCATTCCACCGAGAGTGGGGGCAAAAATTCCAGCTCACATTGCTTGCATCCTATAAACCAAAGAGAACGGTGTCATTTCAGTTGACGTCCGGATACTTTTTCTGTATCCCCACAAAACAAAAGGAAGCATCTCTGACCAATCCCTGTATGTCTTTATCATCTTGGATAGGATCCGCTTAATTGTCTTATTGGTTGCTTCTACTGCACCATTAGACTTTGGTCTATAAGGAGAGGATCGGTGATGATGGATTTGGTACTTCGAGAATAAATCCTTAACTGCTCCCTGAAACTGTACCCCATTATCTGATATCACACTGTGCGGGACCCCATACTTGCAAATGAGGTTCTTTTCAACAAATCTAGCCATTTGACTTGTCCCAATTTGTTGAAGGATTCGACTTCGACCCATTTTGAAAAATAATCTACTGCTACTATAATGAAATGGTGACCGTTTGAGGCTATCAGATGTATCTCTCCTATAATGTCAATCCCCCAAGTGGCAAAGGGTCAGGGTGAAGACATAGAATGCAATTCTTCAGGAGGCATGTGATTCAAATTACCATACATCCGACATTACTGGCACTTCTTTACAAACTCAATACAATCTCTCTCCATGGTCAACTAGTAGTAACCTTGTCAAATTATCTTCTTAACTAGGGCTAAACCACTCATGTGTGGACTGTAATTTTCAGCATGTATTTCTGACATGATATGCTCCACTTCAAGCTTCCTCAAGCATCTCAAATGTACCCCCATCAGGCCAATTTTGATATAACTCTCCATGGAAGGTGATATATTGCAAACACTACCGCCTTATGGCTCTTCTTTCTTTCTCTGTTGACTCTAACGGGTATTCTCTTTCCCCCAAAAACCGTCTTATAGTATCATACCATGCATCATGGTCTGTATCAATTTTCATGATTGTCTCATATTCATAGCAAGGAGTTGATGAACTGGTCAAAACCAGAGGCTTGAGGAATAAGTTGACAGGATTTTCCCATACCGAAGCCAATGTGGCTAGGGCATCAGTCATCTGGCTTTCTTCTCTTGGTAAGTGTATAAACTTGCACTCCTTAAAGTTCTTCTTCATCATGGTCAAGTAATGGTGGTATGGTTTTAATTTCTCTTCTTTCAACTCCCACTCACCATTTACTTAGAATACCACTAGCAATGAATCGCCAAATACTTCCACCTTATCCACCTTCATAATCATTAGGGTTTCCAAACCAAAGATACATGCTTCGTACTCCACCATATTATTGGTTGCCTTGAATTTCAACTTTTGGCTAAAGGGATAAATTCCCCTTCAGGCAATTCTAGTATGACTCCCAAAACTGCTCCTTTCCTATTCACTACTCCATCAAAATACATTTTCCATCCTTGTACTTCAATGGCCTCTAAATGTTCATCCAAAAATTCCAAGACTACCTCTTCGCTATCTGGTAATGGTTGTTGGGCCAGGATTTCTGTCATTGCTCTACCTTTGATTATTTTTCTAGTTACATACTCAATCTCAAATTCTTCTAATATTATCAACCATCGCCCATATTTCCCAATCAAAGAGGGTGTCTCCCTTAAGTACTTCATTGGATCCAACCTGAAAATTACTTGCACACTATAAGATTGAAAGTAATGTTGCAACTTCTTAGAAGACAAAATCATAGCTATATATGTCTTTTAAATGATATTATACTTAATTTCGTAAGGTAGGAGCATTCTATTCAAATAGTAGACTGCGTGCTCAATCCCTGACTCATCTGTTTGGGCTAGCATGGCTCCTACTGACTCTTCTTCTACTGCTAAGTATAGTAACAGGGGTTTATCGGGTTTAGGTGGTTTCAAAATAGGTGGATTCAGCAAATACTCTTTTATTTTTTCAAAGGCCCTTTGACACTCTTCATTCCACAGGACCGACTGATTCTTTTTAAGCAATTTGAAGATAGGTTCACATATTGTGGTGAGCTTTGTTATAAACCTGCTAATGTATTGTAATTTACCAATGAATCCCTGAACTTCTCTCTCCATCTTAGGGGCTGGCATATCCCTGATTGCTTTAACTTTGTCAGGGTCAATCTCAATGCCATTTGGACCAATCACATATCCCAACAATTTGCCTGAGGTAACCCCGAACACACACTTCTTCGAGTTTAATCTTAGTTTATATTTCAATGCTCTATTGAAGAATAATTCTAAGTTTCGGAAGTGTTGTTCCCTTGTATCTTATTTCAACATCATATCATCAACATATACTTCGACTTCTTTGTGCATCCTGTCATGAAATAATGTGGTGGCCATCCTTTGTAGGTTGCTCCAGCATTCTTTAATCTGAAAGGCATCACCCTATAACAAAATATATCCCATGTAGTAATGAAAGAAGTTTTGGCTTTATCCTCTTGGGCCATTGACACTTGATTGTATCCAAAAAAATCATCTACAAATGAATGTAGCATGCTATAGGTTGCACTATCAATGAGGACATCTATATGGGGTAAAGGAAAATCATCTTTAGGGGAAGCCTTATTTAAATCTCTATAGTCCACACAGACTCTAATTCTTCCATCTTTCTTTGTCACGGGTACTATGTTGGCTAGTCAGTTTTGATAATCTATCACTTCAAGGAACTTTACTTGTATTTGTTTAGTGACCTCTTCTTTAACTAATTCAGCCCATTCAGGTCTTAATCGCCTAAGCTTTTGTTTGACAGGTTTTATGTGGGTGTAAGTAGGAATAAGATGTTCGGCTATATCTCGATCTATTCCAAGCATATCCTCATAAGACCAAGCAAATACTTCTTCATATTTTTTAAATATTTTTTCAAATCTCTCTCTCTCATCAGGATTAAGGTCAGATGCTATGCTAATATTTTTAGGATTTTCGGTTGTTCCCAAATTTAATGACTGTGTATCAACAGAGTTAATATTAAAGATGCACATGTAACCACTATTTGAATGTATGCAACCATTAGGAGAAACATCACACAAGTAAGCAAAATCAGACTTTATTGCATTCATTTTGGAAAAGAAAACATCATCATCCTCATACAAAGCAGACAAATTAAAATTAAAATCAAAATAATTGTTCCCAAAATCATAAGGTAGAACATCTTCAAACTTCTCTTCAACTAGGGCAGTAATCTCCTCTGGAATTTTCTCGGCTTTTGGGATAGCTTCCTTCTTCCTTTCTGGATTGGGCTCCTTGTCGACTAGTAGGGTGAGCTCTTTCTTCACTTTTTCCACTAACTCGGCAACATCAGCAAAAATTTCAAAACACGGAATCAACTTTTCCATGAACATGATTGGCTTGGGCTTTCCTTGGAGTGGTCCCATATCTGCAGCTTTGACAAAAAAAAATTTGAGTGGCGGGAAGCTCATCTTCTCATTCTTCTTTGGCTGGACATCTTTGTTGGCTTCATCATATCCCAACCCTTTCTTGGATTTGAGTTTTAAAATCTGAAAGTTTTGTCACACCGGCCTTGCCCTTTCCAAGACCAACTCCGGAAAGGTAGCTCATGTTCTTCATCATGTTCAAAACCTTAGAGTCCACTACTTCATCATCAGAAATTATAGCTACTTGGAAACCATTGAGAGGCCTCTCCACCATTAAAGCATTAACAACCTCAACCTCGATGACCACCGTCTCATCTTCGTTAGGGAGCTTGATCTTTTGATGGAGGGTGGAAGGAACTCCACCGAGAGGATGGAACCATGGTCATCCCAAAAGTAGGGCAAAGTAACAGGTATGTCCAAAACAACAAATTCAACAATAGTTTCAATTGGACCAATCTTCATAGCAGCTTTGAAAGTTTCTTCAGTGTGCCTCTTGGTATTGTCATAAACCCGAATGGTTACCTCGGTAGCTTAGATCCCTCATTGACATAGCTAGCTTTGACAATATTTTAAGTGGACAAACATTTATGGTGGACCCATCATCAACCATTACACATGGAGTCCTTTTTTCTTTGATTTTCACTTTGATAAAGAGAGGACGGATGTGATCTCTCCCCTCTTCCGGTAAATCCACATCCGAGAAAGATACCAATCCCATGTCAACTTCGCTCTTCTTTTGAATGTCTTCACACTTCATTACTCCTTCAACTTTTATGAAGTTAATCAGTTCCTCCGGTGTTATAGAGGTGGAAATTGGCATGCTAGTCAAGGCCTTGGCCATAGTTTCATGGTGCTTCTTAGAAGTGGCTAATAAGTCCCAAATGCTAACACTTGCTTGGGTTCTCTTCAACTGCTTAAGCACAGTATCATCTTCCTCTTCTTTGTTTTGCACCTCGACTTCCTTTCCTTTATGAGCCTTTACCTCCTTAGGTGGTGGCCTTGCATAAGGCTTACCAGATCTTGTGTTCATTACTTTATCTTCTTCAGGCTCAGACCAAGTCCATTCCTCCTTCTTGAGTACAAGATCGTCATCACTATCGCTTGAATCTCAAAACTCATTCACAACATAGATTGCTACTTCTTTACCCACCATAGTTTGTTCAACTTTGCTAAATACCACTTCTTTTTTTGTTGCTTCTTCATCCAAATCTTGGAAAGAAGACATGACAAAACTTTCATGCAAACCTCCTCTAATCATGAAGGTCGCCAGTAATGGTACTCTATTGAACCTCGGTAATGGATTGTCTTTGGTGTTTGGCTTGTTGGGCTCGGGCAGCTTCCCCTATCAATCAAATTTTGGATCTTATGCCTCAACCTCACACATCTATCCATGTCGTGTCCTTGCATTTGATGAAATTGACAAAATGCTTTAGTGTCAAAATTAGGTGGGAGAGGGTTAGGCAAAGGATGAGGATTTAAGGATTGTGACAATCCCTTCTTTTGTAGCTTATTGAGGACCCAAGACAGTGGCTTCCCTAATTCTGAAAACTGCCTTCTTCCTCCTTAGCCAGTAGCATTAACACCAACTGTCTTTTGCACGCTTTGGTTACCAGACTAGTAGTTTCCTTTCTCGTTCCTTCTTATTGAAAAGCGGTTCTTCTCCCTTTTCCATTCTTCAATTTGCAGACCAACTTGGAGAAGATCTTTGAAATCACGGATGAGTGTATGAGACATCCTTTCGCGAAGGCTAGGTAACACTCTTCTCATAATCATTCTAATTTGATCAGATTCATCAGGCCTTCTTTTGAGCAAAGCAACCTTATTCCTCCATCTTTTCACATAGTCCACAAAATTCTCATTTGGCCTTTGTCTAATAGACTCAACTTCCATTAAGGTAACTTCCATCTTGACATTGTATCCATATTGTTGGATGAAGGCCTTGTATAGCAGATCCCAATTCTTTTGTATGCCATCATCTAACGTATTAAACCAATTTTGGATAACAGGGTCCAATGAGAGCATGAAGTACCTTAGAGTTTGAGTCTTAGTAGCTCGGGCAGACTTTATAGTAGTGATATACTACTTTACATGGAGGTGAGGATTTTCGGTTTCATCAAACTTTGTAAAGTATGGCATCTTGAACTTGTACAGAACTTCTTCGTCTAGCTCAAATAATTTGTCAACTTCAAACATTTCTTCGGTTTTCATCTTCTTCTCAAATTTCTTTTCCAAGTTCGCAATCAAATTTTCAACATCTGAAGTTTCAATTCTCTCCACAACTGATCTTTCAATAACCTTTACATCTTTCTTCTTGTCATGAGGATCTTGAAAGTATTGAGCCCAATTGTCATCATCATCAATGATCACCTTATCATCATCAAAAACCACTTCACCATCTTTAGCCTTCCATTTGCCTTTGGCTTCTTAGTGCTAGCAGATGCTTCGGTATTATTTTCTAAAATTGTAGCCAATTGGTTCTTCATGGTCTCAGCCATGGCCTCTTTATTTCTTCCATCTTGGCATTGAAGGCATCATCCACCATTCTTTGAATTTGTTCGGGCTCCATTGCTTTTGGCGAGCAAGTGATTAAGTTGTTGCTAGATTCTTCGTCTTCGATATAGGTCGGATTGTCGTAAGCTTTTGAACTATCATAATCCAGAGCTGTGAGCTAAAGAGGATCAATGATATGAGATGCAAATGCATGTATGCACAAACAATAGACAAAGATAAGTAGAACGTCCCTTCCAACCTTATAACTTCCACACACAAATGGTGAGTCTCTTTTCCTAGGTATATGGTTAACAAAATACCAACATGGGGTATCTTATTTTCAAATATTTTTCTCGAATGTTTCAACCAATAGTTATATTTTTAAAAATGGAAATCAGTTCATGATAATTCCCATTAATTAGGCTTTAATCCATTCAACCAACTAAAGTAACTTTTATGCTATATTGGATTAAAACTAAATTAAGAGGTTTATTATAAATAGATTTCTCGCTTAAAAAAGTAACTAATGATTCATGCCAAAAACAAGCCCATGATTAATAACTCTTAGTATAAACTAGGCTCACAATTGATTTTTGATATTTCGTAATTGACCTAAATATTTGTAAGCTCTTTTAAAGGTTGGATGAAAATAATTTTGTTTCTAATCCCATTGTAAAATGATTTTAGAAAAAAAAATGGAGTTTGGGCTTTGTATTTGAGTCATGAGAAAAGAATTTTTGATTTGATTTTTAGAAAAGTTTTACATCTAAAGATCATCTTGAAAAGTTTTGAAAATTGCTTTGGTCTTTTGGATTTTAAAGAAAAAAAAATTATTTTGAGCTTACAATGTATTTAAGTCATATTAGAAAAAGAAAAAACCAAATAAGCCATGATTTAAGCCAAGATAAATTAATCATAGTCAAACAACAAGCATTTGGGGTAAAAACCTAAAGAAAGTAACTAGGCCAATTACATGAGCTTTAGTCTTTGGGATAAAAGGTTTAGGTTTCCATAGCAAGTATATACCAAAAGGTACAAGGCTATGAGTGGTTATGCCATGCTCGATCTTCATACCTTGAGTGAAAGTACGGTATCCCTTACATAACACAACACAAGTAACACGGGCATCCTAACTCACGCACACGATGCAAATCTAATATGATGCAATGGATAATATCATAATAAGAAAGAATAGAATAATATAAAGACCAACGGAATTAACTTCTCTTATCCCCAGTGGAGTCGCCATTGTGAGCGGGGATTTTCGCCCCCACTCCTGATGGAATGGTTCTTGCAATTTTGGCACTGATTAGGCTCGGGGCCTTAGAGAACACGTGCCTAAGCCCAGAGAAAATGGAGTCGCCACCCAGATGGGCTGGAAAAAAAAAGAGATGGATGACTAGATTTCTAAGAAATTCCTAACCCCCTAATGGGTTCGGAAAGTTGAGTATGTGTGGGGAAGGTGAGAAACGACCCAGCATCTCCACAACGCCCGGTTCATTGGAACCGGCCTCCTTTGCAGGTCTTAATATTATAAAATTCTTAAGTATAACAATATTATCCATATTACATGCAACAATTAAAATAAAGCATCATTATATTAAAATCAAAGCAATGTCCAAACAAAACAAATAAATGGACACCCATTCGAGGATGAAAATATGTCCTTATATTGCCCATGTCTAAAACTAAATAGGACACCCACTGAAAGGTAGAAACATGTCCTTTATATTGGTCCAAAATATATATGCAATTTAAATTACATAAAATTTAACTAATGAGGTACCCACAAAGTGGAAACATATCTCTTACAATTTTAATACTAAAATAAACAAATAATAATCATAATAATAAAGAAAATATCCATCCATGATAAATTAAATAAATCAAGCATTGAAATTAAATAAATCAACCATATAATAAACTACATAATCAAATATAAAATTAAATAAAGCAAATAAAGATACAAATTTAGGTTTATGTCTCAATTTAGAGCTCTTTAATTAACATTTAGGGTTTTGAAATTTTGAAATTATTATATTTATTATTTAGGCTACTGTGAGGGTTTTTGGAAAAATAGAATTGATTAGGGTTTATAATTTTAAGAAAATAATAAGGTTTTTGGTTAATCAAATTAGGGTTTAGGGCTAACATCATGAAATTAGGGTTTTGGAATCTTAAGATGTTAGGGTTTAGGGGTCACGATTTTAAATTAGGGTTTTATGGTTTCTAAGAAAACTAACACTATCATATTTATTTTTGAAAGAAGAAGCTACTGTGAAGATTTTGGAAAGTTGATTTAATTAGGGTTTGGGACTAATATCATGAAATAGGATTTCAAAACTTAGCACGCTAGATAATAAGATATTAGAGTTTTATGGTTTGAAATTTTGATTCTATAGATTATGATTTTGAATTTAGGATTTGATGCTTTACCATGATCAAAGTTAAGTGTGCTTTTAATATTGACTATAATAACTATTTAAGTATTTTTTTTTTTAGGTGAAACAAACATAGAAAGTCAAATTAATTATCGAAAGATTAAAATAACTCAATGAATAAGATTATAAAAACTACTGTGAAGGTTTGAAAATAGAATTAATTAAGATTTAGGGTTTGAATAACTTAGGGTTTAAGAAATTAGATTTGTGTTTTGAATGATTATATTATTTACTTTAATTAAGACCTTAGGTATTGCATGAATTAATTTATGCTATTGCGTAAACTAAATTAAAGGGAGAAATAAATAACTAAGGCAGTGTGATGATGGCTTGAAAGATGAAGATGATTAATGATTTAATAAACTGAATATGGAGTAATTTACCTACGTTTGAAGGCTCCACCAAATTGAAAAAATTGAACCAAGTTGTTGCCTGCTTCAAATTTGGTTTTGGTTGAGCAAAGCAATCTGGAGATGATTGCTTGTTGCCTCCTTTGGTTGCTGTGTCTTGGATTTCTTCTTACTTGCTAGGGTTTTCTTTTGGCCGAAAGAATTTAAGAGTCCCAAGTCTGGTTAAAAATTTTAGTTCAAGAATTTTCTCTCCTTTTCAAAAGATCAAAAGTCCCTCTTTTTTATGTGTTTTAATGTGATATTTATAGAAAAAAAAATCAAAACCTAATTCTAATTATCTAAGGAAATAAAAACCATTTAGGAAAAGAAATAAAAACCAAATAGAATTGGATTTCGAAAAAATCTGCGCTGGAAAAAAAATCGCGCTGGCGAAAATTACTGCGGGTTACGGGCGGGCTAGCTATGAGAATTGCAAGAGTTGCGCGCAAGCTGTCCTGCGGGCCAGCCAATTCACCACAGGAATTTCCTGCGGCGAATTGGCCCAAGCCAATTTCTCCAGCGACGAAATTTTCGTCCCCGATTCTTCCGTCGCCGATTATTTATTTATTTATTTATTTTAACTTTTCTAATATTACCTTTTATTTTTATTAAAAATTATAAATATTAAATATTAAAATAAATATTATTTAATTAAAATACCATAAAAATTATTTTGGATTATTTTAAAAATATTGGACCAGACTAGATTAAAAATTAAAAGTCTACACACCCATATTTATTATTCTTTTTCTCAAATTATAGCTTTATGATATTTTTATAAAACTTCTGTTAACTTTTATTCCATATCTAATATATAAATCATATCATCAATTCCTCAAATACAACACTTTCACATACTAAATGGCTTAATTTTCCTATTCAATCACCAAGTGTAGTGCACATATTATCAATTTCATGATCCAACTCTGCTCAGGTCATCTTAGTTTTTAGATCTAGCTCTGCTCAAGCCTATCAGCATGTGCATTATTATTCTCATAACTTAGTCACAATTTATTACCATACATTATTCATCAATTTATCTCATATACTTTATCTTATCACAACCAAATCATCATATACCATTATTCACAACACAACACATATATATATACACATAAACACATCATAAACACGCACATTGGGCTCAAACAACCTTGTGCAGTATTCTGGTTCTAGAGATATTGTTATGGTCTATCGCGACACCAAAAATCTAAGTATCGCATATGTCCTCTATTGACACATCTGTGTCTAACCTCGAAAGCAAAAAATAATGACACCCAGTGTCTAGCCCAAAGATAAATAATAGTGATGCCCAGCATCTAGTCGAAGGCAAATAATAGTGATGCCCAGCGTCTAGCCCGAAGGCAAATCATTTTAATAGCACCAAAAATAATTCTTTGGAATAAGATACTATATAAGATAACCACACATTTTATTACATTCTAATTTTACATAACCACTTCTATCATTTCTCATTTCTATTATGTCATATTATTTCATTTCAACATATTCAATCATACTTTCATAACGTAATAGTCATTTAATCTTAATATTTTTTCACATTTTTCAAGTGATCAACTTACTCATGATCACTTCCATACTTCATTTCATTATATAACCTTGAGTCACATTTACAATGTGACTATTTTTCATATTTTAATACCTTTTACAAACATATACCTATTATATATCACATTACATATTCATTTACCATTTCTATTTTATTATTTCTCATATCATCTCCCCATGTTCATATATCATTCATTTATCATTCCTTTTCCATATTTATCAAGTGATCATCATATGCTATGATCACTTTCTTATTTCATTTTTATATTTCTCAAAAAAATTTGTCAATTCATCATTATTACACAATTAATTTTCACTTTTAGATTACATTTATCAATTTTATTACAATCATTTATTTTTTGCATATTTTCCTTATTTTCATATTTTTAACTATTTTTCACTTTTTTACATTTATTTTCCACATTCCACATTTTATCCTTTTTTATATTTTTCGTTCATAAAATTTCATATCCATAAGTCATATTCATAATGTGACTCATTTTTCACATTTGCTCACAAGTCATAGGTGCATATATATGTATATATCCATATTGGATTATTGCCAATGTGACACCCAACACACAGCTATGCTACCAAGCATAGATTATGTGCAAAATCATATTTTGCAATAACATTATACATTCACAATACTCACTTATATTTAATGAAAATACAATGTTTAGTAATATGTACTAACCTTATTTTTTTTCCAAGCTACACCTTAAATTTCTCCTCTTTTACCACTTTAACCTACACAGACGTAATTCAACAAGAAGCAACATTACTCATTTAAAGTCACTTACGCGCTCATTGATTATCAAATTACCATTATTTATTCAATTCTCATCAAAATTTCATTAATACTATAATTTCATCATTCACTACTTTATTTAAACTTCATTCTACCAATCTCATTTTCAACATTTAACTCTAAAAATATTACATTCATATCAAATTAACATTAAAACAATTCACTTTTATAATTATGGAAATCTCTTTCAAAAATTCAAATTTTACATATTATGACCATCAACATTAACTTCACCAAAACTTATCTATATCATATTTCTAACCTTATAATCATATTATTTACATTAGAATAACATTAATTTGTCTTGTTACAACAATTAACATCACCTACGTCAAAATCTTATTTTTACATAACCAAACCTTAGATTCAAACTTTATCCAAACTTGCCCATAATTAAATTCTAACCATAGAATCTTTACAAGCATATAAAAATAACATTAAATTCATTCATTTCAACAATTATCTTCATCCATATAGAAAATCCTAATTACACATAACCATTTCAAAATTATAATTCCATCATTCTTTATTCTTTTCAAACAATTAACCACCAATTCATTATATAATCATCATTTTAACTTCATTTCTATCTATTTTAGCAATTATCAAATTCCCCTTCAATAACTCAATTTTCACATATTCACTCCTTAAACCCTAATTCTTCCAATTAGGCATCTTTTGGTTCTTTCAATCCTAAATCAAATATAAATTAAAATATATCATTAATAACATATTTCTACTCATTTTAACTAAATAAATATCATTTACTTCAATTCTACTAAACTTTCACTAATTGCCTTTCAATTCTTTAAATATTCAACTTCACCTTACTCAACTCCTAACCAAGTTATGAGTTTAAATATGACATTAGAATCTCATTTTAACACAATTTAATCAATTAAATTCAAATTACATGCATTTTAATAAAATAAAAAAAAAAACCCTAATCAAAACCCTAAGCACCCTTACTACATCTTCCAAACTTCTACCAAACCTAATTATTTCTACTATCTAACCATATAATCATTACTTCTACACTCATACAACTTTAAAACAACTCATTTAATCAATTATCAATGCCTCCATCAACAATTGAAACCCCCTCTTTTTCCAAGAAGAAAAATTGTTCTTTTCAATTCTTGACTGAGTTCGGCTTCCCCAAAGATAACATATGCTCGATATGTCCTTGCAGATAGAAAAAATCTTCATCTGCTAAGAGGCACACCTTTAAAACATAAAAAGCCCTCGGGACTCAAATAGATGGTGGGATCCCGAGCAACTAGCAAAACACCTTGAAGACAGCCACCGTCAACCAAGTGTTTAGACTCAATTAGCTTAGCATTATATTATGGTACTTCAAAAACTCCACGATAAATGACCGTAATGGAAGCCTAACCCCAGCTCTCAAGTCCTCCTTGTACATTATTAGTTCATTACTTAAGGGGTCATCCATAGCCCTAGGGGCATACATCTTGTACTATGTGTGTATTTGATACTTATTACGAATGCCCTCTAGATCTACCATGCTTAGGGCAAACCTGATGTTCCTTACCTGGACTTTATCTGCCACTATCTACACCTCTTTTTTCTCTTTTCCCTCCATCTCCTCTTCTTCAAATGGTGCAGAACGAGAGACAATAATCCTTTCGAGTGTGCCTACCAACTTAACCACTAGCAACATATTGCCACTAGACTCCTCTTCCCTAACAGACTAAGCTCCCTTTATTAGATTTAGCAGAACAATCTCAAGTGATCGGGCTCTCTCTACCAGAGCCGAACTCGACTCTCCAAAATTCATCAAAACTATACTATTTGAACTCATTATATAACAAAAATAGAGCACTCACTGATCTTTTTGAGGTAAGCTTGGTTAATGGGAAAACATCACGCCACTACTACAAATTTGCCTAACACTTTATCAAACAAACCAAACTTTCACTTAGGAGCCAAGTGAAGTAAAATTTCCCCTCACCTCCTATTTATACACAAAGCATCTAGAAATGTACTATTTCCATTAATGCATTAAGCGGGATTTTTAAATTTCAAAACTCCCACTCCTACCATCACTAACTCCCAACTGTCAAATCATGCATGCATGACATGTACCCCTTCAAAATTGCAACATATTCTTTTTTTGACAACTGGTATAAATGCTAGTATGCTAGGGGGACTAGTGATATATACCCTTAGTTCAGTCTGAGGCCCCATAAATGGATTAAGATCTTAGGGCGATCAACTTATAGCTCAATCTAAACCATCATGATCTACTAAGATTGAGATATTGAGTCGTTGAGAGCATATTCTATATAAAGCAAACTCTTTAATCTCAATAGACAGATCTCTGACACAACCATCGTATGATTCTGACACTTTCTGAAGATTCACTAACATTTTTAGATTTTATCTCTTACCCTTCAATTATAAATAGAGGTAGACCTTCATAAGTAAAGCATCTTTTTTTACTATCTTCACACTTATTTGCAGACAAACCAAGCTCTGACTTAGGCATCAAAATTTTTCCACTGGAACCCGAGCCTTCCTTTTATCTTATAGGTAGGTATCAATAGCAGCGGAATCCAAAATCGAGCTTAGAGTCCCTAAAGTCCACCTCGTTATCATAATCTAATTTTAAACAGTTCATATTTTCATTATATAGGACATATTGTTGGAATCATCAAGTGTGAGAGAAATCTCATATCAGAAAGAGATTGGATTATGAAAGGATATATAAGTGGAAAAGACCCATAGATCCAATACCTTAAGGTTTTTGGTAGAGATGTGGTATTAAGTCCATGAGTATATTTCCTCATTAAGGCTCATCAAATATATCTCCCATGTAAGTGGGCTTCTCAGTCAAAATATGTGGCATCAGAGTTGGTGGTTTAGTAAAATGTGTATGAAGACGATGGTTGTATCCCATAGCTGTCCATATCCCTCCATATGGAAGAGCAAAGATTACTCCTTGTGGGGCCCAGACCAGTAGAAGTATAAAGGGCTTTAGATGATATTGTATATTTAGGTCCATGTCCAGAAAAACTTCCACTTAAGAGGGAGCTCAAGCCTAATATGGGAGCTCACACTTGAGGAGGGAGATTGTTGAAATCATTAGGTGTGAGAGGAATCTCACTATTGAAAGAGATGGGATTAATAAGAGATATATAAGTGGAAAAGACCCGTAGATTTAATGACTTAAGGTTTTGGGTTGAGATATGATGCCAAGTTCATAAGTATACTCCCTCATTAAGGCCCATCAAGCATATCTCCCAAGTAAGTGGGTTTTTCGGTCCCAATCCATATTTTTGAATAATGTATTTTTCTTTATTTTTAATCAATAAGTGATGTATTATTATTATTATTATTATTATTATTATTATTATTATTATTATTATTATTTTAGTAATGTTATTATGTAAATGGTATAAAATGTGTTAATTATTATTAAAAACTATTTAAGTGTTTATATGTATCTATTTTTAAATAACTTTTGATAGTAGTTAAAATCTTTATTACTATCATGGATCAATTTAACATATATTATTAACAATATTCATTTATTTTCTTATTTTTTTTTTTTGGTATGATTCATTCCATTTCACCAATTCTACTATACTGTGTGGCTAATGGACTAGCTTTAACTAACTCCAAGCGTACAATGCCGAACAAGTAACATAATGAGAGTATGAGCATCGCTCCTCAAGGGCTATTTCGTATAATTTAAATTCAAATTATCTATTATCTAAAATTAGATAATTTGCAATAGCCTAAGACCTAATTGTTTAAACAACTATAAATGAAAGTTTTGGAAACTATAAATGGAAATGTAGGATTAGATTTCATTGAAATTTTCCCATGAGTTCTTCAATTATTTCCAATAAATTTTAATTCTTGATTCATTAATAACACAAAGTTACCACAAAGTTCATCTCTCAAGAAAGAGGAATGTGATTGCTAGTGCTTGAATCCCCACTCTCGTGAGAAATAAACATTATTCTAAGATAAGTTCCTAAGTTTGTTGATCTTAAAAATCTAAACTACATTCAACTCTCACATTTTATAAAATTTAATGAATCAAGTAATAAGTAGTCAATTGACTATAAGCATTGAGTCCAAAATTAACAAATCAATAAATCAAGAAAATCTAGTTAGATATATTAAAAACCCATAGTTGAAATCCCAAATCCACCTAATCCCACAAAATGATAATTTACCCAGAATTAGATTAAACATAAAATCAAAAGATCTAAAATACCAAATTGAAATATCCATCAATTCTTGTAACAATAACAAAATAGCACTAAACAAAGTAAAATAAAAGTTTTAAACTAAAATAGTTGCTCTCTATCTTGCTAAAATGAATTCTTGACTAAAAAAGCTGCAAAATCTCCAATTCGTCCTTCCTCTTCTTCTTCTTCTTCCTTCGTCTCTCTCTTGTTAGGTTCCCAATTTTAACAAAGATAGCCAAAAATAGGGTTAGTCCCCCTTTTCTCTCTGAAGAAGATGTATTCCCACCGTTGTCAGCTGCCCTTTAGGTGTCCTTAGTTCTTTTTTCTATGTTTTTGCCTTAAATTTTGTCTGCAGTGTGTTTTAGATACGCACAGGCGTGCATATACAAATCAGCATACTCGTGCCAATGATTTGCTTCCTGTTCTGCAAAGTCTCAGCGCCACAGTCCAAGAAAATTATGCACAGGTGTGCATAATTAGTGCACAGAAATTCCCTTCCTGACTTCTTCTGCTCCCTTAAATAGTCTTGATTTTTCCTGCACAGGCGTGTCCCAAGCAATTGATACACCTGTGATGATGTTTTTATCTCTGAATTCCATGTACTGCTCTCTTTTCATTTTTTATGCCAAATATATTCCTAACCTGGCAAAAGAGAAATTTTTGCATTAAAAATTATCATGGAACTCGCAAAGGCAACATTAATGGAGCTATTTTCATATGTAAACTGAAAGTAAAAATGAATTCAATATGCTACTCAATTCATCCGATTCAGTAATTTAAAATGTATTGTGATAGCCAATTCAAGCCATTACGTGACGTTCAAAATGTTTTTATTTCGTTGCATAGTTTCTGATTCTGTGATTTAAAATCTTGGCTCTTCCAACACCTCGTCGGAGATTGTTGCATACAAAACCACCCAATATAAAAATAAAGATTCATAATCACATATAAAAAAAAGTAAAACATTTTTTTTTAAAAAAAAAAGGCAAAATAAAGAGAAAAAGTTATTTGAGCAGCACATTGTGAAGAGAACTAAGCAAGTGATTGAATGACAGGTGAAATGAAGCCAAGTAGCTGTATAAGCAGTAGCAGCAGCTAAAGGAAATAGAGACGAGGAGGAAACCATGGGTTACTGCGAATCAAATATGGATTAGGATAATAAATATTACGGTCTTTGACAAAAATATAAAATAATTTTAAATTTATCACATGTATAAATTATTTATTAAAGGCTAAATAATAATAAAATTTTTGAAGCTTTGTATAGTTAATCTCTATATTTTTAATATCTAATTTTTGCATCTCTCTGTTTTTAAATATTAAATTATTTAGTCCTTTATTAATGTTTTCATCCTAAAAATATTAGTCAATTATTTTAATATTATAAAATAATTTATTTATCATTCCTTTATATATTTCTTTCTTTGTTATTTGTTAAATCATGCTTATTTTTTATTTTATTTATATTTCTTACACATTATTTATTTTAATTTTATAAATATTATTTAAAAATAATTTTAAATAATATGAATAATATCTTTTATTATTTTGCAAACAATCCATATATATCATTTATTTTAATTTTATATATATTACTAAAAAATAATTTCAAATAATAATAATAATAATTTATATTATTTTACAGGCAATCTATATATAAAATAAAATTAAAAATAAAAATAAACTTAATAAATAACAAAGATAAATATATATATATATATGAAGAACAAATAAGTTATTTTATAATATTAAAGTAGTTGACTAATGCTTTTATGATGAAAATATTGATAAAATGATTAAAAAGTTTAATTTTTAAAATTACAGGGATGCAAAAATTAGATATTAAAAATACAAAAACTGACTATTATAATATGAAAAACCTGATGGGCTTCATAATTATTTAGCATTTATTAAAATACCAAAATATATAAAATATTTATTAAAATATCATATTTTCATTGGTTTATAATGAGTTTATTATAAATTTATTACGAGTTTATAAATTTTATATAATTTATAATTAATTTATTATGAATTTAAAATAAAATAACTAAAATGTTTTTGATGAAAAAATAAAAATTAAAAAAAAAACTACGGTGTTGAGCATCATTCTTTCTAAATATTACCCTTCACTGAAGGGCCTTACCTTGGAGCTTCGCTGACCATAACCCAGAAAGCCACCTCAATGCAATTATATCAAATTTTTTTATTTTAACATATCATAAACTTTTTAATATGTATTGTATTCTTTCTTTTTTTTTTTCTTGATGGATGATATGAACTTTTGGGATTACATCAATTTTTGACATTTTGATTAAATTATTGAGCATAATATAATGCTATTATTACATCAATTTTCTCCACTATATATTGTATTTTAATATATTTCAATTTTAAAATAAATATATATTTTTTATCTAATTCTGCTTTAGAACAACAACTACATAGTGCTAGACAAGAACTAAGCCATATTTTATAACCAGGTAATTGAACTTAGTAAAACTTATTTTTTATCTTACAATTATTCACGGATTAATTCTATTCATAATTCTTGGATAAACTTTTATTAATTAAGAAATTTATGTTGTTAAATTACCTAAAAATTATTCGTGGAATTTGGCCACATATAAATTTTCTGGTCCTAGACTAACTTTGGTTGATGAAATTATGGTTTTTAAATTACTTAGAGATTATTCAGGAAATTTGTACATAGATATTTTTTCTTGATAATTTATGGATAATTGATAAAAATATCCATGGATTACTCACAGAATGTTTACCCATTAGTGTATTTCTTGAGTAATCCAGACGTATTTTTTAGGCGCAAAATTTTTATCTTAATTTTTTCGGTAATTAACCAAAAAAAATGAATTTTTGGATAAATTGGCGGGTAATAACTTTAAAATATATTTTTTTAATGAATTCTTGGGTATTTTTCTAAGTAATTCCTGGCTATTTATCTAGAAAAGTAATCTATGGATAAAATTTTATGAGTAAACTATATTATTCTTGTAATATGTAAGAAATGATTGTTGTTTTTCATAAAAATAACCCATTGAAAAAGGGTAACTTTGTCGATCCAAATAATTCAAAGATTCATAGCTCTAATCTTAACTGAAATTGATGTGGCTATCCTATTAAAATTTTAGTTTAAGAAAATTTTATCTTCAATTGGGTGCATCTGCATTCAATTAATAAAAACTAAATAAAATTAATTACTTTTCTTATTATTACTCTGTCGTCAATTTATTATTGATTGGATTTATGGCAGAATTTCCCTTTAATTTAATTCATTTATGATTTCAATTCCGAAACTTAACATTCATGCTTCTCTATTTCTGTTGGTTCAAGAGCCAATTGATAATTAAAAATATCAAATATATAATATACTTATATAGGCTTTTAATTTGTCGCTCCCGTAAGCACTAATGATAAATTTATAAACTAAATAATTTTTCATATATCAATATCCTTACAAGTATTGAACAAAAAACTATATATATGTCACACAATGCTATTAAATTTTATAAAACTTTTAAAATACAATCATAAATTCACATTTTACACTATATAAATAAAAAGGCATTTAGACTCTTATACTTTTTAATTTTATTATATAATTGATTGTATATAAATTATTATTGTAAAACCCTTGATTTTTAGGGAAATTGGAGTCTAGAGGTAAAATGGTAATTTTTACATTCAATTCATATTCGAGTGCATTTTATAATGATTGGTGCTTATTTTCATAATGTGAGTGTTGAGATATTTGATTTAAGTATAATATTGTGTTTTTGGCTTCGGGGGGTATTTTGGTCATTTTAACGGTCGGAAAATTTTCGGGTTTTGTTTTACTGTTTTTGATGTCATTTTGATAACCGTGATGTCGTTACGGTTATTTTAAGTATAATTTTGCTAGGGATTGTGTTTCAAAAATTTTTTGGGGTATTTATTAATTTTTAATTAAAATGGTTGTGTTTCGGGAATTTTTCGAGAATTTATTAATTTTTAATTAAAATATATTAAATAAATAAATTAATTAATTAAATTATTAATTTATTAATTAAAATAATTTTGAAAAATATTGAATTTGTGGTTAGTTGTGAATTTTTATAAATTAGTTGGGTGTTTTTTTTGAATTTTTAAAGAGTTTTAGGGTATTTTAAAATTAAATAAATTAATTTAGGGGTATTTTGGTAATTTGCCACCTAAAAACACTATAAATAGGGGTGTTAGGGCACCCAATTGTGTGTCTAAATGCTTGTGCCGTCGGAGAGAGAAAAAAAAGAAGGAAAATTAAATTTTTTGGGCCAAAACAGAGTCTTGTCGTTTCGTCAGTGTGCGCGCGGTAGTGCCCATGTCGTTTGGCGTGTGACCGTGTCGTTCTGCGTGGAGCTGCGGGCTGAAGGCGATGTCGTTCGGCGAGTGGAGCTTGTCGTTCGGCGGGCCAGCGCAAAATTGCAGATTGTCGTTTCGGGCTTCCCAGTTTTGGCAGATTTGATTTTTTTGAGGTTTCTTCTATTTTTCTTCAATTTCTTCCAAACTCATGGCATGATTTGTGTTGTTGGATGTTTGTATGATGTTTAGGGTGTTATAAAATAATATTTTTGATTTATTTCGATTTTTAATTAATTAAAGATAATTAAAAAGTTATAGGATGATTTTGGAGATTATTGATGTTTAATATTTGATTTGGGAGTTTAAGTTAATGATCTAGTATTTTTGGCAATTGTAATATGTTCTAGGGGTGTTAAGATTGATCTATGAATTTATTTTTGGAATTTTCATGTTTGATTTATATTTTTAATTTATTAATAAAGTGACAAGTTATTTCTGCTTGTGATTACTGATATTTCAGTAACTTTGTTGAATTTTTAAAAATTATTGGTAAATGATCTAGGTCTGAATTTTTGATATGTTTTAGGATATGATGTTAGGTGTTTATAAAAAATATTTTGAGGTCTGGTTCAAATGTTTGTGTTTCGAAATAAATTTATTTCTCAACTGCTGCCAGTATGGTAACTGGTTGTATGAATCCAATTTAAAAAATTAAATTGAGGGACTTAGAGGTTTCTAAAAATTATGAAATTTTGATATGTTGTTTATTAGGATGTTGTGAATCTGAGAAAAATAATTTGGAGTCTGGTTCTATTGTTTAGGTTCCAAAATAAATTAAGTATTGGCACTGCTGTTGGTTAAGGATTTTCTGATGATGTCTGATTTGGAAATTAATTTGAAGGTCTTAGATGTCTTGAAAAATTATGAAATTTTATATGTTATCCATCTTGATGTCTAGTATATGAGAAAATTATTTGGATAATTTGGTGGTAACGAAATGTGAAGGATTTATGATGATTTTTGCTGTACTAATTTTTAGTGATTCAAACAGAACCAGAATATTGTAAAATACTTTTGGGGTATCAAATAAATTTGGATTAGTCTGAAATTTTGTACACACATTATTTTGATGTTGGAGAAGCTACTGGAATGTTTCCAGAATTTTTTAATGATGGAATTATTTTCTGGAAATTTTTGAATTATAGAGACTACTTAAAAATTTTTATCAGTTTTGGGTGTTGGTAGGAATTATGATTTTTGCATAGGGACTGATGTGATATTATTTGATAAATGAGTTATAGAAATTGAGTTGAGGTTCTGGTTCTAATAAATTTTAGGTAATTAATTGATTTTGTATTTTTGAGGTACGATCGGTTTAACCACTGGGTTGAACCATAATTTTGAGTTGAGTCGGGTTGGTTTTTGATTTTGGATTATCTTGGTTATTTGTTGGTTAAGTATTGGTCTTTTTGCATTCATAGCATGCATTGCATCCCTCATGATAGATGAGATAGTGGAATTGATTGTTGAACTATATAATTATCTTTCCTTAGGCAATAATCCGGCTGAAGCTCGATGTCAGTAGGTTGTGAGGATTGGGCTAAGCTTTCTTTGGATACCAGGTAAGTTCAAGGGTGTATGTGTATTATTTGTGATGTGCTATTTGCTAATTAAGCTATTATATATATAAGCCTTCGTATATATTATTCATCCTAATTTCGCTATATTATCCTTTCTTGTCCTAGCCTTGCATGTGAATAGGAGACAGAGAAACTTGTATGCTATTTGCTAAATGCCTTGATATGATATTGAATATTCTTGTGATGTGCGATGGTGTATCTAATGGGGACGGAGGATATGGATTGTGATTGTGGAGATTATCTTGTATATCGATATCGATCTTGTTCTTGGGGCTTATGCCTACTTGCTCTTGGGGCCACGTGCCTACTTGTTATAGGATATGATTGGAAGAGGAGGATGTTATATTTTGTAGACCCCGATACACCATCATGTATGTGATTTATTGTGGATGTGTACCTGATATATATATTACTTTGATATATATTGTATTAGTGTTTCTCTGCCTCTCATGAACTTACTGAGCGTCTATATATAACGCTCACACCCTTATAGATTGACTTGCAGGTTGCAGTTATATTCCTTAGTGAGCTCGGTCATTCTCCTTGTGGGTTCTTATAGTTTGATTGTGGATTTTGGTTCAATCCATAGAGAATTCTGGATATTTTTGGGCGGACCGTGTCCGAACCCTTTTTCTTGTAATAAGGAGTAGACTGTTTCTTTGCATCTGATTTTAGTTTTAATTATCGAACTTGATTTTGGATAATATCATTTTCTATTGATGAATTGATTTTGGAGTAAATTTATTGAACTTAGTAATTTTGCACTATAATAATAATTTTAAATTAGGCTTGTAAGGTTGTACTTAGGTATAGCCTTACGCCGGTCACGGCTTTCCAGTTTGGGTCGTGACAATTATCAAAATTGATAGAATTGCAAACGAATTGTAAACTTAATAAAAGTATACAAACTATTAAATTTAATGAATTTTAAGTATAAGCGAGTAAATTAGACTATTTGAAATTAATTTTATAATGAATGAAGATAAATTTATAAATGAATTTTTTAATGAAATTTACTTATAGATAAATTGAGTTTCTTATGAATTTATAATAAAATTATTTAAATATGTATATAGTTTAATATAAGTTTTTATAATTGCATAAGGTAAGAGTTCAAATTGCACTAAGACATATGTATATTTTAAAAAAATAAATAAAAATGTTGTGATAATTTAAAAAAAATGTATAAATTAACAAGAGTGATGTGATGATATTTAAAAATATATCTTTTTTTATCAATAAAATCATTTTATTGCCGGTTAGACTATACAAAAATATCTGCCAGATTAATTACACAGAAATTTCCTAAACAATAATAATTTTTCCATAAAAATCTATAAACTTTAATTTATCAATTAAAAATCTCTTAATTTTTAATATTATATTAATTAATTTTTTAAACTTTAATTTATCAATTAAAAATCTCTTAACTTAAAATATTGTACAAATTAAATCTCTAAATTCAGTTTATGTTTATTAGAGAATGAAATAAAAGAAAGAGATGAGAGAATGAAATAATATATACGAGAGCTATGATTTGAATTTAATTTTTAAAAATTGACAAAGAATTTCTAAATTATAAATTAGTATTTAAAAGGAGAAGAGTAAATTGTGAATATTAAAAAATTAGATTAGATAAAGAGAAAGATAATTAGATGAGTTTAAGTTATAAATAAAAATAATAAATGTAATTTTTTTTTTGTCGTATTCAATACATATGATTTAAATTATATGTCTTTTTATTTTTATTCATATCACATCAGCTTGTTTGTCAAAACATTTTTTAATAATAGAAAATTAAATTTAAAAATTTAATTGGTATAAAGTTAAAAACTGAAAAATTTTTAATTAATAAATTAAAGTTTAAATATTTAATTGTTATAATATTAAAATTTAAAAAAAAATTAATTTATAAATTAAAGTTTAAGAATTTTTATAAAAAATTATAAAAATTTAGGGACTATTTATCTAACTAAGTCCATTTAAAAACTTTGGATCAATTGAACTCCTTTCTTATCATGATAGAAAGAAATTATCAATAACTGCTCGATTTAAAAGATAAAATCGAGCTGAAATTTTAAGAATGTTGATATTGAATTTAAATTAACAATACTTAATGTTAAATTATTATTATTTCGAAATTGCTCAAATCCTGTCATTCTATTTTTGGCGTTTGACATTTTAACTAATGCAACACTTTTATTTTTAAAATTTTAAAATTTAATTAATATATTTCAATGCTTTAGTTACATATTATAAAATATTTTTATCTCTTAAATGTTGGAATTAGTTTAATTAAGTAAAATATAAATAATAATAATAATAAAGAAATATTAATAAATAGTTTAATTTTTATTATAATTTATTATAATAACACTTGAAAAATAATTACAATGAATTATAAGAAAAATAAAATATATTTTAATTTTAAAATTAAAATAGTCATTACTTTTTAGTGACACATGTTAAAAAATCTCAATAATAATAATAATAATAATAATAATAATAAACTAAGAGAGGAAGAAGAAACAAACAAACAAACAAACGGTCAGCAATAGAAAAAGTCATGAATTATAACGGTAACTTCCAGGAAGCTTGGTTTTTTGGGGAGGGACCCACAATTTGCGAGTCTCAAATCTTTTGATTTTCTTTTTCTTATTGTCGAAGAGATAAGCTTTAGAAACAGAAACCAATCAGTAATCACTCATTTTGTGTTGTGTTACTGTTCTTTACATTACATACGTGACGTGTTTGACTTAAAAAACTTCAAAGTTTGAGCACTCGATTTTCTTACGCGCAAACTGCCACTCATCAAGCCTCAAAATTCTGTTCATAACTAATGATTCATATTTCAAATTTATTTTATAAGTATTTACTAATTTATTGATTGATATTGGGTTCAAATAATAAAATCTACATATATATATATTCTAAATTTATTCATATTTTTAATTTATAAATATAAATTTATTAAATTATACTAAATTAATAATATATTTATTTAATATAAAATATATAAATATAAAAAATAAAATTATCAATATTTATTAATATAAATATTTATTAATATAAAATAGATAAATAAAAATAAAAGATAAAATAATTAAAAAATAAATATACGGTGCAAAGTAAATAAAATAAACTACTATAAATATGTCCATTAAAAATATTAAAAATTAAACTTATATCTTTTTTATAAATTTAATAATAATGAATTATAATTAGTTAATTTTTTTGTTATATTATTATTAATTGTAAAATATACTTGAACAATAATTATTATTATAATGACAAAGACTTAATTCAACATGAATGGAAAAAAAAATCCCTTGAAAGAACGTTCGAATCTGAAGGGTAAAATTGAGATTTCGAAATATAAGGAGCGTTCAAATGAAGAGTCAAAGCGTTTTCTGAAATAATTCCAAACACGGAACAGCAACGCCTTTCCTTCTATAAAGACCCTTTCTTCTTCGTATCTCTCTCTCTGTCTTTGTTTATTTTTTCTAGGTTCAAACAGCTTCTAAACACACACTTGCAGAGGTACAATAATTTGAAGGAAGTAAAACGATGTCGTGTTCTATTGCAGTGTCGAATTCTCCTGTATTTTCTGCATCTTCATCGCTCTTCTGCAACAACAAAACTCCTCTGCTAATTCCTCCATCACAGTCGTCTCCGATATCTTCATCTTCTTCTCCGTCTTCTCCTTGCTCTCCTTTACGCCTACGCCTCCAGAAACCGCCGACTTCTGCTTCGTCGTTGGGGTCATCTGCATCGGTGGCGGTGTTGAAGAGGAAAAGACCGGCGAGGCTTGATATTCCGACCATGGCTGTGGGCTTTGAAGGTCCAATCACACCATCGATTGATAAAACGGAGATAGAGAGAGATGGGTCTGGATATTCAGTTTATTGTAAAAGAGGCAGGAGAGAGTTTATGGAGGATCGCTTCTCTGCTGTCCTTGATTTTCAAGGAAACCCTAATCAGGTAAACTTAAACTGCTGAATTTGTAAGATTAGAGCATTTTTAGTAAAAATTTTGAACCAAATACCTTATATTGATTATGGTTGTTTATTTTCAGGCTTTCTTTGGAATTTTTGATGGGCATGGAGGTTCTAAAGCAGCTGATTATGCAGCAGAAAACTTAGATAAGAACATTGTAAATGAAATTTCGAGAAAGAACGAAGAACAAATTGAGGAAGCAGTGAAACATGGGTATTTGATCACAGATGCTCAGTTTCTGAAGCGAGATATGAAAGGTGGCTCATGTTGTGTAACAGCTCTGATTCGGAAAGGAAATCTTGTTGTATCCAATGTTGGTGATTGTCGTGCTGTTCTGAGCATCAGAGGTGTTGCTGAGGCACTCACTTCTGATCATCGTCCTTCTAGGGAAGATGAGAAGCACAGAATTGAGACCTTGGTAAGCAAGCATTTTGTCAAGTTTTGTTTATCTTTTTGGAAAGTTTAGCAAGATTTTACATATTCTGTAGTCCATAATCTCGCTGAGAATAAAAATTTTTTTAATTAATTGTTGAGTTGTATTTGGAATGTCCCATCTAAATTACAACTAATGGGTGCTGGTGGATTTTTTTTTTTTTTTTTTTTTTGCAGGGTGGATATGTTGATTTGATTCATGGTGTTTGGAGAGTTCAGGGATCCTTGGCTGTATCCAGGGGAATTGGAGATGGGTATCTTAAACAGTGGGTAATAGCTGAGCCCGAGACAAAAATTATGATGATTAAGCCTGAACATGAGTTCTTGATACTAGCTTCTGATGGTTTATGGGATAAGGTATATATATTTTCGTACATATTATATATATATATATATATATATATTCTTCAAATTCAAATTCTCATACCAATACAGCATTTTTGGGTATCTGATTTTTTTTTCTTATTTTTGGTTATTAGGTTGGTAATCAGGAAGCTGTAGATATTGCTCGCCCATTGTGCATAGGATTGGACAAGCCAGAGCCATTGTCTGCCTGTAAAAAGCTTGTTGATCTCTCTGTTTCACGAGGCTCTTTTGATGATATTAGTGTGATGCTTGTTCAAATGGAGCGCTATAAATGAATTAAATGCATTAACAAATAGTACGCTGACAAATATAGATTTGATTAAGAGCAGCCTGAAATAGAGCTAGTCTTTGACGATTCTGCGGGGATATTTTTTACCCGTAAGACAGATATATAGTTAGATTTTATTCATTCATTCATTCTTTTTACTTAACACACATTTTATTCAGATTTGTATATCAGATTACATAATAAAGTTACATGTATTTGAATTTTTTTTATCTTTCTATTTCTTGAATTTTTTTTTCCTACTTGTTTCTGTTGCTAAAAATAGGTTTGGAAATGGATGCAGTAGTAATTAGATTACAGATGGAAAAACTGCTATGAAAGAATTTCATTTTATTTTATTAAAAAAATAGAGTTTAATTCTTGTAATAATTATTCTATATAAATTGAATTTAACTAATAATATTATAACTTCAGGACATTGATATAAATTATAAAAATATTTATATAATTTGATTATAAATTATACATAATTAAATTGAATGCTTGAGAAATTTGGTGATATTCATTTACTTTGAAATCATATTCTTTTTTGGTCTAAAATAATCTATTAGTATAAATTACTTCTAATTCTCAAGTTACTGTTACATAGCTAACTCACAAGTTTCATTTTTGAATATTTATAATTGAATAGTCATTTCAATAACAGTTACAAAAATAAATAAATAAAATTAACATCAATTATTTTTAAAAATTAAAAACAATTAATTGGTTTTCTAACTCTATACTGTATATAAAATAGTTTTCTTTTGCAGAATATCAAAACGGCTCCGTTCTAGGTTATATATATATATATATACGCGCGCGCGTGTGTAGCCTTGTTCATAGGGTTTTTACCGAATCATTTAAGCAAGTCCCAACTTACTCCTAAATTTACCACTGTACGATAGTCTTTTATTAAATTAAAAGTCTAACTTTCAGTTGGATGAATTATATATATATATATTGCAACAAATCGAAATTTAATTTTTATTTATACTAAATTGAAACTAAGGCTTTAAGATTAGTGCAATAATTTATTTTTTAAAAAAACATTTCATTGAAAGCATATTCTCGCACGCCGTTTGCTGCATGATTGACGTGTCTCTACAATCATGCTTCAATTCAAATTTAATTTTTTTTTCTAATTATCAGATCTTATCTAATTTTTGTTAAATAGTTATTATTTTTTATTTTTTTAACACATTAAAACCATCTACCTTTTTATAAAAATCATTTTGCCCTTTCATAAAAACTATTTCACCCTATTTCAACTCTCTCAACTTTTTATTTAAAATTCCAAAATTTTCATATCCAATTTATTTCAAACTCTCTCAAATTTAATGTTTTTATCTAAACACTCTCTCTTAAAAATTAATATTTCAACTACATCTTAAATTATAAGGTGAAAAATTATTCTATCCTTAATTTTTTTGCCAATTATTATATTTATGTAATTAATCATGTATATTATTATTTTTTTTTTTGCAGAAATTTAAAATATTGGCATTTTACTTTAAAAATGTAATATTATTTATCTTATCTTAAATATTTTTATCAATTTATTTATTGTAATATACATTTTACTTTGCCTTTTTTTTTTGTTAGATTAATGTTTTAGTGTAGAAAATTAGAAGTATGATAAATTTTAAGAAAAAAAAATAGAACAATGAGTGTAATTTTTTTTAAAAAAATTTACTCTGATTTTAAATTTTAAAAATTAAAAATGTGAATTTTTAATTTGTTATAGTATGTATATTATTTTCATATTTTTATTTTCATTAAATTAATTTTTTTAGTTTAAAAAATTAGAATTACGAATTAAAACTTTTAACAAATTATACTTAAATTTGAAAAAAAAACACCAAGAAAAAAAAAGAATGAGGTTAAAAGTTGTAAAATTTTGTTTATTTTTTCAAATTTTTTGTTGCACTAATAATAATGTTAATTAACATTTTTACGTTTTATTAATTTTTTAAAATTTTTAATTCTGCTAATAAATCTTCTTTACAATATTTATTAATCGACAACCATATTTTTATATTAAATATCAAATTAAATATATTTAAACCTTCATTATTTAATTATTTAATTTAAAAAATATTAATAGTTACATTTTTTTCTAAGATCTACCATCATCATTTATTAAATAACACCAACTACCTCCCTCATTTATTAATTTCAATCATCTACCATCATCATTTTTTAAATAACACTATCTCCATTTCCAAATTTAAAATCAGCCTATATTTATTAAATAAAATTATTAACCATATTTTGATAATATTAATTCTATTTTTATAATTTTAGAATATTTTTTATATTTTTATTTTTACGCTAAAATTATATGAAAATTTATTTAGGATAAAATGTGGCAAATTGATTAAATATTTTTCTTTAGGTTAGAGGGTTAGGCTTTTTTTTTTTTTTCAATCTCAAACCGAAATATTAGTTTATGTTTGAGTCAAACTAAAACTGTTGATTTTGGTTTGAAGAAACAATTTTGTGTGAGTTCGGAAAAATTTTTATTCAAACTGAACCGTTGATTTCGGTTTGAGTTAAACCGTAACTCAACGGGCAATAAATTGAAATCTTGTGTTTCAATTTGAATCAAATTGAAATTGTAGATTTCCATTTGAAGAGTATTTTTTTTTAATTTATGAACCATTATTTTAATTTGCTTGTAATTTAAATTATTTAATGACTGTACATTATATATATTGCCGTATTTATGTTAAATACATTAAAATTTCATGGTATCTATGTGGATTGGTTCCAAAATAAAGTGATATATCATTTATGTTAAATTTTAAGTTAAATTATTATTATATTTATTTGTGTTTTACTTTGATATTAACAGTAAATAAAATTATAATATATTATTAACAGGGGCAGAGGAGGTTGGGGGTCCAGGAAGGCAATAAAACCCCCTCCCCTCCTCCCACTCATTGTACACATATATATAATAATTATATATAATAATAATTATATATAAATATATATAATAATTATTATATATAATTATATTTATAATTATAATTATATAAATTACAAATGTAAATTATTATAAATAATTATATTTATATTTTATAAATTATATATTTATATATAGAAGTTATTATATAATTATATATAAATATGCATAATTATATTTATATTTATACTTGTAAATATAATTATATAAATTATATATTTATATATATAAATCATTAAAATTTTCATATATAAATATATAAATATATATATATATCATTGACTTTTTTGTATTCTATATGTTTTTTTTAATTAGTAAATATTTAGAATTTTGTATTTATGTATTTAGATTAATACTAGAATTTTATAATTTGATTATGAATTGGATAAAACTAATATTCTCATTTGAAATAGTATTTTTATAAAATTTAACTTAATAAAATTAATAGGTTCAAGATTTAAAATAAAAAGATATGTAAAAATTTAATAAATAATATAAAATAATAAAAATTTTAATTTTATTATAATATTTAATTTTAATTTTAATTTTTCATTCCCTGCAAATTTTTTTTACTTGAAAAATTTTGTCCTCACCCTTTATCTCTTCATTTAATACAATTTTATAAAAATAAAGAAAAAATGAACATACGGTTTACTTCTTAATAATAGAGATAGTAGGAGTCAAGTATGATTTTGTTATTTAAGATCAAGTATTATTTTGTACCATCACATCGAAAAATTAATTAAAACTCTCAATCATTATTCCTGTATTTTTTTTCTTACTATAATATTTTAATTTATTTTATCAGTAGAATAACAAAATTTTATCATTTTAATTAAGAAAAATAATTATTTTTATTTTTATAAATTGTCTCATCTACATTTGCTTAATTAATAAGAATAACAAATTTCATATCCAAATTATTTTTTCCTCAAACATGAACACTAATTTTTAAGGTTTGAGTCTTATTTAATTTTTTTTTATAAAACCAAAATTTTTTTAAATTTTTATGTATCATAAAATTTTTAATTTGTATATATCCTAATTTTTTTTTATAAATCCCTTATATTTAAATTTTATGAACCTTATTATTAGTTTTTATGTACACTCAAATTTTCTTATAAACCCTAATTTGTATATATTTGATGAACCATAATTTTTTTAATTTTATTTATCCTAAATTTTTAATTTTTATACATCCTAAATTTAAAAAAAAAATCCATTGTATTTAAATTTGATGAATCCTAGTAATAATTTTTATGCACACTCAAATTTTCTTATAAATCCTAATTTGCATTTATTTTATGAACTATAATTTTTTTAGTTTTATGTACAAGAAAGTTAGTTATATGCTACCAAAAGAGGTTAATGATAAATTAGATAAGTCTACTTTTGTTCATTTTATGGTTATTGGAATCATGATATATGTCCTTATGAACTTATATATTGTGTTTATGTGTGTTTAATTAATGAAATATTACAACTATTGACTTCGTTGATGAGGAGAAAATATTAATTAGATTATATAAATCAGTTTTACATATTTATAAAATTAACTCAATTCAAAATGCCATTAGTAAATGTCAATATAATACATTATATCGATAAATCATAAAACAAGTTGAGTACATATTAATTTTCATATGTCTTCATCAAACATTTCATACACAGATACGAAGCGATTGTCATTAAGGACATTAATTATCTCTACTTCGGTGAGTTGTCTCTCTATTGCAGCTACTTGATCTTCAGCTGGTTTTAGCATAAAAAATCTTGACCTACAAATCAACACTTAATTATTTTCCACTTTAATTCTTCTCAGTGCAGCTTCATATGTATAAATATTTGTGCATGTCATTAAAAATGATCTTGGTCTAATGATTCTAGTACCCAATTATCATAGATTTACAACTAATACATTGGCCTCCTGCACCCGAAAATGTCATTCACGACATATTCTTGCATAAAGCTCTTTCATCTTTCTACATATAGTCATCATGAAAATGGAGTATCCAAATTCGTTCTCTAACTCCTTTCATTAAGTCCTGAATGCATAAATGAATTGACATTAGGTTGTTCATTTACACCAATCCTATATTTAATTAACAATATATCAATGAATAATGTGATTGAATTGTCTATCTATCACTACTGTTTTAATTTTATAGTGATGTCAATTTATTTAAGTCATGTGATTATGTGTTTAGTGAATTTTTTTAGTATTGAAATAACTAGTTTTTGAATAATAATTATGGTTGTTTAACTATTATACAGGCATGGCAAGTTCTCATACATAGTAGGATTTTATTCACCCTAGTCCACATAATCCATCCATGTTACATTTGCAAGTAGTCACAAATCTTAGACAATATGGTATGGATAAGTATTAAATTAAAACCCATTCTTTTAACTTATTTTTTTGTCAAACTATAATCACATATAGTTAAATCATTAATATGTAAATTTAAGTTTGCAAATTGGTGATGAGCAGTTAAATTATAGGTGTAGTGTAATGGTCAAAATTTTAAACATGAACTTTTATCTAATATTGAAAAAAAATTGATGGTATATAGTGATAAAAGTATTATGGATAAATGCTATAAGTAGAGAATAGTAAATTGTATATCTCAAAAATTTACTGAAAAGATTATTTTTACTGTTTTACGAGATTAAAACTCGATTTAGAATCAACGGTTAAGAATGAGGATGCACCATAGTTATTATGAGCATTCCCTCACTTGATTAAAAATATTATATATATATGTGTGTGTGTGTGTGTGTGCATATGTGTATGTGTGTAGAAATTTCTGATTTCTTCTCCATCTTCCACGCCATCTTCTACCTCATCACCATCTTCTCTCTATTTCTTCTTCCTTTCTTCAAATTAATCAAGGATTAAGAGAAAAGCACATATAGATATAGATTTTGAGAAGAATAAGCTAGAAAAGGCAAGATTATCAAGAAGTAATCAAAGGGAAAGAGAGAAAAAGAAAGAGAAAGAGGAATTTTGAAGAGGTATGTGCTTATGTATTATACTTTGCAAATAATTGAATTTCTATGAGTTTGAATGTTTGAATTGATTGATTGAGTCATTTATAATGAATTATTTCTTAAAAATATTGATTAAATGGATTGATGAGTGAAAATTGAACTAAAAGAACTTATATGTGATGAGTTTGATTTTTAATTCAATCTTTATAAGAATTGGATAATTTGATGTTGTTTTAGCCATAAGTGATATTTGAAGGTTTGATTACTTGAAGTTTGAGTAAAATATTTGATTCATTATTATCATAGATTTTGACTTTATTGAGTTAAAATGGTTAAGTGTATGAAATGCAGAATTTTTGCCTGACATGGCCAGTGACATGGCCAAGTCAGTGGGTGTGTCTAGTGACACGGGCAGTGACACGGCCAAGTCAGTGGGTGTGTCACATGCTGTCAAAAATTTCTATGTTCTTTGATGAGAGACACGGCCGGTGACATGGCCAAGTCAGTGGGTGTTTATAGTGAGACGGGCAGTGACACGGCTAAGTCAGTAGGTGTGTCACATGATGTCAAAAATTTCTATTTTCTTTGATGAGTGGCATGGCCAGTGACATGGCAAAGTCAGTGGGTGTGTCACATGCTGTCAAAAATTTTCATTTTTCATTGATGAGAGATATGGCCAAGTCATTGAACATAACTTGGCCGTGTTATGAAAAAGAGTGATAAACTTTATAAATGTGACAAATATATATCATACTACATGTTGATAAAAATATTGTACCAGTGAAATGATATAAACAATTTAGTGTTAATCAAAACTAATGTATTGCCCAAATCATACTAAGGTTATATCTAGCTTTGGATTGAATGGCTAACCAGAGAAAGAATAGCCATAGTGATAGTGTGCGCCGCGTGCCATTAATGGACACATTGTGTTATCAGTGATAGTGGGCATAATTGCCATTATACATGTTCGAGATTTGGCATTAACATTGCTACACTAACATGTTATCCAAACCTATGATCTAAGTTTAGTATGAATGGGCATATTTAATAAAGATATCTAAATTGAAAATATATGTGAACATGATAGTTGTGAATAATGGAAGAAATGCAAAATAATAATATAAGTCAATTACTTAAAATTGACTTACTGTGTTCCAATGTAAAAGTGATTGTTAATATATATATTACTGTTTACGAGTGAAAGTTCTAATACACGGAATGGAAATGTTATGCTCAAGGTATTGAATTAATCAAATGATTGAAAATGTATATAATGATATGAGACAAAGTGCTAAATGTAAGTGCTGAAAATTATAGATTGAATGAATTATCCTATATGTAAAAGTAAGACGTATTGAAAAACAAAATAAGCATATTGTGAACAATGTTATCAAATGAGAAAATAAGTCTTAAATAACATGATTCTTAATGAGAAAAGTTGTATTACCAAAAGTATTGTATAGTATGATAACTTTTATCAAGTTAAAGCTATTATTTTGTGTAATTAGAATATTATGTCGGTTTGTTATTGAAATTAGTTACTATAGTGAAATAACTTTTAAAACTAAGTGTTATTCCTATATTTTCATAAGTATTTTTCTTTAATATTAAGTGACAAATATATTTATACATGTACCACTAAGCTTTGCTTAGCGTGTTAGAATTATTTTCTGACACGCAGGTATCAGGACATCGGAGCAATTTAAGTAGTGGAATTAAGAATCTCAGAACATTACCTCTAGTACATATAAAGATCCTGTGTATATTGTACTCATAAGTTATAAAATGTATATATATATAATTTAGTTTAGCTATTTGAGAGATTGTACAAATTTGTAAACACGAAAGGAATATATGTATTTAAACGATGAAGTTTGAGAATTCTAGTAAATGATTATTAAAGAAAGGAATGTATTATATTTATTTGACAATTTTATTAGTTGGAAGAGAATTTTATATGAATTGATTTGGAGCACGAACAGTATATCAAATAACATTCTCTGATAGTTTTTATGTAAGAACTGTCAGGGGATGTTACATTTAGTGGTATTAGAGCGTGGTTTAGGCGTTTCTGGCATGTGGAGTTATGGGAGAAGTGAAATGTACTTTTCTAAGTTATGTGAATTGAATAAGTGGATATGTGTTCTGATATAGTTGATATTCCATATGTTTATGGTAGTAGAATGTTTACTAAGAATTGATTGAGCATTCGTAGTGTATTGTTTGGAGTGCACTAGACCTATTTGTGAAAAAGAAAGATGTGAAAAGAAAATAAGATATGAGTAGCCAAAGAAATATGTCAAAGTAACACAGTGGAAGTGTAACAATTCATTGGAATTTGAGGAATGAATTATGACAGATAGATAAATTTCGAGAATGAAATGTCTTATGAGAATGAGAATTGTCATGTTTTCCAATTTTAAGTATTGATTTTCTGCATTAAGTGAATATATGAGTGTCAAATTGGATTGATTATGATATGAAAGCATATTGATAAGGTTAAATAAGCCTTAATAAGAGTAACAGTGAATCCGAGTATGGATAATATCCATATAGTGGAAAAAGATTTCGAAGAGGTAAGAAATTATGAAAATACCCTTATAGCTTGAAATGAATTCGAGCTGTAATTTGAATGGGATATATGGATAATGGAGTAGTGTCAAAAGTACTTGTTTTAATAATATTTCAACGTTAAGGATTGAAGTGATAGTTAAATGAAAGCACGTGAATGCATCGAAACTATTGTATAAGTGTTTATCTTGGATCATAGGTCTAAAACTTATTTAAAGATTTCTAGTGTCTTCTATTACCTTCTAAAACATCATCAAAACAAAAGATTGAAATGAAAAGTGATGGAAGAGTATTGGTAAAGAGGTTAGAGCTTGAATACTACTTAGTTTACTATTTATTGAAATGATCTTGATTTTTAATATAAAAAAAAGATTTGTGAATTGATAAAACACCAGTACTTGTGAAAGATATGGTGTATTCAATAATTGTGAAAACTTTACTTCTATGATAGTAAAGTTATTCTTGCAATATGTAAATGTGTATTTATATATTCTTAACTGGAACAATGATTAAATCTATCATTGAATCATTTATGAGTTAATATAAGATTGTAGAAAAATATAAGGTTGAAAGATTTTAGAATTATGGAAATTTATATTTGAATTTGATTGTGCTTTGAATAGATGGATCCTATTTCCTCCATTTGTATGAGTTGCATTATTAATAACTTATTGATTAAAGCATGAAAAGAAATTCTAGCAGAGATACGCATGATTATTTGTATAGTCATGCATATGCTTGTGTAAATGTCTATTCTTCAAACATTGAGAAGAAATTTCAATAGTGAGATACCTGAGCATTCATATGGACATGCATATATTTGTGCCCTTAAAACATTGAAAATAAATTTCAGTAGAGACGTGGCCATTCGCATAGTCATGTATCTGGCTATGCATATTTCTATTCTTCAAAACTTTAAAAATAATTTAAACAGTGATGTGCATGATCATGCATTTGCTTATGCATATTTCTACCTTCTTATTCCTTCACAAAGTAGGGTTTATGGGTGGAATCAGTAGTGAGTTATTAAATACATCTGAAACATAGTTATAATTGATTGCTTATAAGATTGAAATGAAATCAATCCATTAAATGATGAAACTGAAATGTGAAGAAAATGTGAGGAAAGTATGGATAAATGTAATTGGAGATCTGAAATAAGTATAAAGTTAGAGAAAAGATAAAAGACGATTACAAGTTATTAGTGGATTTAACATTATTCATGAAGAAATAAGATAATTTTCGAAGCAAGGTGAGAAGAATGATTTGATAAATTATTGATGATTGTACATAATTTGAAGAGCAAGATAAAGAAAACAAAGAGGTGTAGATATAAATTGATTGAGTAATGAAAATAAGAATGTGAGATTTACATATTGTGTACTTATGAAATACGTAATAGTAACATTATTTAATGATTAAAGATAATTTATAGATTATATATAGTAGTGTTAAAGAGTTAATCAACATAATTGATTACAATAGAAAGAAAGGAATTGATAATGTAAAAAGAAAAGAATGAGGTGAGATTTGAAGTTAGTTTAACCCTTCGAAAAGAATTAAACAAGTAAAGAGTAGAAATCTTTGTAGATTTCATTATTACAGTGGAAACATGAAAATGATTTGAAAAAGATAAAGATTGATGAATAAATAAAATTAGTCAAATTAATCAAAAATACATATGATGTGTATATATGATCATATGATACATGTGTTTGAAATGATTGTTTATATTGTATACACTTACAGTAAGAAACAAACATTTCAAAGAGAAAGTGTTATATTTCAAAGGATAGTATAATTGACACTACGTTGTACCATTAAAATAAATGATACTGATGTTAAATCTAGTTTCCGGAGTAGCTAAAGGGTAAATATTTAAAGTGATAGTGGGCATTTTATGCCATATTGAAAGTGGGCACTCTATGCCATAGAGGACACTATGTCCCATATCGAAAGTGGGCACTTTGTGCCATAGAGGATATTTGTTTTTATATATGTCCCAGTGATATTGGCATCTATGCCATCAGTGGACGCTTTGCGTCATAGCGGACCTTTGGTTCCTTCCTCTCAGTGGTCACTCCGTGACATCATATACAGTGGGCATTTACTTGCCATCAGTGACTCGCTATCCGGAACTAAGATTTAAAGTTCAGTATATAAGAGAAAGAAAGAGATATATATATATATATATATGTAACAGTAATGATACAAATTAGATATAAAAAAAATTCTAAAGAGAATTAAAGGTAATTACTAAATTGAGCTTGAACAGTGTAAGTGTGTAGAGCTGAATCTTTTGCAGTTCTATATTAAGATTATTCTAAAAGTGTTATATTGATTGATATCAAATATAACTAAAAGTTATGTAAATCAATAAAAGAATTGATTTTATGTGAGATTGGAGATTAGTTAAAAAATTAAATGGCTTATTATCATAGCATGTAAATTTCGAGGACGAAATTTCTTTAGTGGGGGAGAATTGTAATGGTCAAAATTTTAAACATGAACTTTTAACTAATATTGAAATAAAATTGATGGTATATAGTGATAAAAGTATTGTGGATAAATGCTATAAGTAGAGAATAGTAAATTGTATATCTCAAAAATTTACTGAAGAGATTATTTTTACTGTTTTACGATATTAAAACTCGATTTAGAATCAATGGTTAAGAATGAGGATGCACCATAGTTATTATGAGCATTCCCTCACTTGATTAAAAATATTATATATATATATGTGTGTGTGCATATATGTATGTATGTAGAAATTTCTGATTTCTTCTCCATCTTCCACGACATCTTCTACCCTCATCACCATCTTCTCTCTATTTCTTCTTCCTTTCTTCAAATTAATCAAGGATTAAGAGAAAAGCACATATAGATATAGATTTTGAGAAGAATAAGCTAGAAAATGCAAGATTATCAAGAAGTAATCAAAGGGAAAGAGAGAAAAAGAAAGAGAAAGAGGAATTTTGAAGAGGTATGTGCTTATGTATTATACCTTGCAAATAATTGAATTTCTATGAGTTTGAATGTTTGAATTGATTTGAGTCATTTATAATGAATTATTTCTTAAAAATATTGATTAAATGGATTGATGAATGAAATTTGAACTAAAAGAACTTATATGTGATGAGTTTGATTTTTAATTCAATCTTTATAAGAATTGGATAGTTTGATGTTGTTTTAGCCATAAGTGATATTTGAAGGTTTGATTACTTGAAGTTTGAGTAAAATATTTGATTCATTATTATCATAGATTTTGACTTTATTGAGTTAAAATGGTTAAGTGTATGAAATGCAGAATTTTTGCCTGACATGGCCAGTGACATGGCCAAGTCAGTGGGTGTGTCTAGTGACACGGGCAGTGACACGGCCAAGTCAGTGGGTGTGTCACATGCTGTCAAAAATTTCTATGTTCTTTGATGAGAGACACAGCCAGTGACATGGCCAAGTCAGTGGGTGTTTATAGTGACACGGGCAGTGACACGGCCAAGTCAGTGGGTGTGTCACATGCTGTCAAAAGTTTCTATTTTCTTTGATGAGTGGCATGGCCAGTGACATGGCCAAGTCAGTGGGTGTGTCACATGCTGTCAAAATTTTCATTTTTCATTGATGAGAGATATGGCCAAGTCATTGAACATAACTTGGCCGTGTTATGAAAAAGAGTGATAAACTTTAGAAATGTGACAAATATATATCATACTACATGTTGATTAAAGTATTGTACCAGTGAAATGATATAAACAATTTAGTGTTAATCAAAACTAATGTATTGCCCAAATCATACTAAGGTTATATTTAGCTTTGGATTGAATGGCTAACCAGAGAAAGAATAGCCATAGTGATAGTGTGCGCCGCGTGCCATTAATGGACACATTGTGTTATCAGTGATAGTGGGTATAATTGCCATTATACATGTTCGAGATTTGGCATTAACATTGCTACACTAACATGTTATCCAAACCTATGATCTAATAAAGAAATGATAGTTGAAAATAAAGTATGAATGGGCATATTTAATAAAGATATCTAAATTAAAAATATATGTGAACATGATAGTTATGAATAATGGAAGAAATGCAAAATAATACTATAAGTCAATTACTTAAAATTGACTTACTGTGTTCCAATGTAAAAGTGATTGTTAATATATATATTACTGTTTACGAGTGAAAGTTCTAATGCACAGAATGGAAATGTTATGCTCAAGGTATTGAATTAATCAAATGATTGAAAATGTATATAATGATATGAGACAAAGTGCTAAATGTAAGTGCTGAAAATTATAGATTGAATGAATTATTATGATTCTTAAAGCTATTATTTTGTATTAAATAACATGATTCTTAACGAGAAAAGTTGTATTACTAAAAGTATTGTATAGTATGATAACTTTTATCAAGTTAAAGCTATTATTTTGTGTAATTAGAATATTATGTTGGTTTGTTATTGAAATTAGTTACTATAGTGAAATAACTCTTAAAACTAAATGTTATTCCTATATTTTCATAAGTATTTTTCTTTAATATTAAGTGATAAATATATTTATACATGCACCACTAAGCTTTGCTTAGCGTGTTAGAATTGTTTTCTGACACGCAGGTATCAGGACATCGCAGCAAGTTAAGTAGTGGAATTAAGAATCTCAGAACATTACCTCTAGTACATATAAAGATCCTGTGTATATTGTACTCATGAGTTATAAAATGTATATATATATAATTTAGTTTAGCTATTTGAGAGATTGTACAAATTTGTAAACATGAAAGGAATATATGTATTTAAAGGATGAAGTTTGAGAATTCTAGTGAATGATTATTAAAGAAAGGAATGTATTATATTTATTTGACAATTTTATTAGTTGGAAGAGAATTTTATATGAATTGATTTGGAGCACGAACAGTATATCAAATAACATTCTCTGATAGTTTTTATGTAAGAACTGTCAGGGGATGTTACATGTAGCACCTTAATCATGCATATAAATGAAGTAGACCAGCACATGATTATGTTGCTACAATAATATGGGTTTTATGACATGATTCGTATGGGATACTTTCAGAATGATTGGCGCTTAATTACAGCACTAGTTGAGAGGTGGAGACCATAGACACCTACTTTTCACCTATCTATGGGAGAATGCACAATCATATTACAGGATGTGGCACTTTAAACAGGCTTACTCATCGAAGGTCGTGCACTTATTAGCCTTACTCATGGTAGATGGGATGAGATTTATCGGAGACCTCTTGGGATCATTCCTCCAAATGATGCAAGAAGATAGTCATACCTAAAGCTAGATTGGCTAAGAGATAATTTTGCCAATATTCCTGATGGTGCCAATGATTACATAATTACATGCCATACTCTTGCCCTTGTCTTACACTTTATAAGAGGGGACCTATTTAGTGACAAGAATACATGCCAGGTTAATTTTTTCATTTTTACTTTATTTAGAGGATTCAAACCGTTGGACAGTATAGCTGGAGCTCTGCATGATTAGCATTTTTGTACAAAAAATTATGTAATACGACTAATCCTCTGCAAGAAAATAGTAAATTTACTATTCATAAATAGTATTACTATTCAAGAATAGTAATACTATTGATGAATAGTAAAATTACTATTGCGAATAGTAAATACTATTTGCTACTATTTTTAAATAGTAAATTTACTATTTATGAATAGTAAATAGTGCATAAACAGTGACTACACAGTAAATAAATAGTAAATTCAATTATTCACTTTAATCATTCAAATAATTGCGGGTATATACATATTTTTACACGCATGGGGCAAGAAGAAGACATATGCATAAAAATTAGCCAAACTTTTTGAAATTAAAATTTATTAGCTCGGGTCCAGAACCCAAATTTTCTTTAGGTCCAGAACCTAGAATCTTTTCTAAATCCAGAACTTGGCTCGGGTCCAGAACCCAAATTTTCCTTAGGTCCAGAACCTAAAATCTCTTTTAAGTCCAGAACTTAACTCGGGTCCAGAACCCAAATTTTTCTTAGGTCTAGAACCTAAAATCTCTTTTAAGTCCAGAACTTAACTCGGGTCCAGAATCCAAATTATCCATAGGTCCAGAACCTAGAATCTTTTTTAAGTCCAGAACTTAGCTCGGGTCCAGAACCCAAATTTTCCTTAGGTCCAGAACCTAAAATCTCTTTTAAGTCCAGAGCTTAACTCAGATCCAAAACCCAAATTATTCTTAGGTCCAAAACCTAGAATCTTTTCTAAGTCAAGAACTTAGCTCGGGTCCAGAACCCAAATTATCCTTAGGTCAAGAACCTAGAATCTTTTCTAAGTCCAGAACTTAGCTCAGGTCCAGAACCCAAATTTTCCTTAGGTCTAGAACCTAGAATTTATTTCTAAGTCTAATAACTTAGCTCGGGTCCAGAACCCAAATTTTTCTTAGGTCCAGAACCTAGAATTATCCTTGAGTCCAGAACTCTAACCGGGTCCAGAATCCAAAACCTCCACCATCTCAAAAATTAAGTCTTATTACTTTTCACTCTCTTTCACAAAAGTTTCAGATCATTCAAGTAGGGGGCAAACTATTTTATTTAGTCCAAAATAATTTTTGTGTTGTCCAAAATATTTTAATTGGTCCAAAATAATTTTTGTTATCTTAATTAAATAAATTTTGCATTAGTATCTAATTTTTATTAATAAAAAAATAAAAATCAAAAAATAAAAACAAAAACAAAAAATCGGCGACGGAAAAATCGGCGACAAAAAAATAGTCGTCGAAAACCAGCGCGGGGGGCATGGCCTTCACCCGTCCGTAGGCCAGTTCGAGCTGGCTGTGGCAGCTTTTTCGCCAGCGTATTTTTTCCGCAGCAGTTTTTTTTTGCCAGCGAAATTTTTTCGACGCAAATTTTTCAAAACCTAATGTAATTAGGTTTCGGTTTCCTTTTCTTAATGAATAATAGATGCCGTGAATAACTAGAATTAGTTATATAAAACTTCTATAAATAAGACAAAAAAACCAACACAAAAATCAATCAGAAATCAAGGAAGAAATAAGGGGGGAAATCGGACAGAAACTTGGAGGAAAAAAATTGGATCCGAAACTAAGTAGGAAAGAGGTGAATCAATCTGATTTTTTGAGAGAGCAGAAAAATAATTCAAGCAATTCAAAGGCAGCAAAGCTTATCTTTGTTTATGTTCATCCAAGAAGCAATTTTTGTTGTAACTTACGAACCAAAGTTTGAGCTCTCAATTTCTTTTGATTTTTTCACAGTAGCTTAATCATCCCTTTGTTTCTTTTAATTCAAAAACCCTAGAACCTCAATTCACTTTTTCTAAAGTTTGAAAACCTTAATTCGTTGCTTTGTTTTCCAAAAGTTTAAAGTTGTTAGTTTTGTTTCTTCAAAACCCTAAAACCCTAATTTGCTTTCTAAATTTTCAAAACTCTAAATTGTGTTCTGTTTCCTTCCAAAAGCCCTAAAAACTTCCTTTTTACTTTTGTAAACTTTAAATCGTTTACTTATTTTCATAAAACTTCATAAAGTTATCAATTGTTTTTTCCAAACCCTAAAATAAAATTCATTCCCTGAAACCCTAAATCAAAAATCTTAAAACCTTAATTCAATTCCAAAAACCAAAACAATGAACCCTAACCCCCTTAAAACCTTAAACCCTAATTTTTTATAAACCCTAATCCTTTAAAACTTTAAAAAACCATATAAACATAAATATTATAATTTTACACAGTTAGCTTGAAACCATAATTCAATAAGTAACCGTAAACCATAAATCTAAGTATTTTAAAGTGTTCAAATCCTAATTTCATGATTTTACATCACAAACCTTAATTTGGTTAATGAAAGAGTTCTACCAACTTCTTAAATCATAAAACCTTAATCTATTTCAATTCCATTAAAAACTCACAGTAGCCTAATTCCATAAATTTCAAAACCCTAAACGCATGAAATAAAGAACCCTAAATGGAAACAGTAGCTATAATTTAGATTTTTATTTGTCTTATTCAATTTTATATTTGATTATGCTTTGGTTTATTTTATATGCTTTAATTTATTTAAGTTCAATGCTTGGTTTATTTAGTTTATGATGGATGGATGTTTACTTTCTATTGATATTTAATACCTTTGATGAATTATTTATTTATGATAAATGGTTATTTACTTTTATCAATTTATTTAGATTTTCAAATGTTGTAAGAGGTATGTTTCCACTTGGTGGGTACCTCATTAGTTAAATATCATGTAATTTAAATTTCTTTTCCATTTTAGAACCAATGTAAAGGACATGTTTCTACCTTTCGATAGGTGTCCTATTTAGACATGTAATGTAAAGACATATTTCCATCTTCGGATGGGTGTCCATTTATTTGTTTTGTTTGGACATTGTTTTGATTTTCAATATATTGATGCTATATTTTAATTATTGTGTGTAATATGGATAATGTTATTATATTTAAGAATTTTATAATATTAAGACCTGTAAAGGAGGGCGGTTCCAATGAACCGGGCGTTGTGGGGGTGCTGGGCCATTTCTCACCTTCCCCACACGTACCCAACTTTTCAAATCCATTAGAAGGTTGGGGATTCCTTAGGAATCGAGTCATCCACCCCTTTCTTTTTTCCCGGCCTGTCTGGATGGCAACTCCATTTTTTCTGGACTTAGGTCCGTGTTCTCTAAGGCCCTGAGCCTAAACAATGCCGAAGTCACAAGAACCATTCCACCTTGAGTGGGGGCAAAAATCCCCGCTCACAGCTACCACCACCGATCTTTTTACATGGCTGATAGTACCGATGATGAATGTATACTTGGAATACCAATAATTATTGGATTTACAGAGTGGAGTATAGTACTAGAATGTTCATCCTCATACAATATACCTACTTCACGATTCTTTTCAGGCTCCACACATGAACTAACATCATCATTTTATTCGTGGCAAGGAGTACCAGATCATATGAGGTCTCAGTTACACTCTACATTTTTCCACTGCAATACTCTCAAGGTCAGCATATACATACACCATTACAGTTGATGGTTCTAGCATTTCATTTGCATCTTTCACCCAACCATTCAGTTCTATATTGCATCAATGGAACACATTTACTAACCCACCTATCCATAGTGGATATGTTGGAGGTACAACTCCCGTTTCTCAGTCTATTCTACAAGAAGCTCCTGATTTAGAGGACAATGAAAAACCTGAGCCACCATAACATGAGTTACGAGGTACTACATTTAAAACTGCATGACCACAACGCATAAGACAGTCGCTGCAAGGATGTGGAAATTGTATATTTGTATATTATTATTTATAATTTCAAAACATCATTTATTATGTTTTATGTAAATAATTCTTCTGATGCTAATTTTAAAATGAATAGTCATAGATATAATAAATTTTATTGTATAAATCAAATATGATTTTATAATTAAATAGTCATTATTACATCATACTGTGAATACTCAATTTTGAGGCTCGGAAAGCCGATTTTTCTCAGACTGCAGACGACCAAGCCGGACCGGAGGTCCACGGTAAAGTTCACTGAAAGTATGTCTTCATGGTACTTGAAATGTCCGGAGAGACGCAAGGATCACAGATATGGTCTCGGAATAATTTTTGGAGGTCCGCAGCTCCCAGAAAATCAGTTTGAACGAAAAAGTGAGAATTTCGGTGCCGTTTTGGGGTCCGACCATCGGACCGGAGGTCCGACCGCCGTCCGTTGTCCTTTTCCCATTTTTTCGACTAGCCACCCGGTCCGACCGCTGACCACAGCGGTCCAACCGCCGGACCGGCGGTCCGACCGCCGTCCAGTCCGATTTTTGGCTATATAATGCCTCAGAATTTTCAAAAAAAGGGTTGGCTGTTGGAATTCCGGGCCTCATGCTGACGAACTCTCTATTCACACACGCTTAAGAACTTTCATTGGACTTCTATTTGCATAAACCTAACCGTATGCTGTAGGAATTAATCAAAATCGAATACAAGGTCCGAGAAAACAAGATCTGGAACTACGAAGTGGGAAAATCCTAAATCAGGTAATATCATAATTTACCTTTTGTCGATCCAAGCGGGTTATAAATATTGCATCTTCTTCTAAATTTCTTTTTTTTGGTCGAAGACCTAATCCTTTTAGGTCTAAGGCCTAATTAACTAATCAATCAACCTTTTGGCATTAAGCCATGAATCAATTGATCTTTTTGGCACGGAGCCTAAATTGCATTCTTTTGGTACGAAGTACCCAAATTTCAGCAAAATTAGCACCAAGTGCTTAAAATCTTACAATTTTGGCAAAAAGCCCGACAATGCACGAAGCATACACACACGCATGCATAATGCATAATTGCCTTTAAATAGGCTTTTCCAAACTACATGGACTTTGATCTCTCATAAAAAAGAGAGTATGTAGGCATATTTGGGATTCACCTCAAATAACAAGTCCGCAATTTATCAACAATCTGTTCTTCTTCCTTTCTATGCTCCTTTTGGATTCATTTCTTATTTGGCAAATTAATCAAATTCATGACATAGTCCCCGAATCCTCCTTGGGTTCGCAGATTAGAAACCTTTACATTGGACGCGTTATTGGAGTCAAACAAGGGTTTTCTTAGTTTTCCCTTCGAACAAAATAAACTAAGTGGCGACTCCCGACAACAAGTGAACGTTCATCCGAATCCTTTTCGGGTGAAAAACCGAGGTTCACAGCTTGGCGACTCCACTGGGGATCATAAAAATGATTTATGAGATTCTAGTGGACTACTATTGCTTATTTGATTAATTTGACACTAGGAACCATTAAAATGATTCATGGGATCCTAGTAGACTACTATTGTTTATTTGATTAACTTGCCTTTCTTTAGGGTATTTTTATTTATTTTGTAGGGTACCTTAGCAATGGTTGTCCTTTCTTTAAGGACACTAAAATTGAAAATTGACTAAAAAAATCTTTCTGGGGACCATAAAAAAATATAATAATAAAAAATAATAATAATAAAAATAATTTATGGGATCCTAGTAGACTATTATTGTTCATTTGACTAACTTACCCTTCTTTAGGGTACTTTTATTTGTTTTGCAGGGTACCTTAGCAATATATATCCTTTCTTTAAGGATATGGGAATAAAATTGACAAAAAGGAATCTTTTTCCTTTGATGGACCCTTGTTTGATTAATTGTGCATTTATTTTGTCATTTAGAGAATCTTTTTCTCTTGCATTATATGGGGGAATCCTTTTCCTCCATTGCATAAAAAAAATTGTTTTCAAATGAATTTCTTCTCTTTCTGTTCAAAATTCTGAGTCTGGATAGCAAGTAGCGCTGACCGGCAGGTCTCCTTGATTATGCCGGCGGACAGCCAAAGCGTCCTCCCTGTTGTCGCAAACCATTCTAATCCTTTTGGAATGGCCCATGAGTAATCGTACTGTTGGACCCACGCGAAACTCCTTGTTTCACATATGGTTAGGTATATCTTACTCAAGACTCAAGGGTCCCTATTATAAGCCAATTCTCTATTTTCATGAACAATAGAACCTTCCCTTAGGTTGCATGTACCCAATGATAGTGCCACATTCCATTAAAATGAATTATGATGTGATGAGGTGCATTCATGCAACATGACAACATTATTTTGGGGGAAAATCTTTTGGGGAAAACTTTTGATATATGCAAGTGGACCAAGAGTCTTCCTACCCTACACACTACCCTGATCCTTTACCCTTACCCTTTGCAGGTATCCACTATCCGTGTGCCTTCACCCACACAAGCTACACCAACTCCAACTGTGCAATCACCCACAAGTCCTGCTACCTCAATTTCACCAACTGCTCCAATTACTGAAATGGCTACTATTGAACAGATTAAGGCCTTGCTAGATGGACAGGTTAAAGAAATTGAAGCTAGGATGCAAGAGAGAATTGATGAAGCTTTGGCTGCCCAAAGGGTAGCCATCCTGGCTGAATTGGGAGGGGCACCAAAGACAGCCACTACTCCTGGAAATTTAGGAAAGGAACCCATTGTGGGGCAAACTAGTACCCCCATGACTGCTGAGAACAATACCCCTGTCATCAATTTGGAGGATCCACCCTCTAAGAATGAAACTGATGAACTGAAAAAGAAACTTGAATTGCTTGAAAGGTCAATCACTGCCATGAAAACTCATAAAGAGGTGGTAGACATGGATTCCTTATCCTTGTTTCCCCAAGCTAGATTGCCTCCAAAATTCAAAATGCCTAGGATGGACAGATTTGATGGGAGCACTTGCCCTAAAACCCATTTGAAGATGTATGTGGGGGTCTTGAGCCCTTGGGGTTTAAATGATGAGCTCTTTGCTCAGCTCTTTCAACAATCCTTGACTGGGGCTGCCCTAAAATGGTTTGTAAGCCTGGACAGTGCTAAGATTAAGACCTGGGAAGACATCTGCAATGCATTTAACACTCAATACCACTACAATATTGAGGTGGATGTCACTAGAAGAGAACTTGAGACTACCAAACAAAACAACAATGAACCCTTCTCCTTGTTCCTTACGAGGTGGAGGGCAAAAGCCGCCCAAATGATCAATCGCCCTTCAGAACAGGAGCAGATTGATATTATAATCAGGAATTTAAGACCTACATATCAAGCTCAACTGCAAACCCAATACCTACCTACTTTCAAATCGCTCATTGCGACTGCAACTAAGGTAGAAGACTTGATACAATTGGGTAAAATAGTAGATGAGGGAGCTACTTCGAAGTATAGAAAACAAGGCCAAGCTACTTCCTCAAGCAAGGTCAATGAAGTGGCCAATATTGCCCCTGCGAATCCTTTACGTGTGGGCAATCTTGGGCAGAGAAATCAGCCAAGAAGGCAATATACCGACCTTGGAGTGCCCCTTCATCTAGTGTTTAAAAAGGTCGTGGAAGGGAAGTATTTGAAGCCTTTGGACCCAAGGCCACCTCCAAACCCATTACCCTCCGGTTATAAGGCCAATGAGTATTGTGAATACCACCAAGGAAAAGGGCATAGAACAGATGCTTGCTGGACTCTGAAAAACCACATCCAGGATTTGGTGGATAGGGGTGACATCATTCCTCTCAGGAGTCAACCGAACATTAATACTAACCCTTTGCCTAATCATTCCATCCATGCCATCACTGTGGAAGAAGAGCTGTTTGATCCTTTCAAACTTCTCTTAGAAATGAATGAAGTGTGTGTGTTGGATTTGAATGACCTTGCTGAAGAGGTCGACGCTTTGACAAGAAGCGGAAGGCAATATCAGCCACTCGACTTGGGAAAAGCCCCTACAACCTCAAATCACCCCCATAAGAAGACACCAGAGCCAAAAGAAGACCCTGTCCTCTCTCAGCTTAAGCAAACTCAAGCTAGGGTGTCAATTTGGGAGCTCCTTGCTTCCTCATTCCCACACCGTCAGGCTCTCAGCGAAGCTTTAAGTCAACTTGATACATCAGTGGACACAAGCCCAGAAGCTTTGGTGGCCACTTTGACTCAATCAACCAAGGCGTTGAGTATCCGATTTTCTGATACAGACCTACCAAAAGATTGCAGTAAACACAATGATGCTCTATACATCACCATACAAACTGGTGGAAAGACTATGCCCATGGTTCTCATTGATAATGGCTCAGCCTTAAATGTATGTCCCTTAAAGGTAGCAAGCTGTCTGGGGTTGGAGGCTACAGATCTTACACCTTCTGATCAGATTGCTAGAGCATATGATAACACTCGAAGAGAAATTTTGGGTGTTGCCACTCTGGAAATTGCTATTGGGCCGGTGAAAATGAGAGTGCCCTTCCAAGTCATTGATGTAGCCCCCCGAGCTTTAATCTCCTCCTTGGAAGGCCGTGGATTCATCAGAATAATGTTGTCCCTTCTTCATTACATCAAAAACTTAAGTTCCCTTTTGAAGGAAAAATCATCACTATCAAAGGTGACACCTGTGAAATCAACAAGAGAACCATGGATCAGTCTCTCTTTGAGGTTGTTCCTGGCAAAACCGTCATGACCTTGACTGGTTTCCATTATGATACAGTCCAATGCATTGAAGGAGAGAGGCCCAAAGGGCCGTTTATCCTATATGACTTTGGGGAGGTCCAAATCAATTGCCTGGTGGGAATGATGTTAAGGGTAGGCCTGCTGCCCGGAATGGAAATGATAAAGTCTGGGAGGAAAACACTCGTAGTGCGGCCATGGGAAGAACCTGAGAATAAGGGAACTTTTGGCCTGGGGTACAAACCCACAGATGAGGAGATAGAAGAGTTTGAGCATGGAAGGAAGAAAAGGAAGAATTGGGGGGCAAGAAGCCTCAAAATGCGCCCTTATTTTAGAACTCTGAATGGTCACTTCTGCAAACCTAGAAAAACAGTTCCTTACTGTGGTTTTCAGGAACTATTCTATTCTCCTATGACTGGAAAGAAGCTACCGGGTTTTGAGATGTTCGATGATGTTTTAGCCGTAAAAGAAGAAGAGCCAGAACCTATAGCTGACCCACAAATGGAAGATTTTATGCGGCCTAGTCTTTTTGATGAGGTTGCTATGATAACCAATTTTGAAGACAAAAGGGACTTCACAAAGTTGATCAAGACCACAGATGGACCACTGATGAACTGGTATGCAGAGGAGGGACAAGCTGCAGTAGTCAAATCTAGTCCTGTGTCACACCCTAAACCTGAGTTTTGTACTGAGTCAAATTCTGAGTCAAACACTGAGTCAGAGTCTAGTTCTGAGTCTGTCTTAGCTTCAGGAATAGAAAACCCTGATGTCGAATATGACGTAACTCTGGGGGATGATTCCGCCATTATTAATGAAACTGTTCAAGTTCTTGGTTACCCTGTGTCTTTTGCTTTCCAAGTATTATCTAGCAAAAATGAAATAGATGAAATAAAAGAAATAAATGAAAAAATAATGATTGGCAAAGAAAATGAACATACATACATTGCATATGATTGTGTGAATAAGGAACAGGTTGTTGAGTGCATCAGAAGATATGTCGACTGCTTCATGTGGAAGGCAAGTGATGTCACGGGAATAGACCCAGCCATAGCAGTTCATAAGATTCCACTATACCCAGACGCGAAGCCGGTTAAGCAGAAATTGAGAAGAATGAAGCCTGAATGGTCTTTGAAAATCAAGGAGGAGGTTGCCAAGCAACTGGACAATAAGTTCATAGAACCGATTGCCTACCCTTCCTAGTTAGCAAACATCGTGCCAGTCCCGAAGAAAGATGGAAAGGTCAGGATGTGTGTTGACTATAGAGATTTGAATAAGGCTTGTCCTAAGGACGATTTTCCACTACCACACATCGATTTGCTGATAGACAGGATGGCTGGGCATATGATGGTTTCCATGACTGACCTCGCGGTTGGGTACAATCAGATCCTAGTGCACTCACCAGACAAAGAGAAGACAGCTTTCATTACAGAATGGGGCACTTTCTGCTACAGGGTTATGCCTTTTGGGTTGATAAATGCAGGGGCTACCTACCAAAGGATGGCGACAACAGTCTTTCATGACATGATTCATAAAGAAGTAGAAGTGTATGTTGATGATATGATTGTTAAGTCAAAGTCTCCAGAAGAACACGTTGAAGCACTTGAGAAGTTCTTCCTTAGACTTCGCAAGTACAATTTGAAGCTTAATCCTGCAAAGTGCCTATTTGGAGCAACATCAGGCTTATTTTTGGGGTATTTGGTTAGCAAGAGAGGAATAGAGGTTGATCCAGCAAAGTCAAAGGCTATTCTGAAAATGCCTCCGCCAAGAACAGAAAAAGAGATTCGAGGTTTGCTAGGTAGATTACAGTATATCAGTCGATTCATATCGCAATTGGCAGAGACTTGTGGTCCAATCTTTAAGCTACTAAGGAAAGGTGCTTCACAAGAATGGAATGAAGACTGCCAAAAGGCCTTCGACAAGATCAAAGAATACTTGTTAAGTCCGCCAATTCTACAACCTCCCAGAATGGGAAAGCCTCTGCTCTTGTATTTGTCTGTGACAGATGAAGCCATGGGTGCAATGCTAGCTCAAGAAGCCGAAAGTACAAAGGTGAAAAATGCAATTTACTACCTCAGCAAAAGGATGCTGGACTATGAGTTAAAGTATAACAAGATTGAGAAGTTGTGTTTAGCTTTGTATTGGACTTGTACGAAGTTACAACACTACTTATCTTCTTACACTACTTATGTCATCGCAGAACAGAGTCCCTTGAAATTCCTTATGGAGAGGCCTGTTTTGGACAGCAAAATGGCTAAGTGGGTGTCAACATTGGCAGCCTTTGACTTAAAATTCATTCAAAGGAAAGCTGTGAAAGGTGGCGCAATAGCTGACCAATTAGCAGAATTACCCGTAAAAGACGAGATGCGAGAAATGGGTTTCCCTGACGAAGACCTCTTGAATATGGAAAGGAGTATTTGGGAGATGTATTTTGATGGGGCATCCAATTATCATGGAAATGGAATTGGGATTGTGTTCAAAACTCCTTGTGGAGAATACATTCCATTTGCAGTTAAACTTGACTTTAGCTGCACAAACAATGAAGCAGAATATGAAGCTTGCATCAATGGGCTTGAAGCCGCCCTGGAATTAGGGATTAAGAACCTAAAGGTCTATGGTGATTCTATTTTAATAGTATCACAAGCTTTAAGGAAATGGAAGATAAGAGAAGAGTGTTTGGTTCCTTACCTACAACGCCTTGATCATTTGGCACAATAATTCGATGATCTGTCCTTCGAATATCTCCCAAGAGCAAAGAATCAGTTTGCTGATGCCCTGGCTACTTTAGCTCCCATGATCAATATCAAGGAGGGGAAAGCCATTCGTCCATTGAAAGTTCAACTTCAGAAGCAACCTACCCACGTAATGCATTTGGCCGATGGTAAACCATGGTTCTGGGATATCAAGAGTTATCTCAAGGATGGAAGTTATCCAGAGGGATCATCAAGGATTGATCAGAGAGCAATAAGGCAGCTAGCCATAGGTTACATTCTTAATGGGGATATCCTCTACAAGAGGAGTTGGAATGGAATGCACCTAAGGTGTGTGAATGAAGCAGAGGCTAAGCAGATAATGGAAATGGTACATGGTGGCGAATCAGGGCCACACATGTATGGGATTGCCTTAGCTCAAAAAATTGCCAATCTAGGATATTATTGGTCCACCATGAATGCAGACTGCGTGGCATTTGTGCAAGAATGCCATCAGTGCCAGATATTTGCTAAGCTACAGAAGCAACCTCCCGTTGCCCTGAATCCAATCACTTCTCCATGGCCCTTCGCTACTTGGGGAATAGATATAATTGGAAAAGTACATCCAAAAGCCTCAAATGGACATCAGTTTATCTTGGTAGCAGTGGATTACTTCACAAAGTGGGTTGAAGCAGCTTCCTATGCAGAATTAGACGCCAAAAAGGCAGCACAGTTTGTCCGAACCAACATCCTTTGTCGGTACGGAACACCATTTGAGATTATCACTGATAATGGAACTCATTTCCAAGCAGAATTTGCTAAGCTCTTGAAGGATAAGAATGTCCAGCATCATAAGTCCTCTCCTTATAGACCTCAAACAAATGGAGCTGTAGAAGCAGCGAACAAGTCTATAAAGGTGATCATACAAAAAATGATCAAGGAACATAGGCGTTGGCATGAGAAGTTACCGCTGGCTTTGTGGGGATATAGAACATCAATTAGAACTCCTACTGGGGCAACCCCGTATTCCCTGGTGTACGGAATGGAAGCAGTACTCCCCATTGAACTGGAAGTTCAATCGGCGAGGATAATTCAAGAAAGTCAGATAAATGAAGCTGAATGGATCAGCAATTATCATCATCAGTTGTTGGGTTTGGATGAAAAAAGACTTCAATCTCTACATCAGATTCAAGGGTATCAGAGGCGAATGGACAGACATTTCAACAAAAAGGTCAAAGATCGAAAGTTGGAAGAAGGTTGTTTGGTCCTGAAAGAGATCAGAACACCTGTTACAGATCCTCGTGGGAAGTTTCGTCCTCATTGGGCGGGACCCTACATTTTAAAGAAAATACTTTCCGGCGGAGCCGTCATCTTGTCTGATTTGGATGGTCTGGAGTTTACAAACCCATGCAATCTGGATCAGCTAAAGAAATATTATGTATAATCATGCATTGTAAGGAACTACATTAGACCTGATTCTCGCAAACTAATTAGAGATATGTAGGCAGCTCTCCTTGAGCACGGTCTAAATATTAATAAAAATCATCCATTCATTTTTCTTTTGCTAATATTATAAAAAATAAAAATAATAATAATAAATAAATAAATAAAAAATCCCGCTAAGTCGAAAACCCGCAAAGGGCGGCTTAGGCAAGAATGGGTAAGAGCTCGCTAAGTTGAAAATTCGAAAGGACAGCTTAGGCAAAAATTAGAGCAAATAAATAAAGTAGATAATGCTTGGAAAGCAAACAAAGAAGTCATTCATTAAGAATCATGCATTACAAAAAAGAATCTTTCATTACAAAAAGAGTCGGTCATTACAAAAAAGAGTCAGTCGGTTCATCAAAAGAGTCAGACCACAAGTCCTATACATTCAAGGAACTAAAAAGGTACAAACAACCCAAAAAGCAGACAATGGAGTCACCCTAGGATCTAAATCCTACGCCTCCTACGTGGGGCAGAGTCTTCGGTATCTTCCTTAGTTCCGGAACTCTCTGCGACATCTATCTTCTCCTCGCTAAGAGGAACCACCTCCTCTCCCTCCAGCTCCTGCAGCAAGGCATACCTCCTGGTTTTTTCAACGGGCCAAACTTCAGCTATAAACCAACTCCTATACTCTGGAGTAGGCTAAACAAGGGAAGGCTCAGCAAAAGGCCTGATCATCTGATGGTCTCTGACCCAGGTCTGTAGAACAACTCGGGTAACTCCGGGGGTAATAGGGGAAGCAATGGTAAGCCCAACAGGAAGGGGAACCCTCTGATCAATCCCCATCTGTCTGAGGACCCGAGAAGCACTATACCATGTGCTATGTGTGAAACCAAGAAGATAGACATGGTTGTGCATTGCATTTGCCTCCATGAAGCAAGGAATTCTATACCAAGGGACGAACCATAGCAATTCTTCTGGTCCAAGCTCAAACAACCAGATAGCCCACTTAGCCATGGAGGGAAAAGAAATCTGGATTCTCCTGGTGCGGTATTGAGAAGGGTTATAAGTCAAGGCGTTGGGAGCAGCAACCACTCGGAGATGGTCTCTCAGCCAAACCTGAGAAAATAGATCCTTTCTATTTACAAACAAAAAGAGAGATAATGAAATTAGAAGAAACAAAAGGTATAACAAAATTACCTGAAGAATGATCGAGGTAACAGTCCAATTTTCAAACCCGAGTGCAGTTCTGTCCAGGCTCTGAATGGTCTCAGCCAGAATCATTCCGCCAATGCAATTAAGCTCTTCCATCTGCCTAACCATGGGGCAAAGCCTCAAATCTCCAAAGCCAGGATCACGGTTGAAAATAAACCCGGCTAACAGGCAGAAAACAAAAGCTCGCATTCTGTGTTTCAATTGAACCTCATCTTCAAAGTTGGCGGTCAGGAATTCATCAATCAAAGGAAGTAGCATCGCCTTACTCCCCTCCATGATCATAGCTTGAGGCCTTGTAAAGTTGAAAAGCCTCTGGAAGGACCCCACATAGTCGATTTGAACCTCATGCCTTACAAGAGGGGCATTTGGATCACATCCGATAATTGAGCAGAATTCCTCAAAAAGAGGACACATCTCCTCCATTCGGGCACCAAATCTGAAAACGTGTGCTTGAGGATCCCAAAATCTAATGCAAGCATGCAAAAAATTCCAATCCACAGCCACACCTCTAAGGGTAGCAATAGCCTTCAGCCCGTACCTTCCCATGTTGATCCTTTCAACGTTATGGAGGCTTTTGGTCCAGTTATGCATTACGTGGTTAAAAAGAGGGTTCATTGTTGAGAGAAATAAAAATTCTGCAGTGAGAAACCTGTTTTTTGGCCCGAAAATGAACTTCAAATTCTGTTTTTTTCGCATAAATATACTGCCCGGGGGCCTCCAGGCGGTTAACCCGGCCGGCCAGTTTCGATTCTCGTTCTTCATTTTATTTTATTTTTTATTTTATGTTTATTTTATTTTATGAAATTCTTGTGTTTTGGCCCTGTTTAAATTATTTTAGATACTATTTTTGGGGGTTGTTTCAGAGATTTGTTTTGAAAACATATTTCTAAAAAAAAACAAGCATCATGCATACATATTTGCTGTTAATGCTAACAGATAAGTGCAGGTTTACAGATAAGTTCAAAAGACAACTGAAAAACATGGAAAGTACAAAGTACAGAAGGAGAATAATTCAAATACATCGAACATAGTTCAAGACAAGTATGAAAAATCAGTGCGGGGCTCTCCGTCTTTGCGGCCTGTTCTGCCTCTCATAAGCGGCATCAATCCAAGCACCTGTCAGCTCATCCGAGAAAGCAGTGATCAGTGCCGCCATTTCAGCAACTAGGCCCTCAGGTACCTGTAAAAAAGACAATCACAATCAATTTCAAGAGAATTTTATGAATCCTTTTCATGAAAAGTTCTAAAAGACTATACCTGAGTGATGTGAACAAGGCTCCGATAGGGTGCACTCTCCGCACTAATTGGTCGGGTCACCCAACCATCAGGTGCATGATAACGGACAGCATAAGGCAGCCTCAAGTCGGCTAAAGCAGGGTCCAATTGATCGGTAGCCGCAAGGACGGATGAGGGAGGCCTTAAATGTGATGAACTGCTGCTTGCTCTAGTATGTGATGGTCCAGCCCTGAAAGTGGAAGCCCCAACCCTAGAGGAAGAAGGTCTGTCAGCTCGCCAGCTGGAAGAGGGATGGTCTCCCGGGGTGCTGGAAGTGGGGGCCGAAGAGTGGGAGGACCGATAAGGTGGTGCAGAATCGAACCGTGCCCCAATGGGTGGCATCAGTCGCTCAAGATAGTAGATGTCATAATCTTCTTCATCCGGGGTAAAAGCCGATTCGAAGAGATCACCCTCATACTGGGACGCTGTAACAGGCAGAAGCGTCAGAGATAGCATGTCATCAGGGGGGTCCAAGGGAACTGTACGGAAGCCGGCAATCTGGAAAGTCACTCTCTCAGCGAGATAATATCGTCGATACTCTGGATGGGGAAGTATGAATCGACGGTGAGTCAGGAACTGTGATCGCTGAAAGCTGTGATCTTGAGCAATCTACTCTGCCAGCCGGCTAGACATCGCTGTAAATGCAATCTATAAAAATTTATTATGTTAGTGAATCATTTTCTCTAATACAATAAATAATGATGAAGATAAAGTATTTACCGAGTTCATGGAGCAACTGTCGAAAAATGATCTCAGCTCTCTGATAGGAAGCTTCCTCTTTGGTACTTCCATCCTCTCTTTATACCATCTCCAAGCAAATGGGAGAAAGAGGATCTACAGGAGCAAGTGGATCACGAAGAAAAGGGGCGATACCAGGAAAGTACTCGTAAGCCCAAGTCTGAAAAAAAAATATGAAATGAATGAAAATGAATGAAAATGAAATGAAAAATGAATGAAATGATGAAAAAGATATCAGAGTCGGTATATGCAAGGTAGAGGAAATGTTCTTTACATTACCTCCCAAAAGTAGTACAGGCCGCATGGAGTGATGCGGGTATAGCAGAGGTCTGACATGTCGTCATATAATCTACACAGTATCATGCTAGCCCAATCGTATGTCTGAAGTCGTGTCAGGTCGAGTAGGCTCTTCAGCACATTGAGATTCACTGCTTCCTTCCTGTTTGCTAAGAAAGAGCTAGCAAACAGGAGAATCAGGGTAAACCTGGCCACCTAATCAGCAGTAAGATCGCCTACCTCATAGCCAGTATAGATGGCTGGCGCTTGCTCTACAAGCCACCTTCGCTGAATGCAGCGGGGCGCCTGATGTCGAGGATAGTCAACCCCGATCAAAGTGATCATGTCGGCTGAAGAAATGTCATGCCGCCAGTCACTATAATACTCTACCATCTCAACGCCGAAGGGAATCCCAGAAATGACGGAAAAATCGGTAGGTGTCATCGTCATCTCCCCCCAAGCAAAATGGAAGGTATCAGTAGTGGGCCACCATCGCTCAGCCAGCGCGCAAATTAACTCCCTGTGGATATCTCTACCCGCATCTGTAGTCCTCAAATGGTGAAGAAAAGCAGGTCTAATAAGATCCCCCACCGGATGCCCAGCCTCGAAGATATAAGCCGGAATAGTGGTCATGGGTCTCTCGGCGGTGGATATCCTAATTGCAGTGTTCTAAAAAAAAATTAATTCATTATTGTGGATAATTTGGGGGGCAATTTCAGAAAAATTCAAGTTTATCCCCAGCCGGGCGTGACTTCCTAAGAAGATTATTTCTAAGTTCTTTACTAGAAATAATTACTGATGGCAGTACATAATAAAGCCTGATAAGCAAGGAGAAAGGTACTTACCTCATAGCAGCCGGTCCGAGAGTTGTGCTTCTCCTCCTCAAGTAAAAGATTGCAAGGAGGGAGTGGGATCTCGAAGTCTTCAAAGCCAGTGAAATCCATCGTTGAAAGAAAGTTTGAAGGAAAGGAAAGAAGAAGAAGGAATGGAAGCAAATAAAAATTGAATTGAATTGAGCCTATTTATAAGGAAAAAGGTGAAAATGCGGGTCTTTTTGCACCTCACTCAAAATTCTCGACTCTGACGACCACTGGGCCCCATAAATCATTTTTATGGACCCCAGTGGGGGCAATTGTGAATACTCGAATTTTGAGGCTTGGAAAGCCGATTTTTCTCAGACTGCAGACGACCAAGCCGGACCGGAGGTCCACGATAAAGTTCAACGAAAGTATGTCTTCATGGTACTTGAAATGTCCGGATAGACGCAAGGATCACAGATATGGTCTCGGAATAATTTTTGGAGGTCCGCAGCTCCCAGAAAATCAGTTTGAACGAAAAAGTGCGAATTTCGATGCCGTTTTGGGGTCCGACCACCAGAACCGGCGGTCCGACCGCCGTCCGTTGTCCTTTTCCCATTTTTTCGGCAAGCCACCCTGTCCGACCGCTGACCACAGCGGTCCAACCGGCGGTCCGACCGCCGTCCAGTCCGATTTTTGGCTATATAATGCCTCAGAATTTTCAAAAAAAGGGTTGGCTGTTGGAATTCCGGGCCTCATGCTGACGAACTCTCTATTCACACACGCTTAAGAACTTTCATTGGACTTTTATTTGCATAAACCTAACCGTATGCTGTAGGAATTAATCAAAATCGAATACAAGGTCCGAGAAAACAAGATCTGGAACTACGAAGTGGGAAAATCCTAAATCAGGTAATATCATAATTTACCTTTTGTCGATCCAAGCGGGTTATAAATATTGCATCTTCTTCTAAATTTCTTTTTTTTGGTCGAAGACCTAATCCTTTTATGTCTAAGGCCTAATTAACTAATCAATCAACCTTTTGGCATTAAGCCATGAATCAATTGATCTTTTTGGCACGGAGCCTAAATTGCATTCTTTTGGTACGAAGTACCCAAATTTCAGCAAAATTAGCACCAAGTGCTTAAAATCTTACAATTTTGGCAAAAAGCCCGATAATGCACGAAGCATACACACACGCATGCATAATGCATAATTGCCTTTAAATAGGCTTTTCTGAACTACATGGACTTTGATCTCTCATAAAAATGAGAGTATGTAGGCATATTTAGGATTCACCTCAAATAACAAGTCCGCAATTTATCAACAATCTGTTCTTCTTCCTTTCTATGCTCCTTTTGGATTCATTTCTTATTTGGCAAATTAATCAAATTCATGACATAGTCCCCGAATCCTCCTTGGGTTCGCAGATTAAAAACCTTTACATTGGACGCGTTATTGGAGTCAAACAAGGGTTTTCTTAGTTTTCCCTTCGAACAAAATAAACTGAGTGGCGACTCCCGACAACAAGTGAACGTTCATCCGAATCCTTTTTGGGTGAAAAACCGAGGTTCACACATACAATATATCAAATTTTATGGCATGATCCTATATTATTATATAGTGTTTAAAATCATAATTAATAATATAAATCGTTACCAAGCTTTGTCATTACGTAAAGAACAAGTCAATGACTTGAAATTTGATGCATTTTTTCCACTAAAGTATTTAATTAGATAAATGCCTTGAACCATAATAAACGTAGATATAGGAATGACACAATGCTTTAGTGAGACAATAATTATAGATTTTTGATACCGAGTAATTATTGCCATACAACTAATTATATGATAGTCGAACCTTATAAAATTTAATCATGCTTCTTCTTCGTCACTTAAGTTAATATCTGAAAGACATTCATATGGGTTTGAAATATTAGCGAAAATTATAAATTGGTATTCATTACCATTATCATGGAACTCTTTCGCACATGAGTAAAAAAACTCTCGATTAAGTCTGATCTTAATACAGTTTTTCTCCTTGCGAATACAATAAAATGTTGTCTGTAACTCATTGATATTTGGTCATGGCATATTGACTGCATGTGCTTATAAAGTATGTATATAAACGTCATATGCATCTTCAAGAAGTACTCTCGACTGTTGCAGTCGAAAAGTCCACTCATTCATCAACTGATTGTAAACAAATTTAGAATCGTGTACGTTGGGATCTAAAGCATACATAAAATAATCATTTAATGCCCAATAATGTCCAGTAAATCAAACTATATCACTAGGAGTGAAGCTTCTTGACATTTATCCTAATAAACAAAAAGTTTTAAAACAATAAAGATGTTATTTATAGTATAATGTTTCACAACATTCGATTATAAATAGATTGATTTAATGACATTTTTAGTTAAAAACATTTAGGCAAGCAAAATGGAAAATATTTAACAAAATCATTATCCTTTATATCGTTGTAATCAGATATGTCATCCTCATATGTTCCACTAATTTCTATGGATGACTTCCTGTCTAGAGTCATTTCATTTGGGTCATTTTTTGCATGAAATTTAGTTGATGATGTAAGACGTTGATCTCTACCAATAAGCATTGCATCAATATATGCACATCTTCAACTGAACGCCTTGATAAATTAGCAGAATAAGTCTTTGGAATCGGCAGATCATGGTGTCAATAATATGCTTCCATTTCACATCTTACTTCTCACAATCTTTCTCACTCGAGTTTTGGGTTAACAACTGCATTGCCAATTACCTCATAAATATTTGTTGAATGTTTGCCAATGAAAATGTGATTTGTATAACCTTGGTCAAGGCAAGAAAATATAGGAGCCATTTCAAATGGTCTTTTATATTCATACCAAATATTGCGACTAGGATCTTCGTAACTATCAACCATGTTGCTTATGTAGCTGGATTTCTAGTTATGACGGCCTTATCTATATTTTTTCCTAAATAATATGAATTGATAAAATAAATTAACATATGATAAAATTATTTACAAAATATCAACTTAATACATCTTTACAAAATAATGCTACATGTTACAACATTTAATAAGTCTTATTTTAAATATTGGCTAGTGTTATGTCCTATTTGCCACATTTCCTATAACATACATATCTTGTTTGTATATTTTTTCAGTCCATCTCATTTGTTTTGAACTGTTCTTGGTTGACCTTTCTTATGCATCTAATCTAGTTTAGGCAATAACGGATAAAAAGTTGTAGTTGGCCAATACTCATAATTTGAAAGCGAGTGAAAGTGAGTTTCCCAATATTTATATATCTCAGTAAGAATAAAAATTGGCAAAATGTAAGTTGTATGATCTAACCCATTACAAAGATAACCAGCAATTGCATGGAAACACAAAATCTTACTATTTTGAAACTTGCTGCAAGAACAAGATTTCTCATATAGTTTAATAGTATGCACCCTACCTCCTTTGTTTCTTAAGTTGTCACAGGTTGTCTTTATTGAGAATATACCTTTATCACTATCAAATTTTGTAACCTCATATCAATTAGCCTTTCTTATTTGATTTTGTATCAAAGACATACATTTCTAAGTGTACTTATATCTATCACTAAGGTCTTTTGCATATTGAATGCAGCACTGATCAAACATATCCACCAATTTGAAAAAAAAAAAAAGCATTTTGACTAGGGTGGTAATTGGCATCCCTCTGATTTTGAGGTACAATGCATTCATAGATTATACTATTCATATGCCTATACTGATGGCCACCATCATGGCACAATGCCCACTTCTGTTTAGGAATTTGTTCCAACCATTTAAGTGTATCCGGATGTACATCACCAATTTTTTCCAAATGATTTTCATACTTGCACACTTGATTTTCTCTAGCTATAATAAGATAATATCAATGCATACTTTAAAATAATAATCATAATCAATAATATAAATGAAGGTCACATCAATTTATAGATTAAATTTGCTTTTTCTATTAATTATTTCATAACAGTTTTCTTGAATTTGGTGTTATAGTTACTGACAACATGACAAATGCAATATCTATGCTTTGACTTCCTCCACATTGGATCAGTCATTGCATACTTAATTCCAACATGCCTATCAGATATAACACAAATGCCTTTCCTATTTGGACAGATGTATTGTCGTATATATTACATGAAGCATACCCAATTGCTCTTACTTTCCTTCTAAAATATTGCATAAGCAACAGGAAATGTATTGTCATTGCCATCAAAGGATTGTGCAGTAAGAAATACACACTTATTTTTCATGTAAGAAGGTCCCATCAACTACTAATACAAGAGCGCAATGTACAAATCCTTCTATAAATGGCTTGAATCTCCAAAATATTTGCTCAAATTGCTAGACACCTAAAACAAGTCTAGTATTCTTGAAAACTTCAGCATCATCAATTTCATACCTAAAACATGTGTTAGAATGATGTGTAACTAACATTTACTGCCTAAGCAACTTGTAAGATTCATCCAACCCCCATATGACCTACCAAGTGCCTTTTGTTTCGTAATTCATTCTTTCCTATAAGACACAGTGATATGAAAATTTTCCTTGATGAATGCAATAATAATTGTGACCTTTACCTCAGAAATATGATTTAACTAATTCTTCTAAGAAACTAAAGATGAAATCAAAGTTTAAATTTCTATGAACATGTAACACCATTGAAAAACTACGAGTGTGAAAGCCATTATATACCGTTATCTCCCAATACTATTTATCCTTTTTTTCTAGTTGCACGTAATCTCTAATTGCACCCACCCTCATTATGGTTGTATATCAACGCAAGAGAATTACTTATTGACTCCTTAGTTTTGAATTGATAGTTATGTCTAATGGAGTACTCCTTAGCAGTTGTCTTTACTTCATATTTTGAATCAAAAAGCATACCCTTTACAAACTATTTCAAAATATCCCATAACATGTTCTAATCACTATAACCATTGTCATCCATACATAACGAAGTGATATCAACATTTATATATTTAGACGTTAATGTTGATTTGATGATGTTGGTGACATCAAGTCAATGGATAACAATGCACCTAAATTTGCATCCTCGTCGTCATCCGAATTAAAACCAACTTCATAATCATCATCATCAATATCACAGTAATCTTTAGATATGGACTCATTGTCCTAATCATCATCCCCTAATTTTGGATCATCTCTTTTGACATCTTTATCATACAACTCTTCCACCCTACCATGTTCATGTCTTCCACCCAATATTGCATCATCCTCATCACATAAATCATCATTACTAGTTCAGAATCCATGTGATTTAAAGGACCAACATTATTAAGGGTATCATTTTCGGTGAAGTCCTCAATATACTTCACATACGATTTGTTGTTTTACAATCTTTGAACTTGACTAGCTCGGTTAAGCACCATACTCTAATCATTGTCATTTATAATTTCGATACATCCAAATCTTAAAGATCCATGCACTATAAATGGATTCCGGAATTGCATTTTACTAATTAATTGATTTTCATTCAACCCCATGGCAAGCCTCATATCATACATTAGTGAGTTGAAATTCAAATAAATATTGTTAGGTATCTATATCCAATTGTTGTATTCAAATTTGTAATCAACCCCAATTATAGTTTTAACTACTTGCCCGCCCCAGTGAATAATTATTGTGTCAAGTACCGTCATGTTTTCTAAAGAAATTTTAAATCATATCATTAATATATACATTCAAGACTATCTATATTTAATTGTGTCTAATATAGTCATATTAAATTAAATATAATCATATAACATATATGTCATATGATTCAATTGAAATATTCGAGTGAAAGACTTGTACATGGAATAATATAACTAGATTGCAAGTAGAAATATCCATTCTTAGTTTAGCAATTAATATTTTTTTAAATCAATGCAAACTTCATAATTAATTAGTATTAAATATATTAAAAAATCTAAAAACTTTCATACATCATTTCCATCATCAATAATTCATTGTCAAATAATCAATAAAAAAAATCTCCTACCCAATTAATTTGGAATTTAAGAATGAAGACAATAATTAAGAAATATTATTAAGTACATATATAACAGCAACCACAATTATTTTACTTTTAATAGACATTATTATTCTTTCAATGTATATATTTAAAACTCAAACTTATTCATATAATGGATACGTCTAAGAAAAATTTACACATGTATAACTATATTTTGCTATTTTTTTTATCCTAATAAATATTACACTCATGTATGTGTATATACATATATATATATATATATACACACACACATACACACACTAAAAAGTCCTACCAAAAGGATTAGTAAATTTTCATTTAAACCACTTTGGTTTTTATTTTTCAATTTTATCCTCTTCTCTGTTTTTTTGGCTTTTTATTTTTGTTTACCTCATTTTTTTATTACACGCATACACAACCATTAATATACACGGACATAGACAAATATATAGTTGCCCTCTTTTTACTTCATTCTTTTTATTTTTTTTTCTGTATTTTTCTTTTATTTGTTGCTTTTTATATTTTTTTATGTTTTTCACATTTTTTTATTCATTTTTCATTTTTATCTTTATTTTTATTAATTGAAATAAAAAATCAAATAATTTAAATCTAGCCTTTTTATTTTTATTTTTATTTTTAGTGAATATTAAGAATCATAATTTTTAAATTGATATTTTTAAATTTTATTATTATTATTATTATTATTATTATTATTATTATTATACTTTCATTTTTAAATTGGTGATATATGATTAATTATCTTAAAATAATTTTAAAATAATAATGTTATTAATTATAATTAGATTTAAAGTTTTATATTGCTTGACTTTATTTTTAATTTTTTTCCATTAAAAAATATTTTTATTGTGATACCTTAGTTTAAATTTCAATATATTTATTGTACTATCATATTATTTTTAGGTAAATTTATAATTTTTTCACTAAAAAAATTTACAAGTTTATTTCATTATGCCCTTTTTTATATATTAATGTACTTTTATATAAAATCCATGTGCTAGTAAATTTAATATTTATATAATATATTTTTAATTTTTAAATGGGTTAATATAGTCATTAAATTTTAGTATATATAATAAAGAACATATAAAAAAATAAAAAAATAATAAATATATGAAAATATAAATGAAATAGAAAACTATATTCCCAAAGTAATAATTTTTAACTAAAAAACTGAATGATGTATTAATTTTTTATTATTATTCATTAATAATATTTAATATTATATAATATAATATTACTAATAAATTATCACTACATTTCTATTTTATATACTATTGACCATTATATTTAATATTTATTTTTTTGATTTTTTAAATTCTATTAAAAAATTTATTATTTCTCATTGTTAAAAATAATTATTTTATCTTATATTTGAGTTTTGTGATTATATGTTAAATTAATTTTCTCGCTTTGTTTAGTATGTTAAATATATATTTTCTATTTAAATTTATTTTTTTTCAATTATAAAGTCAACGGTATGAATTTTTTATAGTTTTATACTATAATATTCAATTTTACTTTCTAACCACTCAACTATGAAATGGGGTAAATTTTTTTTAATTAAATGCATTATGACACAAAAAAAAATAAATATATGTTGAAGAAATTTTTAAATGAATGATTTGATCACTCTTCAATTTGACTTATTTCACTGTTTATTATATTTTGTTCATTTTTATTGAAATTGTTTCGGAAGATGAAAAGAAACCAAAGAGAAATTTCATTTTCATTTTTTTTTCTGAAAAATTAGGATAAAAAAATAAAGAGTAAAAAATAAAAATAAAAATCATAATGAAGTGAATGCCTATATATATGTAATTTTTTGGATAAAAAATTTCAGTCAAACTTACCTCATTAAAAATAAGTTCTATTTAAACAAATAAACACCAAAGTAAACTGCTAAATAAAAGTTCAATTTTGCAACAGAGAGTCTTTTCCAGTACTGCTACGTCCATACACACACTTAAAAAGTACACTAAATTACACTAAATTAGGTAGTTATTTAATATGTTCATATGAGAAGGTTTAAATAAATTTAATTTGATATTTAATATAAAAATATCAAAGTTGATTAATAAATGTTGGTCAAGAAGATTTATTAGTAGAATTAAAAAATTTTAAAAATTAATAAAATGTTAATTAATATTATTATAACAAAAAATAAAAAAAACAAAATTTTACAAATTTTAAGCTCATTCTTTTCTTTTTCTTAGTGTTTTTTTTTCAAATTTAAGTATAATTTGTTAAAAATTTTAATTCGTAATTCTAATTTTCTAAGGTAAAAAATTAATTTAATGAAAATAAAAAATATGAAAATAATATGCATACTATAAAAAATTTAAAAATTCACATTTTTAATTTGTAAAATTTAAAATCACAGTAAAAATTTTAAAAATTTACACTCATTATTCTAATTTTTTTAAAAATTTATCATGCTTATACTTTTTCTACATTGAAACATTAATCTAAAAAAAATAACATTTAATGCAAAGTAAAATATATATATTAAAATAAATAAATTGATAAAAATATTTAAGATAAGATAAATATCTTTCTTTGCCTCTAATATATTAAATTTCTGCAAAAAAAAATAATATACATGATTAATTACACAAATGCAATAATTAGCAAAAAAAAAATAAGAATAAAATAATTTTTTTTACCTTATAATTTAAGATGTAGTTAGAACATTAATTTTTAAGAGAGAGTGTTTAGATAGAAATATAGAAATCTGTGAGAGTTTGAAATAAATTGGATATGAAAATTTAGGAATTTTAAGTCGTCTTTCTCACTTTCTAAATTTGCGCACTCGCTGACTCTCTTCTGTCGCACCTCTCATCAACATTGTGGATCTCCATCGGCTGCGCTGCACTGTGGTTGAAAATCGTAGGTAGTGTTTTTAACTTACAACGTCGTTACATCCGTTTTTAACATGTTCAAGTTTTTTTTTAATTGGTGCATAGTATTGAAGATAAAGAAAGTCTATCCTCAACATATTTCTGTTACAGTAGATAATAACTTTGTAAGCCATTGCACCTCCCTTATATCACAATCACAAATTCTCACTGGCATCGAAAATTTCAATCCATGGATTCAAGCTATGATGATTGCTCTTGAAGCAAAAAAATAAGATAGGCTTTGTTGATGGAACTTGTGTCGAAGCAGAGAATTCAACAATGTATGCTCAATGGAGAAGGTGCAGTGGATTGGTCAAGCTTTGGATATTGAATTCAGTTTCAAAAGACATTTTTGATTAGTTTTGTCACATTCCGAATTTAGAAATGTGACAGCCCTATAATTCAGGTAGGGTTAAAATCACCAGACACCGCGTAGAACCAAAGTCAACAAATATAGTCTCAAATATATCATATTACTTACCATTAAATTATAACTAAATCATTCTAAACAATATTATGGACCAACTAAAATTTTATACAAATTTATTACATTAATTGCCTAAAGCAGTTATTGGCTAAATAAATTATTCTCAGGCTTCTTGCTGAAAAAAAGAAACCTAACAACTAATTGATTAGAATATTTCTCATGTAAAATCACACAGACGATTGGGTGAGTCATCAAATCAGTGATATTATAGTGTCATAAAGGAACAATACACAATAAGGATATTTTAAGGCTCGAAATAATAATGATAACACAAGGTGGTTGTATAATAAAGAAATATCAACAAAATTTCATTCACAAGAAATGTCTATAATAATTGAACCAATATCACAAGATAAATCAAATAATATGACAAATAACACATAACAATAACACTGAAGTACTATCACGCATCACATACACATAAGGGTAGTAGCTTCTACCTTACTAATCACAAATCTCTATGTGCACATAGCCTGATAGTATACAACCCCTATCAAATTGTCATTCTGTTATATTGGCTAATCAAATGGCTTGGTATGAATTACATCAGCCAAGATGCTACAATGAGTTTCACAATTCACAAATACATAATCGCAAACAACAAATGATATCAAATGGTTCAATTATTAACAACTCCTCAAATTTCATCAAAGAATTCCAAGGTCTCAAAGGAATGGATAACACTATAACTCACCTTAAACTTGTAAATTTGATTCTTCCAAGTCACTGATAATCATTGGTCGATAATTTGACAATCCTCGACCTACTTTCTTGTTCAAATATAAATTGCTCACTTAAGTTTATTTTTAATTTATTATTTGTCATTCAAAATTATTTGACTCCTTTTTTATTTATTATTGTACATTTTAGAATATATTTACATTGTTTATTTTTTTTATTTAGTTTGGTTTAGAATACGCATTAATAATCATTTTATAAATATCCTCCAAAAAAAACTAATTAAGGCATATATATATTATTTACTTTCTTTTCACAAATATTATAAAATCAAATTTATTAAAATATCCTTATTATAATTTATTTAATTTTCCTAAAATAATCTCTTTATATTATTTACAAAACATAACTTAATATATATATTCTTTTAGAAGAAACTTTTCTAAATACCCATAATTAAAATTAAATATTACATAATTTATTTACTTTAACTTTAATAATACTTTATTTTAATTTCAAACAATCATTTATAATAATTTTAATCACTAAAGTAATAATAATAATTTGCTAAATTTAAAATTAAATGATATTAATACTAATATTATCTACATTGTATAATCTCTAATTATAGTTTTCTTTATAATAAAAATTTACAAATTTCATATCTTATTATTATTGAAAATACTAATTACTATTTAATTATTTAGTAAACAATAATTATAACTTAATTAACCAACTTCTAATTGTTTTCCTTCCAATTAATTTACTAATTACATACACATACATATATATATAATTTATTTTATAAATTACTGATAAAAATTATAATTCAAATATTTAATTTATTTTAATCACATTCTATGTTAACATTTTTATTTTAAATTTAATATGTATCTACTTGTTATCCATTTATGTCATTATTTATTATTTTTATTTTATTTATTCTAAATTTTCTTTAAACACAATTAATTCATCAATTAATTAAATTCATTATTTCTAAATTCAATTAATTTTATAAATATTATAAAACAAATTTTTATTATTTTTAACTAATTTATATTATCACATTTATTTATTTTTATCATTTCCCCCTCAATATAATTTGTTCATCGTATAACTAAAATTACATATTTTAAATTTACTTATTTCCTTAAATTTTAACAATGTCTTTTTAATCACAACTAATTAACTATATTATTATTCCTAAATTCAATTAAAATTCATAAAATCTAATTATTCCTAAATTCAATTAAAATTCATAAAATCTAATTAATTAAAATTAACTAATACAATTAATAATAATTCAACTCAAATTCAAATTCAAATTCAAATTATAATAATAATTATAATACAATTATTATTATATTTAAGTTTTAATATTTATATATTTATAAGTATTTTTTTCAAAACTCATATATAATTGGAAAATGATATAGCAAATTGAAGCTTGTAAAAAGAAGATCTCAAAAATATCAATATCGCCGAAAAAGGAGGCTAGAATAAGCCGAAAAACTCTCAGAAATCACGGACGACACGATGGTCGGACGGTGCGTGTGTCGCCATCCCACGTCCTCTGGCGACGAACCACCACTCCACGAACTCGCCGTCGCCGGACAATCCAAATGGGTCGACGCATGTCGATCGTCAAGCACCAGACGGTGGCAAATTCGGAAAACTTGGTTCGACGCTCAACTCTTTTTCTCTCCTTTGTTTCTCTAGCTCTCTCACATCTCTGCTTTCTTTTCTTTTTTTTTCTTTTCTTATTATTATTATTATTATTATTATTATTATTATTATTATTACTACTACTACTACTACTACTACTACAATCTTTCACCCTTAATAAAATTCGTCTTTGAATTTTTAAATAAAGATAAGCACTTATGTAGAAAGCCGCTCTTCATACTTCCACTACACACATATACTCTACTATTTTATCCTAAATAATCACATTTAACATTCAGAAATTAATTAATATATCACTTCAAATTTTTACCAAACCATTACTACAATGAACCTCAAAACGCTTGAGTAGCTATTAGGCCTAACTCTTAAATTTACTAGTTGATTACATTACAATCTTATTATCTTAGTAATGATAATTTACTAGCATTAAGAATATCATTAATACTAAAGTTAAATATCAAATTCATTATAATAACTTCATTTATCTTTATTGAAAATTCTCATTTCTTATAATTTCAACTTTCTACTCATTCATAATTTTTTTATACTAATGCCACAATTATTCTCATATCATAGATTATTATTTATATACTCTTAACCACTTCCAATTACATTTTGTCCACAAAAATTCATGAACTTAAGTCTTATTTTATAATCAAAACCAAATCTTAATGTCTATATTTGTACATGTCCAAAATCTTCATTCATCTATTTGAATTATTTTTACTTATAAATCTAAACGCCTTTAGTTATCCACAAATTTTGAAAATAAACTAAGTTTTCCACATACAAACTTAGTATAATATTTTACTTATTTAATTCTTATACCATAAATATTCAAATTCAATCTTAAATTTCTATTTACTTTAATTTCTTTCTCAAAAATTTAATTCAATACCCCATGTAGCTCAAATCATATTTTATACTAATCACCTTTAAATTTTCTCATTTTAAACACACCAATCCGTTTAGACTTTAATTAATTACTTCAAATTCATATACTCAAATTATTTTAAAAATTTTAATAATTTGTGCAGTCTTCTAAATTATAATTTTATTTGCTTAATAAATTTGACGCTTAACTCAAAATTATCATGATATGTACACAACTTGCATATGAAATCTTAGCAAATTTCTAAAATTCATTATCACTTTAATTGTTTACTTTTATATACTCTAAAATTTGTCTTATGTTAATTTCACTGAATCATTTGCCCTCTTTATTTTATTTATATTTTTTTTTCTTAGAAAATCAAATTCATTTTAAATTTCATTACTTAGTAATGATCTTTCTAACTAAAAATTAGTGGCTTCATATGTTAATCATTTTGTTTTCCTACTAAGCAAAATTTTGAATGTATTTGAGCTTCCAACTCTTTTCTCAAGAGAACACTTGAAATCATAGCTTGTGCTTCTCTAACATAAGCCACACACTTTGATCTTAATAAACCAATAGAAACTCATAATTAACATCCATAAGCATATATAATATTCACATACATATAACAATTAACTATATATAATTTTTTTTTGAATTTCACATTTATTTAAAAAAAAAATATCAGTTCACATGTAATCTTTATCAGGTTTTATTCTACTCAAAATTAATCACTATCAAATCTTTATATTTCAAATATATATATTTCGTTTATACTTAATCAATTAATTAAAATCCCACACCTAAACATTACGCATAGTTACCTATACAAATTATTTCACAAGTTCTAACAATCTCAACAGCCTCTTATCGCACATTACTTGCTCCTTAAGTCACATTATCTTGACACAAATTATCATAACGTGAATATGAACTTGGATACAAATATTTCACAAATTTCTAAGATCTTTTGTCACTTTAAGTATATATATTTCCTAAACTCTCTAATTTTGCGTCGTTCTAACTTTATTGAATATCTTTCATTACTCTACTTTTCAACCTTTGCAAATCAAATCCAGAAATATTATAATTTTTTTATCCATACGAAATTTATTTGAGCACACCTAAATTTCTTTATTTCTAATAATATCAAACAAGTATTAAGAATTTCTAAATCTTTACCACATCAAATAATTATACAAAGACACTCTTCGTAAAAATTTTAACTCAATTGAACTTATCCAAGTATCTCAGATAAACTGTCTAATATCACCATATCTAATTTCTCTTCACAATACATAGTTCATTTTTATTCTTATTTAGTTGGTTTAGAATACGCATTAATAATCATTTTATAAATATCCTCCAAAGAAAACTAATTAATGCATATATATTTTATTTACTTTATTTTCACAAATATTATAAAATTTAATTTATTAAAATATCCTTATTATTATTTATTTAATTTTTCTAAAATAATCTCTTTATATTATTCACAAAACATAATATATATATTCTTTTACAAGAAACTTTTCTAAATACCCATAATTAAAATTAAATATTACATAATTTATTTAATTTAACTTTAATAACATTTTATCTAAATTTCAAATAATCATTTATAATAATTTTGATCACTAAAGTAATAATAATAATTTACTAAATTTAAAATAAAATGATATTAATACTAATATTATCCACATTGTATAATCTCTAATTATAGTCTTCTTTATAATAAAAATTTATAAATTTCATATCATATTAATATTGAAAAATACTAATTACTATTTACTTATTTAGTGAACAATAATTATAACTTAATTAACCAACTTCTAATTCTTTTCCTTCCAATTAATTTACTAATTCCATACACACACATATATATATTTAAATATAATTAATTTATTTTATAAATTACTGATAAAAATTATAATTCAAATATTTAATTTATTTTAATCACATTCTATGTTAACATTTTTATTTTAAATTTAATATGTATCTACTTGTTATCCACTTATGTCATTATTTATTCATTTTTATTTTATTTATTATATATTTCCTTTAAACACAATTAATTCATCAATTATTTAAAATCATTATTTCTAAATTTAATTAATTTCATAATTATTATAAAACAAAATATTATTATTTTTAACTAATTTATATTATCACATTTATTTATTTTTATCATTTTCCCTTCAATATAATTTGTCCATCATATAACTAAAATTACATATTTTAAATTTACTTATTTCCTTAAATTTCAATAATTTCTTTTTAATCACAACTAATTAATTATATTATTATTTCTAAATTTAATTAAAATTCATAAAACCTAATTAATTAAAATTAACTAATACAAATAACAATAATTCAACTCAAATTCAATTTAAAATAATAAGTATAATATAATTATTATTATATTTAAGTTTTTAATATTATATACTTATAAGTATTTTTTTTAAAACTCAACTATAATTGGCAAATTATATATCAAATTTAAACTCGTGAAAAGAGGACCTCAAAAATACTAGTATCATCGAAAAAGGAGACCAAAATCGGCCAAAAAATTCATCGAAAATTATGAATGGCATGATGATCGAACAGCGCATGCGTCGCCGTCCGACATCCTCCGGCGACGAATCACCACTCTCCGAACTTGCCATCGCCGAACCATCCAGATGGGGCAGCGCGTGTCGATCGCCGAACCATCGAACTACGGCAGATCGAGAAAACTTAGTCTGGCGCTCAACTCCTCTCTCCTTTGTTTCTCCAGCTCTGTCTCTTCTCTCTTCTTTCTTTTCTTTTTTTTTTCTTTTATTATTATTATTATTATTATTATTATTATTATTATTATTATTATTACAAGTTTATTGCACAACAAAAGCAGAAATGTGGAGCGAATTAAAGCAGAGATTTGCAAGTTCAAATCTTACGAGAATTTTTCAACTGAAGCGGGATATATACCATATATCGCAAGGTACTAATTCAATCTCAGTATACTATTCAAAGCTTAAAAGATTATGGGATGAATTGAGTGCTTTATATACCAGCCTAAATTTAAGGTTAAATCCTGATTATGAGAAAAAGAAAGAGTTCTTCAATTCTTAATGGGTCTAAATGAATCATACACGACAGTGAGAGGACAGATTCTTCTTATTGATCCTTTACCTTCAGTGAATCAAGTTTACAATAAGCTTATGCAAGAGGAATCACAAAGAACAATAGTCTCTCAACCTGAGCAAATAGTAGCAGCTTAAGTTGTTCAAAGTTCAAACCAGTAATCAACAAGAACTGCTAAAAGAAATTTGACCAGCGATCACTGCAATAAACCAGGTCACACCAAGGATAAATGTTATAGGCTTCATGGTTTTCCTTCAGATTTTAAATTCACTAATAAACCTCAAAAGTCCAGATTCAATAACAAGAACAGAGGGGGTATGCAGCAGCAACGAGCCTCAAAGCCCCTCGCAAATGCAATACAATCAAATGAAGTTGCAAGTGATATGGCATGTGATGATCAACTGCCTTCAAAATTTCTAACACAAGAGCAATTACAATAAATATGCAACCATATGAATGCTACCTCTTTTAAATCAAAAACTTCTCCAATTGCAGAAGTTAATATGGCAGGTACAAATTCTTGTTTTGCCTTATCTTCATTTTCAAATACAAGGATTACTGACAGTGATGCTTCAGAACATATAACACATAACAAATCATTGTTAACCAATTGTATACCTCCTTCTACTAATCCTTCTTAAATCAATCTTCCAAATGGATCATTGGCCAAAGTTGACTGCATTGGAAAAACTTAAGTTACATCATACTTGTCAGTAAATAAAGTTCTTTACTCTCTGGTATTTCATTTTAATCTATTGTCAGTTAGTCAAATTAACAAGAACTCTAATTATTCTGGCACTTTTTTCTCTACTCATTGTGTTATCTAGGACCTTGCTTCAAAGAAAGTATTGGGGATTGGTAGAGAATGCAATGGCTTGTATCCATTTGATTTCGCTTTTTCTTCTTCAAAAGACATCATCCATTGCAATCAAATTTCTTCATCATCAATTTCAAATTACAACTTGTGGCATTCTAGTTTAGGTCATGCATCATTTAACAAACTTAAGATTCTTTTTAATACTCTTTCTGATGGTAAACAATTAGTTTGTGAAACATGTGCTTTTGCTAAACAATCAAGACTTCCTTTTCAAGCAGTACCAATACAAGTTTTCCCTTTGAGTTATTACAAAAGGATGTATGGGGACCATTTAAAATTATGTTTAGAACATAAGCAAGATTTTTCTTAACAGTTGTTGATGATTACACTCGAGTGACTTGGAAAATTCTTTCAAAATCTGAAGTATTAATGCACATAAAAAATCTTGTGTCCTTGATCAAAACTCAATTTAAAATAAATGTTCACAAAATAAGAACTGACAATGCTGCTGAATTCTTTCAAAAGGATTGTCAATCATTTCTTTCCTCATTGGGAATAATTCTCCAAAGTTCATGTGTAGCTACCTCACAATGAAATGGTTTAGTTGAATGTAAACATAGGCACTTACTCGAGCTAGCAAGAGCCATCAGGTTTCAAGCTTCTCTCCCTTTGACTTTTTGGAGTGATTGTATTCTTGGAGCAACTTACATCATAAACAGACTCCCTACACCTGTTTTAGGTAACAAATCACCTTATGAAAAGCTCTACTCTCATGCGCCTCCTCTAGATCATATGACCATAGGGTGTTTATTTTTTACTTCAACTCTTACAGCAAGAAGAGATAAATTCTCTCCAAGGGCTGTAAAATGCATCTTTTTGGAGTACCCTTTTGGACAAAAATGTTACGCAGTCTATGACATTGAAGACAAAAGGAGTTTCATTTCCAGAGATGTTATTTTCCATGAATCTACTTTTCCTTTTTCTGAAAATAACAACACTAACTCTCCTTGATGTTTCCCTCCACTTCTATATTCTTGGACACTCCATTTCATGAAAGGAGTACATTGACTCATGAGAGCAACACAAATTCATAAACCAATTCTTCACAAAACCAAAGTCCAAATGAGAACATGTCTCTAAATACCTCTCACAATCAATATCTTCACCAAGCAGCTCAATGCCCCATTCTGGTAAACTTGTTCAAGATGTAGAGCCTCCAAGAAGATCCACCAGAGTAAGATCTCAGCCATTGTGGATGCAAGACTATATTTGCAATGCAAACTCTATCTGTCTACAAGAAAAATCTTAAGGCAAGGATCATAAAAACACAGGTACTCTCTATCCCATATCTGGCTTTTTGACAGATTCAAATATTATTGTTCCCTATAAATCATACATTTCAAAACTTGATTTTGTTCATGAACCATCATCATATTCTGAAGCATCAAATGATCTAAAATGGAGAAAAGCAATGCAGGAGGAATTACATGCCTTGGAGACTACTAAAACTTGGGAAGTTTGCGATTTACCAGAGGGACAACAACCAATAAGTTGCAAATGGGTCTATAAGGTAAAACTGAACTCAGATGGATCTGTGGAGAGGTTCAAGGAGATTAGTCGCTAGAGGCTTCATTCAAAGGGAGGGCATAGACTACACTGAAACATTCTCCCAGTAGCAAAGATAACCACATTTAGAACTCTTCTTGCCATAACAGCCATTAGAAATTGGAAATTATATCAAATGGATGTGCATAATGTTTTTCTACATGGAGATTTGATAGATCTGTCCAGGATATCAAATTGATAGTGATAGAAGAAAGAAAGGAAATCTGGTCTGCAAACTGAAAAAAAATCCTTGTATGGTCTCAAACAAGTTTCAAGGCAATGGTTTGACAAGTTCTCAAATGCATTGATCTCATATGGTTTCACTCAGTCCAAATCGGATTATTCATTATTTACTTGTCAAAAAGGGAATGATCTTCTAACTGTTCTAGTATATGTGGATGATTTGGTTATTACAAGGAACAGTGAATCAAGAATTAAAGACCTCAAAAAATATATGCACTCAAAGTTTTCAATCAAAGACCTTGGAGCATTAAAATTTTTTCTTGGATTGGAAATAGCAAGGTCCAATAAAGGAATCAACATTTGTCAAAGAAAATATATCCTACATTTGTTGTCAGACACAGGAATGCTTGGTTGTTAGCCTGCTAAAACTCCAATAGAGCAGCATCAAAAATTTATGGATTCGGATGGTTAAGTTCTGAATGACATTCATGATTACCAAAGGTTGATAGGAAGATTAATCTACTTAACAATTACAAGACCTGACATAACATTTCCAGCTGACATAACATTTCCAGTACAAGTTCTAAGTCAGTTCATGCATCAGCCTAAAAACATCCATTTGGAAGGAGCATACAGGATTTTAAGGTATCTAAAGGGTACTCCAGGTCATGGAATTTTTATGTGGTCAAATAACAATCTTGAGTTAAATGCTTTTTGTGATTCTGATTGGACAGGATGTCCGTTCAGTAGAAAATTAGTTACAGGTTATTGTATACTCTTAGGCAATTCACTAATTTCATGGAAGTCAAAGAAGCAAAGCACAGTGGCTCAATCCTCTATATAAGCCGAATATAGATCAATGGCAAACACAACTTGTGAGATCATATGGCTTCGTCAACTTCTCAAGGAGTTTGGAATTATGACAGAAATCCAGCTAAGTTGTATTGTGACAATAAAGCAGCATTACACATAGCACAAAATCCAATGTATTACGAAAAAACTAAACACATTGAGATTGATTGTCACACTATACGAGAACAAATTCAAAAAGGAGAAATTGCTACTGCTCATGTTCCCAGTCATGAACAACTTGCAGATCTTTTAACAAAGGCTCTTAGTAAGGAACATCATAAGAAACTTAGTCACAAGTTGGGGGTTCTAGACTTGTATAAACATATATATGCTTGGAACAAACATTTTACACTTAAAAGCAGTTCACATGACAAACGTATACCCACAAAAAGTCCACCAAATTCTAATGAAATATAGAAGGGAAAAAATAAAAATTGATTACTAAAAAAATAAAAAGAAACATTCTCATTTTTTTAATGTAAGTTTAGGATTTATGATTTAGATTGCATTAGATGCTACAGCTCTAGCTCAATCCTTGAGTTGTGCCTTCATATATTGTGTTGAATTTTTGGCAGCCCAAGTGGGGACTGGAGGTACGTAACTTTGAGCATGCCATGCCTTTGAATGAGGGGGCGTGTTGAAGATAAAGAAAGTCTATTCACAACATATTTCTATTACAGTAGATAATAACTTTGTAACATATGTATATCTATTTTTTATCCTTCCTTTTGAGTTTATGTTGTAACAAACTTCTATCACCTTCTTGTATATGTTGACTTTTGAACGTAATAGAAAAATATTTCCTTCTCATATCAATAATTTCTAAAATTCACACATAGTATGATGGGTTTTTTCTCATGTGGTCAACCGTTCTCATCTTCTCACCGGTGGTGGTAGATTTGAAGTGAGTTTTATTTGAATTTTGGTTGAGGTTGATTTGGATTTTGTAGAGTTAGATTATTTATTGATTTGAGGAAGATTATTATTTGATTTGGATTATTTGATTTATGTTAGATTATTTGATTTGCATGTGACCGTGTTCTTTTTCTTGTTAACAAGTCCTTCATATATGAATTTTAATTTTCAGATTCTTCTTCAAAAAATCTCCAGTTGACAGTCGTGCTTTTGAATTTGTTAGAATTTTTTTTCTTTTTTTCTTTAACAAATCCATCTTTGTTTTTTAATATTAGATTTTCTTTTAATTGTAGGTGCCTTTTTTTTTCCTTTTTTTAACAAATCCTTCTCCATATAGGGGTTTTATTTTTAAGATTTTTCTTTAAAAGTTATTACTTATGTTGAATTTCTTTTAAGTCTAGAAAAATAAGTTTCAGATTTTCAGTCATAAAAAATGGATATTGAAAATTATTTTATAAGCAGTAAATAATTTTTAAACCTAGAAGCCTTTCTTTATTTAGAAGTACCATCTCTACTATTCATGCTACAAATTTTCTCTTCTCCTCATTTCCATCAAGATCTAATCTCTACTATGTATATTTATATTATCTCAGCTCTATCTCGACTCTTTAACACTCTCTAAATAAAAGTCTGAAACTCGAAAGCCCTGCTATCTCCTCTTCCATTTTATCATATGTTCTATATTCACTCTATATTTGTGCTTGAACTAGAATAAGTTGTTTACTTTTATTATTTTTTAGAATGCTACACTCTTTTGAAAAATGTAATTCGCTTTTGATTAAATTTTCTAATATCCTATAATGGAACCTCATAATAGTGTTACTAAATCTACAAGATCATTCTTATATATCATAGCAATGTTATTGTGCACATAACATTGTCATGTTACGTTAAATTGGTATGCATTGCATTACATGAAAAACTTATGTAATTCATAATTGTGTTATTGAACATCATAATATTATTATAAAATACTAGTAAAATACCCTTGCAATGTTGGGGGTATTCTTGTGTTATTGAACATTATAACATTATTATAAAATACTAGAAAAATACCCTTGCAATGTTGGGGGTATTCTTTCTCAATATATACTAATTTTCTAATTCTATAATAATTCTAAGCAATAATAATAAAAAAATTAGCGATTATAAATATTTTTTTATTTTAATAGTTGATTTAAATTAATTAATTATGTTAATAAGTTCTTTAATTATACTCTGGTAAATAAAATAAATATTATAATATTTTTTTTAGAGATGGATATTAAATGATTAATTGATTAAATTTTCAGTTAGCCGATCAAAACTTCAATTCAATTAACCGATCATATTAAATTTTAGTCAGACCTAGAGGAGTTCGATTTTCAGTTTAATTAACGGTTAATCAATTTTGATCGGTCAATTAACCGATAACCAAAAATTTATCTTTATCAAATTTAACTATTTAAAAGTATAAGAAGTTTCGGCATATTTCTTACCTTCATTCCTTGTATATGCCGAATTATTGAATTAATTAATTATATTTATTTTTTTTGTAATTTATTAAAAAATAAAAAAAATATAAACATTGTTTAATAATATTCGTCTTATCAATCATTCATTTTGCATTATAGAAGTTATTTAAGATTCATTTATCATTATAATTAATTCGGTTATATCACTTCAATATTTATTTTATCTTATGAAATAATAATAATTTGTTGTAGGACCAAATTTAATTCTTTAATAATTTATATTTAAAAATAAAAACAGAATTATAAAAATAAAATTTAAAATTTATTAAGGTGATTTTATCAATATATTAATTGCTTCTATAATTATCGTTTTAGATTATTTTAAAAATAAGTTTAAAAATATTATTTAATTAATTATTTTAGTTCTATCATTAGGCCAGGTTCAAGGCTTCATGTTAGAATTTCCTTGTACACGACAGAAACCACAGCCTTCCCGACATAAACTTGTTTTCATTTCAGATGTCAAAGGATTATTATTATTATTATTATTATTATTATTATTATTATTATTATTATTATTATTATTATTATTATTATTATTATTATTATTATTATTATTGAGAAAATTAAATTATATGTTATTTTTATTTTTTTAAAATGTCCTACAATTTTGATATATGTTTAATATGTTAAATATGCTGGCAGAGGCGGACGCAGAGTACAAAGTCAATGGAGACTTATTTCTTATTAAATCTATTTTTTAAAATTTATTTTAGCTATAACCTTTGGACAATATATTTATATTCTAAAATAATAAATTTAATACTTATTAATATATCTTAGTATCACATATCAATAATATAAATTAACAATAAAAAAAATAAAAAAAAAGAACAAATTCAGATTTTAAAAATTTTCATCACTAACATAATTAACATAGAGTGAAATGAGATGAATATTTTGCGGATAATGCAATTGTAATTCTTTATATAAATTTATGGATATAATTATATATAAATTTATGGATATATAAATTTATGGATATAATTATATACATATAATTCTTTATATAAATTTATGAATATAATTATATATTAGCTATTCATATATAAATACATGTATATAAAAAATAAATTTAATAATATAAAAATTGATATATATTGAAAAAAAAATGAGAAATTTAAAAAAAAAAACTCTTATGTACTTTTGAAACCGTGCAGAAAACAAGAGTTAAAAAAAGGGAGAGAATTGACTGAAAAAGAAAATTTATAACTGCATTTTATAATAAAAAAAATACTAAAAAAAGAGATAATAGAGATATATAAAAATTTTAAAAAAATAAAAATTTGAAACAAGAATATTTTTTAATGATAATAATCATATTATTTGAGTTGAATCAACTAAAAAATTAGATATATATCTTTAATATATATTTTTTATTAAAGAGTATATATATATATATATTTTTTAAAAGCTCGACCCCCGAAATACTGTTTTATGGAAATCGAACATCTGCCCTCTCAATTGAGAGTACATATATATATATATAATTTGAAAAAATCCAGTGGTGGCTTGAGCACCCACTGGTCCCTCTTTAAGTCTGCCATTATATGCTAGACAGTGGGGGCATTTTTAATTCGGTTAATAATAAAATTAACTGAATCGAATTAAATTAATTAAATTAATAAATTAAACTATCTAAATTTTAAAATCGGCTGATCCAATTAATAAAAAATATTTTCGGTCAAGTCGCTTAAGTTTTAGTTCGACTGAACGCCCACTCCTAATTTTTACGGGAGAATTAAAATAAATAAAAGTGTCTTTTATATAATAATAACACATTCTCATCCAATATTACGATTTATTCATCTATTTTTTAAAAAAAAAATTATTTCTTTACATGTTTGGGAAATCTGGTATAATTTTATTAAAACATTATTTTTTAAGATATTTTTCTTTAATATTTAACTTTAAATAAAAAATTTATGAAAATTAATTGCTTTCTTTATCTAATGCAAAGACTATTATAACACTTACATATAATTATCATATTAGACATATATCATTTTGTTCCATTTACCATTTTACATATATCATTGTTCTAACACAAATTTCAAATTAAATTTTAATTGCTTTCTTTTTCAAAAAAATTATTACCTTTTTATAAATAGTATATCTTTTACTTTGTTTTCAATAACTATTCTTTATTAATACTTATTTTTTAAGATATATTTAAGTATATTTATTATAGAAAAGAAAATGCATTACTTTATTTATTATACTCTCAATTTTTATTAAAAAATTAGTAATCTTTTTAAAATAAAGAGTAATTTTTAATAAACATGAGATCTTATATTTCACTCTTATAATTTTTAACTCTAATCAACAGAGACCTTTCATTCTTCTTATACTTAATCACTATTTAATTAATATATTTAATATGTATTCTTACATTATTTATTTTTATTATAATATATACTAAATTATTAAACCTCTCCCTATTCTACTAAAATTAATTAATTGAATAATCATATTTTATTTTTCATATTGTACTACATGTCTATGGTCATGGGACACTATACATTGCAAGTCATAAAATCAAATTATACAATCATTATAAACATGTGCTTTAATTTGCAAACTCGTCCTCTAATTGAGCATGACTATGTTACATAAATATATATTTTGTTATTTACTCTAATTATTTACTTCATTAATATTGATAATAAATAATAAGAACTGTTGAAAAATATATTAGAAAGTAAAAAATACCTAAAAATATAATTTTGACCACTTCATTAATGTTGGTGGAAGTATATAAAAATAATAATACAAAAAATTATCATTATAAATTTATTGAAAATTATCATTATAAATTTATTGAAAATTTTTCATTATATGCCAAGTAATTATTTTAAAAATTAAATTTATATAAAATTATCTTATTAATTTTTTACATCATATATTTTTTATATATGTTATATATAACTAGATATATATATATATATATTACATATATGTAGGTATATATAGGTATATATTGATATATAATGGTATATATCGGTATACACCGGCATATATTGATATATATCGATATATATTATATATATATAATATTATTTTTATAATTTACAAGTTTCTTATGTTTTGAATATCTATATGCATTATATTTTTTTTTTAAAATCTTTTTTTCAAAAAGTAATATAAATTAACATAAAATATAACATAAATTAATTAACATATATTAATTAAAATATATAAAATTATGCATTAAATATATTTAAAATTAATTGATTTAAATTAATATAAAATACAATAAAAATTAATTTATAAAAATATTGTACAATAAAATATTTAAAATGCTAAAAAATAATTAATATTAATTTTTTTAAATATTAAAAAATATTTTCAAATAATTTTTATAGTATATGTTAAAATTATTTTTTAAAAATATAAATTAAATAAAATATATTAATATAAATAAAAATTTAAAATTTTATTTTTAAAATAAGAATATACATAAATATATATGAGTATTTATTATATATAAGTAAAAATTTAATATAAATATTTTTAATTTAATATATTATAATTTTATTTTAAAATAAAATAAAATAAAATAAATGATCACTGCTATATACACGACTTGGCATGGCCAATAAATAAGCCTAAAAAATATGCCCTAGGTCGAGCTGGGCCTAGAGTACATGGTCTGTCGGCCCAACCCGACAAGCAACCCAGCCTGGCACAGCCACATGCCAGTTCATTATTTCACACAAGCCATATACTAACAATAGTCGGCCATTAGCCAACTTTTTTTTTAAAATATATATATATAATTGGACTTTGAACTTTAAAGAATAAATAATAATAATAATTAATAGGACAATTGATTGTGTCATGTTTGTTTGAGCATTCAGCATACAATTCAAATTTTTAATTTTTTTACCAAAACACCCCCATCAACAACAAAAAAAAATGGATAGTTTGTTGGGTGTTTATGTAAATTTAATTTTTTGGACAAAAATGTCCTCGACAACACCTAAAAATAACTAGTTTTAGAGGGTTTTTTGAGGGAAAAAAATGTGTTCTTCTATAAATACCTTAACACTTTACATTTTACAATTAATTTCAATTCACCAATTAATCTCCAATTCTTCCTTTCAATCCCAAAATCTTCATTATATTCTCTCTAAAATTTCCTTGCATTCTCTCTAAATTCTTCAATTCTCCAACATTTAAATTATCAAGTAAGTTTATTTAAATTTTATTGTTTAATCATCAGTTTATTTTTAGTGTTATATTTGTTTATTTGTTTGTTTGATTTAATTAATTAATTATAATTTATATGTTAAATTTGTGTTACATTGTTGTTATTATTTTTTAATTTGTGTTATATTATTTTTTTACATTATTTTGTTTTGTTTTATTGTGATTTGTGAAGTGTTTTAATATTTGGATATTTTATTATATTGTTAATGTTCTGTGTACTATGATAGAAGTTACTTTATTATATTTATTTTTTTATTTCCATACTTGTTTTCCAATTAAATTTGCAAGTAATAATATTTCAGCAACGGTGACATTATTTCGACGACTAAAAAAATTAATTAAAATATAATGAATGAATAATAAATAATAAATATATGTGATTAATGATAGATTAGTTAGAGATATAATTAGTTAAAATTTTTGAAGTTAAATAAATTTAGAATATATATAATTTTAATTAGTTATAATTAAATGAAATTTTATTAATTAGTTAAATTTAAATGAGAAATAATTAAAATAAATTAATTAGTTATAATTATTTTTTATCAATTATAGTCAAATAATTAATATTTTATATTAAATTAGATAATAATTTTATGTAAAGATTAAAATTTTAATTAATTATTGGATTTTTAATGATTAAATAAAATAGTTGAGGTATTGTATTAAAGTTTATAAACTAATACTTTTATGATTATAATAATGAAATTATTATTTTATTATTATTATTTAATTTTAAACTTAATATAGGTTATTATAATTGAATTAGAAGTAAATAAATAACTATTTTATAAGAAAATAATGTTAATCTCTGAGTAAATAATATTATAAATGATTATTAAAAGTTAAAATAAAATATTGTTAAAGTAAACAAATTTTATATTATTGTTAATGTTGATTTAATTAATTATTATTATTATTGTATTAGTGAGAAGCATATTGAGTTGTTGAGAATTGTGATAGCGGCTTAGATGAGGCAATTGGATTAATGATGATTGTTGTGAGATATTTAAAAATGTTATTTATTATTTTATTTCAAAAAGAATATTCTAGTTATAGAGGGAACTCTGCCGAAATTTTAGCAGAATCTTTAGAGTCATCTATCTATTCATATGTTAATAGTTTTTATTATCATTTAAAAATAATTTTTAGATATTTTTTCATCATTAGTTGGATATTTCGAAGTGAGTTATTGGGTTTCGCTTATAGTGGGTTATATATATTATTATAATACTCCACTCCTCTAATTTACGTTCATAATTACATTTACATAATGCATCGACTGATTGTGTAATATATGTACAGTTATTATTATTATAAGCATAATGTGTATTAAGTATAAGTTGGTTGTGCTTAATGTATATAATATGTGATGTCGGATAGAGTTAAGATGATGTGAGACCACATTAATTGAGAATACAAGTCATAATATAAGTATATTATATGATGAGATTAGAACTGATATGACGGCGGGTGCATTATCAATCGGGTAGCATTGCTTGGCTATGGCTGTGATGGCGGACTCTATATATTGAATTCTAAGAGAAATGTATAGACTAAGAGAGTCAAATAGATGGATAAGCTCCCCATTTAGAGGTTTAGTGTGACCCTATTGACTTACTTCTATCATTATTTGTTTATGTGATTTGTTGATTGATTGGCATTTGTATGAGCACGTTATGCATGTGATAGTTGTATTATATCAATTACTATATAGCTCATTGAGCCGAACGCTCATTTTTTATTCACCATTTTTTCAAGTTGCTGGTTGAGCATATAAGTATTACTTATTCAAGTCATCCTGTTTTTTTATTTTTATTTTTTTGAGTGTTACTTTTTATAATTACAAATTAATTTTTATGAAAAATTATAATTTTTATATGATAAAAAATAATTTAAAATATTATTTTTTATTATTTTTTATAATTTTTTATTTAATAGTAAAGTTTAAAAAAAATAAAAAATTTAAAGTAAAATATTGATTCTAGAAGGAGAAGAGGTATTTTAAAAAAAAATTATTTTATTGATGAACGAGGTTTTTTAAAAATTTTACATTAATTTTTTATAAAAATATAAATATTTTTAATTTTTATAATATTTTTATAATAAAAATTATTTTTTTTGGATTGTTATGTAAATAATGACTTTGGAAATTAGGGACCACAACAAAATATAAATAAGTTAAACGCATGTATGTGCTTTCACATGGGTTTTAACTTTTTTATTGTAAATGTTTATTTTATTAAATGTTAATTAAACAATAAATATTATGAAAACAATTCCATGTTAATAACTTGCATTTAATATATATATATAATTTAAATAATTTATAATTTTAAAATGCTTAAAAAAAATTTGTGTCTTTGAACTATGTAAATTCGAAGTCAAATTTAAGATGAATACAAAAAGTGTAAATTATATATATATATATATATATATATGAATAAAATATTTCTTCCATCTTGATTAAGTACATTTTTTTATTTTCAAGGAATTAAGAAAAATTAATTTTTTTATTGAAAATATAAATTTTTATATTTTTATTATACCTTTTATTTTGATGTGAGATATATTTAGTAAATATTTTTAATAAATAATATAATAAAAATTTAAAATATTAATTAATTTATTAAAATAATAAGTTAATTACAATTTGAGAAAAAAAAAAGTGTGTTTATTAATTTGAGATAGAAAAAAATAATATAATATGTTTTTATAATTTTATATGATTAAGAGGGCATTTGGTTGAATATAGGAATTAGAATGAGATTGAATTATTCTCGTTATTGATGTTTGGTTAGATTAAATAGATGTAAAAATGGAAATCTCATCATCTTATAAATGAAAATGAGTCATTTCGTATCATTTTTATGTTAATCAGTTTTAATTTTTGGTTGGAATCAAAAATTAAAAATTAGCTTTTTAGAATAAAATGGAATGGAATGAAAATCTTTTTTATTGTTAAAATAAAATAAATATAATTACTTTGTTTAATTGTAAATATTTTTTTTATATAAAATAAATTTAAAATTTCTTTTATTAACAAAATTAAATTAGATTTTTAAAATAAATTATAATCAAATTAATATTTTTTCAAAAATTTTTCTAATTATAAATCCCTGAATTTTATTAATAAAATAAATTTAGAATTTAGTTTTTCTTAACAAAATTAAACTAATTTTTTGAAAATTTTAAAATAAAATGAAATAAATTTTATTTCTTTTTATTTCTTTTCAAATCATAATATTTCTGAATTTTTTGAACAAAATAAATTTATTTTTTTATACAACTATATTTTTTATTTTTAGGACAATTTAAATAAATTGAATGGCAATGTATTTTAATTATTTATTATGACATTTCTTTATAGTATTTGATTTTTCAATTCTGATTCCACTGTGATCTAAACAGCTTCAAAGAGATAAGATTCTAATTTCAAACTGAACCAAATAAAAAATAGATAAATAGTCATTCCAATTTTAATTCCATTCTATTCCAATTTCAATTTTATTTTTAATTCTAATATTCAAACCAAATGCCATCTAAATTTTAAAATATATTTACATGATTAAGCTCATGGTATTTTGTATTAAGAATTTTAATAATATTTATAATTTTTAACAAAATATAAATGTTTAATTGGTACATGTTATTAAAGCATTGTCAATAATACAAAATTATTTTGATGTAAATATTTTTAAATTAAAATTTATATTTTTTTATATTACTAATATGGGAAGGAAATAATTGATTTTGAATCTATCATATAATGGGATATATATTTTCTATTAAATTATGTCAGGATGTGTTAAAATTTATATAATTTTATATAAAATAAACTATACATTTAGGATTAGTAAACATGTTAAGTAAATTAAGTAGTGTTGCATTTACCTGCCTGTTTGGACTTGCCTTTTCAAAAGTAAGATAATGTGTTCATAAGATAAAAAAATGAGACAGCACCAGCAGTTTTTATGAATAATGTGTAACGCTAATTATTTTTTAAATATTAGAATTTCATGATTTTGGAAGAATATATATAGTAACATTATATAAATAAAATTATTGCAATTTAAATATAACTAGAAGACAATCCGGCACGATACTACGGTATTATTGATGTGAGTTAATTAAATTTTAATATTAGATTTCATAATTTTAATAAAATTTTATTTTTTTATAATAAAAAAATAAATATTTTAAAATATAACAGCCTAATATTAAACAATAATCAAGATAAAATAACATAGATACATAAAAATAATAAAAAGTGGATTCAAAAATCCTACAACATAGACCGTCATATGTAAACTCTCTAATTAAATAAAGAGTTTTCTACGTTTACAGTAAAAATCATATATATAATTAATTTAATTATTATTATTATTATTATTTGGTGCCTTTATGATTCAAAATATTCTTTAATAAATTCAAATATTAATAAAAATATATATTCATTAACTTATTATAATTGAGTTAGCTAAAAATTATGTAAATTGATTATAAATATTTTAATTAGTATTTATAAAAATAAAATAATATATAAAAAAAGGAAATGTTAAATTATTTTATTAAATTTTACCTTATATTTAATTAGGTCCCAATGATAGTGATGATACAACGCCAACAAAAAATAATTGAGAAGTAATTGAATTTGCTATATTTCTGAAAAAAATATGAAAGACAATCCAATAATTAGCTACTTCCCATCAAACCAAACTGAATAAGTTAACAATTCCAAAAGCTCAGGCAATTAGGCAAAACACTATATAATGACAACCTAACACCTACTTTTAAAACTAAATTGAATAAGTTAATGATTTCAAAAGTTCAGTTCAGGCAATTAGGCAGCAACATTCATAAATGACTGCTGTAATTATTTTTATGAAAAAATAAATAATATAGCAAATGAAAAATAAAATATTATTAAAAAAGTAAAAAATAAAAAAAATATTATACGTTATATGTACGACACTTGAACAATAATATATTAGTTGAATAATATATATTATTGTAGTTTTAAAACTGAATAGTATTATGAGAGAAAAGAAAAAAATTATGTGATAAAAGAATAATAATATGGTAGTTATTATTATGATACATGTGAATGACTATTTAATTGGATTAATCTTATCCTATCAAAATTATGATTAACTTTATCCTATTCAGATTAGGATTAACTTTATAGTCTTTTATTTTTATCAAAATCTATTTACACCACTATTTATATCCCATTATGGGTATTATATTTTACACAGTTCATAATAAAGAGATTTCTCAAATTTTCATTCTTTATATATGTTCTCTCTTCTTTTATTTAAAATACGTTATCAGCACAATAATTTCTACAAGTTATAATAATAAAGTAAGAATGATTTATTTTATCTAATTTATAAAAGAATTTTTATTCTATCTCTTAAATCAATGTACGTTTCTATATTTAATTTATGTTTATTGATAATTTGACATAATTAATTTTGGCTAGATAGTAATATAGGGTTTTATCTATAAATATTATTAGAGCTCCTCATGTTTAATTATTATTATTTTTATTATGTGATTATTATTAAAAAGGTTAATGTTTAAAGTAAAAGTTTAAAGAGCAACTAGTAGGAAATATAAAAGAAAAATAATTTCTAAATATAAATAGCAAATAGCTAGGGTGATGGAGACAAGTATGCTAAATACAAATTATTGAAGGAACAAATTTAAATTTAAATAATTGAGGTTGTAATTGTATAAATTGCAGGGAGCTTAATTTCTAGATATGTGACAATCCATACTTATATCATATGAATAATTGGGTTAAAGAAAAAGTTAATTTGAAACTTAAACAGTACTTGAATAATAGATTTAGTGTTTTGTTGTATTTTCTTTGCAAAGTAATTCTTAATTATTCAAGCTTTAAGATTTAAAAATGCAAGAGAGTTGTAGACTTTGAATTCATAAAATATGCAATATCACCAATGGCGGATCTAGAACTTCATTAAGAGGGGCAAAATTTTCATGGACTGGTGGTGGTCGGCGTTGTCGGTGGGGTGGCCAGTGGTTGATGCGGCTGGGCTGGGGTGGCTACTGGGAAAGGGGAGAGGGAAGAAGAGGGAGAGGGGAGGAGAGGCTACAATTAATGCAGCCCCTTTATTAATTTTTTCTAAATTCCTCCCCAGTGAAACGACGTCGACCTAATTTTAACTTTATATTTAATTAGGTCCCAGTAATAGTGGTTATACAATGCCATCAAAAAATAAATGAGAAGTAATTAGATTTATTATATTTCTATAACCGTTTGATGATTCTCTATAATAATTTCAAAAGCTCAAGCAATTATGCAAAATACTATACAATGGCAACCTAATTTTAAAGCCAAATTGAATAAGTTAACAATTTTAAAGGTTCCGACAATTAGGTAGCAACATTGATGAATGATGGTCGAGTGAGCGCTACAATTATTTTTATAAAAAATAAATAATATAAAAAATAAAAATGAGAAAAAAAATTATTATAAATATAAATATAAAAAATATAATATGTTACTTGTACAACGCTTGAAAAATATTGTATTATTTTTTATATTAGTTAAAAGAAAAAATATAAAAAATATGATATGTTACTTGTATAACACTTGAATAACAGTGTATTAGTTAAATAATAATATTGTATTTTTTTTAAATTGGATAGTGTTATGAGAGAAGAAAAAGAAATTGTAGAAGAAGAGAATAATAACATATTAATTATAATTTTTTTGCGTGTTTTTTTTACGTAATTAGATTATAATTAATTATTATCGATATCAAATTAAATTTTATAATCATATTTAAATTTTATAAATAAAATAATCATAATAAATAAATAATATTTACATTATGAGAAATCAAATAAATAAGAAATTGATACAAGTGACAAAATTTGAGAGACACATGGTAAAATACTATACTATCAACAATTGCTTTGGTATAATAATTAAAAAAGGTTTCGTGTGATATCGCGGGTAATTTTATTATATATATACACTAATTTCAAAGTTTACAATAATTTTAAATAAATAATTATTTTTTCATATAAAATACTTCAAAAATTAATTATCACAAATATTTTTTTTTCAACCATTGATTTAAACATATTAATAAGTGTTCACTTAATAATTCATTCACTTTATAAATAAAATAAATATTTTTCTTCTTTAACTATTGATTTAGACTTATTAATAAGTGTTTGATCAATAATTCCTTCAATTACTCAATAGATAATATTTTTGTATTGTATTAATGAAAAAATAAATAATAAATCAAAAGAAATATATAAAAATATTAAAAATGAAAATAAAAATAAAAGAAATTTGATATATTATTTACATGCTAGTTAAATAATAGTACAACAGTTGAACAATAGTGTTGTAATTTTTAGATTGAATAGTATTATGAAAGAAGAAAATAATAGCATAATATTTATAATTTTTTTTATTATATATATAATAGCATTTAAACTCTTAAAATAAATATAGTTATTATCATCAATATTAAATAAAATATCGTAATTCTATTTAAACTCTCAAAGTATGTATAATTATTATAAATATCAAATATGATATTATATTTCTAGTTAAAATTTTTAAATAAATATAAATTAATATCCAATATAATACGTTAATTCTATTTGAACTCTTTAAATAGACATCTATTATATAATTAATAATAAATTTAATTTAAAATATTAAAAAAATTATAACACATAATAAAATTAAATCAATGGCATATGAGATAATATTATGTCAATATTAATAGTTTTAATACAGTAATAATAATAATATTGATACATATTATAAAAAAAATTATTATATTCTACTGCTGATAAAATAAGTGTTTTTATAAAACAAAACCATAAAAAAATTTGTCTTAAAAAGTCTTCATGTCTTAAATATTTTTGGTAATTTTATTATTAAAATCAACTTTTGATAATAATTGGCTGCTTACTGTTGGCCGCCGACTGTCGATAAACGCCGCGGTTGAATTAAAGCAGATTCTAAGTTTAGATCTAATTTCTTTTAAAAATAATAAATTTATTTTTTTAACTAAATAATAATATATATTGCACATGAAGCTTGTGTGTTGAAAAATTATATAATACAATAATAATTTTAATTAGACATTTTATTTAAAATATTAAATCAATTAAATAATAAATTATTTTTGTATTTTATTATTGGAAAATTAAAGAGTTCGATCACTTAAAAATTTTAAAATATATATTTTTAAAAAAATATTACTATATAATTATTTAATTTATTTATTTTTTTAATTAAAATATATAATTTAAATCATCATTATGCCGTATAATTTCTCGTGTAGGCACCGTGCTTAAGAAATTTTGTTTTGGTTGAAGTCAAATGTTGAAGATAATTCTTTATCTTTAGGTAGGATTATGACATTAATGAAATTAATGAAAAATTTATTATCATGTGATTTTGAGTCACTTTTTCATTGATTAATTATTTTATATATTTTTTGGTATTTATTTTTTCAAAAACCGAATATGAAATAAATAATTTTTTGTTTTTAATTATTATCTATTTTAACACTACTAAAATTTGTGTAATTTCAATTATTTTAAAATTCTATTTCATAAAATGTCATAAATGATTATAGATCAAGATTAATTTTACAATACTAGTAAGAAAATTAAAAATATATTATATATGAAATAAAAGATAAATTATGAATATCACAATATATATAAATAAGGGAATAATATGAAAACTTTTATATTGAATTTGAATAATATTTAAATTGTGTTTAATTGAAGTTATATCTAAAATAAATAAAATATAAAAGCTTAATTATGATTAAAATTTGGCCGATAAAATTCAAGTAAAATATTATGTTAATATAAAAATGAATTCAAAATAAATAGTTAAAAATAATTTTCATATAAAACGTCAAAAAAAGACTTAAATATTAAGCATATTAAAATTAAGATGAATATTAAAATATTTTTTTTATATTTTTTATAACTTATTATCTTATTAGATAAAAACTAATTATTATTATTGTCAAATAGAATATTTTAATATATATAATAATTAATTAAATATATATTCTAATAAATAATAAATTTAATATTTAAAAAAATTAATTTAAAACTTAATATAGATATTTATAATTTAATATTTTAAAATTTTAATATATATTATTAAATAATAACTAATTATTATCAATAATAAATAGGACGTCCTAATCTTATTTGAACTTTATAAATAAATATCTATATCAATTAAGTAATTATCCATTCTAATTAATAATAAATTTAATATTTTAACATTTTAATTTAATATTTAATATAGATATGTATAATTTAATATAAAAAAAATTAATTTATATTATTAGACAATAACTACTTATTATCAATATCAAAAAACATGTTGTCATCTTATTTGGACTCTCAAAATAAATATATATAATTATTAATTAATTATATATTCTAATAAATAATAAATTTAATATTTAAAAAAAATTTATATTATTAGATATAATAACTAATTACTATCAATATAAAATAGCATATTCTAATCCTATATATTTAAATTCACCAAATAAATATTTATAATAATTAATTAACTATCTATTTCAATAAATAATAAATTTAATATTAAAAAATAATATTTAATATTTTAAAAAATTAATTTAAAACTTATATAGATATTTTAAATTTAATATCTAAAAAATTTAATTTATATTATTAGATAATAAATAATTGTTATTAATATCAAATAGAAAATTATAATTCTATTTGAACTCTTCAAATAAATATTTATTACAATTAATTAATTATTTTTCTAAGAAATAATAAATTTAATATTTTAAAAATTTTAATTTAATATTTAATGTAGATATTTTTTATTTAATATCTAAAAAAATTAATTTATATTATTATATAATAACTAATTATTATTAATGTCAAATAGGACATTATAATCCTAATTAAACTTTCCAAATAAATATTTATTACAATTAATTAATTATTTTTCTAAGAAATAATAAATTTAATATTTTAAAAATTTTAATTTAATATTTAATGTAGATATTTTTTATTTAATATCTAAAAAAATTAATTTATATTATTATATAATAACTAATTATTATTAATGTCAAATAGGACATTATAATCCTAATTAAACTTTCCAAATAAATATTTATAATAATTAATTAATTAACTATTCTAATAAATAATATGTTTAATGTTTTCAAAAATTTAATTTAAAATTTTAAGAAATTATAATAAGTAACATAATATTGTATCAGCGACAATCAGTTTAATAGAATACCTTACACTAGTTGAACTTTTTAATTAAATATCTATAATATTTATTTATTTATTTATTTTAATAAATAATAAAATTTAAAATTTTAAAAAATAATTTGAAACTTAAAATTGATATTTTTAATTTAATATCTAAAAATTTAATTTATATTATTAAATAATAATTAATTATTATTAATATTAAATAAAATATCCTAATCATATTTAAATTTTTTAAATAAAATATCCTAATCTCATTTAAATTTTCTAAATATAAATTAAATATTTTCAAAATTTTAATTTAAAATTTTAAGAAATTATAACACATAACATAATATTGTATCAGTGATAATTAATTTTATATAATACCTTATAATAGTTGAACTTTTCAATTAAATATCTATAATAATTAATTAATTAATTATTTTAATAAATAATAAAATTTAAAATTTAAAAAAATAATTTGAAACTTAAAATTGATATTTTTAATTTAATATTTAAAAATTTAATTTATATTATTAAATAATAATTAATTATTATTAATATCAAATAAAATATTCTAATCATATTTAAATTTTCTAAATAAAATATCCTAATCTCATTTAAATTTTCTAAATAAATATCTACAATAATTAATTATTTAAATATTCTAAAAAATAACAAATCATATATTTTAAAAAATTTAAGTTAAAATTTAATATAGATATTTTTATTTAATATCTAACAAATTTAATTTATATTATTGGATAATAACTAATTATTATTAATAAAACATCCTAATCCTAATTGAATACTCGAAATAAATATCTATAAAAATTAATTATTTATTTATTCTATTAAAAATATATTTAATATTTTAAAAATTTTAATTTAAAATTTTAAAAAATTACGACATAAAGTACAATATTATATTAGCGACAAATACCTAATATTATTTAAACTCTCTAATTAAATATCGATAATAATTAGTAATCTATGACAATAACTGATTTAGTATAATACCTAATCCTATTTAAACATTTCAAATTGAACTTTTCAAATTAGTATTTATTACAATTAATTAGTTATCTATTAGAATTTAATTAAAAACTTAATATAGATATTTTTAATTTAATAAATAAAATAATTAATTTATATTATTAAATGATAACTAATTATTATTAATACCATATAAAATATCCTAATTTTATTTAAACTCTCTATATAAATATTTATAATAATTAATTTATTATCTATTCTAATAAATAATAAGTTTAAAATTTAAATTTAAATTTTTTAAAAATTATGTTATGTAATACAATATTATGTTAGTAAAGACCGATTTAGCATAATAAAATATTGTAGATATATATTAGTAACAAACATTAGAGAATAAGTTAATTATGTGTAAAATAATTATATTGATTGGTACTTTTTCAACTTATGTATGTGTCTGATTATTATGAATTTATATATTAAAAAATATTAAGTTTCTCAAGAAATAATAATTTTTGAATTAATAATTAAATAAAAATTAATAAGTTTTATAAAAAATATAATTAAATCAATAAAATTTTATAAATTTTAGTTCTCTCATAATTATTATTTATATTTAATCAACAATATAAATAATAAATAATCAGAATAATAATTTATTAATTTAAATTTACATAAACAACTGTATTATTAAATCCAACAGTTAAGTCCTTTTAATTTTTTAATTGTATAATATAAATAAATTTAGGTAAATAAAGACAATATTTACTAAAAAAATCTTATTGTTTTAAAATTAAAGTTAAACATTAAGGCCTTCATAGAGATTTTTTTTTTGCATGAAAAAGAAAAAAAAAGAGAGTCTTTAATCCATAGAATATGAAAAAAAATTAATAAATATTTTTTATTTATTTGAAATTTAAGTGATAAGAAAAATATTATAAATTATTAAAATGAATAATAACAGTAAAAAATCATTTTCATTAATAAGTGTGAGATATTCAAAAAAAAATTAAATTCGACCGACTTGATAAATCAAACCGACTATATTAATTTAAAGTAATTGAATAGATTAATTTTAATTTATATTTTTAATAATAAAATTAATTAAATTCTATAAAAATTAATTAAATTTAATAAAATTTATCAATAATAGTTAGTTTTTAAAAATATTTTTTTAACTAATTAATAATAATTGAATTTGATTACTCCTGAAAATCGATCAACTCCACCATGAACATCCTAGAAAAATTTTTATTCTCTCGAGCCACGAAGAATTTTGAAAACGTGTTAGGATTGATTGATTCAATTATTTTAATTTCTAAAGGTTTCGATAGTGATTTTTATTGGTCCCTCCAAAATATTAATTTTTATATTCGTCTTTGTACAATAAAGCAATGCAATAATTTTGGCCTCTTCAGAAAACAGGACACAAATAAGAGTAAGTTGACAGGTCCATTTGTTTTATGATTTATTAAATGCTTATCTGTTTTTCTGAGCACAATTATTTTATCAGAACATGGTACGTTATGGGTAGAGAGACAAAATTTAATGATTTTTAAAAGTATGGATACATATTGATTGACTTGATCAGATTTTAAAATTCCATCAAACTAATCATTATCCATTAAATTTGAAAAATTTATTATCCAAAATCAAATCACTAAAAAAATAGTACAATTCAATCAGTTTCAATAGAATTTATTAAATTTTATAAGGATTTACTTATAAAATATGTAAATTAAAATTAAATTAATAAAATTAAATTAATAAAATTTTAAATTAAAATCGATTAATCTAATTAATATAAATAAATTAATTTAATAAAATTAATTAAAATAATAATTAAATTAGATTAATTTAACTTACTTGCTCAATCCTATTTAAAAATATATCTATTAATTAAAAGCAAAAAACATAATATTCCAAACTATCCCATCTTTTTCTTCTTCTTCCACGTGGGATTGTTTTTTTTTTTTTGAAAGAGACACGTGGGATTGTTTTTGAATCTCATCTATAAACCCAGTTATAATGCCTTAAAATAAAAGTTATTGCACCGATTTGTGATTTTTTTTTAAACTTTCTTTGAGCACAAGCACCGACTTTACCCTTATTAAAAAACATTAAAAAGGTTGTTTCTTATGTTTAATATATAATATCATTTTAGTTCTTCAAATCTTTAATTTGTTTATTATTCTAAATAAAATATCTAATTAAAATTATTGTTATATTATATAATTTTTTAATATTTTAATTTACTTGAAAAAAGAAAATAGTTGAAAAAAAGAAAATAGTTGACAAACTAAAGGGTAAAGATTCCAATTTATGATCACTTATATCCTGCACGTACTCATTATTAGGTTATAGATAGGTTTCCAGTTTCCTAATTTCTCTGGGAAGATTTGAACTTTAATTCTTCATCAATTTTTTTTGGTTAGATAATGGAGCTAAAATTTAATTTATTTAATAATGAATATCTTAGGGGTTTTTTAATTATAAAAAATAAATCCCGTTTTCTAAAAATAATTCAAATAAAAATAAAAAAATAAAAGCTTATTGTTTGATTAAAAATATTTTCTATTTAAAAAATTTTAAAAAATATTTATTAGGTAATAATTGAGTTTAATAAAACTGTTTAAAAATATATGGATGACTTGGATTAAGTTTATCCTATTAAGATTATGATTAATTCTATCATATTTAAATTAAAGCTTTTGGTCCAAGACTGCAAGCATCCAAACGATCTGCAAGCTCCTAAAAACGTTCCTCGAAACGCCTGGACATGCGATCCATTCGTTGCTCAAGACGTTGCTCCAATCGTTGCAACACCCTGTCTCCATGTGGGGCTCCATCCTCCTGATCACCGTCACGGAGAACACCGCCATCACCGCCGGTCACCATTGCTCTGATACCACCTGACGCAGCGTAAAAGCGTTCAAGATAGATTAAACCCTAATTAGGTTTAGAGAAAGTCTGTAAATTCCATAAAAAATAACCTATCTGCTAAAAATACATAGTTTGCCTTATAAAGGCAGACGAAAAATTAACACAACAGTCCTCAAATAATTAAAAATGATAATTTGACTCCCTAAACAGCAAAAATTGGCCATCAAAGTTTGCAATAGACTCTATGGGCATTCTGTTGCACTTTTCAAAATTGTCCGTCTCACGAAACCATTTTCAAAAAGCTATCGTGGACCCCAATCGGACTTCGTATGCAAAAGTTATGATATTTTATGCAATCCGTTGCAAATTTTATCGTGGTCAACGTCTTATAGAAAATTCAGTGCTATCTGCTCCGCATCATTAAAGCTGTTGTTAATTATAGTTGTTAACTTATTATATTAATAGTAAAGATGATGATGATAACCAGGGTCAATTTGGATCTCATCTGAGCTGAAAGGACTGAATGATGACTGTGAACATTTCGAGTTTTTTCCACCTGGGCATTTATATTCAAGCAAATCTAGTGGATTAAGGTGATGGTATAATCCTCCATGGTTCTTTGAGGCTATTCCATCAACCCCATATGATCCTCTTGCTCTAAGACGGGCATTTGAAAATGTGAAAAAACTTGATTAAGGCTTTATATATATGTTGATTATGTAATTAACATTAATTATCTCTAATTAATTTCACTCATTTGGTGTAGGCTATGATTAAAAGGCTAATGACTGATGTCCCTTTTGGAGTTCTTTTCTCTGGAGGGTTGGATTCTTCATTGGTTGCCTCGATCACAGCTCGTCACTTGGCAGGTACCAAAGCCACCAAGCAATGAGGAGCACAACTCCATTCTTTCTGTGTTGGCTGAGAGGTGAGTTTAATTACCAGTAGTATATTAGTTTCCGCTTAGTAGTATTGAGATGTTTCTAATAAATAACATATATATGATCTGCCAAACAGGGGTCACCTGAAATGAAGGCTGCAAAAGAAGTTGCAGATTATTTGGGTATTGTTCACCATGAATTTCATTTCACTGTTCAGGTTGGCCTTTTTTTTAATTCCCAACTTCATTTGTGATTTATAATTTTATTATTTGCTTCTCAAATTTGTTAATTTTTATTTTTGGGGGGCTTGAAATTTCCAGGATGGTATTGATGCCATTGACGATGTGATATATCATATTGAAACATATGATGTTACAACTATTAGAGCAAGCACCCTTATGTTTCTAATGGCACGCAAGATTAAGGCACTTGGAGTCAAGATGGTCCTCTCTGGTGAAGGCTCTGATGAGGTTTTTGGTGGATATTTGTACTTCCATAAGGCACCTAATAAAGAAGAGTTTCACCATGAAACATGTCGCAAGGTAACTGTGTCATACTATACAAAACTCTGCTATGCAAATCTCATTATAATAAACAACAAATAATACTAGTTATGGTTCTTTTGTGTTCATTACATGTATATGTATAGCTAAAGGCCCTTCATTAGTATGACTTCTTAAGAGCCAACAAAGCAACATTTGCTTGGGGTTTAGAAGCTTGAGTGGTTGGAATACATGCAGCATTTTGTTTCTGGTGTTATCTTTTTAGTTCAAATAGAGGATCAAAACGAGGAGATAATGTCTTCACAGAAATTGAATTTTGCAATTAGAAAAAGGCCATGGAAAGATTTAATGACCACGTTGGTGGTTCCAATAGTCCACACAATAATGCAAGAGCATTATATGTTGGTTTCAAAAATCAAAGACAAACTGTGTCTCATATATTATCTTCCCACAGCCAAGAGCAAGAGAGGCATTATTGGACATGTTTGACAGCTGTTGTTGGCTGTATACGTTTTCTTTTAGCAAATGGCTTAGCTTTTCGAGGACATGATGAGTCAGAAAAGTCACTTTGCTGGGGGTAATTTTCTTGAACTTCTCAATTGGTATAGTTAATGCAATATTGATGTTGGAAATGTAGTTAATTCAAATGCTCCTGGAAATAATCAACTCACTTCTCCACATATCCAGAAACAAAAAGTGAGCGCTTATGCTTTAGAGATGACACTAACTATTATTAAGGATGTTGGTGATGACTTTTACTCTATATTGATTGATGAGGCTCGAGATAATTCTGTAAAGGAACAAATGGCTGTGGTATTGAGATATGTTAACAAGTTGGGACAAGTAATGGAGCGATTAGTTGGAGTGGTACATGTGAGTGATACATCTACTTTATCTTTGAAAAGTGCACTTGAAGATTTCTTTGAGAAACATGGGTTATCACTAAGTAGAGTTTGAGGTCAAGGTTATGATGGGGCTTCTAATATGCGAGGTGAATTCAATGGGTTAAGAACCCTCATTTTAAATAAAAATTCCCAAGCAAGATATATTCATTGTTTCGCTCATCAAGTCCAATTAGTACTTGTAGCAGTAGCAAGAAGCAATAGATATGTGAGTAATTTTTTTAAATATGTTACAATGATTGTGAATATGGTTGGAGTTTCATGTAAAAGGAGAGATGCTCTCCGTCAGAAACAGCATGATGAAATCGTTCAACGTTTGGAAAGAGGTGATATTCAATATGGAAGAGGATTGCATCAAGAAACAAGTTTGGCTCGACCCGGTGACACGCGTTGGGGTTCTCATTATAAAATAATTGTGCGGCTTCTTTCTATGTGGTCAGCAGTGAAAGCATTTCTTGAAAACATAATAGACGACGGAGCTGAACAAAGAACTCAAGGGACAGCTGTAGGCTTGGTTGATAAAATGGAAAGTTATGATTTTTTTTTCATTACTTACTTAATGAAGACAGTTTTAGGACTGACAAATGATCTATCTCAAGTCTTACAACGAAAGGATCAATGCATTGACAATGCTGTACATTTAATTACAACGGTCAACAGTAATTGCAAAACTTTAGAAAAAATGGATGGGATGAATTATTGCAAGATGTTAATGATTTTTGTATAGATCATGATGTCACGGTCCCAAATATGAAAGATAATGTTCCGGATCATCTACATTCTAAGCGTGCCGGTATTCTTATTACTTATTATCACTACTTTCGAGTGGAAATATTTTGTCAGGTAATCATTCTTCTTCGTATTATGATACTAAAACTGTTTATGATACAACTTAATTTTCTTTCATTCAATACTAGGTTGTTGATTTTATTGCACAAGAATTGAAAAATCGGTTTACAGAAATAAGTTCGGAATTGCTTTTATGCATTGCTTTTCTTTCACCTATAAATTCATTCTCCAACTTAAAGTGATCTCGATTACTTCGTTTTGTTGAACTATGTCCAAATTATTTCTCCAATACTGATCGAATGATACTTGAAGATCAACTTAAGACCTACATTGCTGATGTAAGAAGGAATACATCTTTTTCTGACCTCCATGACATTGGAACTCTTGCTTAGAAAATGGTTGAGATAGGTTATGACATTATGTTTCCTTTGGTATATCTGCTTGTCAAGTTAGCTTTAGTCTTACATGCTGCAACTGCTACTGTTGAGAGAGCTTTTTCAATAATGAATATTATCAAGACGGATTTGCGCAATAAAATTAGAGATGATTTTCTGACCGATTACTTGGTGTGTTATGTAGAGAAGGAAATTTTTGTAAAAATTGAAAATGAAGCTATTATGCAACATTTTCAAAAAATGCAAACTCGTAGAATACAATTACCACCTCTTAGGTGTAGTCAATCTAGCAATATAAATTAATTGTTGAACTATTGTAATATTAGATATTCAATTTTATTCATAATTCGTCTAACTCCGCCTGCGAGTATCGTAGTCGGTCCCAAGCCCGGATAAAGGAGGAGGGTTGCGGTAGGTTGGCGGCCAGTGTAAAAATTTTACCAAACTTTTTATGGATCCTCAAAACTATCATTATACCGTTGGGACGTGCTCACCTAGGCACGCGCTACATCGGCACCCGGGTGTAGTGTTAAATGAGCAAGGGGTTCTATCACATCGACGCCTGGGTGTGGTGGAGTATGAGCAAAGGTTCCCATGCCATGGACGGGTATGGGTAAAGAAGTTAGTCCCGCCATATCAGCGCTCGGATGTGGTGTCAGACAGGAAAGGGCTACCGCATTATGGACGAATGCGGCTAAAGAAGCAAGTTCAAGGGAGCCGATTAAGATTAGGTAGTTGGAATATTGGTACTCTGACTGAGAAGTCTATAGAGCTTGTGGATACTTTGAAACGAAGGAATGCTAGTATTGCTTGTTTGCAGGAAACCAGGTGGAAGGGAAATAAAGCAAAAGAGATTGGTAACTCAGGATATAAGCTGTGGTATTGTGGCTTGGATAACAATAGGAATGGTGTGGGCATTATTATTGAGCCTACGCTTAAAGACAAGGTGGTGGAAGTGAAGAGAAAGGGAGACAGGATTATCTCTTTGAGGCTTGTTTTGGGAGATGATACTATTAATGTTATTAGTGCTTATGCTCCCCAAGTAGGTTTGGACGGAGCAACCAAGGTTAAGTTCTGGGAAGATATGGATGAAATCATGCAAAGTATTCCGGATAATCAGCAAATTTTCATTGGTGGGGACCTTAACGGGCATGTTGGTAAGGACAGTAATGGTTATGACAGGGTCCATGGGGGTTATGGTTTTGGCAATAGGAATGAGGAGGGAAAAAGCATTTTGGATTTTGCGGTGGCTTATGATCTAGTGCTGGCAAATACCTGCTTTGAAAAGAGGGGGTCACACTTGATTACCTTTAAGAGTGGACGAACCCAAAATCAAATAGACTTCATACTTACTCGAAGACGGGACAAAAGTAAGTGTAAGGATTGCAAGGTCATTCCGGGTGAAGCATTGACGGCGCAACATCGTATTGTGGTTTTAGATGTTAAGAATAAAAGTAGCTGGAGGAATGATAAGAAAGTATTGGAACCAAGGATAAGATGGTGGAAATTGAAAGACCTAGCTCAAGGTACCTTTAAGGAGGAGTTACTAAAGGAAGACATTTGGAACCTTGAGGCTAGTGCAGAGGACTTGTGGACAAAAATGGAAGGTGGCATTAAGAAAGCAGGTAGTAAATTGCTTGGGATCTCTAAAGGGGCATGGCCTCGACCGCACGATGCATGGTGGTGGGATGAGGAGGTTCAAAAGGCTATTAAGGCTAAGAGGGAATGGTATAAAAAGTTACCGAATGCGGTTAATAGCAAGGCCTTTGAGGAATATAAGAGGGCTAAGAAAGAGGCAAAGAAGGCTGTTAGTGTAGCTCGTGGCAGAGCCTTATAAGGGATTTATCAAAAGTTAGGTACTAAAGAGGGAGAAATGGGCATTTATAAGATTGCAAGGATGAGAGAAAGGAAAAGCAGAGATTTAAGCCAAGTCAAATGTATAAAGGACGAAGATCAACGGGTGTTGACAGGAGATGTTGAGATTAAGGAGAGGTGGAAGGCTTATTTTGAGCAGTTATTCAACCCTGAACATGAACAAGATTTTCAAGGTCTTTTTGCAACAAATGGTTATATCAGCTGGTCTAGGAGGATCTTGCATAGTGAAGTAAGAGAAGCCTTGAAGTATATGAAAGTTGGTAAAGCTTGTGGCCCGGATGGTATTCCTATAGAGGTTTGGAAGAACCTTGGAGAGGTTGGAGTTGCCTGGTTAACTAAACTCTTTAATGCTATTGTGAAAGGACGTAAGATGCCGAATGCCTGGAGGAAGAGTATCCTGGTACCCATATATAAAAATAAGGGAGACATTCAATGCTGTACAAATTATCGGGGTATCAAACTTATGAGCCATACTATGAAATTATGGGAAAGGATTATTGAACACAGATTGAGGAAGCTTACAAGAGTTTCGGAGAATCAGTTTGGGTTTATGCCAGGGAGATCTACCATGGAGGCTATTTCTCTTCTAAGAAGACTAATAGAATTGTATCAAGAGAAGAAGAAAGATCTCCACATGGTATTTATTGACTTGGAGAAAGCCTATGATAGAGTACCAAGAGAAGTGTTATGGTGGGTTTTGAAGAGGAAAGGAGTCAGCGGCAAATATATCAACATCATCAAGGACATGTATGAGAATGCATACACTAGTGTGAAAACACCTGGTGGAGACACTGAGGCTTTCCCCATTACTACTGGATTGCATCAAGGTTCGGCCATGAGTCCATACTTATTTACCCTGGTTATGGACGAGCTAACCAGAAGTATACAAGACGATGTTCCTTGGTGTATGTTGTTTGCTGATGACATTATTTTAATTGATGAGACTAGTGTTGGTGTAAACCGTAAGTTGGAAGTGTGGAGAAAAACCCTCGAGGACAAGGGTTTTAAGTTAAGTAGGAGTAAAACGGAATATATGCACTGTGAGTTCAGTCTAAGGAAGAAGCAGGAACATGAGGTTAAGTTGGATGGAGTTTTGGTGCCTAAAACTAAGCAGTTCAAATATTTGGGTTCGGTGTTCCAGAATGATGGCCGTATAGATGAAGATGTGGCTCACAGAATACAGGTAGGGTGGTTGAAGTGGAAGGGTGCGACCGGGGTTCTATGTGATAAGAAAATCCTCTGAAAGTGAAAGGTAAATTCTATAGGACGGTTGTTAGGCCTGCGATGCTCTATGGCAGTGAGTGTTGGGCACCAACGGGACAACATTTGCATAAGATGAGTGTGGCAGAAATGAGGATGCTAAGATGGATGTGTGGACATACCAGACTGGACAAAATTAAGAATGTTCATATTCGACAAAAAGTCCAAGTAGCGGATGTCGGAGATAAGGTGAGGGAAGGAAGACTTAGATGGTATGGACATGTTTTAAGAAGACCTCCTAATGTTGCGGTTCGTAAGTGTAAGAATTTGTTGATTGAGGGGGCTAGAGGTCGTGGAAGACCTAGAACTGTGTGGAAGGAGGTGATAGCAAGAGACTTACGTGCCTTAGATCTTGATGCGGATTTGATTAATGACAGACTTGAATGGAGACGTAAAATTCGTGTCTTGGAAGGGGCCTAAGGCTGTAGTATCTTTTTTTTGTGTCTTTTGAGCTTATTTTGTTGAGGATTCATACAGCCGACCCCAACTTGTTTGGGACTAAGGCTTAGTTGTTGTATTCATAATTCGTCTATATTTTTTTTTCTTGGTAATTTTGCCCCCCCCCCCCCCCCCCCAAAAAAATACTTTGGTTTTGCCACTGATCTAATCTATAACTGAAGATGAATCAAGCTATAAAAATTGGGAGAGTTGCTATTATGCATCATTCCCAAAAACAAATGATTACCCTCTGTAAACGAATCCTGTAGAGGAACCCTTGAGTTTTTGAAGCATTAGATTCTCACCAATATTTGTGACACTCAAACTGATATTCTTGCTTCTGCTTCGTTTACCCCTGCTTGCTTGGGTGCTTCCCTCTAAGGCGGAATGAGAGATTAATAGTTAATAAGAAATGAAATGGTTAATTAAGATAGTTAAGATTAAAAGAGCAAGGCTGTGTAGAATAATTGGCTCCAAGTATCAAGCAATCCAGGAAGACACCAATGGCTACAGTCAGCAGAGCGGTAAGGGTTAGATCTTTGTTGGGCAGTCAAGTCAACACTATATATAGATGGGTGGCAATCTTATCTAAGCTCAGATAGCATTGTAATTTCAAGCAAATAGGCAAGCTTATGCATGTTTTTAATTACAGAATATATCACTCTCATTTGATCAAGATAGACTTCTGAGGAGACTGCTGCACTCATTGGTGCAGTCTCTCCATAACAATTTCCTGTGGCTGTTGTTGTTGCTTCTGTGGCTCCTGCTCCACTGCTCCATTCATTTGGGCTGCCAAATTGTCACACACACTAACCATATTTTCATACTTGTTCCTTGCATATGGGTATGATAAACAAGCTTTGCAATTAGACATGTTCATTCATCAACCAGACGTGGATTTGGACAAATTTTCATAGGGTCAGTCTTACTTGTCCGGTTCATAATTATTTTCACAAATAATTGAGATTTGATTTCTGACTCACAAATACCACATTTTTATTAAACTATTCATAAATTCTAACCCAGTAAAAAAGAGAATATATTAAAACAAAGGTCCGGTGTATTAACACTCCAGCTATGTGCAGGATTCGAGAAAGAGTCGGATCCATTGAATCTTTGTACGTGACATTCCCTTGCTATTGTAAAAGGCCATTTTCATGACATTCGAACCTGAAAATATATTATTAAATAAAAATGCAAAAAATAAAAATATTTTTAAATTTTAAACATTTTTATTATTTTAAAAATATATTTTTAAAATTTTAATTGGTACATTTTTACTCTCAATATTTTGACAGGTATATATTTGTCATCCTTATAACGCCATTATTTATTCCATTAACAAAAGAGTCAAAATAATTATTTTTTTCTAGAAACAATATTAGGGTGTATTCGGAATATTTTTTATTTTTTAGTTTTAGCTTTTTTTTTTTTAAAAATATAAAATAATTTCGATAATATTATTAAGCTTTAAATTTTCTTAATTAAATAAAATTATTTAAGGCTAAATATATAATTCATAAAATATGATTTTGAGGCTTTTAGTTTCAAGAAGATATTGTATATTAATAAAACTTTTCTATTTATGAAAGACAATTTATATCAATAAATTTTTTTTTACTGCATAAATTGGTTTTTGACATTTTTTTTAAAATTTTCTATTTCTTTATTTTATAATAATTAAAAATTTAATAATTATGATATAAAGTTTTTAAAAATATAAAATAGATTTTTAAAAAATATATAAAAAAAATTAAAAACAGTTTTTGGTCTTAAAAAAACAAAAACAAAAAATCTAAAATGAAAACGAATACAAACTTATTTGTGCTCTTAAAATTAGTAGCTTATTGTGCTTAAAAGTAGTTTAGGATAAATCTGTTCTTTTACCATAACTTGACGAACAAAAATGCATATTCTTCCTATATATATCATAGAAACTTCTTTAAAAATGATCTAAAAAATAAAAATATTTTTAAAATACCTACTTTTATTTTAAAAATACTCTTATTCAATTTTTAGTTACAAAAATATCCCACTTTCAGAATACATTTCACTTTCAGAAATATATATTTAATATAAATCTAATATATGCTAAACATACATAGCATTTTTGAAAAAAAAAATAATAGTATAATTTTTTTGTTATGCTAGTTTAACTTTAATATGATAATTTTTTTTTGTATTTTTTATATTACTGGTTACTGACTTATGATAAAGAATAGGACTCTTGACTGAGCACAACTGCATCTGGCATTGCCAGTGTTACACAGAATCTGGCAATTGGGCCAAGCAGCCCATGGCCCATCAAACTTTATATTTATCACCAACAAAAATTGTGTACATGTGAAGTACAAGTACTCTTTGTCGGTTCATTTATCTCATAAAAAAGATTAAAACAACATCAGCATGGTCTCTCTTTCTCTTTGGTTTTATTATTAAATCACCTAAAAAATTATTGAACTTATAATAATAAAAATAAATAGGGATTTCTTAAAAATTCCCTAAAAAATAAAATTATTTTAACAAATATCTATTTTATTTTATCTTTTAAAAATATTCACTTTTTAAATTTTAATTTCAAAAATATTCTCTTTCAACTAGTATATATTTAATATAATAAAAATATATTCTACTTTCAATGTTATACATACATTCAATATATATTTAGTATATTATAAATATATTAAAATATAGTATTTTTTTAAAAAAGTAACATATAATATAATTTTCCTTTTCTTTTTTAATTCAAATTCAAAATCAACTTTTTACAAAAATAAGAGAGTGATTGATGATCTTGGTTTGTAAAAAAAATACTGAAGAGTAGCAAAATAAAAAAAAAATGAGGGTTTGTCTTTTTTTTTTTTTTTTTTTCTAAATTTTATTTTATTAGGAGACTGGAAACAATTTAATATGAGTAAAGGATGACAATCTAATAAGGTAAAAATGAACCCACCAATCAAACAGAAACCAAATATTCAGATCCAACATAGTTTAATTTAGATTGCTTTTTAAATAGCCCAGCCCAGTTGTATATTTATAAATTGGTATGTTTACATAACTATCCTAAAAAATATTTTTTATAATAAAAATACTATAAAAATTAAAAATATTTATATTTTTATATAAAATTAATATAAAATTCTAAAATTATCTCATTTCTCAATAAAACAATTTTTTTTTCAAAAACTTTAATCAATATTTTACTTGAAATTTTTATTTTTTTAATTTTAGTATTAAATAAAAATATTCTAATAAAATAATAAAAATTATATTTTAAATAATTTTTCATCATATAAAAATCACAATTTTTTATAAAAAAATTAAATTTTAATTATAAAAAAATAACACTCAAAAAATAAAAATAAAATAAAATATACAAAAATATATTAATAAAAATAACTAAATTTATAAACAAAAATTTTATATATTATACACATAAAAAATAAAAAAATATATATACACAGTTTTATTATTTAGATATATAGTAGATGTATTGTAGATGTACTGGAGATGTTGTAAAAGTTATGCATATGCTATATATTTGTTATTTAAATTATGTATATTTTATGAAAAATTTATTAAATATTGTGTGAATATTATATGAATATTGTGTGAATGTTGTTAGAATAAAAAATTAAAAATAAATAAAAATAAATAAATATTAAAAATATTATGTAGATGTGTAGTAGATTTATTGTAGATGTAATATTGATGTGTTGTAGATATAGTTTAGTGTGTATTTTGTATATGTTATGTATATATTGTGTATATGTCATTTATATGTTTATTTTTTTTGTATGTATATTAAAAATATGACAAATTTTTTTTGATGAAAAATATAATTAAAAAAATGCAAAAAAATAAAAATAAAAAATTATAAAAAGAAAAAAAAGAAAAAATAATAATTTTTCCATAATTTTGAAAAAAAAAAATTCCCTGTCCATATACAATGAAAAATTCAAAATTTTTAACGTGCTACATATAAATTTCTCTTATAAATTAGAGAAAATTATGTTGTTTGTCCTTATTTTAAAGTTTTTTTTCTAAAATATTATACTAATATTTTTTATTTTTACTTTTATTTTTCATAATTTACTTTTACCTTTAGTATAAATATATCTATTTGTCTTTTTTAAAAATACCCGATCACTCCTAACTCATGTTAGTTTTCATCAAAAATTTTTTTTGAAAATGCTAACAGCTAAATTTCTTTCTTAAATCGTTGTTCTTCTCTATATTTTTTACTTTACTCATTGCGAAAAAGGAAGTCGAAATAATCAATCAGGTTTTTTAAATTTTTTCTTGTTATTTTCATTTTTTTTCCCAAATTAGTTAGTGTTTATGTTTTTTTTCCTTCAATCTCGAATGTTTTTTCATTTTCACGGTTTGTAATTTACAATAATTTAATTATTTGCTTCATTATGTGTGTTGTTCTTCTTTATATTTTTTACTTTACTCGTTTCGATGAAGGAAGTTGAAATAATCAATCAGGTTTTTAAAATTTTTTTTGTTATTTCTATTTTTTTTCTCAAATTAGTTAGTGTTTATGTTTTTTTTTCCTTTAATCTTGAAGGTTTTTTCATTTTCATGGTTTGTAATTTACAGTAATTTGATTATTTGCTTCAATATGTGCGTTGTGCTTCAATAATGGTGCTGATTTATTGATAATGATTATAGTTTTGTTTTTAAAAGAAACAAACACTTAATTTGCAGTGGGAGGAAGGAAATAAGCAAAAATTATTTATATACTCTTTCTATTTTGAAATATCAGATGAAAAATGGGGGAGTTCCTTTTGGGATCTATATTGAGTTCGTTCTATTTGTTCATATGCTCTTGATTTGTTCATATTACCTTGTATACGATGTACTGTTTATAGGTTTTAGTATAGTATGCTATTTTGGTGTATGAGTTTAATTTAATGTTGCGAGTTTTGGTGTTTTCAAGTTTTGAGTATTTTTTGGTGTATAACAAAACTTTATTTTGTTGAACTGTTAAGAACACCCTAGCGTAGATAAGAAGAATAAGCTCTGTATAAGATTGCACATTGAGTTGCATTATTTTTGGTTTTCGGGGAAGCAAGAAGAGTAGAAGTATCTTCTAGCAAGAAGAATAGAAGTATCTTCTTTTTGTTTAAAGTGATAAGAGAATAAGCAAGTATGAGATTATAATCCTTTTATTCTTATGTTCCTTTCATGCACATATAAGGTTGTTAACCCTCACTTATGTTCATTACATTTCCATGCTTTTATTATGTTTTGCTTTGCATTTGATTATATTTGAGCCCAAAAGAATTAAAGTTAAGTTCAAGAACAGAAAAGGAATCAAATCTCATATAAAATTTATAGCAAAAATATCACTAAATCAGAAAAAAAAGAACACATATTAGTAAAATTAGTACACTTCCAATTCTATAATAGAGCTTATGATAAGATAAGAGTTGAAAGTAAGAAATGCTATTTTATATGTTTTTCAGGTTGTAATTTAGCAGAATGAATGGAAATGGAGTCAATATTTTTTGATTTGTAGCTGTACTGCAAATGGTCAATATCTAACTATTAATTGCTAACAGCTAACCAAGATGAAGCATTCTAAATAGACCTTGAAGATAAGTGGAGGATGGGATGGTGACTTGAAAAATAAAGTGTCGCAGGTTGTTTGTTTTACATTAAGATTAGGTAAAGTGAAGGAATCTAAAGGTCATGGTCTGTGAATGAATAAGTGAGTTTAGATAGCAGTAGTAGGTAGTCCTACAAGTCCCTTGAACTCTTTAGCTGTCATGCCACCCGACCATGCTTATGTGGATGTGCCCTGGAGATTTATTTTCTTTCTTAGCCAATGGACTGCTCATGTGAATGTCACTGCAAATTAAGTGAAACACGTTCATTTCCTTATATAGTCATTTTATATTGTAAAAAGATTTAGAAATGGAACTATTATCCATATATATGCTCAAATTATTAATTCAATAAGAAAATCAACAGCACAATCATTTTTTGGAACAATTTATTGTGTTATTTTTATCAGTTGAATATAGTGTTATCGTCTATGTAGTTTTTTCTTTTGGATTATCATATAATTTTTTTTATTTCTTGGTATCTTCTGCTAATATATATATATATATATATATTTAAGAATATGGTTAAAACACGCTCAACGTCCTCTACACCAAAGAAATCTATTAGTCAAATTATGAGAAAGTTAAAGAAGCCTGAAAGAAAGCAAACATATAAAAGATTGAGGAAGAAATTTGATGGTGGAGTTGAAATGTGCAAGAAATCAGTGCTACAGTCTGATATGAAGGAACTGAAAGGAGATTTGACAAAAGGTGGAGAAAAAACTTTTGAGAAAGTTTTATCAAGTTTTGATTTTGAAATAAAAAAGTGGTAATTGTTCTTCTATTGATAGAGGAGAAAAAAAATACAGAGAGATACTATAAAAATGTCAAGTTAGTCATTAAAAATGATATTTAAGATGAATCAAAAAGAGGCCTAAAGGTATTTTTTATTGTTAGTTTCATTTTTGTTGATATCTTATTTGTGTATCAAATTTTAAATAGAAGACTTTTGTTGTGTTTAATTATTTTTTAGTTTTTTGGAAGTCTAAATTTAAATAGTTTATTGCTTTATATTTTTTTTGTTCTTTATATGAATAAGAACATATAAGTATACTTCAAGTATACATATAATATACTTTAAATATTCTATATTTTAGGTCTTTTTTATTCAATTAATGTAAATTATAACAGAAGAGTATTAGTTGTGCCTAAATATAAGTATAATATACTTTAAGTATTCTATATAATAGGACTTTTTAATTTAATTGATGAATATTGTAATAGAAGATTGTTTATTGTCTATAATTTGGATAATTGATCGTAGAAGACTGTTTGTATTCTATATTCTTGCACTTGTATTTGTTTAGTTGCACCAAGTTAATAGGAATATATACTATAAATATACTTCAGGTATACATTTAGTATACTCAGTTGATTATTTTGAAGTATAATATATCTCCAACATTCTTCATATATACTTTTAATATATTAAAAACATCATTTTTCTAATATTGATTTTTTTTTCTATTTTCAGCTTTGAAATTATTTGGTTAAGCCGAAAGATTACTTCACAGCAAAAGTTGTTGTTCATATTGAAGTGAATGTTGTTAGTTTGCTGAAAGAAAAATTAAGGATCAACTTGATATGTTTAAGAAGACATGCTGTGGGCATTTTTTAGATATGCCTTCTGTAGTTTGTCAACCTCAGTTGCTTCATTCTCTTTTGCTGAGAGAAGTTTATAGTGACAAAGATGATAAGATCTGGATAAAAGTTAGTGGTGTTAGGTTGAAATTTGGATTAGATGAGTTTACTTTAGTTACAGGATTGAAATGCATAGGGCAATGCAGCAAACTCAATTTGTGTAGTGATGGAAGTAGATTGTTGCATAAGTATTTTAGTGGAGTTAAGAAAGTAAATAGGCAATCAATCTATGAGTGTTTCATGAATAAGAGGTGAGATTATGTTGAAGATGCTGTGAAGATAGGAGTATTATTTTTTGTTCATCTTTTTCTTCTATCTTCAAAATATGATAGATCTATTAGTAAGATTGATTTTGAACTGATTGATGGTGGCAAATATAATGCTTATCCATGGGGAAAAGAATTTTTTTATGTGACTATTGATTCTTTAAAAGGAAAGGTTGTTGGTAAGGGGAATAAGGGCAAAAGTGAGGAAGTTCGAAAATCAACTATGTATAGGTTGCTTGGTTTTCCTCTTACCTTTCAGATCTAGTTCTATGAATGTTATCCTTATGTCATTGGAAAGTATGCTCTAGCATTTAATGGTAAAGTACCAAAAATTCTAAATTTGAGTGTTTCTGAACAACCAAATTTTAAAAATTTGAAGAGGGTTTTATTTGATGTTGCTGCTAAAAAGGTATATGTTCGTTGTTTATTTCTATTTTGTTTACATGTTAAAAAAGTTTCTTTAACATAAAAATATTTTAGTTATATAAATAATATACAAATTTATTTTTTAGTTGAAGTTGAAAAATATCTTTCCAATGGTTGAGGAGAAGGAGAAGCTTGATTTGTACGGACTTTTTGCCAAGGGCAAAGGAAAGGTAGTTGCAGAGAAGAAGCTTAAAGATGATGAAAACGATGATGATGATGACTTTACGTCACCTCCTCCTTTTATTTCTACTGCTTCTGGTTCTCATAAAAAAAGAGTGAGAGTGCCACTCAAAATTTTGATGAAGATGACATTAGACAACAACTATGTTTTCTTTATGCTAGGCAGTCACAAATCAATGAAGATATTGCTTCATTAAAGATTTATACGGAGGCTAATTTTTGTAAAATTTTTGCTGCATTTTTTGAAATGACACAGAAATTTGAAGTTGCTGGTATTTTAAGGTTTGTTTTATGTTTCTTATTATTTATTATCTAGATGAATAATAGTTTTTTTTATTATTATATTTAATGTTTTCATTTGTTATAATTTTTTTATAATGAGTAGTCTAGTAAACATTTTAACGAGGAGGGTAATCAAAAGAAAACCACTATTAAGAATGCGATTAAAGAAGTAAGAGACTAATGATTTGATATTTTTTTATGTTTGTTTGTGTGGTATATAATATATATGATATACTTAATGTATACCAGATGTATACTTATTTTTTATTTTATTATAAAGGACAATCGTACTAGTGGGAACGATGTAGATGATGTTGGTGATGAAGGTAAAGAAGTAAGAGACACTGATGATTTGATATTTTTTTATGTTTGTTTGTGAGGTATATAATATATCTGATATACTTAATGTATATCATATGTATACTTATTTTTTTTTATTATAAAGGACAATCATGCCAGTAGGGACGATGTAGATGATGTTGGTGATGAAGATAAAGAAGTAAGAGACATTGATGATATGATATATATTTTTTTATGTTTGCTTGTGAGGTATATAATATATATGATATACTTAATGTATACCATATGTATACTTATTTTTTTTTATTTTATTATAAAGGACAATAGTGCTAGTGGGGGTGATGTAGATGATGTTGGTGATGAAGATAAAGAAGAAAGAGACACCGATGATTTGATTTTTTTATTTTTTTTGTGAGGTATATAATATATATGATATACTTAATGTATACTATATGTATACTTATTTTTTATTTTATTATAAAGGACAATTGCTAGTGGGGACGATGTAGATAATGTTGCCGACGAAGATAAAAAAGTAAGAGACACTGATGATTTGATATTTTTTTTTATGTTTGTTTGTGAGGTATATAATATATCTGATATACTTAATGTATACCATATGTATACTTATTTTTTATTTTATTATAAAGGACAATCGTGCCAGTAAGGACGATGTAGATGATGTTGGTGACGAAGATAAAGAAGTAAGAGACACTAATGATTTGATATTTTTTATGTTTATTTGTGAGATATATAATATATCTGATATACTTAATGTATACCATATGTATACTTATTTTTTTATTTTATTATAAAGGACAATCATGGCAAGAGTAATTTTAGCGGTGGTGCTGATAATGAAATTACTGTTGCTGGTTTTGATGATGATGAGCTGGACAATGATAATGTATGTTAATTACTTAACTGTTATACGTTACAACATATATATATATATATATTAAACCTAGAAAGAATTTCTTATAGTTTTATTTTGTTCTCTATTTAATTTAAGGGCAGTGCTCATGGTATGAATTTTGACAACTTCAACATGAATGATGATGCAATGTCTTGTTCATTTATTGATGAAATGGATCCTAAAATATTGGATGATATAATTGATTCTGCTATAAGGTATCAAAAGTCATGAATTTGAATGTGCGTAGGTTTGATTCTTTAATTTTTACATTATGTATTATTTATTTTATTTATTTTATATTTTTATTGACTTTCTTTTGTTTTATAGGTTAGTGAAATTTATTCTAATGTTTGTTTTGAAATTGTTCCATATAAAGGCAACCCTGTTGAATTGGTTATCCCCAATGTTCAAAAAAGGGAGACAAGGCTAACCTTTGTCTTAAAATCTCTCTTTTTGAATGATTTTTGGTGCAAGTGGCAGTATAAATTATGAGAAGCCTATCAAAACTAAAGTTAAAGGAATGGTTCCTTTGGATGATTGAATTGATCAGGAGGTAGATTTTAAATTGCAGTAGGAATTTGATAATTGGTTAGATAAAGGAATGATTAAGAGGAACAAGTATTTTTCTTTTCCTAACTTAGTTTTTTTGTACCATTTTAGTTTTATTGTTAAAAATTGATATTATTTTTTTTTATTAGGAAGAAGATCTATCCTCTAGAATATAATTCTCTTTCTCTTGTATTTGATTTTGGTGTTGAAGCTGTTGATGAGAAGACTTGGTTTCATTCTCTGCATTACTGTCGTAGACCTCTTTCATCTTCGGTATGTAGATTTAAGAAATATGTTTTTTTATATGTTTATTGTTTGCATCTTATATATTTTTATGCTTTTTTTTACTATTAGCATATTTAAATATAAAAAAGTATTTTTATTTTAGATGTTTATATCTTATTATTTAGATTGCAATTTTTTTTCTTATTTGGATATTTATATTCTTTTCAACATATCAATGTTCTATTTTATTACTTGAGGAAGAAAGAAAAATATTCAAATGGTATATCAGTTAGATTTACTACAATATACAACTTTTTTTACCAGTGTATCCAGAATTTGTATTCCAAGTTTATCAAGGATATAAATAATTTGTCATTTGTTAATGACAAACATCCTATTGCAAAGTATATTCTTGGTTATTACATGAATTGTAATAAACCTTGGGTACAGGTTGATCATGTCTTATTTCCTATCAATGTTGGTGAAGTGTTTCATTGGATTTTGGGTAGGCTATATTTTGTGGATAGGTGCATATATATATACACAATTCATCACGATCTGCACGTGTTGATACAGTTGTGTGGAAGACATTGAAAGCATATAGTGTGTTGCTTCCTCATTTCCTACATTTTCTTGGTTTTTATAAAGTTCGAACTGATATTTTACTTGATCAAGGTGCTTATGCTAACAAGTAACTAACAAATCCTTTTGATATTTTTATAATTGATAACTTGCCATCTCAAGAAGTCAAGTAAGTGTCCTTTATTTATTTTTAATTATTTATCTTAATCTTTAATATTTTTGTTTTAATTCAGAGTTTTATATTTTTTGAATATTTTTTGTAATGATTGTGGTATATTTGTTGCTTCATTTGCTGGATATTTCATTGATAATAAAGAGATTCTAGTTAGAGATTTCAATACAGACTTGCATCGAAGTAGGTTGTCAATATTGTTGTATTATTATGGAAGGATGAAGCAAGATCAGAATATTGAAAGCGAATATGAGATAACTGTGGAAGCTAACAAAGTAAAACAAAAATAGAGAAAGGAGAAGAAAACGTTAAAGTAGTATTAATATTCTATATCTTAGATTTTTTATTAAGTTGATAATAGAATTAAAAAATATATAGTTTTTTTAATTGTCTTTTTTAAAAATATTTTAATGTATTATAATTTTTCTTTTTATATTTTAATGAGTATTTTATTTTTATTTCAGAGATATATTTTTTTCATATTCTAGTGTTGATTTTGGTGAAATATATTGAAAATATACTAAATTTATATTTAATGTGTACCATTTCATTAGTGTTTACAAATTTTATAATTTGTGATATGTGTAGATTTGCAACTGTATTTTTTAAAACCTACAGATACTGAAAAAGAGTTTTATTTAAATTTGAAATTTTGTAAGTGTAAAAGTAGGTAAAAATATTAGAAAAATATATCAAAGATATACTGAATGTATATTCAGGGTAAACTTTACAAATAGTTATTTTATACTTATTGTATACTTAAGGTATATTTTTATACTGGATGTATACTTAAGGTAAATTTTTATTTATTTTGTTCTTAATTTTTATTTAATAAAAATTAATAATATGCTCCCAAATATGCAGCAAGTTGACAATATAAAACTTTAAAAAGTACATGAAATACATAATCAGCTAGCAACCATGAAATATATATTATTAATTAGAATAGTATATTTTATAAATTATATACGGTATGTATATTTAAGGTATACTTTATACTGGTTGTATACTTAAGATAAAATTTTTTTTTGTTCCTTTTTTCTTAATTTTTTTATCTATTTTTTCGTTAATGAAACAAATAAAAATTAATAATATGCTCCCAAATATACAGCAAGTTAACAATATAAAACTTCAAAAAGTACATGAAATACATAATCAGCTAGCAACAATGGAATATATATTATTAATTAGAATAGTACTTATATTGAATTTTAAAAACAACCAAATCAAGCTAATTGAAAAAAAAATAGCTTCATAATAGAATTTTTGTTTATCAATACCAGCATTTATAGTTTAACAAATGAACAATCTTGAAATCAATTATTTTTTTGGGAGATTTCTATATGGCTTACGATTGTATCTATATTGTCCGCATCTACCATACTTAATTTGAACTTTTATCTCTCATGCTGCTTTAATTCTCCTTTTTTTGGGTCTTCCTGTAATATCCCAAACTATACTCTAAAATTTTGAAAATGTTAAGTGTTGAAATTGGAATTAAATGCAAATTGTATATTTGATTAAGTGAAAAGATAAGAGAGGAAAGTGTGTATATGTTGTATATATAAAGAAATATACAACATATACAAGTCAACTTTATTGATGGGCAAATGTGATAATTAATTATTTTAAATAGAAATTAGATGTGAGTGGAAGATGATTTTTGTATATAATAATAGTTAATTGCTTGGTGGAGATTAAGTAGAGAATTAAGTGGTTAAGAGTAGAGTTTGGGTTGACTTATTTATCATCTTCTTCTTTCTTCTTTTGGGTTAGCCAGCCATCACCATAGCTTAAGGGAAAGAGAGATTTTGTAAATTCCTTACTCAAGATTGAAGGGTGTTTCAAGAGATCAAGTTGGAGTTTTAAGGATTTTCTTCACTTTTGGTAAGTTTTCAACTTATTTCTTTGTGTTCTTTTAGAGTTTGTGTATTTGAGTTTGGTGAATGACTGTTGTAGATGTGTTTTTGGTTAATTTGGTATGTTTGAGGTTGTTTAGTCTATTTGACTTTGATTTTGGGGTTAGATTGAAGAAAAGGGTTAAGTTTGGTGAAGATGACAAGAGTTGAGGATTGTGTATGTGTTGAGTTGTAAATATGGTTATGATTGTGATTTGTGTTTGATGCATGAAATTGAGTTGTTTTGATGTTATGCAAGTTTATTATGGTTTTGGTTAAGTTTGTTTGGAGTGGAAAAGGGTGAAAGAAAGATGTTTGTTGGATGTGGTGTTTTTGGTGTTGATTTCAGGTTTTTGGCCTGACACGCCCAGTAGCACGACCATGTCCTTGGGCATGTCGTTATTTCTGTTCTCAGTGTGGGTGACATGAGCAGTGACACGACCATGTCACTGAGCGTGTCACATTTTCTGTGTTGGAGTAGTATTGACAAGTCCAGTGACACGCCTATGTCACTAAGCGTGTCATAGCTACTGTATTGTTGATGGATTAACACATCCAGTGATATGCCTATGTCACTGAGCGTGTCATAGCTTCTGTGTTAGAGGAGAATTGACACGTGTCATAGCTTCTGTATCTAATGAGCAGAGACATCTTGCATCCTTGTTTGTTTCAGCTGTTGCAGCTAGGAAGTTGATTCGAAAAGGGTGTGATGCATATCTTACTCATGTTTTAGATAACAGGGTAGTAGGTTCTCAACTTGATAGTATACCCACAATTGCTGAATTCCCATATGTTTTTTCTGAGGAGTTGCTAGGGATACCCCCTGAGAGAGAGGTTGAGTTTGGTATCGATTTGTTGCTTGGTATCACTCTCATCTCTATTACTCCCTATCGAATGGCACCTGCTGAGTTAAGAGAGTTGAAGGTGCAGTTGCAAGAGTTGCTGGATAATGGATTTGTTAGTATGTCTCCGTGGAGAGCTCCTGTTTTGCTTGTGAAGAAGAATGATGATAGCTTAAGATTGTGCATTGATTATAGGCAGTTGAATAATGTGACTATCAAGAATAAGTATCATTTACCTCGGATAGATGATCTTTTTGATCAGTTGAAGGGAGCAACCATTTTCTCTAAAATTGATTTGAGATTAGGGTACCATCAGTTGAGAGTTAGAGCTGAAGATGTATCTAAGATAGCTTTCCACTCAAGGTATGGGCATTATAAGTTTTTGGTGATGCCTTTTGGATTGACGAATGCACCTGCATCTTTCATGGATTTGATGAACAGGGTGTTTAAACTCTATTTAGATCAGTTTATGGTGGTCTTTATTGATGATATTTTGGTGTATTCGCATAATGAGGAGGATCATGATAAGCACTTGCGGAATGTATTGCAGACTTTGAGAGAGAAGCAGTTGTACACTAAGCTATCTAAGTGTGAGTTTTGGCTTGATCAAGTGACTTTTCTCGGTCATGTGGTTTCAGCAGATGGTATAAGAGTTGATCCAAGTAAAGTTGAAGCCATTTTGAATTGGAGTTCACTGAAGACAGTGACTGAAGTTAGAAGTTTTCTGGGTTTGGCAGGCTATTATCGACGGTTTGTGAAAGGTTTTTCTTTGATAGCTACTCCACTCACCAGATTACTTCGAAAGGGAATTAGATTTGTGTGGACAGATCAATGTCAAGCAAGTTTTGAGCAATTGAAAGAGATGGTGACTCAAGCTCCTGTTCTTACTTTGCCTGTGGAACGTAAACCATATGTGATTTATAGTGATGCTTCACATAGTGGTTTAGGTTGTGTTTTGATGTAAGAGGGTAGAGTCATAACTTATGCTTTTCGGCAGTTGAAGCCGCATGAGTTTAATTATCCGACGCATGATTTGGAATTGGCAGCCATAGTTTTTGCTTTGAAGATTTGACGACATTATCTTTATGGAGAGAAGTGTTTTATTTATACAGATCACAAGAGTTTGAAATATTTAGGGGTTTAGAGAGAATTGAATCTTCAGCAGAGATGGTGGTTGGAATTAAAAGTATTTTTAGGGTTTTGAAGAGGAGAGACATAGAGTTTAGTGTTGGAGATAAAGTATTTTTGAAAGTAAGTATCTCCTTGGAAGAGAATTTTGAGATTTGGCCGCAAAGGGAAGTTGAGTCCACGTTTCATTGGACCTTATGAGGTACTGGAGAGAGTTGGACCAGTTGCCTATCGACTCGCTTTGCCGCCTGAATTGGATAGAATTCACAATGTTTTCCATGTCTCTATGCTGCGGAGGTACATGTCAGACCCATCTCATACTTTGTCAGTTGAAACTATTGAGGTGAGTCCGGATATAACTTTTGAAGAAGAACCAATGGCTATTTTGGCACATGAAGTAAAAGAGTTGAGAAATAAGAAAGTGTCACTTGTGAAGGTTCTTTGGAAGAATCATGCTAAAGAAGAGGCAACTTGGGAGAGTGAGCAAGTGATGCAAGATCAGTATCCTCAGCTATTCCAGACTTGAGAACAGGTAATTTCAAGGACGAAATTTATTTATAGAGGGGGTGAATTGTAATATCACAAACTATACCCTAAAATTTTAAAAATGTTAAGTGTTGAAATTGGAATTAAATGCAAATTATATATTTGATTAAGTGAAAAGATAAGAGAGGAAAGTGTGTATATGTTGTATATATGAAGATATATACAACATATACAAGTCAACTTTATTGATGGTCAAATGGGATAATTAATTATTTTAAATAGAAATTAGATGTGAGTGGAAGATGATTTTTGTATATTATAATAATTAATTGCTTGGTGGAGATTAAGTGGAGAATTAAGTGGTTAAGAGTAGAGTTTGAGTTGACTTTTCTATCATCTTCTTCTTTCTTCTTTTGGGTTAGCCGGCCATCACCATAGCTTAAGGGAAAGAGAGATTTTGTTGATTCCTTACTCAAGATTGAAGGGTGTTTCAAGAGATCAAGTTGGAATTTTAAGGATTTTCTTCACTTTTGGTAAGTTTCCAACTTGTTTCTTTGTGTTCTTTTAGAGTTTGTGTATTTGAGTTTGGTGAATGGCTATTGTAGATGTGTTTTTGGTTGATTTGGTATGTTTGAGGTTGTTTGGTCTATTTGACTTTGATTTTGGGGTTGGATTGAAGAAAAGAGTTAAGTTTGGTGAAGATGACAAGAGTTGAGGATTGTGTATGTGTTGAGTTGTAAATATGGTTATGATTGTGATTTGTGTTTAATGCATGAAATTGAGTTGTTTTGATGTTATGCAAGTTTATTATGGTTTATTGATGGTTTTGGTTAAGCTTGTTTAGAGTGAAAAAAGGGTGAAAGAAAGATGTTTGTTGGATGTGGTGTTTTTGGTTTTGATTTCAGGTTTTTTGCCTAACACGCCCAGTAGCACGGCCATGTCCTTGGGCGTGTCGTTAGTTCTGTTTTCAGTATAGGTGACACGAGCAGTGACACGCCCATGTCACTGAGCGTGTCACAGTTTTTGTGTTGGATTAGTATTGACACGTTCAGTGACATGCCTATATCGCTGACTGTGTCATAGCTACTATGTTGTTGGTGGATTGACACGTCCAGTGACACGCCCATGTCATTGAGCGTATCATAGCTTCTGTGCTGGGGGAGAATTGACACGTGCAGTGACACGCCCATGTCACTGAGCGTGTCAAACCTTCTGTGTTGTGGGTTTAGGGCACGACCAGGGACATGCCTGTGTTGTTGAGCGTGTCATGTGTAGGGTTTGCCCTAGATAGTTGTTATTCTTATTTTCTTATGTGTATCACTAAGTGAGTGTGTATAATCACCTTTGGATTATGTTTAGAAGAGATTTGAGTTGCCCTAAACCAAGTGTTGAAGGATTCTTAAAAGAGGAAGTTGTTAGATTGGTGTTAGTTGCTCTTAGAGGTAAGTACAAACCTTCCATGATTGCATACATTTACATGACTTTAGGACTTAACACATTTGGTTGAAAAATGTGTTAGGTTACCTATTATATTATTGATATATGAGAATGGTGCAATGATTTGTATTATGTGAATTATATGTTGAGGATCCAAAATATATGAACAATATAAATTGTGATGTGCACTCTAATAATGAAATGTGAAACCATTATTGATGGCTTTAATAAGATAAATGAAATATATGGGGCATTGTGCCTAGATGATCATGATATAAATGAGAATGGATTTGATATTGAAATAATGAAAGAATTGTGTGCCTAGTATGTTATTCAATTTTCAGAGTTTTGTTGTTGGTGACATGCCTAAAAGTAACAATTCCTTAAAGCTGGGTTAGGCTTGGTCCTTGAAGCCAGGTTGGGTTGATGCTATGCTCCCTTTGAAGCTTGGTTGGGCCTAGTCCTTGAAGCCTAGTTGGGATGTTACAAATGAGATGTTTCTCATTGTGATAATGATTTGCCTACGGGCTTGATAAATATGATTATTGGATCAAAATAGTAACTCTGAAATTTGAATGGCATATTAGTTTCTTTTGGGCCCATGCTTGTCTTTGCTTAAATGTGAATCATGAATGATGGAACAATTGAATAATATAATGAAATGTAATGTTATGAAATATGATATCCTTGTGTATTGTTTATAATTCTTAAAAGTTTGACATTGACATTACATTGAATCATATTGTTATCATGGTTAGTACCACTAAGCCGTTGGCTTAGCGCGATTGTGATTTATCGCGCAGGTGATAGGGTAGATCCGGTTGAAGCGGAGAGTTCAGCTAGACCAAGTTGAGTCTAGACTTGTGATCCCTTGTGAAGAGTTGATTTTTGGACTTCAAGATCATAAACAAACTGCCAAACATGTATAAACTCTATATTTTTATAAATATTGTTTTTGATGTATACATATGCATATTTCACTATATTTTCCGCTGCTTATTAAACAAATATTTTGGATAAACTATGGGTGTAATGTAAATATATATATATATATATGTATTTTAACAAGGAATGTTTTATCTATTACTATCTATAATGATGATTTGATGTTAAGTTGAAAGATTGGTTTGCTTCAAATAGACTGTGATATCCTTGTATTCGGTATACATATATTACATATGTGAGTGTATGTGGTGTACGTATATGGGGTATAGGGATGTTACACTTCCAGATTTTATTCTTTCAATTAGTGGTAAGACAACTTCTTTTCCAACATCATTGGGTATACTCCATATGTTTTGCTTTGGTACTGGATATATTATTCCTTGATAAGTTTCCACCATTGTATTTTTTGTGTAGTAAGGTAAGCAATATTCGTAAGGGTCCATGTGCATCTTATTTATTATTGCTAATGCATGTGGACATGACACTTCATTAATTTGGAGCCTGTTGCAAGTGCATAATCTTTCTTTTATGTTCACTGTGTAAATTATTTTTATTTTGAAGGACTATAAAGAGATTATCATTGGATGGTTTCACCTGCAAAAAAATACATATATATTATTTTTCATTGTTGGATCACTTCTCATATTATAATTTTTTATTTATGTTTATTCAATCAATTAGTGCAATGTACCTAATAGCTTAAATTTGCAGTATTAATATACTTAATTGTAGATTAAAAAATTATTTTAGTTTTGAATCTAACCTTCATTCTTAGAGAGGCAACGTAGTTATCACTGAGCATATCTTCGTGCTTTTTAGCCAACTTAGTGAATGTTAAATTTGTTATATTCCTGTTGATGTAACTCCAATCTTGTGTCAACGTGCGCAAATATTTAAGCAAAGATGTTATTGGTAAGTCTCTAAATGCTTTATTTATTAAATTCATCGACTCTGCTATGTTTGATGTCATAGTTAAACTTCTATTTATAGAATGCAATCTTGACCATTTTTCATATCCAATGTTGGTCAAATATTGTCTAATACGAACATTTATTTTGTCAAGCTCATCCATATTATAGTTGAAATCTTCTAGTGTGTATAATCTTGCAACTGCAAAGAAATAATCCTTAATTTTCTTTGTATTTTTCTTAAATTTTGTCTTTAGATTGTTCAACAAATGAAACATGCATACACAATGGCTAACTTTAGGAAATACTTTTCTAGTTGCTGCCTTAATACTTTCATGCCTGTCTGAAATTATGCACATCCCTGATCTTTTACCATATGTCTCTTTGAATTTCATAAAAAACCACTCCCATGAGGCATCGTTTTCAGAATTGACAACATAAAAAGTAAGGGGAAAAATCTTACCACTTGCATCTTGTGTGCATAAAGTAATTAGTGTCCCTCCATGTGTTGCTTTTAGAAAAGTTCCATCTACAACTATAGTTGGCCTATAATATCTACATCATTTTATACTTGGATCTAGAGCTATGAAGACTTACATAAATGACCCATCTTCTTCTATTTTTAGCTCAACAATAAAATCTAGATTTGTTGTCTTCAACATATACAAGTAGCTTGGTAACAAGGCACATGATTATGCTGGTTTTTCTCTAATAATCTCAAGAGCTTTTTCCTTTGATCTTCAAGCTTTTACATAATTTATAGTCACTCCAAAATCATCTTTCATGTCCCGAATTATATCTGCTGGTGTGTATACTATTTTTACATTAAGGCACTTTATCTTGATGAGATCTCCAATAATGTTTGATGTTGCTTGTTTTTTATTGCTCATTCTCACCTCCAAAGGGCAAGTGTGAATGTTGTTGAATTTTCTGACGATGAAGATTTTTGTCCTACCCTTTCTTGATGCTTTTAACTGCCAGCTGCATTTCTCATCCAAGCAACTAAAAAAAATTTTTTCTCTATGCATGATCTACACACCTTATATTGGAAGTGGTTATTGATTGCATAAAAGGTCAATGTTGCTTTTAGGATTTACTTGTTTTTGTAAAGATGTCCAACTTTGATATCTGAATTATTTACATCATATATAATTGCCAATTCAATTGCTTCCAAGTCTTCTTTTCCTTCATCATCATTGTTATTGTATATATTCACAATTGTATTTTTGCTCATGTTGCTTGTGTACTCTATCATATCACAAATTACTTTTGAATCAGTTGATAAACTTTGTTGATGCTCAGATAGCAATTCACTTGATTTTGCTTTATCAGTTTCTATTATTGAACATGAATTTGCTATAATGTTTGAGCATGCCTCTATCTCTTGTTTTTCATTGAATGTAATGCATAATGGATAAGTTGTCAAATATGATTCCTTCGTCTTTAATTCCAAATAAAATAACAGACTCATATCATCAACAATTCTCAATGCTGGATAACCATTTTTGACTTGATACCTTATATCCAACATGGTGTAGTCTGTGTTGATCTTAAACTGATCTGATAATATACTCACCAGATATTCAAAGTTGTATGCTAATGGAATTAGCATTCTATCAACCTCAAAGTCTGCAAAAGTTTCATCATCCTTCCAAATTCCTTTGTGTTGGATCAAAAGTGCTATATTTTCCATCAGTATCCATATTAAAAAATCTGAAAGTTTATTATAATAAGCTAATGGAAAAAACTAGAAAAAATACAACTAAATTTGTGACAAGTGATATAATTCAGTCAATTTCAATTTTGAATCTGCAGATTTTAAAAGAAGATTGAAAACAGGTTTGTATTTAAACACAATTAAGAATTTGATGCAACCAAAAAATTAAAATCTGTAGAGAGTGAGATTGAAAATAGGTTTATATTCACAAATGGTTTTAAATAATTTCTTACTTGATTTATGTCTCTAAGATTTGTAGATGAAAGTGAGAATCGTTACTTGATTTATGTCTTCATGATTTATGAATTGGGCAAGAGAAATGAAAGTTAAAAGTTCTATTTTTTTTTCTCAGTTGCTATTGCTAACCGGGTAGTTTTAAAAAAATTACTCTAGTTTTTTTTTGTTACTTTTAAAAGAATATAAAAATCGGATATATTTGTGAATAATGTTTAGTTTTTTGGGCTATTTGTGAACAAATGCCTGTACATTACTATAATTATACATACGAAAGCCACTCAACCCATTTTGGGCCCACTAAAAACTCTTTGATGACTGATTACAGCTAAGACTGGACTGCATTTGTAGTGCTTTGAGCCATAGCCAATAAAAGTGACAACAACATCCAAATTCACAAATAGTGTGTGTGTGAGAGAGAGAGAGAGACGCCTAAAAATAAAATAAATAATATAATAATTTTTAATGTTAAAAATATTTAAAATTTTATTTTTCAATTATATTAGTATATATATTTTTGTGTAAATTATTTTTTTTAAAACAAACCAAATAAAATTATGACGGTAAAAAATCTCATAATCGGATTCCAACTCAGCACAAAAGTATAATTTGTTTTTTTCAAAGTTAAAGATAGAAAAATTACTTGGGAAAGAGAAGCTTACTTGTAATGGTGTTGGAGATATAGACAAGAAAAACACAGAAATGGTGGAAGAGTCAATATTGGAATCAACCCAACTGGCCCATGTTCTTAGCCCTTTCTCCGTAGCTACCAATCGATCCACGTCTTTGTAATATGTGCCCCCTGCTTCCATTAAATCCCACCTGCCCATTTCTTTTTCTTATTAATTATTAATAATAACCCCTTAATACAAATTTTAATAACTATCACTGGATAGCTTAATTAGAGAAATATTAAATATAATTATTTTAAATAATGACTATTTAATAATTTTTTTAATTGGCTAAAAATTATTTATTATAATATCTTTTTTAATAAATAAAAATATAATAAATATTTTTTAGTCAATAAAAGAGAGATGGTTGAATAATTATTTTTTAAAGTTACTGTATTTAGCATTTAGAAAGCCTAAATTTATAAAAAAAGTTAACACTTTTTTTAAATTTATATCCAAAAATGGAGATAATGCTTACCCTTCTTGAGACCCTTGGTGACTCCACCAATGACCTGTGTTGAACAACAAAACGTCAGCGTTTCGCCACACATTTGCATTGTCGGAAATATCCTCCTGATTTAGGATTCTCTTCCCTTGAATCATATCTATGTCTACTAGATATGGAGCTTTGAAATATGCAATGAAGACTCCATAATCCTGCAAATATATCATCATCATCCTGGCATTACTGGCAGTTGCCATTATAAAATACTTAACAATTAAGCTTACTGAACATGACATTTCAAAGTACCATTATCTTGAAGATTGAAAAAGGTTCTCCTCTGCTCATTTGAGTAGTTTTTGTTGAAGGCAAAGAAGCTGAAATCATACAAATCAACGACTCCCATTGATTTCTTCCTATTGAATCACCCACAAACATCACTGTTTTTCCTCTCATTTTTGGCACAAATTCTAGCCCATTGAACCTACAATATCATACAAATATAAATTCAAAACTTGTTGTTTCTATCTTTTATATATAATCTGAAATTAAATTTTGAATCGATCTGAACAACATATTCGTATACACCCATTTCATACACACAACTAAATCGATTATATTTGCCAAGTTCTTGATTGAAATGTTACCTTGGGAGCTCGCAATTGACAGGCTTCCATCTATACTTGAGATAATTGGAATCTGGTCGACCATTCTTCTGACAATTGGATTGAGGAGCAATAGTTGGACAATTAGAAGATTGATAAAGTGGGTAAGAGTCATCTGCAACCCAAGTGCCCACAAACAAAGCACAAGTGCTTTGATTATTAGCTTGAAACATTGGTCATCCACTGTGATGTTTGTTATGGTGGTTCCTCAAGCTCAATATCAGAGCTGAAGAATCCATTTATGCTTCTAAAACCAACAACATTGGAATTGCCAAAAACCATCTAATTAGATCTATCATTTCAAAATCTAGACGCATAATACAAAGAAATCAAAGAAAGCTTTGAGAAAAAAAAAAGATAAAAAAATGTGAAGTTTTTTTTTTTTTTTTTAAATGTAAAGTTTTTTTTTTCTTTTTTTGTGTGTTGTGTGCATGTGAAGACCAGAAGGAATGGGCTCACGTGAGTTCAATACTAATATAATGGAATCCTTGAAAAAAGTGGCTTTGCTTGTGTTTCGATGTTAGATTTTAATTACAAAGCGAAATAAAATTTCATTATTTTAATAGTATTTTTTTTCCTTTTGGTTCGGTTATAATATGTAAATTCTTAGTTTGGTAATTGAATTAATGTTGAAATAATTAAATTTTATTTATAATAAATAAACTATAATTTTAGTAATAATATATTATTTATAACGAATTCTTTATTGAAAAAAATAAAATTAAATACTTTTAATAATAAATTATATTTATATGGATATATTAATAATTTGCATATAAAGATATTACAGTAATTAATGATAAATATTCAATTGATTTAAGCTTAATACATAAATTTACCATTGTAATTGTAAAAAAAAATCTATTAATATCTTGAACTATGTGAGTGTCTTATCACACATCTATACACTCAAAAAATGGTATTAATAAGCACTTGAATCAATTGTTGAATGTGCGTACAAGAAGGGTGTATTATAGGCACACAAGTTGTTTTTTTCTGGTTACATCCCTCTTCTTCTTCTTCTCTCACTTGTTAATGCAAGAGTTACAAAAATCTCCCTATTAATGCACAAAGTTAAGATTTTAGTTGAAGAATCCTTTATCTCTCATGTTTATGCGTGTTTGATTTTACTCTCAAAGAGGATGAAGAAGGTTTCAAGGTGGTTGACTCCACCTCTCTAATTGGTAGCAGAGCTGTTGATTTCTATACTTTCATCTTAGCAATAACATCCCCTTAGAAGAAGAAAGGAAAAATTTACTTAAATCATTAAAATTAACACCTGTCTCTCTCTCTCTTTCTCTCTCTCTCTCTCTAAAATTAACAACAATAATGAGGTTATGATGATTAAGTGAGAAATTGCATATTCAATGTCAGGGCAACAATTGGATGCTTGCTAGAAGCTCATGGTTGCAACAATGGCTACCGTGGTGTTTCTTTCTTGTTCGATACAAGGCTTACTATTATGAGCCTCAAGTGCAAATATAACCCCTTTTTGTTTCTTTACATTTCTACCTTTTATTTAAGGAAATGATCTTTGGGTTTGCTCTTAAATCAATCAAAGTAAAACAACATTACGAGTTGAGTTCATAGGCTTTTTAATTGCCTAGGGTTTCTACAATTTCTTTAATTTTGTAGTAATGTCTTTTTGTATAACAACACCAGCAGTGACTAAGTGGATACTGCGCACCACCTATTCGATGAATGGCTAATATGAAATATGGTTCTTATGTTTTGGTGACGTATTTATTCTATTGCAATGTTACCACAATCGCACGGGTCGTGCAAGTAATAAAATAGTGAGCAAGATATCATTTCACTGGAGACAAGATCAATTACTAGTTCAAATTTCAACTGTTGTTTAGCAATCCAATAATTTTTGTGATGATTAAAATAAAAGATGAATTACTTAATAAATTAAATTGAGAAAAATTTGAGTATTGTGCAAAAAGAATTGATGATAAAAATACTATTCAGATATTGAATCTCCCTAGCCATAAAAATATTTATGAATATCAATTCAATTAAATCAAATAATAGAGTTGAATTGGCATTTCTCTATATTATACTAAAACCTCTCTCGAGTGAGTTAATCTCTAATCACTAAGTAGAATGCTAGGAATCTCTTCTCAAGCATAATTAAACAGATTTTGCAATAGGAACAAGGAATTATAAACCAAAGAATCTTGTAAGTCTATCTCTAACACTCCAATCAACCCTTAATCCTAATGAGAATTCTATTCATATCAAGCCTTTTCAAGTTAATAATATGAAAATTGCAACCAATTAATAAGCATGTTATTAACAATTAAAAATAAACAATTAAGAATCGTAAGGATAAGACAACTCAATTAAATAATTTAATTTAATAAAAACTATTTAATCTATACAATAAAGCTAGGTTCATCAATATCTAGATAAAAATAATTTAGTTCATGTTCATAATTAGAAAATTAGAACAAAGAAATAAGTAAAAGAATTCAATCAATCCATGATGAATGATTTGCGTTTCTTCACTTCAATCCTTGATTCTTGATTTAGATCTTGTATAACTTGGATCTTCACCTTCAATATTAGTTGCCAAACTCTTTTTCTTCTAAGGAAGTCGGCTCTAAGTGATAAAATCTGGATCCCTAATTTGCACTTTAGTTCAGATTTTATACTCAAGAGATTTATCCTGACACGCCCAGTGACACGGCCATGTCTCTGGGCGTGTCGCCGCTAATATTTTCCAACGTTAATGACATAGGCAGTGACACACTCATGTCCTTGGATATGTCGCAGCTACTGTAATGCTGGGTTAAGGACACGGTCAGCGACACGCCCATGTCCTTTGGCGTGTTAAAGCTTTTGTAAGGTGGATGAATGACACGGTCATTGACACGCCCATATCATTAGGCGTGTCACTTGAAGAATTTGCCCAAAATAACTATTTTCCTTGTCTTTAATCCGTGATTCCAGCCTAAATGACCATAAGGCCTCAAAATATAAAAGATTCCCAAAATCAACCCTAATAAGCACTTAAAAAAATAAATTAAACTCAAATTGACAATAAATATACTAAGAAATAGGGGCAAAAATATCATCAATTATACACTTATCAAATTTCCCCACACTTGAGTTTTTGTTTGTCCTCAAGCAAACTAAATCACTATAATAAGCAGAAATGAAGGACCCATCTATATCCAAAAAGAAAAGAAAAGTTTTGCAATACTCGAATAAAAAAACCAGATATTCTTAACCAAAATCTAATTCATAAACATGACAACTGAATTAAGAAGTTTCAAAATAAAAATTTCACAGATCTAAATTTTAAAAATCCAGAGTTAAAAGATTGAGCATAAAATTCAAGGAACTCAAAAGTCATGAACAAAGTAAGAAAATGTAGATTTCCCCTTAAGTTCTTTGACTCTTTTTAAGAAACCCGACTTGTTTGAACTAATACTAGCTTTTTGGAGCAAAGATAAACATTTGTGATGGCGACCTCCGGTTACTCAGTTAGAATCACCGTTCAAATGGCTACTAGCACTATTTATGATTCCAACTCCTTCGTTTCAATTCAAGAGTTAAAATTAGCAGAATATAGATTAATTTTCAAAGCTCCATATATAATTTTTTTTTGTTTTATAAGAATACTCAAGTGGTCAAGAACTTAAGATACTAGGTATGTCCTACCAAGTTCGACTCAAGTATCTAAAAAATTTTAATATGCTAAAAAATATAACTAAGGTTTCAAACTTTAGATGTGTAATTCTCATCAATCAACTACCTAATTATAACTATCACATTCGGTCCTTAGCAATTGATTAAGAAAATCGAGTCAACCTCAACAAGATATTGTCATTCAGTAAATCAACTATTAATTTAATATAAAGATGAACCATTTCAATTCATACAATTATGGCAATCTAGTTTACTTGAATCCAAAAATAAGTTAAAGTAACTGAATGAGACTAATGAAGCAAATGGCAAGAATGAAATAAATAACAATAAAACTCAATCTAGAAAATGCATCTCTCCCCCACACTTAAGACGTACATTGTCCCCAATGTGTGTAAAATAAGAAAAATAACAAAAGAGAGAGAGAACTGCCCTGCCATGTCCATGAATCGACATATATGAATATGGTTCCAAAAGTATTGCGAAGTCGAATTAGCTACAAGACAAAAATTGACATGCAAAATTGTAAAGATTCATATATATATATATATATATATAAAGATAGAAAGAAAGAAACACAAATAAAGAAAGCAAAGTAGAAGAAAAGGAAACAAAACCAAAAATACGAACTGGTGAAAAGTACATTCATAAAAAAGAAAGAAAAATAAAAGAAATGAATTAAGTAAAGAAAAAGAATCCACGAGATGGGAGAGAAAGAGTGGACTAGTCAGTCATTGTTGTAACACCCATATACCCTATATACGTGCCATACATATATCTCATATACATACGATACGCTTATAAAATATAAGAATGTCACGTTACAGTGTTATTAAAACCCTTACCATAATTTCACATCAATTATATATTTAATTAAAGAACATTTTAAATTATCAAATATCATTATTTTAAAAGTAACATTTCTAAAATCATTAAAATTTTCATTTGATTACATATATACAATTATACATTGTCTTTCTTGTGAGCGGGGATTTTCGCCTCCCCTCCCGGTGGAATGGTTCTTACGACTTCTGCACTGTTTAGGCTCAGGGCCTTAGAGAACACGGACCTAAGTCCAGAAAAAATGGAGTCGCCACCCGGACTGGCCGGGAAAAAGAAATGGGTGGATGACTCGATTTCTAAGGAATCCCCAACCCCCTAATGGGTTCGGAAAGTTGGGTACGTGTGGGGAAGGTGAGAAATGACCCAGCACCCCCACAATGTCTGGTTCATTAGAGCCGGCCTCCTTTACAGGTCTTAATATTATTAAATTCTTAATTATAACAACATTATCCATATTACACACAATAATTAAAAGAAAGCATCAATATATTAAAATTAAAGCAAGGTCCAAGCAAAACAAATAAATGGACACCCATCCAAAGATGGAAATATGTCCTTACATCACATGCCTAAATAGGACACCCACCGAAAGGTAGAAACATGTCCTTTACATAGGTTCTAAAATAGAAAAGAAAATTAAATTACATGATATTTAACTAATGAGGTACCCACTAAGTGGAAACATACCTCTTATAACATTTTGAAACCTAAATAAATTGATAAAAGTAAATAACCATTCATCATAAATAAATCATTCATCAAAGGTGTTAAACATCAATATAAAGTAAACATCTATCCATGACAAATTAAATAAACCAAGCATTGAACTTAAATAAATTAAAGCATAAGAAATAAATCAAAGCATAATCAAATATAGAATTGAATAAAGCAAATAAAATTCTAATTATAGCTACTGTTTCCATTTAGGGCTATTTATTTCATGTGTTTAGGGTTTTGGAATTTATGAAATTTAGGCTATTGTGATTTTAAGGGAATTAAAATAAATTAAAGTTTTATGATTTAAAAGGTTGATAAAGTTCTTTAATTAACCAAATTAGTGTTTGTGATATAAAATCATGAAATTAGGGTTTGAACACTTTAAAACACTTAGATTTTGTGATTTACGGTTAATGAATAAGGGTATTAAAGCTTACTGTGTCTAAATATGGTTTTAAAGTTTTTAAAGAATTAGGGCTTAGAAAAATTAGGATTTAGGTTTTAAAGGAATTAGGGTTCACTTGTTTTGATTCTAAAGTTGAATTAGGGTTTAGTGTTCTAGAATTAGGGTTTAGTGTTCTTTAGAATTAAGTTTTTAGAATTTGTAAATCAATTGATAATTTTATGAAGTTTAAAGTAAACCAAACGAATTAAAGTTTTTATAAATAGAAAAGATATTTTTAGGGCTTTTTGAAAAGAAACAGAACATAATTTAAGGGTTTTGATAATTTGGAAAGTAAATTAGAGTTTTGAGGTTTTGAAGAAATAAAACTAATAGCTTTAAATTTTTGGAAAATAAAGTCACGATTTAAGATTTTTAAACTTTGAACAAAAGGGATTAGGTTCTGGGATTTTTGAATTAAAAGAACACAATTTCATGAATTAAGCTACTGTGAAAAATATAACAAAAAGAATTTAATACATACCTCTTTTGATGGTTCCTCCAAAAATCATTTTTCTTGGATGAACAAAAACAAAGGCGGTTGCTTCCTTTGATGATTTGTTAATGCTTTTCTTCTTTGTCTCTCAAAAAGTCAGATTCGATTAAAGTTTTCCTTCACAGATTCGGTTTCCACTTTTCCAATTTTCGTCCCAATTTTTGATTGATTTTCTCTCCTTCTGCCTCCCTTATTTATAGAAGAATTTCATTCCTAATCCTAATTACTCACGGCATACAATATAGAATAAGAAAAGGAAACCGAAACCTAATTGTATTAGATTTCAAAAAATTTGCATCGAAAAATTTCGCTAGCGAAAAAAAACTGCTGCGGAAAAATTGCGTTGGCGAAAAAATTTACCACAGGAAAATTTGCGCTGGTGAAATAATTTACCGCAGTTGGCTGCGGCAGGGGGCGGGGAACGGCCTGCTGGTTATTTTGACCACAGGAAATTCCTGCAAGCGAAATGGCTTTGGCCATTTCGACCGCAGGATACTCCTGCGGGCGAACTGCGGGCGAAATGGCCCACGGCCAAGCCCGCGCTTGTGGTTTTCGGCGACGATTTTTTCGTTGTCGATTTTTATTTTTATTTTTTATTAATAAAAATTAGATAATAAAGCAAAAATTATTTAATTAAGAAAATAAAAATTATTTTGGACCAATTAAAATATATTGGACTGGACTGGGTCAAAAATTAAGGGTCTACAGTTTGCCCCCTGCTTGAATGATCTGAAACTTTAGTGAAAGAGAGTAAAAAGCAGCAAGACTTAATTTTTGAGATGGTGGAGGTTTTGGGTTCTGGACCCGATTCGAGTTCTGGACTCAAGGATAATTCTAGGTTCTAGACCTAAGAAAAATTTGGGTTCTGGACCCGAGCTAAGTTCTGGACTTAGAAATAATTCTAGGTTCTTGACCTAATAGAAAATTTGGGTTCTAGACCCGAGCTAAGTTCTTGGACTTAGAAATAAATTATAGGTTTTGGACCTAAGGAAAATTTGGGTTCTGGACCCGAGTTAATTTCTGGACTTAAAAACAAATTCTAGGTTCTTGACCTAAGGAAGATTTGGGTTCTGGACCCGGTTCGAGTTCTGGACTCAAGAATAATTCTAGATTCTGGACCTAAGAAAAATTTGGGTTCTGGACCCGGTTCGAGTTTTGGACTCAAGGATAATTCTAGGTTCTAGACCTAAGGAAAATTTGGGTTTTGAGCCCGGTTCGAGTTTTGGAATCAAGGATAATTCTAGGTTCTGGACCTAAGAAAAATTTGAGTTCTGGACCCGGTTCGAGTTCTGGACTCAAGGATAATTCTAGGTTCTGGACTTAAGGAAAATTTGGATTCTGGATCTGAGCTAATAATTTTTTATTTCAAAAAGTTTGGCTAATTTTTATGCATGTCTTCTTATTGCCCCCTAGGTGTAAAAATATTTATATACTTGTAATTATTTGAATGATTTAAGTGAATAAATAAATTTACTGTTTATTTACTGTGTAATCACTGTTCATGCACTATTTACTATTTATAAATAGTAAATTTACTATTTATAAATAGTAAATTTACTATTCACAAATAGAATCAAATAATATTTACTATTGAAAATAGTTCTTTTACTATTTATTAATAGTAATACTATTTATGAATAGTAAAATTTACTGTTCAACAATAGTAATACTATTTATGTATAGTAAAATTTACTATTTATGAATAGTAAAATTTAGTATTCATGAACAGTTTTGAATTTTATTTTTTGCTTGTCGTTTCTCTATAAAAAGCCACAATTCCTTTATTTCATTTCACAACACGATTTCAATTTCATAATTCTCTCAAATTTCTTTCAATTTTAGCACATATTTTTTAAAAATAATGCATGCTTCGAGGTCAGAGACTCATTCTAATGTCGAGTTATTAGAGTTTATCTGGCATCATGAAGATGAAAAATTAGATATACTGGCCGGAATGCCACTCCATCGTAGTTCCAATCAAAAGAGCGAGGTAATTATTTTTTTCTTTTTTATTTCTCTTGATTTTTTTTGTTGTTTTTTGTTGTTTTTTTTATTATTTATTTATTGTTTACCTTTATTTTTTATTTATATTTTATATTATTATTCTTTTTTAGAAAAAAATAAATTGATTTAAGTAGATAGAATAATATGTACTTACTTGGTATTAACTTACCTGGGTCTGTGTTAGCATGATCGTTGTATTATTCGGGCTGGAGGATGTATTTACAAAGTCCGATAATGGTACGATGTAGTGCCTTCTCGGGTAAGGTGGATTATCCGAGATTGCAGCTTTGAGCAGTTCATCTTACAATTGCCATCTGAGGAATATCAGATAGACCGGAGCGTAGTCCAGGCGCTTGCAGAGCGATGGTTGGATACAACCCACACTTTTCACTTGCCCATTGGAGAGATGACAATTGGCCCAGTCAATTTTACTGCCATAATCGACCTTCGATATGATGGTTTTTCGGTTCCTCTGACCAACGATATTTTAACATTTAAAGAAATTCAGGAATTAATTGGTATGGAACCATCATATAAAGGGCCTTTTAAGATAAAAATCAAGCTAATTCGTAGTTATTGGATGAACTAAGAAGGACGGGGTTGGCAGAGACACAACCAAACAGTATGCTCGAGGATTTTTGTTATATCTGCTCGGGTCGACCATCTTAGGCAGCACTGAATCCTCCATTCACTTGTCAGTGTTGAGTGCCCTTTCTTATCTCAGAATGGTACCATCTTCTGGTTGGGGTGAAGTTGGTCTCGCGTGTCTTTACCATGGTCTTGATAAGCTTTGCCGAAACAAGAAGTCTTTTGTCGGCTTGATGGCGGTTGTCGAGGTATTCTTTTCCTTCACCAATGTTATTTCCACTTTTTTCTTGCATGAATTTGATCTTTACTATTATTGTTGTAGGTATAGGCATATGAACATAACCTCGTGAGGGTACCCGGTATTTCCCAAGAGAGAGTCGGGTCTGGTTGTCCGATCGTGTTGACGTTCCCAACTCTCATCACGTGCATACTCACTGCTATGTGTTGAGCCGCTTAACCTAGGATCAGGTAAAATAACATTAGTATGCTTTAAATTTTATATGAAAGTTTTACTTACCTTATGTTATTTTGTAGGTGAATTTGGCCTAGTGGAGCTCAGAAGAGCGAGCAAACTGGTCTCCTTTAATGAGGGTTGCATTGTCTTTCCAACATTCTCACCGAATTATTGTTGGCCCAGTGTCTAGTGGCTGGTTTCTCGGGGAGAGTGTTTATGAATGGTTTCTCGGTCCAGAGCAGCGGAAGTTTTTGATGCAAATCCCAGAATATACTTTAAATATTATGTCAATGCCGGAGGATGCATGGTGGTCAGCCCGGTATGGTTATGGTGCCGAGTCATTTCTCCATTTATCGGGTCCATTTTATGCCCATTTTATTCAAATAAGACTCTTGAACTTTGATGTATCTCCTGTTGGTGTACGAGAGATTTTTGACGAAAATGAGGGTAGAGATGAAGAGGAACATCACAGAGATATAGGAGAGTCTGTTCCACGTCTCGAGACTAGTACTTCTCAGGTAAAACTTTTACCACTTTTCCCTTGCAACTGCTTTTTTCTTTCCCTGATTCTTTAATGATTGTTGCAGGTTGTTGGCTTATTTAATCATGAGGCTGGACCTTCTTTTACTGCCCCTTCGTTTGCTCATTATAGCCCACCAGATATGCCATCTCATCCACAGGGCACTGATATGAACTACTTGGTACGTTTCTTATTTCATAGTAACTTATGCTATATGTATGTATGATTATGTATACTCTTACCTTTTCCTTCTTGGCTCACAGCGAATGCTCGAAGAACAAAATAAGAAACTTCAAGAAGAGTTGGCTGCAAGTCGTCAGCAGGCTTCTCATTTTGAAAATTTATATCATCAATCCAAACAACATTTCCAAGACTTCCGATTTCAAGGGATGAGGAATCCTGGCGCTTCTTCATCAAGAGGCCCCCAGACTGACGACCATGAGATCCTTTCGTCTGTTTTTGATGAAGACCATGACGGATCGAAACTTCAAGGTAATAAAGATTTTGGTGCTCCCGCTTCGGGTGATCCTGGGATGAGTAATTTGTCGAGTTTTGGTTCTCCCGCTTTGGGAGGACTCGGGACGAGTGATTTGGCCCCTCCTCCAATAGGCGACAACTTTTTCAAGGCTTTATTTGATGACCTACCACCACCCTCTTAGTGATATGTAAATATTGTAGCAATTGTAAAATCTTGTACAATAATGAAAAAATACAATTTTTCTCTTTACTGTAACTCTTTTTTTTTTTTCGTTACTGCACCACTTTTTTTTTGTTACAGTACACCATAATTTCATAATTCACATCCACTTCATTTGCTAAACCAAATCCAACGTGGTAAAGGAATTTCATTGCTAATTCCTTTCCTTATGCCATATGGTCTTGCCCTTTCCCATCACCTTTTCCTTTTCACTTTAGGAAAATGTTTATTTCTTCTATATAAATCACCCTTCATGCCATATTTTAATACATAAACCAAAATTCTTTCTCTTTCAACATGAAGACTCCCTTTAATAATTTTAATTTTTTCTTTATTCATTCACCATGACCGAGCATTGGAAGCAAATTTTTTCTTTATCCATTCATTGGAAGCAAATTTCATGGTCAAAACTTGAAGTTTTAAAATGTTTTCAAAATATTAAATTGGACCACTCCTTCTTACATGTCGTGGCTTCCTTTTGGGATACGGATTCTAGGGTATTTAGAATTAATGGCTTTGAAATATGTCCCTTGATTGAAGAATTTGAGGCCATCCTTGGATATCCAAATAATCAACAAATGACATTACCCACATTGATTTCCAAGACTCAACAGAAGATGCAGATGTTATTTCAAATTCCAAAACCTAAAGTTCTTCGGTTGATGAGAGGTGAAAAAATTCTACTTGCTCCTTTGATTGACTTTTGTCTCTCTCGTTTGGCCCCTAATAAGGCATGGGGACGCATGCTCTATCTTTGCTTGCTCGGCCAATTCTTGTTTGTTTCTTCTGACGGCGATATTGATCCACGAGTATTGGATATTATGGACCAAATGGAAGGAGGCTTGTCGCCGGTACCAGTGATCTTAGCCGAGCCCTTAGTTGGATTAGACCGATTTAAATAAGGATTGTCAAAGAGACTGACTGGGAGTCCATTGCTGCTTCAGGTAGTTACCTAAACTGCCCTTTTGGGTTTTCAATTCAGGTTTTCTTTTTCTTCTTTTCTTTATTGCTCTAATTTTTGCCTAGTCCGCCCATGTGGGTTTTCGGAACTAGCGAGCTATCCTAATTTTTGCCTAAGTTGCACTTGCAGGTTTTCAACTTAGCAAACTCTTTTTTTTTTATTTTAAAAATCTCTTTCTTCACAGATTTGGCTTCAGGAGCATCTTTGTTTGCTTGATACTCCATCCATGGACTTTGCCAGATACCTACCACGTCATCATTCTGCTAGGAAGCTACTCCATCCTACTTCTTCATATGCTGACTGGGTTGACTGGATCCACTCACGTTCTGAAGTCAATATCTGTTGGTTGGTATCTTGGTGGAAAATTTCTCGTATCACCATACGGACATACTTGATGTATGTTCTCCTTGCCGCTCTTCGTCAAGGTACATGCTATGATCCTCGCCGACTTGGCCATTAGTACGGAGCTGAGCCTCGTGATTCTGACTTTGCTCCTGACTTAGACATGACTTGCTTGACTGAAGCCTACTTGGATCAGCTGAGGTAAAGCTGGCCTGCACGTTACACTTATTGACTGCCATAGATTTTACATTTGTCAATTCAGAAAGTGTATTGTTAGGATGAAAAATAATTAAAGTAATAAAAAATGCTTCTTTTTCATTTATAATTTGTCATCACCTTTCACTATTGTGTTTATTTATTTCATCCATATCTGGTCAAATACTTATAACAGTGCATATAGAACAATTTTAACATTAATTCTGTTTTATTAAATCAGGGAACAACCAAACATAAAGCCAGCATACACAAGATCACTCCTGTTGCCAATTAGCCCTTTCGAATTTTCTAATTGAGGATTTTCTCTCATTTAGCCCTAATTATTGCCTAGCCCACCCTTTTGGGTTTTTGGAACTAGCGGACTGCTCTAACTTTTGCCTAGGCCACCCTTTTTGGGTTTTCAACCTAACGAGCTCTTTTTTTTTATCATACATAAAACCTCTTCAACCTGTCAATGTTTACTGGCTCACTAAACTCGTTCCCATCGATGTCTGATAACTTCACCGCATCTTTGTTCATGACTTGTTTCATGACATATGGCCCTTCTCAGCTAGGCCTGAACTTCCCTCTTAGATCAGATACATTAGGCTTACATTGCTTCAACACCAGATCCATGACTCTGAATTTTCTGATTTTAACCCTTCTATTGTAGGCCCGAGCTATCTTTTTTTGATATAATTGGTAATGATACAGCGCTTTTAACATTCTCTCTTCTAGTAGAGCTAACTGTGTGTATCTGCTTGCTACCCATTCTGTTTTAGGCAGTTCAGCTTCCAAGACTATTCTTAACAACTTGATCTCAATTTCAATTGGCAATATTGCTTCCATCCTATAAACCAAAGAGAACGGTGTCATTCCAGTAGGTGTTCGCACACTTGTCCTATATCCCCATAAAGCAAAGGGAAGCATCTCTGACCAATCCCTGTAAGTCTTGGTCATATTGGACAAAATTTGCTTAATTGTTTTGTTTGTTGCTTCAACCGGACTGTTAGCCTTTGGTCTATAAGGAGAGGATCGATGATGATGGATTTGGTATTTTGAGAATAAATCCTTAACTGCTCCTTGAAACTGTACCACATTGTCTGATATCACACTGTGTGGGACCCCATATCTGAAGATGAGGTTCTTTTCAATAAACCTAGCCATTTGGTTTGCACCCAGCTTGTTGAAGGATTCAACTTCGACCCATTTTGAAAAATAATCTACTGCTACCACAATGAAATGGTGACCATTTGAAGCTGTCGGATGTATCTATCCTATAATGTCGATACCCCAGGTGGCAAATGGCCAGGGTGAAGACATTGAATGCAATTCTTCAGGAGGCATGTGATTCAAGTTACCATACATCTGACATTGTTGGCACTTCTTGACAAACTCAATACAATCTTTCTCCATGGTCAACCACTAGTAACCTTGTTGAATAATCTTCTTAACTAGGGCCAAACCATTAATGTGCGGACCGCAACTTCCCGTATGTATTTCTGACATGACACGCTCCACTTCAGGTTTTCTTAAACATCTTAAATGCACTCCATCAGGTCATCTTCGATATAACTCCCCATGAAATGTGATGTATTGCAAAGACCACCACCTTATGGCTCTTCTCTCTTTCTTTGTTGTCCCCAGTGGGTATTCCCTTTCCTCCAAAAATCGCCTTATAGTATCATACCATGCATCATGGTCTGTATCAATTTCCATGATTGTTTCATATTTATAACAAGGAGTTGATGAACTGGTCAAGATCAGAGGCTTAAGGAATAAGCTGACAGGGTTTTTCCATACCGAAGCCAATGTGGCTAGGGCATCAGCTATCTGATTTTCTTCTCTTGATAGGTGTATAAACCTACACTCCTTAAAGTTTTTCTTTATCATGGTCAAGTATTGGTGGTATGGTTTTAATTTTTCTTCTTTCAACTCCCGCTCTCCATTTACTTGGGATACAACTAGTAATGAATCGCCATAAACTTCCACCTTATCCACCTTCATAATCATTAGGGTTTCCAAACCGAAAATACAAGCTTCGTACTTCACCATATTATCGGTTGTCCTAAATTTTAATTTTTTGGCTAAAGGGATGAGTTCCCGTTCGGGCAATTCTAGTATAACTCCCAAACCTGCTCCTTTCTTGTTTACTGCTCCATCAAAATACATTTTCCACCCTTATACTTCAATTGCTTCTAAATGTTCATCTGAAAATTCCAAGATTGCCTCTTCGCTTTCATGTAATGGCTGTTGGGCTAGGAATTTTGCCACCGCTCTACCTTTGATTGTTTTCCTGGTTACATACTCAATCTTAAATTCTTCTAATATTATCAACCATCGACCATATTTCCCAATCAAAGAGGGTGTCTCCTTTAAGTACTTCATTGGATCCAACCTGGAAATTGCTTGCACACTATACGATTAAAAGTAATGCCACAACTTCTTAGAAGACCAAACCACGGCTATACAAGTCTTTTCAATGATACTATACTTAATTTCATAAGGTAGAAGCTTTCTACTCAAATAGTAAACTGCATGCTCAATCCCTGACTCATCTGCTTGGGCTAGCATGACTCCTATCGACTTTTCTTCTACTACTAAGTATAGTAATAGAGGTTTGCCTGGTTTAGGTAGTTTTAAAACAAGTGGATTCAACAAATACTCTTTTATTCGCTCAAAGGCCTTTTAACACTCTTCATTCCATAAGACGAGCTGATTCTTTCTAAGTAATTTGAAGATAGGCTCACAGATTGTTGTGAGCTTTGCTATAAATCTGCTAATGTACTGTAGTTTGCCAATGAATCCCCGAACTTCTCTCTCCATCTTTGGGGCTGGCATATCCCTGATTGCTTTGACTTTGTCAGAATCAATCTCAATGCCGTTCGGACCAATCACATGTCCTAATAATTTGCCTGAAGTAACACCGAATACGCACTTTTTTGGGTTCAGTCTTAGCTTATATTCCAAAGCTGTATCGAAGAATAATTCTAAGTTTTGGAAGTGTTGTTCCCTTGTATCCGATTTGACCATCATATCATCAACATATACTTCAACTTCTTTGTGTATCATGTCATGAAATAGTATGGTGGCCATCCTTTGGTAGGTTGCTCCAACATTCTTTAAGCCGAACAGTATCACCCTATAACAAAATATACCTCATGTAGTAATGAAAGCAGTTTTAGCTTTATCCTCTTGGGCCATTAACACTTGATTGTATCCGGAAAATCCATCTACAAATGAGTGTAGCACGCTAGAGGCTGCGTTATCAATGATGACATCTATATGAGGTAAAGGAAAATCATCCTTAGGGGAAGCCTTGTTCAAATCTCTATAATCCACACAGACCCTTATCCTTCCATCTTTCTTTGGCACAGGCACTATGTTTGCTAGCCAATCTGGATATTCTATCACTTCGAGGAACTTCACTTATATTTACTTAGTGATCTCTTCTTTAACCAATTCAGCCCACTCAGGTCTTAATTACCTAAGCTTTTGTTTGACAAGTTTTATATGAGTGTGAGTTGGAATATGATGCTCGGCTATGTCTCAATCTATCCCTGGCATATCTTCATAAGACCAAGCAAACACTTCTTCATATTTTTTGAATATTTTTTCAAATCTCTCTCTCTCATCAGGAGTAAGGTCGAATGCTATGCTAATATTTTTAGGATTTTCAGTTATTCCCAAATTTAATGATTGTGTGTTAACATAATTAATATTAAAGATGCTCATGTAACTGCTATTTGAATGTATGCAACCATCAGGAGAAACATCACACAAGTAAGCAAAATCAGACTTTATTGCATTCATTTTGGAAAAGAAAACATCATCATCCTCATACAAAGCAGATAAATTAAAATCAAAATCAAAATCATTGTTCTCAAAATTATAAAGCAGGATGTCTTCAAACTTCTCTTCAACCAGGGTAGCAATCTCCTCTGGAGTCTTCTCGGCTTTCAGGATAGCTTCATTCTTCTCTTTTGGATTGGATTCTTTGTTGGCTGACAGGGTGAGCTTTCTTCACTTGCTCCACTAGCTCGGCAACATTTGCAAAAATTTCAAAACCTGAGATTAACTTACCCATGAACATGATTGGCTCGGGCTTTCCTTAGAGTGGTCCCATATCTGGAGCTTTGACAAAAATCTCTTCAAGTGGTGGGAAGCTCATCTTCTCACTCTTGTTTGGCTGGACATCATTGTCTTCATCATATCCCAACCCCTTCTTGGAAGTTTGAGTTCTAAAATCTGGCAACTTTGTCAAACCGGCCTTACCCTTTCCAAGACCAGCTCCTGGAAGGTAGTTCATGTTCTTCATCATGTTCAAGACTTTGGAGTCCACTACTTCATCATTAGAAATTGCAGCTACTTGAAAACCATTGAGAGGCCTCTCAATCATTAGAGCGCTAACAATCTCATTGTCTTCAGCTTCAATGACCACTATCCCATCTCTGTTGGGGAACTTGATCTTTTGATGAAGGGTGGAAGGAACTCCACCAAGAGGATGAAATCATGGTCATCCCAAGAGCAAGGCGAAGGTGACTGGTATGTCTAAAATAACAAACTCAACAATAGATTCAATTGGATCAACCTTAACAGCCGCTTTGAAGGTCCCTTCGGCATGCCTCTTAGTGTTTTCATAAGCACGAATTGTTACTTCAGTTGGATTTAGATCTCGTGTTGATATAGCTAGCTTTGGCAATATCTTAAGTGGACAAACATTTATGGCAGACCCATCATCAACCATTACACATGGAGTCCTCTTCCCCTTGACTTCTATTTTAATAAAGAGAGGGCGGATGTGGTCTCTTCCCTCCTCTGGTAAATTCGCATCTGAAAAAGAAACTGCTCCCATATTAACTTCGCTCTTCTCTTGAACCTCTTCACATTTCATTATCCCTCCAATTTTTATGAAGTTGATCAGCTCCTCCGGTGTTGTGGAGGTAGAGATTGGCATGCTAGCCAAGGCTTTGGCCATAGTTTCTCGATGCTTTTTAGAAGTAGCTAATAAGTCCAAAATGTTAACACTCGCTTGGGTTCTTTTCAATTACTTGAGCACAGCATCATCTTCTTCTACTTTAACTTCCTTTACCTTATTAGTTTCTACCTCCTTAGGTGGTGGCCTTGTATAAGGCTTACCAGATCTGGTGTTCATCACCTCATCTTCTTCGGGCTCGAACCAAGTCCACTCCTCCTTCTTTGATATAATATCACTATCACTTGAATCCCAAAACTTGTTGACAAGACAAATTGTTACTTCTCCACCCATCGTAGCTTGGTTAATTTCACCAAATACCTCTTCTTCTTTGGTTGCTTCTCCATCCACATCTTGAAAAGAAGACATGACAAAATCCTCATGCAAACCTCCTCCAATCATGAAGGTTGCTGGTGGTGGTACCCTATTGAATTTTGGTAATGGGTTGTCTTTGGTGTTTAGCTTATTGGGCTCGGGTAGCTTCCCATTATCAATTAGATTTTGGATCTCATGTCTCAACCTCACACATCTATCCATATCATGCCCTTGCATTTGGTGAAATTAACAAAATGCTTTGGTGTCAAAATTAGGTGGGAGAGGATTAGGCAAAGGACGAGGATTTAAGGGTTGTAGCAATCCCTTTCTTTGAAGCTTATTGAGAACCCAAGACATCGACTTCCCCAATTTCGAAAATTGTCTCCTTGTTCCTTGATTAGTAGCATTAACATCGATGGCCTTTTGCATGCTTTGGCTACCAGATTGATAGTACCCTTTCTCGTTTGTTTTTGTTGCAAAAGGGCTCTTCTCCCTTTCCCATTCTTCAATTTGCAAACCAGCTTGGAGAAGGTCTTTGAAATCACGAATGAGTGTATGAGACATCCTCTTATGAAGATTAGGCAACACCCCTCTCATAATCATCCTTATTTGATCGGATTCATCTGGCCTTTTCTTGAGTAAAGCGGCCTTGTTTCTCCATCTCTTGACATAATCTATAAAATTCTCATTCAGCCTTTGCCTAATGGACTCCACTTCCATTAAGGTAACTTCCAACTCCATGTTATATCTATATTGTTGGATGAAGGCTTTGTAAAGTAGATCCCAACTCTTTTATGTTCCATCATCTAAGGTATTGAACCAATTTTGGACAATAGGGTCCAATGAGAGCATAAAGTACCTTAGGGTTTGAGCCTTAGTAGCTCGGACAGACTGCATGGCAGTGATATATTGCTTCACATGGAGATGAAGATTTTCAGTGCCATTATACTTAGCAAAGGAAGGCATCATGAACTTATAAGGGACCTCTTCATCTTGTTCAAATAGTTTATCGATCTTAGACATCTCTTCGGTTTTCAACTTCTTCTCAAATTTCTTTTCTAATCAACAATCATCTTTTCAAACATCGGATGTCTTGGTCTTTTCAATAGTTGCCTTCTCAACAATCTTCGGTTCTTTCTTCTTCTCTTGAGCATCTTGGTAGTATTGAGCCCAATCATCATCATCATCAATGATCACTTTTTCATCATCAAAAACCACTTCACCAACTTTGGTCTTTCCTTTGTCCTTTGGCTTCTTAGTGCTAGTGGATGCCTCGGCATGATTCTCTAAGATTGCAGTCAATTGGTTCTTCATGGTCTCAGCTAGGGCCTCTTTTATTTCTTCCATCTTGGCGTTGAGGGCTTCATCCACCATCCTGTGAATTTGTTCGGGCTCCATTATTTTTGGTGAGCAAGTGATTAAGTCATTGCTAGATACTTCGCCTCCGGCGTAGGTCAGATTGTTGTAAGCTTTTGAACTATCGTAATCCAGGGCTGTGAGCTAGAGAGGATTAATGAGATGTAAATGTATGCATGTATGCGCAAACAATCAACGAAGAAAGATAATTAGAACGTTCCTTCCAACCTTATAACATCCACACATGAATGGCGAGTCTCTTTTCCTAGGTATATGGTTAACAAAATACCAACATGGGGTACCTTACTTTCGAATAATTTCCTCGGATGTTTCAACCAATAGTTATATTTTTGAAAATGGAAATCAATTTATAATAATTCCCATTAATTAGGTTTTAATCCATCCAATCAACTAAAGTAGCTTTTATGCTATATTGGATTAAAACTAAATTAAGAGGTTTATTATAGATTAGATTTCTCACTTGAAAAATTAACTAATGATTCATGCCAAAAACAAGCCCATGGTTAATTTATTCTTAGTATAAACTAGTCTCACAATTAATTTTTGGTATTTTGTAATTGACCTAAATAATTGTAAGCTCTTTTGAAGGAAAGGTTGAATGAAAATAATTTTGTTTCTAAGCCCATTATAAAAAGATTTTAGAAAAACATACTTTGGGCTTAGTATTTGGGCCATGAGCCAAAGATATGTTTCTAGAAAAATTTTATGTCCAAAGACCATCTTGAAAAATTTTGAAAATAGCTTTAGTCTTTTGGATTTTCTAAAGAAAATTTTTTTTTGAGCTTACAATATACTTAGTTCATATTAGAAAAAGAACAAACCAAATAAGCCAAGATAAATAAACCATAGTCAAACAACATGCATTTGGGGCAAAACCTAAGGAAAGTAACTAGGTCAATTACATGAGCTTTAGTCTTTGGGTAAAAAGGCTTAGGTTCCCGTAGCAAGTATATACCAAATGGTACGAGACTGAGAGTGGTTATGCCATGCTCGATCTCCATACCTTGAGTGAAAGTATGGTATCCCTTACATAACATAACACGGGTAACACGGGCGTCCTAACTCACGCACGATGCAATACAATATGATGCAATGTATATTATTATTATAAGAAAGAATAGAATAATATAAAGACCAACGAAATCAACTTCTCTTATCCGTAGTGGAGTCGCCACTGTGAGCGGAGATTTTCGTCCCCACTCCCAGTGGAATGGTTCTTGCGACTTCGGCACTGTTTAGGCTCAGGGCCTTAGAGAATACGGACCTAAGTCTGGAGAAAATGGAGTCGCCACCCGAACGGGCCGGGAAAAAGAAAGGGGTGGATGACTCAATTTCTAAGGAATTCCCAACCTCCTAATGGGTTCGGAAAGTTGGGTACGTGTGGGGAAGGTGAGAAATGACTCAGCACCCTCACAACGCCCGGTTCATTGGAACCGGCCTCCTTTACAGGTCTTAATATTATAAAATTCTTAATTATAATAATATTATCCATATTACACACAATAATTAAAAGAAAGCATCAATATATTAAAATCAAAGCAAGGTCCAAGCAAAACAAATAAATGGACACCCATCCAAAGATGAAAATATGTCCTTACATCACATGCCTAAATAGGACACCCACCGAAAGGTAGAAACATATCCTTTATATTGGTTCTAAAATAGAAAAGCAAATTAAATGACATGATATTTAACTAATGAGGTACCCACCAAGTGGAAACATACCTCTTACAACATTTTGAAACCTAAATAAATTGATAAAAGTAAATAACCATTCATCATAAATAAATCATTCATCAAAGGTGTTAAACATCAATAGAAAGTAAATATCCATCCATGATAAATTAAATAAACCAAGCATTGAACTTAAATAAATTAAAGCATAAGAAATAAATCAAAGCATAATCAAATATAGAATTGAATAAAGCAAATAAAATTCCAATTATAGCTACTGTTTCCATTTAGGGCTCTTTATTTCATGTGTTTGGTTTTGGAATTTATGAAATTTAGGCTACTGTGATTTTAAGGGAATTAAAATAAATTAAAGTTTTATGATTTAAAAGGTTGATAAAGTTCTTTCATTAACCAAATTAGTGTTTGTGATATAAAATCATGAAATTAGGATTTGAACACTTTTAAACACTTAGATTTTGTGATTTACGGTTATTGAATAAGGGTATTTAAGCTTACTGTGTCTAAATATAGTTTTAAAGTTTTTAAAGAATTAGGGCTTAGAAAAATTAGGATTTAGGTTTTAAAGGAATTAGGGTTCACTTGTTTTGATTCTAAAGTTGAATTAGGGTTTAGTGTTCTAGAATTAGGGTTTAGTGTTCTTTAGAATTAAGTTTTTAGAATTTGTAAATCAATTGATAATTTTATGAAGTTTATGAAAGTAAACCAAATGAATTAAAGTTTTTATAAATAGAAAATATGTTTTTAGGGCTTTTTGAAAAGAAACAGAACATAATTTAAGGGTTTTGATAATTTGGAAAGTAAATTAGAGTTTTGGGGTTTTAAAGAAATAAAACTAATAGCTTAAATTTTTGAAAAATAAAGCCACGATTTAAGATTTTTAAACTTTGAACAAAAGGGATTAGGTTCTGAGATTTTTGAATTAAAAGAACACAATTTCATGAATTAAGCTACTGTGAAAAATATAACAAAAAGAATTTAATACATACCTCTTTTGATGGTTCCTCCAAAAATCATTTTTCTTGGATGAATAAAAACAAAGGCAGTTGCTGCCTTTAATGATTTGTTAATTCTTTTCTTCTTTGTCTCTCAAAAAGTCAAATTCGATTAAAGTTTTCCTTCACAGATTCGGTTTCCACTTTCCCAATTTTCGTCCAAATTTTTGATTGATTTTCTCTCCTTCTGCCTCCCTTATTTATAGAAGAATTCCATTCCTAATCCTAATTACTCATGGCATACAATATAGAATAAGAAAAAAAAATCGAAGCCTAATTTTATTAGGTTTCGGAAAATTTGTGTCGAAAAATTTCGCTGGAGAAAAAAAAAATGCTGCGGAAAAATTGCGCTGGCGAAAAAATTTGCCACAGGAAAAATTGCACTGGCTAAATAATTTGCCGCAGTTGGCTGTTGCAGGGGGCGGGGAACGGCCTGCGGGCGAAATGGCCCACGGACAAGCCCGTGCTGGTGGTTTTCGGCGACAAAAATTTTTATTTTTATTTTTTGATTTTGATTTGTTTATTTTTATTTTTTATTAATAAAAATTAGATAGTAAAGCAAAATTATTTAATTAAGAAAATAAAAATTATTTTGGACCAATTAAAATATATTGGACTGGACTGGGTAAAAAATTAAGGGTCTACATTTCTAAAATTTACTTATATACATATACATATGATCAAAATACAACATAATAAAATTGTACATGCATGCACCATCTTCTAATTGGTCTCAAAGCACTCCTACTCTACTTGTGGCATAACCGTCTAACTTAGATCAATAATCTATTTACCTACGTAATTCACTCAACCGTGCTAAGCTCGAAAGCTTAGTGGTACATAGAAACAGTACATACATACATTATAGAAAATTACACTCACAACACTAACATCATTTATCATCATATTCTTTGTATTTTCTTTATTATTATTAGCTTTATATTTATACTTAAATATATATATACATATATATATCATCCACAATTCATAATATCATTCTCGTCTACCACAAACACATACACTGGCCTAATTATCCTTATACAATAAACTAGTTTTAGAACCATTATTTTGGCATATCTCATCACAATGACACTAACTGTTTCTCGCTAATAGAAGTAGCAATATCTGTGACACCCAGTGTCTCATCTATAGCATATTTCAATAGTCGCTGGTGGACGTAGTAATATGTGTAATAGCCAGTGTCTCATCCATAATGTATATCAATAGTAGTGACACCAATGTGTCTAACTTAGGGGCGTAGTAATATCTGTGACATCCAATGTCTCACCCCATCATGTATGGCATGCCAACTACCAAACACAATCTTCTGGCAACTAGATATTGTGTAAGGTATACAAAATACACATATATTTTTAATATATTTTCACATCTCAACTCATATCATAGTTTCCATCAACCATCATCATATACAATGTCAATGTAGCTTACATTCACATTTTAGTGCATAACTTGCACTTCTCATATCTTTAACAAATATTACATCCACATTTTACATTACATGATTATCACAACAATAACACATCTTCTCTAAAGCTAAGACCACGCCTCACATAAAACACAAAACAATTATCAATACACATTTCATGGCTTTTTAATCTTTATATATCATTATAACTTGTCATAATTCTATAGCTCACTCCCATTACACAACACCTTATACACATATTTCACATTAAATTGCTAATACTATAGTACAACTCATATATAAAGTAATTCAATATCATCATGGCATGTTCTATACTAAGATATTAATAACATCAATCTATATATCTCAATTTTACAACTCAAATCCTTTCTTTCCTTCTCAACTCATAACACTTAATTCAATACTCCATACTTTGGATTTCTCATTAACTAAGATTATATTAAGTTTTCAAACTAACAAAAATATCATATTCATTATTTATTTATAATTCACACTTGACATCCAACCACATTTTTCATTTCATATTTTCATCATGTAAGCATGAGCCACAGTCATCATATACTCATCAACATACCACCATTTAGCATAATCAACATATTTTATCATAATTATTTACTTCATATTCTCATATATATTTTTAATTCAATATATATAAAGACATAGCTTTGCAAGCCATTTACTACACCTATATAGTGCAAATTATGGCAACAAACGTCAATAAAACATTCCCATAATTGTGGCATCCAATAGCCATGCCCATGGGATGTGAAATGAAGCTGTAAAATACTATTTAGGACCCCCACGGTCATGGCATCCAAGGCCATGACCATGGCATCTATTTTGCTTCTGCCTCTTTATCATTTTCATACGAAACAACTCCTCCTCCAATCTCACGACCGTGGCCCTGCATAGCCACGCCCATGGCATTCTAAAATCACACTTCTGCACACTTTTTCATTAATACAATACTCACATATCACATAAGAAACTCCAAATCATATTAAATCAAATATGTACAAACTCAAGATCATATATACAAACTCAAAATCATATGTACAAACCAAATAGATTATATGTACAAACCAGGGCCACTTCCAAGCTTACTCTTCTCCTCTTGATCCCTTTTAGCCTAAACACACAATTATAACATTAATCATCATATAATTCATTCATACAATCATCCATATATCAATTCACTCAATTCAACTCATTTATACAAAACCCTTACTCTTTTCCTTATCAGCCTTTCCCCAATTTCACTATCCATCATCATCTCTCACAAATAATCATATTTTCATCATGTATGCATCGATTCAATGTATATATATATATATTCCAACATATCATACTTATTATTTTATTCAATTAATCATCACTTTTTCTCACTAACCATATCACACATATACTCAAAATCACACCAAAAATAGACTTAAGAAATGATACTTACTTGTTTTCTTCACTAAACCTTCATTATCTTCTTTAATCCCTTTTGAATCTCTTATAAAATTGGTGTGTAGCATGAAAAACTCACTCTTCCTATTCTCTCTCTCAAAGCCATGTTAAAATGAAGAAGAAGAAGAAAAAGAAGAAGAAAAAGAAGAAAGAAGAAAGAAGAAAGAAGAATTGTCTCTTCTTTTCTCATCCTTATATATATATAATATTATATATACTAATAGGGGTGTGCAAATTTATTGAATCCGATTGAACCCTATCGAACCGAGTGTATTTTGGTCGGATTCGGTCGGTTTATATTGTATATACGGGTGAAATTAGGTTAAATTTTTTTTAAAAAAATTGTGTTCGGTAGGGTGGTTGGGTTGAGAATTATTTTTTCGATTTAACCCAAACCCAACCGACACATATATATATATATATTATACATATGTATTTATAAATTATAATATATATTATATAACCCGACCCAAATTGACTAGTATCAACCCGACAATAAATTTTTTCTGTTTAATATTTTATATGTTAGTTATATTTATAGTATATATTATATATATTATAATCCGACTGAACCCGACCGATCCCTACTAAAACTAAAAATTTACAGATTGATCGAAAATATATATAGGTTCGGTCAAATTCAGTTTGATTTATATATATATATGGATTCGGTTGGGTTGAAATATACTCTCAACCCGACTAAACCAGACCGATGCCCACCCCTATATGCTAATAATTAATTAACAACCCACCAATTATCTCCTTCCATCTTTTAAATTTTCCTTTTCTTCTTGTCATTATTATTATTATTAATTAATTAATTAATTAAAATCAACTTTCCCTACACCAATTTATACCTCATTTATATGTGGTGTATATGCTAGATATATGTATATGCCTTATATATTCTATTTATATTTCTCATATATTTTAATATATGAAGAAGGACTTACATATGGTTTTTATTGACTTGGAAAAGGCGTATGATAGAGTCCCTAGAGAAGTTTTATAGTGGGTCCTAGAGCGTAGGGGAATATCTATACGATATATCCAAGTCTTCAAGGATATGTATGAGGGAGCTACCACCAGTGTCCGCTCCGTGGGAGGGGATACTAAGAATTTTTTCGTTTCTATTGGATTACACCAAGGTTCAGCTTTGAGCCCTTATCTTTTTGCCTTGGTCATGGATGAGCTAACAAGACATATACATGATGACATCCCTTGGTGTATGATGTTTGTAGATGATATTATATTAATAGATGAGACTTAAGTAGGGGTAAATCAAAAGTTGGAGTTATGGAGAAGCACTTTGGAATCTAAGGGTTTTAAGCTAAGTAGGACTAAAACTGAGTATATGCTTTGTAGATTTAATAACGAGAATAGAGAAAGAGGCAAAATTATTTTAGACGGAATAGCAGTACCTCATAGTACTTATTTAGATACCGTGGCTCAATTCTTCAAGAAGATGGGGGTTGTGATGAAGATGTAAATCATAGGATTAAAGCTGGTTGGATGAAGTGGAGGGGTGTTACAGGAGTTCTATGTGATCGAAAGATGCCAATTAAATTAAAAGAAAAATTTTACCGCACTGTAATACAGTATGCTATGATGATATATGGTAGTGAGTGTTGGGCAGTAAAAGGACAACACATGAGTAAAATGCATGTTGCAGAAATGAGAATGATAAGATGGATGTGTTGTCATACTAGGATGGATAGAATTCGCAATGAGTGCATTAGAGAAAAAGTGGGGGTAGCACCTATTGAGGATAAGATAAGAGAGCATAGATTGAGGTGGTTTGGCTATGTGAAACGAAGACCTAGCGATGCGCCAGTTAGAAAAACGAACAAGTTAGAGTAGATATAACTAAGAGAGGCAGAGGTAGGCCTAAACTGACTTGGTCAAAGGTGATCCAAAATAATCTTATGATGTTACATCTGTCAGAAGAGATAACCTTAAATCGTATTGAGTGGAAAAGAAGAATCCATATAGCTGACCCCAATTGACTTGGGATTAAGGCTTTGTTGTTGTTGTTGTATATTTTTTTTAATACATAATATATATATATATATATAACATTCTTCATACACATCTATCTCTTATTATATTTTCTCTACCTATAACACCAATATACTCTCTCATAATTACCGTTTCAAAGTATATAAAAAATTAAGGTATTACAATTCTCTCCACCTTAAATAATTTTGTCCTCGAAATTATCTAGTATGGTAATAATTTCGTCATCGAAGTTAATCATATCATCAAATCATTATTTCATCAAATCACACAGCCTCTACTCTCCTCCTTAGGGTCAATCATCTTCTCCCAATTTCATAATTCATCACTATACTTTTTTTTATTCTAAGCAAAACAATCATGATAAATCATTACACCGCCAATCAAATTGTCATTACACAAAAATCAGTTCATCTCATTAGTATATATGCCTCACACATATATTTTACTCAAGATATTTTATCACTTCATCATTTTATAAATATACTCTCATAATCTTAAATTAAAAGGTTATTGAATTATACCTTAATATTGACTATCTAGTCACCGCAATCATTTTCAAGATTGTATCTCTGTTCATCTATCTCTTTCCTATATTTATAAATAGGTATTTGTAAAACAATAAATGATAACAATTTTCAATCCCTATGTAACAAGTCTCATTGTAATAATTTAAGCATCTCTACCATGATTTTATTCTTTATACAATTACCACACATTATTTCAATACAATCAATATATAATACTAAAAAAATCTTATTTCCATCATTAAAATTCATTCTCATATCCCGTGATCTAATTGCGCTTGAAAGGAAGAGGTGTGTTGCTCCATGTAACGCTGGATATGGTCATGCTGAGGCAATAACTTATTCTGATTCAACTCTAGATTCCCTAATTTGTCTTCTATCCTGCATATCTGCCGCTCAAAATCAGTGAGTTTCCTCTCATCATCCCACTCAACATTAACCGAATGACCCCAATCTCTAAAGGTAGGGGCTGGAATAAAGGTTGGACCAGCTGAGAAAGAAGGTCCAGCAGTGGTGGATAAGCCAGAGAAGTCTGTCGGTGGAGATGGAGGTATGTCAGAAGTGAGAGTAGGAGGAACTGACTCAGAATCCATAAGTGGTCCCTGCAGCTTCACTATATTCTCCCGGTCTAATCACTTTAAAGTGTTCATACCCAAAAGTTTAGGAAACCCATCCACAATCATCGGGAGACGTCCATCCAATATACCCAAACTGCGAGCTAGCCTTATGACATATATGCCACCATGTAAGTTACCCGGTACCCCTTTCTTGGACTGCTCATATAAGAAATGCATGATAGCATGAGTTATATTGCATCAAATTTTTTGAACCATGCAATTCAAGAAGAATAAATCCCGCAAGCCAACCACCCCCGTACTATTTTATCGAGCCATAATAGTGTAAACCAAAAGATTATGCACCATTCGGCAAGGAAATGATTCAGCATTTGATGCTTTGGACACCTTAGGCTGATATTTGGCTGTATTTGGTGCAAATATCCTCCAAACCTTGAGAGGAACAACTTCGCACTCTGTAAAATTTATCTCAAAATTAAGATAATCAAAAGTATGCATCTCCTCTGCAGTATATAACCCTAAATGCACACCAAGTTCATTGATACTCATGTGAAATCACTGCCCTCCCAACCGAAACTTCATTGTTGGCTCGGTAATTGAGATATTATTTTTGTCGATCTGGAAAGTGTAATATAATTCCAGTGTCAATTCTCTATATGAAGGCTCATTGATGAAAAAGAGTTATTCTTATCCCAGTTGGTTTATCATGTCTCGGATCTCATCCACAATGTTTGCTTGTTCCATAGCACCCCAATCCAAATTCATGGCAGGAGACCAATCCTTATTTTCTAATAATTCAAACCATTTTCGTTCCTCTGAATTCTTGAATTGAAGGCACTTGTGGTTGGCCATAAATTTAGAGGTCAGATGTGTAGTGGGTTGGCTTAAGCTGCCTTCCCCTCTAGCCTCTTTGGAGGGAAACTTGGAAGGCAGTTGTTCACGAGGGCCCATTATCTGCATAATAAACAATAATATCCTAAAAAACAATAGTAATACCAGAAGCATTGGATGGGGTTACTGAAATACTGGCATTATAACAACATAATACAAAATATAATCCAACATAAATAATGCTAATTATGTCAACACAAGCATACCAACAACATCAATGGAATGGTGAAATCCATAAAAAGAAACTAAATCATTGCATCAAGAGACCATGAAATATAAAAATGGAACATTCCAGTTCTGTTTGTCTCTATAGCCTAACAAATTAAAACAAAAAAAATTGCTAAATAGGAGCATAAATAGCCAATGAATAGTGCATAAACATGCTCAACACAGACCCAACTAAAGAATCCCCAAAAATATGATGGGTAAAGCAATCTTTAAAAACTAGGAGCAAACCTCAGAATCTCTAAAAATTGGAAGAAATCTCGAAAGAATTCCAAAGGGAACAAAACAAAATTACAAAAGTTAGGGTTCGTACCTAAGAGTAGGAGTGAAAGTTGTGACAAAATCGAACGAAATGCAAGTAATCCTCTCCAAAACTTGAAATGGGAATCAAAATCCCCTCTAAGATGAGTGGGTTTGTGATTTCGAGTGTGAGAGTATGAGAATTTTGAGAGAAAATCAACAAAGAGGAAAGAGACGAGAGAAAAATCTGTTTAAATTGAAGTTGGGCTCTCTTTAAAACATGTTGACACGCCCACAGACACAACCATGTCTTTGGGCATGTCCTAGCTATTGCAACTTAAATAATACGACAAGTCTAGTGGCATGGGGGTGTCGCTGGGCCTGTTGTAGCTACTGTGACTGAAATAAAATAACATGTCCAATGACATAGATATGTCACTGAGTGTGTTATTGCTACTGTGATTCCTTAAATTTTAGCTAACATGACACGGCCAGAGACATAAGAGTGTTGCTGGGCATGGTATAGCTACTGTGATGTAATTTAAATGACACATCCAGTGATATGATCATGTCACTGCGCGTGTTATAACTACTGTCTCTAAAAATGAATAGCATGCCCAGGTTGACATGAGCATGTCCAAAAGCAAGCTCAAGTTTCCCCTCACAAAACCCAGTCAAATTTCCATCAAAAGAAAATTTTCCTCTACATATTCAAATGAGATTAAAATAACACATCTCCAATCAATGAGAGAGGAGATAAAAATCAAAGAAACAAATCAAAAACATGAAAATTTAAGAAACATATATTAAAAACAAATAAAATGGTGGGTTGCCTCCCACCCAACACTTCTTTAATATCATATTAGTTGGACAGTCAAGAGTAATTTACCCTTAGTCTTGGAGGTCTATAACCTCCTTCAACTCATTCAATTCTCCCCCTAAATACAATTTGAGCCTTTACCAATTCACCTTAAAATCTCCTTTTTTTCTAGATGAGTAATTTTAATCATTCCACAGCGAAAGACTTCCTTGACTGTGAAAGGGCCATACCATCGAGATTTTAACTTATCTGAAAAAAGTCAAAGCCTCGAATTATACAAGAATACCTGATCTCTAGCTTGAAACTCTTTCCATTCCTTAATGTGAGCATCATGCCATCTCTTAGTCTGCTCCTTATACATCATTACATTATTGTAAGCTTGCAATCTCCATTCATCCAGCTCATTGACCTGCAATTTTTTCTTTTCAACTGCACTAGCCAGATCAAGGTTAATCTGTTTTATAACCCAATAAGCATTATGTCCAATTTCTATAGGTAAATGGAAAGGCTTTCCATATACTAGCCTAAATGGCATAGTACCCAAATGAGTTTTGAATGTTGTCCTAAAGACCCATAAAGCATTGTCCAATTTCTCAGACCAATCCTTTTAGGATCGCTCTACAGTTTTTTCAAGAATTCTTTTTATCTCCCTATTTGTGTTCTCAACCTGGCCACTAGTTTGGGGGTGGTAAGGAGTAGAAAATCTATATGTAACGCCTAGCATTTTGAAAATTTCTCAAGCTGAGCGTTACAAAAGTGAGTACCCCTATCACTGATGATCACTTTCGGCATACCAAATCGAGAAAATAATTTTTTCAAACACTTCATCAATACCCTAGCATCATTCGTTGCTAAGACTTGGGCTTCAGGCCATTTAGAAACATAATCTATAGCTACGAGAATATATTTGTTACCAAATAAACTAGAAAATGGTCCCATAAAGTCGATGCCCCATACATCAAAGACTTCACAAACTAGAATTCCATTTTGGGGCATCTCATCATCAGATGAGATGTTTCTAATTCTTTGGCAATGATCACAATATTTCACAAAGTCATAGCTATCCCTAAACAAAATGGGCCAATAATCTTGATTTTAATACCTTTTGAGTAGTTCTATTGGCTCCCAAATGACCACTAGCTAGTATAGCGTGGCAATGATGGAGAATATTCATTGTTTTGGGCCATACCACGTAACGTCGGATCATGTGGTCCTTACATAACTTAAACAAAAAGAGATCCTCCCAAAAGTAATATTTTAAGTCGAAAATTTTTTTCTTCTTTTCTTAATAAGTTAGATCCTTAGGGAGTTCCCTAACAGTCAAGTAATTAACAAAATCTGCAAATCAAGGCAATTCAAAGTTTGTACTACTTAACTCACTTACCATGGCATACAACTACTCATCAGGGAAATGATCATTAATGCCCCCTTCTTCAAATCTCTCCAAGGTTGGGTTCTCCAAGCGAGAAAGGTGACCTGCTGCCAGATTTTTAGCTCCTTTTTTTTTTGTTTTGAATCTTCAAGTCAAATTCCTGCAATAATAAAACCCATCAAATTAGCCTAGGCTTTGCATCACTTTTGCAAATAAATATCTCAAAGTCGAGTGGTTCGTATAAACGAACACTTTTGACAATATTAAGTATGATCTAAACTTGTCAAAAGCAAAAATTACAGCTAGTAGTTCTTTCTTCTGTAGTTGTGTAATTGACCTGAGCTACATTTATAGTCTTGCTTGCATAATAGATGGGCTGAAAATATTTCTCCCTGTGTTGACCTAAGACTGCTCCCACTGTGAAATCACTCACATCACACATTAGTTCAAAAGGTAAATTCCAATTTGGAGCCACCATGATTGGAGCATGGATCAATTTTTCCTTAAGCGTTGTGAAAACTCTTAGACATTCCTCATCAAATACAAAATCAACATCCTTCTCAAGGAGTCTTGTTATAGGGCAAGCTATCTTAGAAAAATCTTATATGAACCTCTGATAAAAACCCGCATGTCCCCAAAAACTTCTAATGGCCTTGATTGATATGGGTGGTGGTATTTCTCAATGGTTTCTACCTTAGCCCGGTCCACTTCAATACCCTTGCTTGAAATCCTGTGTTCCAACATGATTTCCTCTTGAACCATGAAATGACATTTTTTTCAATTAAGCACCAGGTTCATTTCCTCACACCTTACCAACACCCTCTCAAGATTTTCCAAACATCCTTCGAATGAGCTATCATAAATTGAGAAATCAGCCATGAACACCTTCATAATATCCTCAATTAGCTCATCAAAGATTGCCACCATGCACCGTTGAAAAGTTACAGGTGCATTGCATTGTCTGAATGACATTCTTCGATACATGAATGTCTCATATGGATACATGAATGTAGTTTTCTCTTGGTCTTCTAAGGTAATAGGAATTTGAAAGTATCCTGAAAGACCATCAAAAAAATAGTAATATTCATGTCTGGATAACCTCTCCAACATCTGATCAATGAAGGGCAATGGAAAATGGTCCTTCTTAGTTGCATCATTCAACTTCCAATAGTCGATGCAAACCCTCCAACCGGTAACTGTTATTGTTGGAATTAGCTCATTAATTTCATTGGGAACCACCGTTATCTCTCCTTTCTTTGGTACTACCTGAACCGGCCTTACCCAAGAGCTATTCAAAATCAGATATATAATTCATGCATCAAGTAGTTTGATCACTTCAGCTTTCACAACAACTTTCATCTTTGGGTTTAGTCGCCATTGTGGTTGCACCACTGGCTTAAATTCATCCTCCATCAGTATCTTGTGAGTGAAATAGGAAGGACTAATACCCTTGATATCTGCTATCTTCCAAGCTATAACTTTCTTATGCTTTTGTAACAACTCGATGAGCTTTACCTTATGCTCAGAAGATAGGTGGAAACTCAGAATTATGGGCAACTTATTTTCCTCTGCCAAGAATCCATTCTCAAGGTGATTCAGAAGGATTTTGAGTTCCAAGTTGGGTGGATCAATCACAGATGGTTTTGGCTTCTTGTCTTTTGGCATCCCAATGGTTTCATATGCCAGACACTTGAATGATTTGCTTGCTTCAAGATAAGCAAGCTGCTCTATTGCTTCTTGATCCTCAACATTATCCTGCATTAAACACAAATCAAGGGGATCCTTGAAAACAATGTTAGTAACAAAATTTATGGTTTCATGCTTTATAAGATCATTGCATGAATTTGCCTCATCGAGTGTAAGTGGGTGCTTCATAGCATAATGTATATTAAAAATAACTTTCTCGCTTCCTACTCTCAAAGTCAATGTGCCATCATGGACATCGATAAGAGCACGAGCTGTATTTAAAAATGACCTACCAAGGATAAGCAAAAAATTTGCATCCTCATCTATATCGATGACAACAAAGTCATTGGAAAAAATGAAATCTCTGACTTTTACCAACATATCCTCTATAATACCACGAGGGTGGACTACTAACTTATTAGTAAGTTGAATGGTCATGAGTGTTGGTTTAGTTTATCTAATACCTAACTCTTTAAACATTTTATAGGGCATAACACTTATGCTAGCCCCCAAATTAGCCAATGCACTTTTAACTTCAAGATTACCTATCAAACATGTAATAGTAAAACTACCAGGATTTTTTAATTTCTTAGGTAACCTCTTTTATAAAATTATCGAACTCTTTTTTGACACATGCACCAATGATACTTCCTCAAGTTTCCTTTTATTAGAAAGAAGATCTTTCAAAAATTTAAAATATTTGGGAATTTGAGATAAAGCTTCAGCAAATGGAATATTAATGTGCATTTGTTTAAAGAGTTCAAGAAACTTATCAAACTGAGCATCCATCTTATCTTTGTTCAACCTTACTGGGTATAGCACTCGAGGTCGGTATTCCTTCACTATTGGATTGGGCTCTTGTAGTTGGTTTCCTTTCTCATTTTTTACTGCAGCCTTCTCTCCCGAAGTGACAGTAGGATCATCTTCTTTTTCTTTCTCTTGTGCCTCAGTATCTTCCTTAATCACTTCTTCCTTTTTCTCAACCACACCACCCTTAATTTTCCTTTCACTCCTCAGAGTGATTGCCTTTAGCTGCTCCTTCGGATTTGTCTCAGTATTGTTAGGTAAACTCCCTTGTGGTCTTTCACTGAGTAACTTGGCAATTTTTCCTACCTAGTTTTCTAAATTGTGAATAAAGGCTTGCTGATTTCTAAGGATGGTTTCGGTTGATTGAAATCTATTTTCTGAAGCTGCTATGAACTTCTCCATAATGTCTTCCAAATTACTCTTTCTTGGAGGAACAACTTGTTGGTGTTGAGGCTGCTGAAATCCAAGGGGAGATCTTGAATTGTTCTGATTATTTCAGGAGAAATTAGGATTATTTCTCCACCCTAGATTATATGTGTTGCTGTAGGGGTTGTTCTGCTGTTGCCTTGACATATTCTCAATAAAATCTACCTGCTTCTGTTTAGCAAACATATTACCACTTTGGCAATCTTGACCTTGATGTCCACTCCCACACCATTCACAGGACATCATCTGCATTGATTTCCCCGAAGATGAGGCTGGAATCAATCTTCTTATCCATTGCTTCTAATTGCGTTATCAAAGCCACCACAGGATTCAATTGATGTGAACCAGCGATTTTAGTTTTCCTTGTTCCCTTGGAGCTTGCCACTGATAATTGGTAAGGGCTATATCTTCAATCAAATCCTTTGCTTCTTCAGGTGTCTTATTATTTATGGTACCCCCAACTGCTGTATTAATAGATTGCTTGCTTGTATAATTCAATCCATTATAAAAATTTTGAATCTAAAGCCATAGTGGAAGCCCATGATGAGGAAACCTTATTAATACATCTTTAAACCTCTCCCAGGCATTATAAAGGGTCTCACCATCTTGCTAAAGGAAGGATGAGATATCATTCCTCAACTTGGCAGTCTTGGATGGTGGGAAGTATTTTTCTAAGAATTTCTCTGCCAATTGACCCCATATGGTGAAAGTGTCCAGGGGAAAAGATTTCAGGTATTTTTCTAATATTGAAAACCATTGTCCCTAGCAACGGCGGCAAAAACTTAGTGATGTATTTATACTATTGCAATGTTATCGCAAGTGCACGGGTCATCAAGTAATAAAGTAGTGAGTAAGATATTGTTCCACTAGGGATAAGGTATTACTAATGCAAATTTCAACTGTTGTTTAGCAATCCAATAATTTTTGTGATGATTAAAATAAAAGATGAATTACTTAATAAATTAAATTAAGAAAAAAATTAAGTATTGTACAAGATGAATTGATGATAAAAATACTATCCAAATATTGAATCCCCCTGGCCATAAAAATATTTATAAATATCAACTAATTAAATTAAATAATAAAGCTGAATTGACATTCCTCTAAATTAGACTAAAACCTCTCTCGAGTGAGTTAATCTCTAATCACTAAGTAGAATGCTAGAAATCTCTTCTCAAGTATAATTAAATAGATCTTGCAATAGGAATAAGAAATTATAAACCAAAAGATCTTGTAAGTATATCTCTAGTACTCCAATCAACCCTCAATCCTAATGAGAATTCTGTTCATATCAAGCTTTTTCAAGTCAATAATATGAAAATTGCAACCAATTAATAAGCATGCTATCAATAATTGAAAATAACTAATTAAGAATCACAAGGATAAGACAACTCAATTAAATGATTTAATTTAATAAAAATTATTCAATCCATACAATAAAGCTAGGGTTCATCAATATCTAGATAGAAATAATTTAGTTCATGTTCATAATAAAAAAACCATAACAAAAGAAATAAGTAAAAGAATTCAAACAATCCATGATGAATGATTTGTGCTTCTTCACTTCAATCCTTGATTCTTGATTTAGATATTGTATAACTTAGATCTTCACCTTCAATCTCAATTGCCAATCTCTTTTTCTTCTAAGGAAGTCGGCTCTAGGTGATAAAATCTGGATCCCTAATTTGCACTTTAGTTCAGATTTTATACTCAAGAGATTTATCCTGACACGCCCAGTGACAAGGCCATGTCTCTGGGCGTGTCGCCGCTGCTGTTTCTCAACGTTAATGACATGGGCAGTAACAAACCTATTTTCTTGGGCATGTCGTAGCTACTATAATGCTGGGTTAGGACATGTTCAATGACACACCCATGTCCTTGGGCGTGTCGAAGCTTCTGTAAGGTGGGTGAACAACACGGTCATTGACATGCCAATGTTGTTGAGCATGTCACTTGAAAAATTTGCCCAAAATAGCTTTTTTCCTTGTCTTTCATCCGTGATTCCAGCCTAAATGACCATAAGGCCTCAAAATGTAAAAGATTCCCAAATAAACCCTAACAAGTACTTGAACAAACAAATTAAACTCAATTTGACAATAAATATACTAAGAAATATGGGCAAAAATATCATCAATTATATACTTATCATATTTCTTTTAACTTTCACTTGCTTATCCCTGGAATTTGTTCTAAATGGTAGCATTTTCAACTATATTAAAGGGAAAAAATTTTTGAGAATGAAATTGGTGGAGATTCTACCTGTAACACCCCCATACTCTATATAAGTACTATACATATACCTGGTATACATACAATACGTATATAAAGTATAAGAATGTTACTTTTCGTTTCAATTATTTAAAAATTTTATCCAAGTTCAAGCAATATTACATTAATTTAAAGAACATTTACAAATATCATTATTCTTATAAAAATACAACATAATTAAAATCACATATGTATGCATCACCTTCTAGTTGGTCTCGAGACACTCTTACCCTTCTCGTGGCATAACAGCTGAACTTCCAGATCAATTGCATAATCACCTGCCCGATTACACAACCGCGCTAAGCCCGAAAGCTTAGAAGTACAAATAAATATAAAATATAAAAATATATGCTTTACCAAAGAATCATACCTCATATTTTTAGCATCATGTTTTATTGTTCTTTTACCCCGTTTTCCTTTCTCAATGCATTCTTCATATATTCCCACAAATCTCATAAATTATATACATATTTACATAGAACATTCACAACACGATACTTACCCTTCCTATCTCATATACATAAACATATACATCGTTTCAACAAATCACCATTCAATGACCTATCCAAACCTTCATGAAAACAATTTTCACAAATTCCACATTCATATACATTTTACACATCATACTATATTTTCATAAAATCATATCTCAACAAAGCTCCTCAAGCCATATTCACTTTCAATATATTATTACATACATTACAAAATCATACTTCATAACATCATTTTATTCACAATTCATTAATCATGAATCACACTTTCAACAAAGTCAGCCATAAATCCCATTATTCATTTATTTCAACATTTGGATATCACATTGACAACAAAGACAGACTCGGGCCCAAACAACACACTAATATGCCATTCAATTTTCAGAGTTAATGCTTTGGTTTAATTATCACATTTATCATTATCCCAACTAGGCTTCAAGGATTAGGCTCAACCAAGCTTCAAGGGGAACAAAGCATGCTAAGTATCAACCCAACTTGGCTTCAAGAACCAATCCAACCTAGCTTCAAGGGTTGTAACATCTCAATTAGGCTTCAAGGACTAGACCCAACCAAGCTTCAAGGGGAGTAAAACATGTTAAACTTCAACCCAACTTGCCTTCAAGGATCAATTCCAACCTAACTTCAAGAGATTGTTACTAATATTAGACATGCCACCAACAACAAACTCTGAAAATGGAATAACACATTAGTCACACAATTCATTTATTATTTCTTTATCAATATCATTCTCAATTATCATTATAGCCAATCACAATGGCTTCACATCTCATTTGATTCATCATGGCCAATCACAATGGCTTCATATCACATTTGATTCATCATAGCCAATCACAATGGCTTCACATCACATTCTTATTCACAATAATACACTTTATTGTTCAAGTATACATGTATAACATCAATTACATTAAACATCAATTAGGCAAATCTATCATATCATTTCCATCATCACTCAATGGCATTGAACATTATCTAGGCATACATCAATCATAACATTACTTTCACATCATACAAATTATATCATCCCATCTTTCACCTTCCATAACATATACATTATCCATATATATACATCAACACTATAATACATTAACACATTTATAGCTGAAGGTGTTAAGGTCCTAAATCATATAAATATATGAAATCAAATGAAGTTTTGTACTTACCTCAAGAGAAACTCACATCCATCTACTTTTCTTTCATAAATCCTTCAGTACTTGGATTAAAGCAACTCAATCTCTTCAACACCTAATCCCAAAAGTGATCATACACATGAGATAATATAAGTAAGAATCAACTAGGGCAAACTCTACACATGACACGCTCACCAACACGGGCGTGTCCTTGATCGTGCCCTAAAACCAACAATACAGAAGCTTTGACACGCTCAAAACCACGAGCGTGTCACTGGACGTGTAATACATTCTGTCTCACAGAATCATTGACACGCCCAACAACACGGGCGTGTTCATGGCCGTGTCAATTACTTTTCTCACAGTAGCTATAACACGTTCAGTATCATGGCCGTGTTAATGGTCGTGCTACAACCGTCCAACTTAGTATCGATTACACGCCCAACCACACGGCCGTGTCACTGACCGTGCCAGACAAAAATAATACATTTCGAACTCTCATCCATTAAACACAAACACTTCCAAATTCATACCACAACCCCCATTAATCAACATCTTTGTTTATATCTATCAAATACCTATCACTTTAACACTTATATAATTTCATTATATCATCATAATAATCATTATATACACCACTATAATTAATTACTCAAATCCCCAATTCATTTATACCAAACCCTTACTCAACAATTCATCATCATCCTCACAAATACCCCAACTTATCATCACTTATATACCAATTCAACACATTAACATACTTCAATCTTTCATTATCATCATCTAACATACCAATCGTCTCAAATATAACCTCAATCAAAAGAAATCAAGACAAGAAGATGAAGACTTACATATATACATAATCAATAAAATCAACTCAAGAAAAGAATACTTACATGAATATCTTATCAAATCTTCAAACTCAATCTTCAATCTTCTTAAAATCCTTAAGAAATTTGATGTGAGAATCATTAAAATCACATCTCTCTCTCTCTCTCTCTCTCTCTCTCTCTCTCTCGACCACGAAGAAGAAGAAAGAAAGAATTTTCCTCTTTCTTTTGTTCTTATCTCATATATATATATATAATAATAATAATAATATAATTAATTATTTCTAAAATATCTTCCACCACACACCTTTCACTCTCTTTAACTTTCCTTTCCTCCTTCTTTCATTATTATTATCAATTAATTATATATATATACTTACTTTTCCTACACCACTTTATACCATAAATCCAAATACAACAATAACTCCAAAACTTTTAAGGTATACTTTTGGATATTACAATTCTCTCCCCCTTATAAAATTTCGTCCTCGAAATTATCCAATATAGTAATAATTCATTCCTGACAAAACACCATCTTAATTTTCATGTAATATTAATCGTATTCTTACATTATGATTTTATCAAATCACATAACTTCTACTCTCCCCCTTAGAGTTAACCATCTTCTCTGAAATTCATAATTCATCATTGTTTAGGTATATATATATTGATATCTTATTACTTTCTCAACAAAGCAATCAAGATAACTCATTACATTGCTAATGAATTTTATCTTTATTTTAGAGTCAGATTATCACTTTATCTCTTTCTAGACATCCTTTTAACTTTAACCTTAAAAGTCATTAATTTATATTTTTAACAATTTCTTTCTCATCTCATATTCCACAATCAATTAAGCAACCATGCCTCAATCATCTCATTTGCATTATTATCACCAAACACATTGGTTTTACATCTCAAATCACATTAATCAATCCATTACTCAAGTATACATAACCAATGGCATTACCACACATTTTACATGCTCATCACAACATTCACATTATACCAAACATACATTATTAATATGCATTGAATTTCTTAACATAAAATAAATATTTACCAAATCTCAATGGATAACAATATCCTTACTTTCTTTAGCTTACTTCTCACTTAATATAAATATTAATACAATACTTTAAACTTACTTAACAGGTAAGCAACATTTTCCTTTTTCTCACCATTTACAATTGATATAATTCAATTTATTTATGTTCATTCATAAACCAGAATATTACATCATACACATTACCATTTAAATTTTATACTCCCAGTACAACTGTACGTATTAAATTTCAATATTGACTCGCAACTTTAGCGAAATCTAGGTCAATCGATCTATCTATCACAATATACTAACATTTCAATCTTATTTAATTCAAATCAATAATTAACTTTTCGAAATTTATGATTGAATTTCACAATATATATATATATATATAACCTAATTCCATTAGGTCAAACTTATATTCAAATTCTAATCTTTTCATATTCATATTCATTTTTTTTTCATACACTCATAGTTTATTTCCAATTATCTTAGTACAATTTCCACAAAATTCTCATAATTCTCTCATACCATAATTATTATTCATACTCCCATAAATCTTAAGTTCATTCACTTATTCACTTTATACTATAAATGTATTCAGTATAACTTTCAATCACATTTGCAATTTCTCCCCTTTTATTATTTCTTCACCTCACATAATATTACTATATTCATAGAATTACTTTTCTATCACATAATTCATAGCTTAAAACATTATCACAATTCTCTTTTCTTGCTTTACTTCTCATAATTATAATTACATTTCTAACATAGAAATTATAAAATATAACTTCACCAATCATATCTTTTAACCATGTTTCTAGAAACATAGTTATCAATCTCACCAAAATTGTACTATAGTTATATCATCTCAGTTCTAAATATGAAGATAATAAAACTAACCAACTAATCACACTAACCAAATTATATGACCATGGTATATTAACAATCACATTTGGGGTTTGTAAATCCATATTGTTCTTCTATTATTCGATTTCCAACCTTTACGATTATAATGCTAGATTGTGTCATAAAAATTATATATATATATATCCTCCAAACTTTTGTTACACCAAGAGTTAACACATTTTAACTCCATCTCAAAACAATTTGCTTTTGATTATTTGTTCATCATTAACCTACTTATTTTCAATAATATTGTCTTTAACATTTCTATGCCCAACCTTTAATCAGATACAAATCTTACACAAATTTCATTCATTACTCCATTTCCAATCCCTCTCTTCTAAAAATTTTCAAATACATTATTCTTTCCTTACAATTTCTGATTATACGCTTATACATAAAACATTTCCACACACAAATACTTTGAGCCCTAAAACATCTTATGATAACCTGATTTAGTTATTGCCATAATAATTTCACTGTCCCATATTACCCAAGTCCATTCTCATTCTTTTAACATAATTTAAGTTACTCATTAACTTCAATAAATATATGCACTCTACTTATAATATTATTTTACAAAGATCTTAATCACATTTCCAATGTGATATCTCTCTCACATTTGTTTTGAAATACCTTTAACATATCCTTCATATTCCTTTTCATCCTTTCCAATCAAATTACTTAAAGTAATTCATTTTCATTTGCTTAATTCCTTTTCTTTTATTTCAAACCAAATTTTTCTACTATCAATCACATTACCCAATTCATAATACTTTCATGTGCATTAATATTCATTTCATATATCTCATGTATTGAATACATTAAACTATCAATATCTCAATGATCTTTATCCACATTCCATTTAAAACTATAAATTTTCAACTTACAAATTTACTTAAACTTCAATTTATTCATCTCATTCTCTCAATATCAACTTTAAAAACATCTCATATGTATATACCACAAAGTAACATCAAGACCTATAAGTTTCACAATTATCAAGCTCATTTCAAAAATCTCAAATATCACATATTACCACTATTAATATGAGCTTTCACAATATTCAAAGCATATCACATTTCTAATATCAAAATTACAATGTTTGCATTAACATAACAATACAAACAACACCAATATGTCTTCTTATTTAACCAACATGTTCTCTTTTTCCTTTAAACAAAACCTTAACTTTACATATCCACACCTTATATTATCACACTTAGTCAATACCAATCAACTCATTCAATATCTCACCATACACTTTTTTTTTTTAAATAACATATCTTTCCATATTACCCATCCAACAATATTTCCTCTTTCTAGAAATCCAAACATAAAATTTATAAGAAAGAGATTCAAATAATAGAGGAATGATTGCATACTTTAATCTTAATTTTGTTTTTAACTCATTTCCAACTTTATTCTTCTAGCCATTTCTTTATATGTCAAACACATATCAATAATCAAGCTTTTTTTTTTCTTTACTTATAAATTCCATGTCATTCCTTTATATTACAATCACCTTTCAATTATCAACATTTTAAAATTTGCTTTCATATAAAACCTCATTTACGCACTATCATCTATCTCCTGTAATTCAGATACATCACCAATCACATAATGCCACGTTCGAGACCAACCTAGATGTGAATGCATATGCATGTATTACCAATTGCATTTCAAAACTCTTCTTTTTAATTCTATTTAAACTCTTCAAAAATTTTCTTTTTAATTTCACTTAGGCCGAGAATCTCGAACCTAAGCTCTGATACCAAAATAATTGTAACACCCCCATACTCTATATAAGTACTATACATATACCTGGTATACATACAATACGTATATAAAGTATAAGAATGTTACTTTTCGTTTCAATTATTTAAAACCTTTATCCAAGTTCAAGCAATATTACATTAATTTAAAGAACATTTACAAATATCATTATTCTTATAAAAATACAACATAATTAAAATCACATATGTATGCATCACCTTCTAGTTGGTCTCGAGACACTCTTACCCTTCTCGTGGCATAACAGCTGAACTTCCAGATCAATCGCATAATCACCTGCGTGATTACACAACCGCGCTAAGCCCGAGAGCTTAGAAGTACAAATAAATATAAAATATAAAAATATATGCTTTACCAAAGAATCATACCTCATATTTTTAGCATCATGTTTTATTGTTCTTTTACCCCGTTTTCCTTTCTCAATGCATTCTTCATATATTCCCACAAATCTCATAAATTATATACATATTTACATAGAACATTCACAACACGATACTTACCCTTCCTATCTCATATACATAAACATATACATCGTTTCAACAAATCACCATTCAATGACCTATCCAAACCTTCATGAAAACAATTTTCACAAATTCCACATTCATATACATTTTACACATCATACTATATTTTCATAAAATCATATCTCAACAAAGCTCCTCAAGCCATATTCACTTTCAATATATTATTACATACATTACAAAATCATACTTCATAACATCATTTTATTCACAATTCATTAATCATGAATCACACTTTCAACAAAGTCAGCCATAAATCCCATTATTCATTTATTTCAACATTTGGATATCACATTGACAACAAAGACAGACTCGGGCCCAAACAACACACTAATATGCCATTCAATTTTCAGAGTTAATGCTTTGGTTTAATTATCACATTTATCATTATCCCAACTAGGCTTCAAGGATTAGGCTCAACCAAGCTTCAAGGGGAACAAAGCATGCTGAGTATCAACCCAACTTGGCTTCAAGAACCAATCCAACCTAGCTTCAAGGGTTGTAACATCTCAATTAGGCTTCAAGGACTAGACCCAACCAAGTTTCAAGGGGAGTAAAACATGTTAAACTTCAACCCAACTTGGCTTCAAGGATCAATTCCAACCTAACTTCAAGAGATTGTTACTAATATTAGGCATGCCACCAACAACAAACTCTGAAAATGGAATAACACATTAGTCACACAATTCATTTATTATTTCTTTATCAATATCATTCTCAATTATCATTATAGCCAATCACAATGGCTTCACATCTCATTTGATTCATCATGGCCAATCACAATGGCTTCATATCACATTTGATTCATCATAGCCAATCACAATGGCTTCACATCACATTCTTATTCACAATAATACACTTTATTATTCAAGTATACATGTATAACATCAATTACATTAAACATCAATTAGGCAAATCTATCATATCATTTCCATCATCACTCAATGGCATTGAACATTATCTAGGCATACATCAATCATAACATTACTTTCACATCATACAAATTATATCATCACATCTTTCACCTTCCATAACATATACATTATCCATATATATATACATCAACACTATAATACATTAACACATTTATAGCTGAAGGTGTTAAGGTCCTAAATCATATAAATATATGAAATCAAATGAAGTTTTGTACTTACCTCAAGAGAAACTCACATCCATCTACTTTTCTTTCATAAATCCTTCAGTACTTGGATTAAAGCAACTCAATCTCTTCAACACCTAATCCCAAAAGTGATCATACACATGAGATAATATAAGTAAGAATCAACTAGGGCAAACTCTACACATGACACGCTCACCAACACGGACGTGTCCTTGATCGTGCCCTAAAACCAACAATACAGAAGCTTTGACACGCTCAAAACCATGAGCGTGTCACTGGACGTGTAATACATTCTGTCTCACAGAATCATTGACACGCCCAACAACACGGGCGTGTTCATGGCCGTGTCAATTACTTTTCTCACAGTAGCTATAACACGTTCAGTATCATGGCCGTGTTAATGGTCGTGCTACAACCGTCCAACTCAGTACCGATTACACGCCCAACCACACGGCCGTGTCACTGACCGTGCCAGACAAAAATCATACATTTCGAACTCTCATCCATTAAACACAAACACTTCCAAATTCATACCACAACCCCCATTAATCAACATCTTTGTTTATATCTATCAAATACCTATCACTTTAACACTTATATAATTTCATTATATCATCATAATAATCATTATATACACCACTATAATTAATTACTCAAATCCCCAATTCATTTATACCAAACCCTTACTCAACAATTCATCATCATCCTCACAAATACCCCAACTTATCATCACTTATATACCAATTCAACACATTTACATCCTTCAATCTTTCATTATCATCATCTAACACACCAATCGTCTCAAATATAACCTCAATCAAAAGAAATCAAGACAAGAAGATGAAGACTTACATATATACATAATCAATAAAATCAACTCAAGAAAAGAATACTTACATGAATATCTTATCAAATCTTCAAACTCAATCTTCAATCTTCTTAAAACCCTTAAGAAATTTGATGTGAGAATCATTAAAATCACATCTCTCTCTCTCTCTCTCTCTCTCTCTCTCTCTCGACCACGAAGAAGAAGAAAGAAAGAATTTTCCTCTTTCTTTTGTTCTTATCTCATATATATATAATAATAATAATAATAATAATAATAATAATAATAATATAATTAATTATTTCTAAAATATCTTCCACCACACACCTTTCACTCTCTTTAACTTTCCTTTCCTCCTTCTTTCATTATTATTATCAATTAATTATATATATATACTTACTTTTCCTACACCACTTTATACCATAAATCCAAATACAACAATAACTCCAAAACTTTTAAGGTATACTTTTGGATATTACACTACCATTATATCTTTGATCTTCTTCTTACTATGCTCATCCCTACCATGAAAGTATATGAGGTTAAAGCATCCCCATCATCTCAAATAGAATCACTTGTTCAAAAATGTCACTGAGCATTTTTCACATTTTACCGGATCCATTTAGTGCACTGAAATTGCATTTTTTGAAGAACAAAATTTTTTTTTTCTAAGAGCCAAGATTTTAAATTTTTCTTTTGATTAATGAGTAATGAGGCAAGCTAAGAGTTTATGCAGAAAATGGGGTGAGAAGCATGTGTAATACATGCTAACTAGTGAGCTGAGAATAAGCTAATCCAGGTGCTTATTAATATTTTTTTTGAGAGTATATGTATGTGATAGGACACTCGAAAAATTTAGAGTACTAATAGGTTCTTTCTTATAACTACATGGATGAATCTATATGTTAAGTCATTAATTTAGTTATACTTGAAAATCAGGCAAATGATATTATATTTAGTTATATCTGTGTAATTTTCTTATTAATTATTAAAACTAGAAGTGAAGGAGACCAAACATTTTCCTTTAAGAAATAAGGAGGGATAAGGGGACAAAAGAAGCCAACAAAAATATTGAAACTTTTATCAAGTGTATCATAAGTTAATGGGGTCTAGCTTATCTATGTGAGTTTTGGAGCAAAAAATCTGCATAAATTCTATTTGGGAATTCAAGCTACGACTACCACATGGAGGGCAGTAGCTACAACCACAAGTGTTTGTGCAGAAGTGCAGCACCATGTGTTACAACCGCAACACAAGCTTCTTTGCCTTGCTTTATCATTTTCAAAGGAAGAAAGAGAGGGATATCTTGGGGGAGAAATGCACCCCCTCCCTCGTCAGCGCCCAAAAGTCCTTATAGAGGGTGACTTCTAGCTGTCGGAGTAGTATAGGAGAGGCTTAGAGAGTTGCCCCGCACCTCTGCTTTATTACACAAAATAAAGAGGAGGGATTGAAGAAGACGACCTCATCATTTCTATTTTATTTTATTTTAACTTACCCTGGCTGAAATATATATATTTGAACCTTAGTTGGAACGACATCTTTTAAGCCATAACTAAAAAAATATATAATTTATCATAGCTAAAATAGTATCGTTTTAGTCAAGGTAAGTTAAAAAAAATATGAGAAGAACAAATTTTATTCTTTCGAATGCAAACTAAGGACCAATTAGTGAGAGAGTCGACACAAGAAGCATGACACCACCTCTACTCCATCGAGCGACGAACCCACCAGTGACAGTGTATAGCACCCAAGACTAGGACCACCAACTGAGCCATAGACCCTAGGTTGGTCTTCTTCAAGGTTAAACTTAAATTTTAATTTTTTAATTATTATTATTATTGTTATTGTGATTTTACTGATTAGATTTAGGATTTTTTAAATTATTGTTTTGAAGATGTTTGTTTAACATATTATTTTTAATGTATTATTCTGATGTTAATCTTTTTAGGTTAATTAATTTGCATAATAACAAAAATTGGAAATTTAGGATTTTTATTTGTGTTTTTCTAAAATTAGTTCTTTAATTTATTGTTTTGAAGATGTATTGATTAATTTATTGGTTTTAATTTATTGTTTTGATGATATTAGGTTAATAAATTTACATAAAAATATAAATTGAAAATTTAGAATTTTGATTTGTGTTGAATTTAAAAATTAGTCTTTAATTTATTATTTTGATGATGTATTGTTTAATTTATTGTTTTTGATGATATTAGTTTAGTTAATTTGCATAATATCAGAAGTTGAGAATTTGGGATTTTGATTTATATTTTTTTTTCTTGGAAATTTTGCCCCTCTCTTTCAATTCTTGGTTTCACCACTGATGATTTTATTTATTTGAAAAGTTTGTTTCAAGCCACTCTTGATTCATTAGGTTCACAACTCCTTTAGGAAATTCTTCAAGGATCCATGGCAATTTATATTTTTGTTTTTAGAGTGTATAAATCATATCATATTTAATGCATGCCATAGGAGTGCAAAATTAAGCTCTAAGTAATTACTGACTACTTTAAAATTTTGTCAGTAATATAATCTTCACAAATGTGGATATTATCAGCTAAATTTTTCTCTTGATTATCTGTTGATAATCTTATTTATTGTTGAAATTTATAAACAATATAAGAATATATTAGATTACCAACGAACATATCTATTGGTAATCATTATTTTTTTGTCAACAAAGTAACTTACAGAGAGATTACCAACGTAAAAAAATATTATCAATAACTTTGCCGGTAATCAAAATATTGACAAAAAATAGAAATCGTGGGTAAATACTATGAAGATGCCGAGAAATAAAACATGTTTATAAAATACAAATAGAAGTTTTATAGGTATGTTACCGAAACAAAATATGTAGGCAAATCCTGAGAGAAAAAAAAATATGTCGGTAGTACCAATATAATATTTGTCGGTAAATGGCCAATAAGTGTTATTATTATTGTCCAATAAAACTGTAAAGTTATTGATATTGCTGATAGATAAATAGCCTCTCGATATTACTGATTAATTTTTCGATCGATGAATCTAAGGGCAAATTTTTAAGCATTACCGAGAGTTGTCACTTCTATTAATAATGCTGATAATATTCAATCGGTAGATGTGTAGACAAATATATAGAAGTTTCTACTGTCAGTAATGCCAATAACTATTTCTATCAGTAAATGTTCAGGAAATATGTACACATTTACCAATAGATTATTCATCTGTCAATAAATTACAATTTATTTTTTTACATTTATAGATTTATTTGAATTATAATTAAATACAAAAATATTTAAATATTAAAAATAAAAATTTATATAAATAAATGACATTATTTTTCAAATTATATTGATAATATAAATTAAAAATAAACAGTCACATTAAATTATTAAATATTATGAGAAATAAAATAAATATCTTGTTCAATTACGACCCACTACATAATAAAGAAATAAATGAAAATCCTAAGAAGAAGGAGGTGTAGACGGAGGAGGAAATGGAGTCGGATGTTGTGAAGGATCAAATCCTTGAGCGGATATAAAGCAGTCCATAAACTCCTTCAACTGTTGTCGGACATCCCGCTAGACTTAAGCCTGCAACTGCTATTGAAATGTCCAATCACGTTCTTCTAAGTCTACCTTCCATTGTTCGATCTACTACTGTAAAGTAGATGAATTAGAAGAAGATGAAGAAGAAGTTGTACTAACATACTGCGATTTGATTCTATACACCTTCTTCTTCTTCTTTCCCCCAAAAGTAGATAAAAATAACTCCATTTCATCAATTGGGGGTATCAGACTGAGACGTCTCATCTTGGAATGCAATGAAATGATCATGCAACAATCATATAGTTATTTTAAGAGTTATTTTAAAATTACTTAACTAATTAAAAAAATTTAAAATTACAACATTTATATCCCCGCGATTGTTGATTAACGAAAGTCCGCTCTAGTGACCTTTGGTATGAGTATGGAGGAACAACTCATAACTAGTCGAGGGTCGACCTAAATATGCCTCCTATATTAAGTTAAAAATGAATATAAATTAGAAAAATATAACTATTAAAAATATAATTACAAATACTCTAAAACCATAATTATCATTAAAAGTGCCCGAGCATGATCATAGTGAGATATGTTGCCTTCAATTTGTATGGGTCTATAAAACTAGATAACCTATTTCGAGAAGCAACAACAGAACAAGTCTACCTCTCAGAATAATTTAAATGGGCTTGCAAATTAGCCCAAAGATCATTTTCAATGAAGGAAAGCTACTTCCCCTTATCTTTTATTTCATTCAGCATATCGCTGTAATAAATAGCAATCTTTTTCATGAAGGCAATTTGGACCAGAGTATCAATAATATAGTCTCATTAAAAATACTTTTGTAAAAAAAATAAATAATTATTGTTTTAGCATTATAAAAAAGTAATATATATATTAAAATTTTAAAATTTAAATTTTTTTTACTTACCTCAAACCCCTCAAAATAAAATTCCTTCATCTCTTACGAAATGAACTTTCATGCTGGATCCATCATTACATAATCCTCTTTATACAGAGCGAGCAGGCCTCAGATGACTCCAACATATGATTGAAAAATGAAAGTAAATACATTATAAAAAAATACATAATTTAATGAAAAATAAATTATTATAAATAATGAAGAATATAAAATACTTACTTTCACTCGCAGACTTTGACTTATTCCCGCCTCCTTGGTCCATCCGCTGTTAATGCTATTATACTAGCATCGCATGTATATGCCTTGGTAGAGGTTGAGTCAACAAAGGGAGCCAAATCTTCTGTAACCATATGATCAACCAGAGGGTGTGCAGGAGGGTCCTCATCAGGAGTATCTCTCAGCTATGAAGCCCTAGATCAAAATCATCAAATTCGATAGATCTACCACCAGTTGATTGTCTTCTAGAGCCTCACCTTTGGATACATCAAATCTAAATCTATCCAATCTTCTAACTGGTCGCTAAGAGCATTTAATTCTTATGTGGCATATACTGAGAGAATATACTTATCTCTCGGTAAACAGATGACTTTTCAAATTTGGCTTCGCCAGTTACAAAGAGAGGGATGGAATCTCTCAGTAGTTCCAAGAGAGATCACATATATTGGTAATACATAAGACTTTCAATATTATGTTCACACTTTACAGAGAGATCTCTATTCTCTTGGGAATACAAAAAGATATACAAATTTATCGGTAATAGCTTTCAAGTACATTACTATTTACTTACAAATGTTGTTTGTCTCAGTATATTTAGTTGGTAATTGGTAGTGCCATATTTTGGTGCCACCATTTACCAACTAATGAGTAAACTTATTTGGATATAAAATATGCTAATAATTTTGTCTATCGATAATATCTTAAATTTTTTTCAAATATTTTTTATATGTTCTCTCGATATTTAGTCGGTATTCATCGACAGAAAATTATTTTTCAATTAGCTCATATTAGTTATCCGATACATTCTTATAGTAAAATTTATTAACGAAAATTTTCATCAGTAAATTGAATAATTTTTGTAGTGTATTATTTATATTTGTGGTTTCTCGTATAGTTAGTTATTAATGCAGTCACAAGAGAGCTTAATTGTAAGCTGATTTTGCCTCTCTTATTGTGTTTTACAATAAATGAGTATAAGGGAAACGATTTGCTATTGGACGTAAGATGATTTATATTTATACAAAGCTAACACATAAAGTACTTCAAAAGCTCGTGTCAAATGTATTTTTGTGATTTGACTTTAATGATCAAGTGAATCTCAAATTTTATAAAGAAAATTCTAAACACAAAAGAAAAAAAAAAAGAGAAATTCATGGTCACTTTATCTTTAAAGTATATTAATATGGATAAAAAATTGGCAATGTTTTACCATGGCTTTCTCTTATTCATGTGTCTAAAATGACAATTATAAAAGTAAGTAATTTGAAAAAAAAATAATAAAAATCAAATGTTGGCTTTCATTGCAAATATATGTATATATTTTTAAAATCACAAATAATAAAAAAATTCCTATTTTATTTGGATAAAAAATATATTTTCCTTGCTTTTTTTTTTAAATTTGTTTAAAAAAAATAAATCTTATAAATATAAAAGGATATTACGATGTACAAAAAAAAAAAAAAGAATTTGTTTCAACAAAAATAAAAAGTTAAATTTGTTTCAATAATCTTTTACAGTGTTGATTGCTAAGTTTTAAAATTAAGAATTCAACAAAAAAAAAATGCACGTCGTTTGGTAATTACTGAGTTATTATTTAATTTTAATATTTTTGAACAAATTCGATTACTTGATTATTACTTTATCAGCAATAAATTCAAAATTAGTATTCAAACTCTAAAATTTAAGAAATCAATTCTAAAAAAGAAATATTGCTGCAAAAGAAAATCCAACAAACCTTAAAAATTACAAAACTCAGAAAGGGAAAATAATAAAAATAAAAATAAATCTATTTGCAAAAAGATAAATTAATATATTTAAGAATTTATATTTATGTAATAAAAATAGAAACTCAGCAAACTAAATATAAAAGAACCAAGCCAACTAATGAAAAGGTAAAAGTAACAAATCTTGCTGAACTACTTTAATTTCTTGTCTTCTTTTATTCATTCTTTACTACTGCAACTTTTATCTTTTATCACATAGTGTCTGAGCCTGTGTTTTTAATGTGGATGTCACATACTTGAATCCCTTGCATCTACAAAATTTCTTTCACCTGAACTTGTCGCAAGTGAATCCAAATCAATGGCTACATCAGGTAACTCTAAAAATCTATTATCTATGAGTCTGATCCAAATACCAGTATGAGGCTTACCTCAATTCCTTTGAATGGCTTAATTATTTATCATGGTTTAGAGCTACATCCTTATCTCTTTATGGGCAATCAAAGTTAGGCTATATCAATGGAAAAATCAAATTTCCTCAACCTAATGATCCTGGCTATAAGGATTGGCAAGCAAATGATCAACTTGTCATGTCATGGATCCTAAACTCAACAGAGCTTAAGTTACATGAAGTCTTTACATTTGCAGAAAATGCAAAAGATTTGTGGTGTTCTATTAAGAGCATTTACAGTCAACAAAATAATCTCTGTATAGGGTCGTTGAGCTAGAGAAAAATATAACTAAAGCAAAATAAGGAGAGAAATCCTTCGTGGAACACTTAGGCTATATGAAAAGTATGTGGGATGAGTTATTTCTTTATTGCCCACCTACAACTGACCTATTTGTTCTTCAAAAGTGAGCTGAACAAGACAAAATCTTTGATTTGCTTGCTAGTTTGAAACCAGAATATGAGCACCTCCAAAGTCAAATTTTAATGGGAATTGAACTATCTTCATTCTCAAATGTTTATACAATATTGCAACAAGAAGAAAAATCATGAACTCGAAGACTAAAAATGAAAATGGAAAGATTGAGAAAAATGCACTCATTGCTAAAAAAAAGGGAAATCTTATAGTAAAGATATCCAAAATGGTAGAGGTAAAAATTTTGGTTTCACTAAAGGTAAAGATAGAGGATTTGGTAGTAGAAATTCAATGGAGTGTCATCATTGTGATGGCATTAGACATGTAAAAGACAAATGTTAGATCCTTCACCCTCATATTAGACCGCAAAGAGACAAAAATCAAGATGACAAGCCAGTTGCTCATGTCGCCATTACTGATACATCGGTTAAGATGCTACTGAAAGGGGGAGAAAACCTGATTTCCCTAAAACCTAAAACATGCATAGATCACTAGATTATTCAAATTAAATTGCAAAGGGGTAAATTGCATACCTGACATCATCGTATGTTGAAGCTGAAGACGATTTTGGAGTTTGTCGCCTTCCAGGAGATACACACTTTAAGTTTAGCGGAAGCACTACTGAAGGAACGTAATGTTCTCTTAAAATTGTTATGTTCTCCTGGAGACCACGACCCCTTATTTATAACTGATGATGATGATTTCTATTTTGGTCCTTCAACAAAACAGAAATTCTTATCGGTCTCTACACTTATAATCCTATTACGAGTAGGACACCTCAATAGTCAACAATCCTTATTTGATCATAACTTTAATTTGACTATTTTAATTTGATGCAATACATATTTAATATTTAAATATATTTAGCCCACACTTATGATTAATTAGAGGATTAATTTTAACAATTTAAAATTAATTCTAACAATCTCCCACTTGGGCTAACATATATTAAATATAAATGTATATACATTAATGAGCTCATAAAATCAGTCATACTGAAGGTGCCTCAAACAATCTCGTCCATTGATTATATCGATAAAGGACTGAAGGGCCAGTCGCCACATTCATCGTGACTCAAACCACCATCAATCACATTACCAATACTCTCAAATGACATAGATCAATAATAGGAGTGTAGCATGGAAACTACATGTAATATGATCTAATCATGCCTGTTTCCAACTGGTCACACTTAATTGAGATCAACCACAAAAATAACACAGAGTGTAATAAACAAAAGTGAATACTTCATTTTCTGCAAAAACTGAATTAACATATCCAAAACCAAATAGAGCATTCAAAACATAATGAACAAAACTCCCATTGAAACTAAACATCCTCAAACAATATGACACCCACATGAGCAGTGTGCTCATGAAAGACTTTCGGTATCAATGCCTTAGTAAGAGGATCTATAATTATGGAGTTCGTTCTAACATGCTCTATGGATATCTGTCCACTCTGTATTTTCTCCATTTACAGCCAGAAACTAAATACCAAATAGCTCCTACTGTCATTGGAGAATCAAACTGCTGAATTAATGTCACACTTAAAACTTTATTAGCATTTTCAATGCTAGCCATAATGTGCAGCCCTGTGACATTCAGCAAAGTAAAAAAAAAAATTCATGATCAAATGTCTCATAGCATACTACAAATTCCAAAACCATGGAATGTAGTCTAATGTGGATCTTTTGCTACTCAAGACATTCGATAAAGTCAGAATCAGTATACCAAATGATCTCATACTAATCTGACTTTCTGTATGTGAGCATACGTTCCTTTATTCTCTGAATATATCTTAAAATCTTATTGGCTGCCTTCCAATGATCCATTAATTATAAACTTGATTTTGAGTTTAAATAATGGAAACAAGATACCAGGCACAACGTTAATATTCTCATCTTTGGACATAAAATATTAACTGTAATTGGTATCTCACGCAGCAATCAAAATATTGACAATTAGTCCCGTCAGATAATAACCTTCCTTTGGGCCGATATATTATCCACATGGATAAAACCAAATAATTGTCACATATTTATTGCAACACGTGTATTCAAAACTCAGCCAGATAGCAGCCTTCCTTTGGGTCGGCATACTACCCGCAACGAATTTTAATACACCTGTCTAATATCCCAAATAAATTAATTAAAACAATAGAGGCCACTTCGGTGACTTATTGCTTCAATTAATTTATTATTAAAAATATTAGACACAATCAGGACTAAAATACTAAAATTTAAACTCAATTGAATTAAATTTTAAAATTAAATGATTTTTTTTTACGATTTAATCGAAGATCAAATCAAAATTTCATAAAGATTTAATCAATTAATTAAAATCCTTAACTGTGTTCTTCTAAACCAAAACGAAGAACAACGAAACACTGTTCACGAAACACTATTCACGAAACAGTTTCAAAATAGATTTTTTTTAATTAATTAATTACATAATTAATTAACCCAAAAATTAATTAATTCCAGAAAAAATCACAAGCACAAATTCAAGTTCAGAAATTGATTTTTCCAGAATCAATTAAATAATAATAGTAATTTAATCCAAAAACAAATCAAACCAAAATTGATTTCAGATTAATAATTTCGATTTCAAATTAATTCTCGAAAATTACAATCACCGAATTAATTTTTTAGAATTAAAACAATAATCAATATCGCAATTTAATCGGAAAATCTAGCAACCTAGCATAGGGCTCTGATACCAATTGAAAGGGGGAGAAAACCTGATTTCCCTAAAACCTAAAACATGCATAGATCACTAGATTATTCAAATTAAATTGCAAAGGGGTAAATTGCATACCTGACATCATCGTATGTTGAAGCTGAAGACGATTTTGGAGTTTGTCGCCTTCCAGGAGATACACACTTTAAGTTTAGCGGAAACACTACTGAAGGAACGTAATGTTCTCTTAAAATTGTTATGTTCCCCTGGAGACCACGACCCCTTATTTATAACTGATGATGATGATTTCTATTTTGGTCCTTCAACAAAACAGAAATTCTTATCGGTCTCTACACTTATAATCCTATTACGAGTAGGACACCTCAATAGTCAACAATCCTTATTTGATCATAACTTTAATTTGACTATTTTAATTTGACTGCAATACATATTTAATATTTAAATATATTTAGCCCACACTTATGATTAATTAGAGGATTAATTTTAACAATTTAAAATTAATTCTAACAGCTACCACAATAACTCATCCAACAGCTAAGCAAGTATCTTTCTACCTTATTAAATTAGAATTTCTCCACTAAAGAAAATGATAATATCCATGCCCTCTCTAGTTATTTGTTAGAAAATCCTCATGCCTTCTCATCTTCTTTCTTGGATGAAACAACATGGATAATTGATTCAGGTGCAAATGAACACATGGTTGGCAATCTAAACTATTTGTTAAATCTCGACAAATTAAATGATAAGCAATGTGTTTCTAACACTATGGATAACATCATTCTCTTCAAATTTGCCATCAGTTAGTAAGATCACTAGACAATTAAATTGTGATGTTATTTTTTCTCCTAACTCTATAGCATTTCAGGATTGAATAACGGGGAAGAAGATTGGTGAAGGAAGGTATTGGCAAGAACTTTACATTCTGAATCAAATAAGTAAAGCACTAGTAGCCAAATCACAAAAGATCAATGAATAAGAACTTTGGCATTGGAGGTTGGGCCATCCATCTGACCTTATTTTAACCATTGAAATTAGATTCACATGCATGTAAGACTTGAAGATTTTCTAAATTAACTAGATTTCCATTTCAATCCTCCATAAATAACATGGAAGAACCTTTTAGTTTAATTCATTTTGATGTGTGGACATCTCCATTAGTTTCTCTTGATAGTTTCTAAATATTTTGACACTTTACTTTTATTGATCATAATTCACGTGCAACTTGGATTTATTTATTAAAAATGAAAAGTGAGATGTTTTCAGTTTTTGAAGAGTTTGTAAAATTAATATAAAATTAGTATAATGCTAAAATTTTAAATTCTTAGGACTGATTATGGTAAAGAATATGATAATATCAATTTCACACACTACCTTAAAAATTTAGGAATTATTCATCAAACATCTTGTGTTAGCACTCCCCAACAAAATGGTATAGCCGAAAGAAAAAATAGACACTTGTTAGAGATTACAAGAGCTTTGATGTTCCACATGAATGTCCTAAAAATCTATTGGTGTGATGCAGTTCTAACATCTTGTTATTTGATTAATATGCTTCCTAGTAAGATCTTAAATAATAAATCATCACTTGAAATTTTGAAAAGCAAGAAAATTGATTTATCTTATTTATGTGTCTTTGGTTGCACATGTTTTATTCACATTTCTGATATAAAAAAAAAAGAGAGAGAGAGAAATTTGATAAACATGTTGAAAAGTGTATTTTCTTGGTTATTCTTCAACAAAAAAATGTTACAATTGTTTTAATCTTGAATAAAAAAGATGCATATTTCAAGAGATGTCTATTTCCTTGAAACAAAGACATTTTTTCAAAAAACTCTAAGGATGAAGCTGAGGGGGAGACTTTAAAAGGTCAAGAACGCAATCTATTATTGATTCCCACTCTATAAAATTTCTTGAACCTAATGAAAATAATCACAATGTGAATGAACATAATAATGAGGCTGGTGATGAACATCGTGCTTAAGGAGATGAAGGGCATCATGAAAACTTAAGTTCACTTCAAGATGAAGAAAATCAAGACTCTATGGCTCAAACTGAACAACTTTTATGCAAGTCTACTCGAATCCATTATACTTCCATTAGATAAATGATTATCATAGTTCTCGTGCAGTGTCTTTGCCAATTGAAAATTATATCTCATATAAAACTATATCTCCGCAACATATTACTTTTTTAAGCACAATTTCAAAAGGTGTTGAACCAAATAGTTTTCTTGAAGCTAATTCTCAAGATGTTTTGAGAAAGGTTATGAATGAGGAATTTGATGCACTTGAAAAAAAATCATACTTGGGATATTGTCAAGTTATCTAAAGGAAAAAGAAAATTGTTGGATGCAAATGAGTATATAAAATTAAATATAATAGTGATGGTTCAATTGAGAGACATAAAGCTAGATTAGTAGCAAAGAGTTTTACACAGATTATAAAGAAACCTTTAATCCAGTAGCAAAAATGAATACTGTTAGAGTTCTTTTATATATTGCTGTGAATCATGATTGACAACTACATCAAATGGATGTCAAAACTAGCTTTTTGCATGGGGAATTAGAAGAAGAGGTATATATAGATTTACCTCTTGGACACCCAAAGAAAGAAAGTGATTATGTTTGTAGACTTAGAAAAGCTCTTTATGGCCTTAAACAATCTCATAGAGCTTGGTACTCTAAGCTTAGTAATGTCTTATCTAGCATTGGCTTTAATAGAAGTACTGCAACTCATCCTTATTTTGTAAAAAAGGAGAACTTGGCACTATACTTGTTCTAATCTATGTGGATGTAACATCCGTAATTTATAAAAATTAAATTAAATAAATTAAATAAATAATTTAAATAGAAAATTGAAGGTTTATAAGTGAGGAAGTAAAGTGTATATGTGAAATATATATTAAATATATATAACATATACAAAAGTTAACATTTAAAGAAAAAAGTCAAAAAGTCAAATGACAAAGTTGTAAATATACTTTGTAAAATTAAAATTAATTAAATAACTTAAAAAAAATTAATTATGGATGGAAGACAAAAATTATGATTTTTTTTAAAATAAATAAATAAAAATATATTAAAATAATATATATATATATATGGTCTTAATTTTAAGTGGAAAGAAAGAGAAAATCAAAACTAAAATCATCATTTTTTCCTTCAAGGGAGGCCGAACCTCCATGGTTAGAGCAGCAAGCTTTTTTTTTTTTCTTCCAAGCAACAAAAATTGAAGGGATTTTCAAGATTCAAGTGGAGTTTTGGTTATTTTTCTCTAATTGGTATGCTTCTTTACTAATTTTTCAAGTTCTATGGGAAAGTATGAATATGTTGATTTTGAGTTTTTGTATTAGCATGATTTAATTGATTGATCGGGTATGAAAGATGCTATTTTGATTACTTATTGATGATTCTTAAGTTAGATGTAAGAAAAGGTTAAGTGTGAGTTAAATTTGATCGAAGGAGATAATTTATGGTTATGTGTAATTTGAAATTTTGAAATCATGTATTTTAATTATGTAAATAGATTCTAAAGATGTTGTTTTGATGCATAAACAAGGATTTTAAAGTCAAATAATGGATTTAATCAAGTTTAGTCAGAGATTGGGAAAGGTAGTATTGAATTTAGGGTTATGGAAGAGAGTTTTTAAAATATTAATTTTTTTAGTTGATTTTAATGTATAAACTATGTTATTAAAAGATGTAAGTGATGAAAATAAGCTTGGATTAACATTGAGAATGAGATTGAATGAAGAATTGGAAATGAAGAGGTTATGACACATTTTAGGGTTTTAATAAAGAATGCGTATTTATTGAATTTGATTGATTAAAATATGTTAAAATATATTTTTAATGATATAAATAAACTTAAAATACCAACTAAAATGGATTAAAATAGAATTCAAATGTTAAAGCAAGGAAAGATAAAATTTTGAAATATTGGTTGGAGTGATGTTTAATTAGAGTTTTATATTTGAAATACCTTGAAATGTAATTCTAAATGATTGCATTTGCTCACATTTTGAATATGCATTTAGAGGAAGTGATTTGCTCAACCTTAGTGTTGAAGAATAAGTTGGAAGTGAAGGTTAGAAAGTATTTTTAGCTTGGGTTTAGGTGATAATTAAGGTATGTACAAATTTTTGATAATTTAAATATATTTGCAATAAATTTGGCCTAACACATTTTGGATAGAAAATATGTTAAGCTACTTGGCAACTTAAACATTCTTGTACATTATGTTATAACATGTAAATTGATGAATATATATTATGTGCATTGTGAAAAGCCATTATTAATGGCTAAAATGAATGAAATGTGGTTTATATGAATTATGTGAGAATGATACAAAAATATTTGGGTAATATGAGTGTAATGTAAAATGACATACATTGTGACAAAGTGATGGGATATGATAAATTAAAGTGATTTGACATTGTTATGAATGAGAAAATGAGGCAATGTGATAAGAAAAATTAATTATGAAAATATGTAATATTTGTACGTGCCTAGTATATTATTTAATTTTCAGAGTTTTGAGTTTGGCGACATGCCTATGAGATTATTCTCATTATTTGCCTTCGAAGCTATACGATGGGCGTTACTGATATATGATTTGCCTTCGGGCTAGACATTGGACGTATACTTTGTTTTGCATTCGGACTACACACTAGGTGTCAAATTAAACAAAAACAGTAACTCTGATATTTGAATAATATATTAAATTATTTGGGCCCATGCTTGTGTATGTGTTAATGTGAAGCATAAAAGATTAAAAATTATATTTTAAAGTGAAATTGTATACCACATTATGAAATACCATGCAACCACATTATGCATCATTATTTAAAATTTTATTATTATCAAAGTTTGATTGTAATTCATCGCGCAGGTAATAGAGTTGATCCAGTAGATCCGGAGAGTTCTTCTAGACCTAATCGGGTCTAGATTTGAGGTCAATTTAAAGTGATTTTGCTGTTTCAAGATGAAAGCCAGTTGTCACCTATGTATACATTTTATACTATAGTACTTTTTATCACTTTGTATGCTATGCTTATGTTTTTTAGTATATTATAAATTATAAAGAACATTTTGGATGAATTGTATAATGTGGGAATATGTATATGTTTTTTGATATATATATATATATATATTGAGGAAATGGGAGGAGTTTGAGAAGTTGGGGTGAAATGTTTGATGTATTTTTATTGGGAGTGTATTTTTATGCAAGTTGGGTATTATTAAAATTTTTGGGACGATCAATTTATAGATAAAACTCTGGTGAATTTTTTTTAGATATTTTTATATAAAATACTTATTTTGGGTACTTATAATTAATAAATAATATTTTATTTACTATTTAAATATATATTTTTAAATATTTGGGATTTTAAATTAAAATTTTAAAAATTTTTATTAAATTGGATTGTGACATTCTTATATTACATATATGCATATTTTATATATACTGAATATATGTATTATATGTATATAGGATAAAGAGTTTTACGATAGATGATATTGTAATTACAGGAAATGATGTAGAAGGAATTGAAAAATTAAAAGAGACTCTTCATGATAAATTTGATAGAAAGGATGTTGGAAGGTTGAAATATTTTTCAGGAATTGAAATTTATCATTAAAAAAGGGTCTTTTATTTCACAAAGAAAATATGTTTTGGATTTGTTGAGAGAAACAGGAAAGTCCGCCATAAAACCTATAAGTACTCCTATTGATTATAATTTCAAATACAACATGCATGAAGTTGAATTACGTGAAAGTTGGCCAATTTCAAAGGCTTGTTGGGAAGTTGATTTATTTAACTATTACAAGGTTTGATATTACTTATACCGTGAGTCTAATAAGTCGAGCCATGCATTCTCTAAGAACATCTCACATGGAAGTTACTAGAATCTTGAAGTACCTAAAATCTTCACCTGGTAGAGGAATTTGGATGAAGAACAATGGGCATACTCAAACAAAAGGATACTCTGATACGAATTGGGCAAGAAGCATAACTGATAGAAAATCAACATGTTTTTGTATCATGGTTGGAGGTAATTTAGTCATTTGGAAGAGCGAAAAACAAAATGTGGTAGCAAGATCTAGTATTGAAGCTAAATACAAAGCAATGACATCTACAACAAGTGAATTGGTTTGGTTAAAATCTCTTCTTCATGACATGGGTTTTGAAACATCTCTCCCTATAGAAATATTTTGTGACAACCAAGCTATTGCACATATAGCTTCTAATCTAGTATTTCATGAAACAACCAAACATATTGAAGTAAATTGTCACTTTGCTAGAGAAAAAGTTCAAGCAAAAGTATAAGCACTCCGTATATTCAAAGCGGTAAACAATTTGCGTATATCTTCATAAAGGTTGTAGGTCCTATGCAGTTTCATAAGATTTCATCTAAGTTGGGTTTTATTGATATATATTCCCCAACTTAAAGGGGAGTGTTGAGTGAGATTATAGGAAAAAATTAAGATGTTAAATAATTTTTACTATTTTTCTTCTTGTTACTGATTAGCTGTAATACATAGATTCTTTTCCTTATTATTCTTCTATTCTCTTGTATAAATATCTCGTAATTAGGGATTGCTCTATATGATAAATATAATAAAATAATCATCGTCCACAGTGGATGTAGGCAAACCTTGCTGAACCACTTTAATTTCTTTTCTTTTATTCATTATTTACCGCTACAACTTTTATCTTTTATCACACTTTTGTATGATAAAAGTATTCAACTTTTCAAATATTTAATATTTACTTTATAAATTTTAGTTTATACTTATATATTATTTAGTACTTTTTATATATTACCAATCATAATTTAGCACTTAATAATATATTATATATTTTTTTTCAAAAATAACATATGATAATTTTTTTCAAAGATTATTATACATAGTAATATTTGACTATTAATTTTACTCTACATAAATCACCAAATATTACCACTTTTGTTTTGTTGAAATTTTTGCTTTTAATTAATACTTTCAATACTAGATCGGATACTAAATTGAATTACTAATTATTTCATGATTCAATTGAGTTGACTCGAGTTTAATAATATAATAATATTATAAATATTTTATTTATATACACTAATTAAAATTTTTAAAATAGTAGAAATATTAAAATAAAAATTTTAAAATAATAAAAATATAATTTATCAATTAAAAAAATCACATATTAAATCTAATACATATAAAAAATGATTCTGAATTTTTTTTCTTTGATTTTTATTAAAAAGTACTTAAAAAAAGAAAATCGATTTGGTCTAGCTCAAATTAGTTCAGTTCGACCAATCGATTTTGATCAATTTTTTTGAAATTTAATTTTTAGTATTTTTAAACTGAATTCACCTCTAATTCTAGATTGAATAGGTTTAGACCAGCCAGTCCAATTTTAAAAACACTACTTTAATTTATATACAAGTATTAAAATAATCTTTATATTTTCTTTATTTTATAAAAAGTTATTCTCAATAGACTAAAAATATTTTTCATTAGTAACTTATTCGTATTAAAATTATTATATTCTCACTTTATTAATTACCTCATTAATAAGAAGTTGAATACAATTAAAAAAAACTAATTAATTATTTTTAATTATGTAAAGTGATAATTTTAGCGGGATAAACTTTTTTTTTAATAGTGACAATTTTAATGAGACAGAAGAATAATAATTAAAAAAATTAATAATTTTAGTTTTAGTTATCAATTTGCTCATAAACCAACATTGAATGGTTTAATTTGGTTAGATTTTGAATTTAATTTACATATAAACAGATTCTAAATGAATTGATTTGGAAAAGTCATTTTAGGAAATCCCACTTTTCTTCTTCTCAAATAAAGAAAATAAAAATACTAGAGAATATATTTCTTCCTTTCTGTAAAAGAAACACTTTTCGAAAGTTTTTTTTTTTAAATATAAGTTCTTTGCTTTCACAAGAAAAATACAGAGCAAATTGAATAAAGAAGGATTATAATTCACAAGAAAAAAAAACTCAATATTCACAAGAAAAATACAGAGCAAATTGAATAAAGAAGGATTATAATTCGAAGAATTAATACATGTTATGATTCTGTTACAATTATTTTTAAGAAAATTTTACCCTTTGAATTTTGTAATTTTCATATTTCATAACTTGTATTTGTTTTAACAAAAAAAGAATAGCTTTAACAAAAGGGTAATAAGATATTAAATTAAAGATAAGTTATCCAAATCCTTTCCGACACATAAAAAATTGATAATACAACAAATTTAACCACAAAAAAAGATAATAACAGGAAGCTAAGAAGGAGAAGAAGAAGAGATTGGTTAGTTTATCTATTTGTTGCATTCTTCTTTTCCTTTATTTATTTGTTGTGTTCTTCTTTTTCTCCTCTCCCATGTGAGCATATGTTTTTTTATTTAAGGTTTAGAAAATTAAATCTAATCTAATTTGTGAAAAAATATGTATCAAGGGTAATTTTATTATATTAATATTCATAATCTAACATAACTAATTTCAATGCAAAAAATAGATCCCACAAATACCATATAGCACGTTACTTAAGACAAAATTGATTGGAGCAACTAATTTAATATTAAAAACTAAAGTTTAGACACCAAATTGACAAAAAAAAATAGATATCAAAATAGAAAAAATGGAAAAATACAAACACCAATAGTATATTTTGTCATATATTATTTAAATAATAATTAATGTTGTAAATTTAAAATAATATCCTCAAGCTTTCAAGAATATATACTTTTTTTACAAATTAAATTTATTTAAATTAAGCAGCAAGCAAATTTTAATAAATATTTCTTTTATTTTTCATTAAATTATTATTTAGAGGTTGGTGATATTGTTATTATGAGAAGGAAAAAGATACAACATTGTCTAAATTTTTTTATTTTTGTCATTTTGGTGTTTTATTTTATTTATTTATTTTTGTTCACTTTGATGCCTGGATTTTTAGCCAATAACCTCAAATTAGTTGCTCCAACCAATCTGATAATAACAACTTAAAATTTTACAACATCATATTAAAATGAGTAGCTTATCGAAATATCGTTTATTTTGAAGACTTTAATTTGGAAATTTTTATTTTGTGAATTAGAAATTTTGAAATGTGAAGAAGAAGGAAAAAATTCAATAGTTTCTTCCTTGGCTAGGTTCAACAATTATGATTCAATAATTTCAAGTGAAAGAGGGATTGAAGAGAGAGATTGAAAAATGATTCAGATAAATCCCTAGCTCCTAATTCAATCATTCTTTTTAAAAACTCTTCGATCTCAACTGATATGATCTTTTGTTAGAGAGAGAGAGGGAGAGAGATTTAAAAAGGCTGCTTTGGTGAGCTATGAGAGGTTTTTTTTTTTTTTTTTTTTGTCTTTCTTCTCATTTAGTTTATGATTATTTTGGTAATTTTATATTTAAAATTTCACGTGATAATTTTTTTAGCTGAAATTGGGTGTTACTATAACCAATCGGCACATCGAGTATGAGCAAATTAGCGGGAACAATCAAATAATTTCTAATAACTAAAGTTCAGACACCAAAGTAACAAAAAAAAATTCAAACACCAAAAGAGCAAAAAATAAAAAATTTAGATACCAATAATATATGTTTTCCTTATATATGAAAAAAATTATATCTATATCAAATAAATAATTATGATAGATTGTCGTTATCATTGTCGTATTTTTCAGAATCCACATCCATTATTTTTCGGTGAAAATTTTTCAAGTTTGTCACATAAGCTAGCAATCGATTGTCACATAGAAGTTGTAAGGGTTTCCTATTCTTTTGGATTTATTCAAAATTATTATTTTTATTGTTCTAAATGTGTGTGAAATTTTATTTTTATGAGGAATTTTAGTTTTTTTTATCATAAAACATTAATGCTAGTGCGTGCAAATGTATGTCCAACATACAAATAGCATATTCTTTTCCTTTTATTGTAAGTTTCTATAATTGTTTGATTTCTAAAACTATATTTTGGTTGTGAATGGTGTTAATTTATACATAAAAAATGTACAATGGTTTTGTGAGTTGTGATGCTCACGAAATAGACCGAGGATCATCGCTTAATATAACCAAGAATTCAATAAATTTCATTGATATTTTGAGTAAAAAATAGAAAATAATACAAACAAAAGAGAATAAATAAAAATAATATATAAATAATTAAATTAAATTAAATTAAATTTCCTTTAATGCTTTCATGAAAAGCAAAATGAATTAGTGAAACAATTGATTAAATGATTAAGTACTTTCACTATTCCAAGGTAAAAACATGATTAAAAGATCAAATCACCAAAATAAAGATTACAATAGGGTAAATGACGTGAAAATACAATATGAATTTTAGGAAAATTAAAAGCTTAAATTCAAATTGTTATATTCAAATCTGACCAATTTTTTTGTTATTGAATCGAAAGGGGAAGATTTTCTTTAAGAAAATGCCAATCTTGAAGAGAATTCAATCCAACATGGTTTTAAAATTTAGAAAACTCAAGAATTCACTTGAATAGGGAAGATTTTAATCTAAAATTCATGGCTCATCTTCTCTCAGTATGGAGTATGGAGATCATATATTTCTGTCTTCCTAACTCTATTTTTTGTTGGCTCTTGTACCAATAGCGGAAGCAAGCAGGGTCTGGGGGGCTACAGACAGGGGCGAAGTCAGACTTTTTAGTGAAGAGGGGCAAAATAAAAATATTATATATTTTTTAAAAAAATTAAAGGGGGACAATTAAGTATTTTAAAAATTTTAATAATATATATATATATGTTTTTAAAAATTTTCAAAAGAGAAGGGGGCAGCTGCCCCCCTTCTATTCTTACTATCTTCGCCACTGACTACAGACCTTGCTTGGCTGCTTAAAAAAAATTACATATGGTGCAAACGATGTCGTTTTGCACCGGGGTTTAAAAAAATAAATAAATAGGTTGTAGCTCCATGTGTTAAAAGTTAAACCTTTGATAAAAATACCAGTCACCACAATGCACCAACACCAAGCATACTTCCAAAATTTTAATTTTCCACAACGCCCACCACACACATAGGCAAGCTTTTTTTTTTTGTAAACCAATCACCAGTTGCTCTTTTTGCAGCCCGCAGGTTAGTTTATTATTTTTTTTAACATATAGTAAATATATAATAACTTTGCAGTTTGCAAGATTTAAAAAAAATTGATAATAAATTCATAAAATTTAGTTGATATTGATTAATTGATTGAGAAAATATTTGTTAATATTGATATTGACAATGTAACTTATTAATTTGGATTTAAATTAGGTTAAGGTTTGTGTGAACTTGAATTTGTAAATTTTTGATTTCTGAGTATGTAAATTATAATATTTGAGAATTTAAATTAGTAGTTGTGATTGCGAAAATATTTGTGAATTTAAATTAGTGATTATGATTTTATAAATTTTAAAATTTGTGAATTTGTTAATGGAATTGAATTTAGGATTGTGACTTTGTTTGAGATGGATAAATTTGTGTTCAATCGTAGAAATTCTAACAAAGTTGAATCATCTTTAAGTTGTGGTGACAAAAATATTGCTGTAGAATTTAATTCAGATGAAATTGTTAGTGATCCAGGACAACGTAAACCTATTGATGATTTTAATGTTTATATTAGAGATCGTATTCAACGAGAGTACATATCTAAAGGTCCTCGTCAACCATGTGACTATAATTTTCCAAAAAGACAATGTGGGAAAGAAACTATGTAATATCCCGAGATATACCTTAAAAGTTTTGGAGGAGTTGTTGTATTTGGATTTAATGTATATGTATATATGGGAAAGATAACTACAATATAAAAGACATATACATATACATCACATATACATGGGATATATATTGGGGTAGGAAAAGTGAGTTATATATATATATGATTAATTAATAATAATAAGAATGATAATAAGGACAAAAAGGAAAGAAGAAGAAAGTCAAAAGGACTTTTGTGTGGAGGAAATTTAATGTTATTATTATTATTATTATTATTATTATTATTATTATTATTATTATTATTATTATTATTATTATTATATATAAGAGATAAGAACGAAGAAAGAGAAAATTCTTTCTTTCTTCTTCTTCTTCTGTTTCTTCTTCGTGGACGAGAGAGAGAGAGAGAGAGAGAGAGAGAGAGAGAGAGAGAGAGAGAGAGAGAGAGAGAGATTCTTCTTCTTCTTCTTGGACGAGAGAGAGAGAGAGAGAAGAGAGGTGATCTTGTTGATTTATATACCAAATTTCTTAAGGGTTTTAAGAAGATTGAAGATGGAGATGAAGATTTGATAAAAGATTCAAGTAAGTATTCATTTCTTTGAATTGATTTCCATTAATTGTGTTGATGTTTGATTTGGTTGGTGTGTGAAATGATGATAATGAAAGATTGAAGTATACATGTGTGTGTTGATTTGGTGTTTAGAGGATGATAATATGTTTATTTGTGAGGATGATGATGAAGTATTGAGTAAGGGTTTAGTTTCAATGAATTGGGGAAATTGATTAATTGATACATGGATGATGTTTATAATGATAATTGGGGTGTGTTTGGTTGAGTTTGGTGGAAGTAGAAGATGATGGAAGAGAGTTGTTTGTGGGTTGAGTTGTTGTTTTGGCCGGATTCTGGATTTTTGGCCTGACACGCCCAGGGACACGGCCAGAATGTTAGGCATGTCGTTGGTTCTGTTTTCTGAATTATTGACACGGCCAGTAACACGCCCGTGTTATTGAGCGTGTCATAGCTACTGTGTTGTTGGTGAATTGACACGGCCAAGAGCACGCTCATGTTGTTGGACGTGTCGATGTTTCTGAGAGACAGAATATATTACACGCCCTGTGACACGCCCGTGGTTATGAGCGTGTCAATGTTTCTGTGTTGTGGAGTTAGGGCACGATCAGGGACACGCCCGTGTTGATGAGCGTGTCATGTGTAGAGTTTGCCCTAGTTGATTTCTACCTATATGATCTCATTGAGTTTCCTCATTCTTTTGGATTAGGTTGTGAAGAATTGTGTAGAGTTGTGAGGGTTGCTTTTGAGGTAAGTACAAAACCCTATTTGATTCCATATATTTAAATGACTTTGAACCTTAAACCATTTGATTATAAATGTGTTAAGAAATCTATTATATCATTGATACCTATGAATAATGTTATATGTGTATAATGTAAATTGCTATGAATATATCAATAAGAGTATATGAAATGTGAGAGCATTCAATAATGTATATGCTATGAAAGATGAAAGATGTGATGATATGATTTGTATGATATGATGATATAATAATGCAATTGATTGTGTATACTTAAATGATGAATGATTATATATATGTAATAATGATGAGATATGAAATGGGGATTGAGATATAATGATGTATGAAGCCATTGTGATTGGCTATAAAGATTTAAATGAAACAAGTGAGGCATGTTTGCCTAAATGATGCCATTGTGATTGGCTATGATGATGTAAATGATGATTGAGGCATGTTTGCCTAATTGATGCCATTGTGATTGGCTATGATGATGAGAATGAGAATGAAATTTATAATGAAATAATAAATGAATTGTGTGCCTAATATGTTGATTCAACTTTCAGAGTTCTGTTTTTGGTGGCATGCCTATGAATCACTGGATAGGCGAAATGGGTGGCCCGTAAGCCGATTCCAGTTGAAAAATGTGATTATTGGAATGATGGTGAAATGGGAGGCCCGTAAACCAATTCCAATTGATAAATATGAAATGTGAAGTTTTTGAGGTGAAATGGGTGGCCCGTAAATCTCAAAAACAAGTAACAGTCTAGCCGGGTTGAGGATCTCCTCGATTAGTCGGGTTGATGGTCCAAGAGACTGGGTCTGTTACGCTATCCATGGATAGAGATATGATATATGATGCCTACGGGCTTGATTATTATGATTATAGACCAAAGCAGTAACTCTGAACTTTGAATAACATATTAGTGTGTTTTGGGCCCGAGTCTGTCTTTGTTGTTAATATGATATACAAATGTTGAAATAAATGAATATTGAGATCAATGATTGGTGAATTGTGAATACAACAACGTTATGTAGTCTGACATATAATGTGTATATTGTTTGTGAGTATTAGTGATGGATTGTGGCTGATGATAATGATTGCCTTTGTTGGAAATATGATTTATGATTGGTGAATTATGATTTGTTGTAATGTTATAAGTGTATATATATATAGTTTATGAGGTTGGTAGAAATTTATGTGGAATGCATTGAAAAAGGGAAACAGGTTAAGAGAATGATAAAACATGATGCTAAAAATATGAGGTATGTTTATCTTGCAATGTATATTTTAATATTTATTTGTACTACTAAGCTTTCGGGCTTAGCGCGGTTATGTTAATCGCGCAGGTAAATAGGTGATGGATTTGGAGTTAAACCACTATATTATGAAGAGGGCAAGTGTAGCTCGAGACCAACTAGAAGATGGTGCATGCATGTATAAGTTAATATATTGCATTGTTATAAGAATGTATTCATATGTATAAATGAATCTTTGGAAGAGACAATGTAACTATTATATATATATATGTGTTATCATCAAAAGGATAATGATTTTGTAAATCCTTTCATATAATAAATTGTATTATTGTTTTAGAAGTTAAGTAAAGATTTTAAATTGTAATAACTAGTGACATCCTTATACTTTATATACTTACTTTGCGTATACAAGGTATATGTATGGTACTTATATAGAGTATCGGGGTGTTACAAACTAGGAGTTTTAGGGAGGTTTGGTTTCAACAATTCGATTGGTTGGAGTATAGCGTATCCAAGGACATGGCTTTTTGCTTTGTATGTTATTTGTTTAGGCCAATTAATATATCTCAATATGGGGATAGTGTATTCACCAGAACTGATTTTAATAACTGGAGAAAAGCTGTCAAAAAATTTAAAGAGCATGTGGGTGGTGTGAGTAGTACACACAATGAAGCTAGGATACAATTTGATGATTTCAAAAATCAAAGGTAGAGCGTGTCGCATTTGTTTTCAAATCACAATTATAAGACATAAGTTGCTTATAGAACTCATTTGACGACAATTCTAGATATTTTTAGACTTCTTATGAGGCAAGGTTTGCCTTTTTGTGGACATGATGAATCTTTGACGTCATTAAATAAGGAAAATTTTCTTGAGTTTCTTAAATGGTATAGTGAAAGGAATAAAGAAGTTTGGAAGGTTCTTAAATCAAAGGCTCCTGGTAACAATCAAATGACTTCTCCTTTAATTCAAAAGCAAATAGCAAATGCATGTGTAGTGGAGACCACACTTATAATATTGAATGACATTGAAGATAGAAAATTTAGTTTATTGGTCGACAAATCTCGTGATATTTCAGTGAATGAGCAAATGGAAGTTGTCCTTAAATATGTGAACAATGATGGAGCTGTGATAGTAAGGTTTTTAGCTATGGTTCATGTGACAAACACTTCTTCAAAAAGTCTAAAAGAAGCGATTGATACTTTATTTGCTAAACATGGGTTATCTCTATCGAGGTTAAGAGGCCAAGGCTATGATGGTGCTTCAAATATGCGAGGTAAGTTCCATGGTTTAAAGTAACTTATATTAAATGAAAATTCTTGTGCAAGATATATCCACTATTTTGCTCATCAACTCCAATTGGTTGTTGTTATTGTTGCCAAGGTAACAGAGTTGTTAGTGATTTTTTTAGTGTGGTTAGTATGATTGTTAATATAACAATACAAACTTCGACAAATTGAACATGATAGAATACTTCAACTTCTTGAAAGTGGAGAAATTACTACTGGCAGAGGCCAAAATCAAGAAACAAGTTTAGTTAAACCAAGAGACACTCGATGGGGATCACACCATAAAATCTTAGTTTGTTTACAATCACTGCACAGTGATAGAAGTACTTCAAAATGTATATGACGATGGCAACAATAATGATACAAGGGGTTTAACCAAAACTTTGCTTATGAGGATGGAAACCTATGATTTTGTATTTATTTTACACTTGATGAAAAGGTTATTAGCAATAACAAATGATCTGTCAAATGCACTTCAACAAAGAGATCAAAATATTATGCAGGCTATGTCTTTAATAGAAACAATGAAAACTCGATTATAAGACTTTAGAGAGACAGGATGGATGATATTTTTAAAGCAAGTTGAAACATTTTGTATGGCTAATTCCATTACCACTATTAATATTTAGGATACTATCAAATCACGCAGTTGAATGAAGTGGGATGGATAGACTATTACTAATTATCATCATTATCGTGTGAAAATTTATTGTGAGGTAAATATTTATGCTTTCCCTCATCAATTAAGGTTTGAAGTTACTTTGTTGCTATTTTTAATTATTATTTTTTTTATGCAATATCAGGTTCTTGATTTAATTGCACAAGAAATGGAGAATTGTTTTCCAAAATTAAGCACAGAGTTACTTTTCCAAAATTAAGCACAGAGTTACTTGGACTCATTCTCTAAATTCAATATTGAGAAGCTAGTCTGCTTAGCTGAACTATATGAATAAGACTTCTCATAGAGTGAGCGTATGATGCTTTCTGACCAGCTTGAGACCTACATTTGTAATATAAGAAAAGATGATGAATTTTCAGTTATTCAAGATAATGAAAGCCTATCTAAGAAAATGGTCCAACATGAAAAATCTAAGGCATTTCCATTGGTTTATCGATTGATTGAATTGGCATTGCTCCTACCAGTCGCTACTGCTTCAGTTGAAAGAGTTTTTTCTGCAATGCATATTGTTAAGACTGATTTGTGTAATAAGATTGGAGATGAATGGATGAACGATTGTTTGGTTGTGTACATTCAGGGGCGAAGTCAGACTTTTTAGTGAAGAGGGGCAAAATAAAAATATTATATATTTTTTAAAAAAATTAAAGGGGGGCAATTAAGTATTTTAAAATTTTTAATAATATATATATATATATGTTTTTAAAAATTTTCAAAAGAGAAGGGGGGCAGCTACCCCCCTTCTATTCTTACTATCTTCGCCACTGTGTACATTGAGAGGGAAGTTGTTTTCACAATTAAAAACAAAGTCATTCTACAACGTTTTCAAAACATGCAAACTCGTAGAATTCAACTGCCATCTATCAGATCTTCCAATATCACCATTGCTCGCAAAAAATAAAATTAAGTTGTAATACTACTAATTAATTGTTTTTTTATAAATTTTTTACTTAGTTAATCAAAATGCAAGACTGTTACATTTTTTATATTATTTTTTAACTTAATATAAGAACCATGCTCTATAAAAATTCTGGTTCCGCCACTGTCTTATACTATAACAAGAAGTCTAGATTAGTCTTTATAGTTTTTTTTTACTAAATTAGTATTTTTTAACTTAATCCAAGTCACTCATTTTTTTAATAGAACTATTTAGTTACTTAATGAGAGGGTCAATTTAGACTTTGGTTAAATATCAGGAGGCCAAATTGAACTTTTAAAAAAATATTAATATAATATTTTTAAAACTTATTTATTAATTAATATTTTTAAGATCAATAATTTACAATATTAATAATATTTTTTTATAATTTTATAATTTATAATAAATTAATAATCTATAGTTTAACAAATAATTAGAAATATTAAATAATTTATAATAATTTAGATTACGTAGGATTTTATAATATTTTATAATATTAAAAATATTAATAATTAATTTATTACTTTTTAAAAATTTTGTTGTCTGATTTATTTTCATTGATTGTTTCAAAATGCTAACTTTTAAAAAGTAATACATAAGTTTATTTTGAATCTATAAATCAATAAATCATATTATGTTTTTAAAATAATGCAATGAAAGCGATATTCATTATTACATGATGACTAACCCAAAGTTTTGGAAGTTTTGATTAAAGTAGTAGCCATAATTATTCTAACCTTTACTAGATATATACACATATTCAAAGCTCCTTTATAGTTTTTGTAAGCATATAAATAAAATGGTTGCTGAATTTTGATAGGGAAAGATAAATGATAAAAAAGAAATAGCAATGGGTTTCTTATGCAACATATTTTTAGGAGAAAAAATCTTGATAGATGATTGGATTTTCAAATTTTAAAAATGACCAAATACCAAAAACATATTTTCTCTATTCAACATTACACATTTGGTTAATATGTCACCTAAACTTACTCTTAGGAAAAAATTTAGATTTACCATTTTTATTTAAATCATTTTGCTTCCTTGTTTGAATTCATTATTTTAAATCTTTTTTATTTGAAATGGATTTTAGTTCTACTACTGGTGTTACTCTAATATATCATTGTGGTGAATAAGCATTCATATTCTAACGTGAAAGATTGTGTCTTCGGTGTTTTTATTATCGGGTAAGTAAAAAATTTGAAGCTAAATGTTTAGAAAATTATTAAATTGGAGATTTAAGATTTTCGTTGAAATATGGTTTGTTTGATTTTTTTATGGAGGTTGGCCTTATGGCTTCTTTATGTGTTTTAACCCCCTTATAACTAATCATGCAAGATTATAGTAGTCTTTTATTTCAAAAAAACTAAAACTTATAATAAAAAGAAAGAGAAATGATGCATGAAGGTAAAGGAGGAAGAATTTTTTTTTATTTTTATTTCTTTTGTTTTCTATTAGGGTTCTTTATTGGGCATTTGTGTTAGATTTAGCTTTTGTGTAAGATTGTTTGATGTTTCTGATAGGTGTTCCTATTATAACTAGAACATTTTTTTGTTGTAAAGAACTTTGTTGTAGCAAATGAATAAATTGAATGAATATCCCTTGTTGGTTACTTTTTAAATTAACATTTGGCTTAATTAATATTATAATTTTTGTAATTTTGTGAAATGTGAAAATTTTGAAATGCATAATATGAAATTGGCAATGCACAATGGATTACCATAATCGAATGGTCAAAACATGCAAAATCTAGAAATAACCATTTAGATACTCCAAATATACTGCATAATGTAAAATATGCTATAATATTTTTTTGAACCGTGAAAATACTTAATATATATAAATCAATTACAAGAGTCAGAGTCCTCCTCCGACAATCTAAAAAGTTGTGGATGATAGTTACAAGACCAATCAAGTCTAACTTTAGATGATAATGCAGCAGAAGCAAGATAATCAGCTACCTTGTTACAACATCTTCTAACAAAAACAAAATAAATACCCTTGAAAGCTCTCCTAAGACAATTAATTCTTAATACAACAGAGTCAATTTCAATGTAACAAAATTAGGAAAGTTAATAGCATGGATGAGTTGCTGGTTATCTGATTCAAATATATATAATTCAAACTTCAAATAGATAGCTCTTTGAATTGTCTTCAATAAAGCAGTTGTTTTATTTATAATTGGAGAAGAAGATTGAATTAGATAAGCAACTCCATCCTTCATAGAACCTGTTCTATAATATTGAAGCATGACAAAATATGCTAAAAGTTTAAATTGCTTTAAAAACATTTGTCAATAATTTTGATAATTAACCAAAGAACATCTACCAACCAGTTTACAAACTAAGAAAAATACATTTGTCTACCAAATTATCCAAAATACATTTATCTACCAAATTAACTAATTTACGTGATTTAGGAACATATATTGCAACAAAGAATGAGAGTTAAATTGGTGTATTAGATTAAAATTTAAGAGATGCGAAAGAGAGAGATGCCACAATAATTTATAGTGGTCAAACAAAACAATTCTTACATCTACTCTCTAACCTCAACTGGCTATTTTCACTATTGATAAAGTTTTACAATCTAACTCCCAATTTAGTATTTTGTGAGCTAACATTAAACCTTATAGGAGTTCTCCTAAGGTTCACTCTAAGCCTATTATTTAGGTTCACACTAAACTAAGTGTTTCTTAAGGATAACACAAGAGTTTTTCCAGGCTAACTCCCAAATTCGCCAAGTGTTTTACAAGGATATAACACTCAACTCTTATAATAATGTTGATCTTAGATGTTGTGAGCTACCTTTTAGGTTTATTGGAGGATTTATATATAGCCTTCAATCTTCAAATGGTTGTTGCAAAGGTTGGTGGAGAAGATTTTTTTCTAGTAGTTAGAAATCTTACATTTAATATGACGTCAGAACAAAATCACTGTCAAGGTCTTCATTTGACGATCGAGATATAAGAATTGTAGTCACTATCTTCATATATCCGTTAAAGATCTCTAACGGCTAGTGCGACATGTTATTTTTCTATTGGTTCTTCATATAGTTGTTGGAGCTTTATTTTAGCTTAATGAATTTCATGGTTGCTATTCCAAATCATGGTTGAGATCCCCATTTCATGTCCAGAATCACAGTTGTAATTTTCATAGTATTCTTTTCTATGTATCAAAGGCTTTTGATTTTAGAGTAGAGATATTCATGTCGCTTTCGAGATTCCATATCGCGATAACTATTTCAAATCGCGATCCTTATTTACAAGTTCTTTGTACAACTTAGGAAATCTTCTAGTTCTTTAAATTTTTAGCATTTTCTAAGTTATTTATCTGTCACGCAGATACTGAATGAAGCTATTAAGGCACTTCAATTTGTTTGCTAAGATCAAAATAAAAATTGACCTAAACCTAGGTCAGCACTTATATTGCACCACAATTTGCAAACATAAACAATAAAAAGAAAATACTAAACCAACTAGAATCAAATAGCATATTTGCTATGATTATATAGACCACCAACTGAGGAAGTGCTTGCTTGTGATAAGTTTAACCTATTTTTAGTATCAATATTGTTTCTTCTATTGACTTCTTGTTAGGTTTTTTTTTTCTATGGTAACACCATAAGTTTTGAATCCAACATCCCTTGTGACATTAGATGATTGTAATATCCCAATTTGGTTGTAAATGACTCTATTAGTTTACCAAATTGTAAGAGATATTAGAATTTTTATAAGTTATTCCCCATTAGTTACAACTAAGTTAACAAATGTTAAAAAAAACTTACATTCTCGCTTATTGTAATACCCATGAATTTTAAATGCTATTAAATAATTAATTTGGAGGGTAGTTAGTATGTTGAAAGAGAGAAATACAAAACATACAAGTAATATTTGCAAAATATATATACATTGTATACATAATGTATACCAGAGATATACATGACATATACATATACTAAAGATATACATAGCGTATATACAAAGTATACATTTGGTGGTGGAAGATGATGATAGTATAATAATAAATTAATTAATTAATTAAGAGAAAAGGAAAGTGAGAAAAGGGAAATAAGATATATGGATGGGATTAAAAGATTAAAAATAAATATTAATTAATTAATTAATTAATTAATTAGTTATATGGTTGGAAAGTAAGAAAGAAATATTAAATAATAAATAAATGAATAAATAAGAAAAAAATTTGTTGTCCCAAGATAACAACCAAGAGGGAGGGTGGATTGGTTGAGTTGAAGAGTGATGATAAATTTAAAATTCAAAAACAAGAAATGAAGAAGATGTAGAAGAAGATTGAGTAGAGTATAGAAGAAAGAACATAAAGAGTTATAGTAGTTCGGATTTACCTTGATCTTACATCCACTTCCTTAACAACTTGTTAAGGTTCTACTAGTTTTGAGTTTTTATAAGCTTAACTCTCTAACTTGGTGTTTTCACAAGCTCACACCAAACTTTACAATGGTTTGAGATCAATTATCACAACCCTTAGAAGAGTTTTTTCAGGCTCACTCTCACAATCTAAGTTTTTCCAAACTCACATTCAAACTTTTTATGGTGTTTAATGCTCATACCCAATACTCAATCAATACAAAAATAATTTTAATGCAAAGAAATGAAAGTTGTTAGACTTAGTTATTATAATCAATATGTTACATAAAAATGAAGTTACTTAAGGTATTTATAGCCTTCAAGACTTGATATAGCCATTTGAGATGGGAGCCAACATATTTGATTATTGTCTTCCACTAAATTATTTGCCAGAGCATTTTTAAGCCAACATAGTTAAGGTCCGGTCAGAATATTTAAAATTTTAACTTATGCTCTTCCAACGGTTGATCCGCGTGGCTTCCACTTATTGAGTGGAGATATAATGGCTTCTGATTTAAATAATTTTCAAAGAGTCCAGTCGGACTTACATCTGGTTTGGTCGGAACTCCTATGGTCCGTTCAAATATTAGGCGTACCCTTGGTCGGGAACTCTACTGGATGTTTTGGATAAATCTACTTCAATGGTCCGGTCAGGATGTATGATAGCCTGGTGGGGAATCCTTGGTACTCTGAGAAAATGTGAGTACTTCTAGTTGTGAAACTCTTTGTGTATTTTTCCATTTTTCTCAGCCAATGGTCCGGTCGGACTTGTCTATGGTCTGAGCAGACTTCTAATGGAACAGTGAGATTTTGGGAGTACTCTCCAACTTGAAACCTTCTGTGTGAATTTTACTCATTTAGATATTAAGGGTCCGGTTGGTTTTCTCAGTGGTCCGATCATACCTTTGAAGGTTTCTTCAAAAAATTATCTTCCTGCAAAATGTAACACGATACAAATGTTAGTTTAATTCAATTTAATTGTCTAAAATAAAAAATAGGGTAATTGGCTAACAAAATTAAATTAGTTATCGATAGGAAGATGATTAAAAAAATCTAAAAAACATAATATTAGTTAATTAATTAATTAATTAATTATGTGTGTGTGTGGATGGATGGGAAATAAGAAGGAAAATTCATTCATCCTTGGACGAAATTCCTAAAGAGACAGGGAGCTTTCATTCATCAAATATTCTAAATTTTACAAGAAACTCAAATATTTTGAAGTGGCTTTGAAGATTTAATAAGAATTAAGTAAGTATTTCTCATTTTGAAGCTTGATTTCTTGATTTTTGAATTATGTGAGTTTTGAGATTTTGATGGAGGATTTTATAATTACTAATATTTTTTTTTAAGTTGTATGGATGTGTATGTGATGATTTTGAGGTTGATTGATGAAAATGATTGAGTTTGGTAAAGTTAAGGTTATGAGTGGAATATGTGGAAATTAGGATTTTGAATAAAGTTGCTATAATTGAAAAAATTAATTGTTTTGATGTTATTTTTATGAGTATGTGATGATTTTATGGTGGGATAATTGAAATAAATGGGTTTGATGGGAATTTGAATGATGTTGTAAGGGTAATTAGAGTTTTTCGAACACTTTTGGGAAGAATAGGTATAATTGGTGTATAATTGATTTAAATGACTTGATTTAGGATTAATTGATGTATAATTGATGGGATTATTTTTACTTGTAATTTGATTTAGGATTAAGTAAAATGAATTTGTGAAATCAAAGTATTGATGGACAATTGGTGAAGTTAAAATTGGAAGGTGATTAGAGCTTAGAACTTGGTATGATTGAGATTAGTACATACTTTATTAGCATGATAAGTGAATCTTTATGTTTGGCATAATGTATGTTGACACACTTTGAAGTATGTTAGTATTTCTTTAAAGTGATATAGTGCATAAATGTGTGTTTGTTGGTTAGACTTAATAATATTTTGTGCAATATGATATGTAAAGTGTGAAAATATATTATAATATGAATAAGAACAAGTATTATGTACAATGTGTAATGTGATGTGAATTATGTATATGATTGTGAATTGTGATAAGAATGTGGGAATGAGTCACATTGTGAAGGTAACTCATGGATATGTAATGTGATGAGCTAAAAATTAGGAAATTATAAATGAGAATGAGGAAATGTGGAAGTGATCATGAAAAGGGTTGATCATTTGGAAAATGTGAAAAAATGGCGGAAATGAATGAGAACATGTGAATATGAAAGAGTCTTGTGTAGTTGTATGCTCTGCACGATTACTTGTTCTAGAAAATTGATGTTGTATGGTATATATTGATAGACCTGAGTAAAGCTAGGTCTTGAAATTGAGAATGACCTGAGCAGAGCTAGATCATAGAATTGAGATTGAAAATTGGCTCGAGCGGAGCTAGGTTGTGAAATTAATATTGTGATTAGACCAAGTCAATATTTTGGAACTTGATAATTGTGCACGGGTTTGTTGGGCCCAACATATGCTGTTGTGTTAAGTCTATGTGAATTATGGGGTGGTGAATTGTTACTTGAGTGTGATATGTAAATGAATTTTATAAGTTTAAATAATGACAAAGTGAGTATGGCATTGCATTAGTGTTTTTAAGTTTATGAGTGTTAATTGCAATGTCAACATGATGGGATGTGTGACATGAATTTATTCATGGAGAGATTAATGATATGAGATAATGAATGTTTGAAATGTATAGAGCATTGTAATAGAAAATTAAGGCATTGTGTGTCATGGTAGAACGTATATTTACTATGTTATTATAATATATGCCAGTAAGCTTTTGGGCTTAACGGGTTAGTTGTATTGCTCAAGTGAGAGGATTACAGAGCAGAGCAGTCCACAGTGAGGTGAAGATTGGAGTCTTTATATTGCCACAGGACCAACGATGCTGGAAATTGCATATATGTATAGTTATGGTTTTAAATATTTTGGTTTATATAAATTATTTCGTAGCACTTATGTTAGTTTATAAAGATTTGAGATGGTTATGTATATATATATTTATATAAGAATTTAATTGATAAATAATATTTTAAGTGTTGAGACTTAAATGTGTATTAATGAAGTGATGAGTTGGAGAATGGTTGAAAATATTTTTATTTGGGAGTGTAATTTTCTTATGCAGGTTGAGTATTTGATAGATTGGAATATATTAAAATTTCAAACAAAACTCTGGCGAATTTTTTTTATATATTTTTATTAATAAATTTTGTTTTAATATTTAAATTACTTATAGTTATATTTGTTTAACTAATTAATTATCCATACATAACTGAATTATTTTATTGGAAAGTTTGGTAAATTTTCTAATAACTTGAACAATGACATCCTGTATTCTGTATACATATTTTACATATATAGAATATATGTATTATATGTATATAGGGTATAAGCGTGTTACACTTACCAAACCAAATGTGTGGTTGATGTGCACCCCATTGCTAGAAAACTTTTATCTTTTAGATACTAGTTGAGTTGCCGAAGGTTTTGTTTTTGCTCTTCATCTTCTTTTTCCCCTTCTTTTCCCACTTTCTCTCAATGTTCCCCTACTTGCAACAGCTGTATCATGCACATTAGATGCACTTAAATTTGCATTTGCACCTGATTTTTCACTTTCCTTTCCGCTACATTTCCAACATTCACATATGAACTTCTATACTTCCTTCTCATAAACACACCACTCACATTAATACTAGAAGTTGCATTTATATATGTATGAACAATTGTGGTGGCACTCGTGTGCAGGAGTGGTTTGGATATTGATATTCTACTAATTCAATTAAACCAACACCAAATTAGAACCCAAAACTATTATGAACACAAATTCAATAACAACACTAAGATCAATTAAGATAATGATATAAGATATTCTATTTGCATCAGAGAATGATGATGCTCTTGTACATTATGGAAGATTGGTAGTATTACTGTAGGAACAACTTTCTATTGACTTGTGATGTCTTGCTTTTGGTGTGAAAAACCGTCATTCAAAGACCTCTATTTGGTCAATGGCTCATTGGTTCCTTGGTTCAGGCATTTGTGTCTTGAACGGTTGTACAAGAAGTGGAATGGTCTTGCAATGTAATTATAATTCCCTGTGAAGTTCAAGTCTTCTTAGAATGGTGGTTCTTATGAAGGAATAATATTTGAATTCGCTTCTAAGTAGTGCAAATATGGTATTTATGGTATGGTTGTACTTAGAATAGAATGGTCGTGGAAGTTGAATTGATGCATCTCTCATGCGAATGGAACGATGGTGCTTGAATGAGTATGATCATGGTATTCACTTCTATTTGAACTAATGCATTTCTCATATGACCGAGACAATTATGCCTAAATGAGTGTGTCATGATATTCTCTTTTGTCCTTTATCATTTAAGTTGGAACAGTCGTTCCGCTCTTCAGAATAGATAGGGATACTCATTGGAAAATCTATAAAACCGAAAGCATACCTGTCTCTTTCTCTTTTGGCCATCAAATTAGATGTATTTGTTTGTATCAAAATTTAATCCAATTAAACTAATTTGATTTTATCATTATTAAAATCATATCATATGCAAAGACAACAATTTATTATTTTGTTTTAGGCTTGTGATAAAATATTGTATGAAAATTGAAAATTTTGTTATGGAAATTTTACAGGCTTAATTTCTATTCAAGGGCAATGAGTGTATTAGTAAATTCTTCAAAGGGCAATGTAAGTTACTCTCCTTTCTCACATACCACTTTTTCACACTTTTTCTCCTCTTTTTAACACAATAATAGGGATGAGCAAATGCTAACCAATCTGACCAACCCGACCATATTTCAATCAATCTAACCGACCATATTGATGTAAACAGATTGAATTGATCAGTTTCGACTTATATATTTACTAATTAAAATCGACTAAACTCGACAAAACTGATGAAATATATCTAACAGTGATCGATTTTAAAGAATAAAATTTTCAACTTTATCGATGTTCACCCCTATTATTTATTTTTGCATAATTCTGTTAGTTATTGTCCTCATCAGTTGTCAATATACCAAATATTATTATACAGTTAGGTAGGGAATATATCAGAGGCAACGAATGAATATACACATCCCTAAAACTCTCAATCTTGATCTCTCCTCATCCCAAATCTTCTATTTCTTCCTCTATTCTCATGTCAATTTCTAGTTTTAGCAACTTGATTATGTTTTGGATCACTCCATAAATCAGGTACCTGACAGGAAGTTGAAAACAATGCTAAGGAACATGAGAAATTGAAAATTATTTTCAATCCCAGCCCAGAGTCCTTAAAACTTCAGAATTTTTAAGGTTATAAATAGATTTAGAATGTCATTCTGATTACCTTAAGCATAAACTTTTTCACAGTACTTCTTTGCTTTTCATAGAGATTTGAAGTCTAAGGAACACTCTCGGAGAACTTTGTACAGGAAATTTGGAACGGAATTGAATATTTTCCAACACTTTTCATCCACATAGTCGAAAACATAAGCCTTGGAGTTAGTTATCTCAAACAAAATTTGCCTACAACAATGCTGTCAATAGAAGCACAAAGGCGCCATTTAGAGTTTTGTCTATTGATCGAAACATCAAAATGTGTTTGACTAGTGCCTTACTGCAAAAAAACTGAAGTGAGTGCTTGAAGAAAGCATTTGTTGATCACATTCTGGAAGATGCAATCATCCAAACATCTTTGAGTATGTCAAAGGCTACTCAGAGGAGACCACGAGTCTCGAGAAGGAAACACTAGGAAACTTCAGTCTATGTATATCGAGTCTTCGAGAGAGTCTATTGCATAATCCAATGTCGGTTGGATAGTAAGGCTTCTTTCATTATGAACCTGCATGCCTGAGAATCATACACAAAAGTATACATATATCAGAACACTTCCCCAATGAGAGAGTTTCAAGTAGTTGTTGAAAGAAAGGTTAGCTTACTGTCAATGTCCAATATGGACATTCCAGGCCTCTAAAAAATCATCTCATTCAAATGCAAGCAGCAGCATATTTTAAAGCATAAAACTTTAAAAAAAAAAAAAAAATTGAGTCAAATACTTGTCCAGTCTACTTTAACATTCAGTTGATCAAAATTGAACATAAAATGTTTAATTTGTTAAAGATCACATTTTCAAAAGAGAAGTGTAATAATCTGGGAAAATCCTTGTGTAATTATCCATATTCCTTTATCATTTTTTTCCCTTCAGGAAGGAAATGTGTGCACAGTTAAATCACTGCATGATGAGTACTGAGCATAAGCCAGGTAACCAACAGAATAACCTGATGATTAGAGGTAACACCAAGTAGGCAACACATCACTATGCCAACAAGCATGTATATTGCAAGCAACAGCAGATCCAGAAAAAAATTTATTTTAGCAGAGAATGGGCTTGCACATGTGCATCAACAAACATAAATACAATATTGACTTACGAACTACATAAATTGATATCTTTACAATGTATGTGCCAGAACAGAAGTAAACGTTATTGCTTATACAATTGTAATCGAGTCTTTCTTTATCTTTATAAAAAACTAACAAAAATACATTCTTTGAATTATTTATTATTACAGTGAATGTTTCCATATTTTGAAACCATATATGATTTTTAATTTTAAAAACGATCAAATAGATCTTTTTCAGTAACTTAAACTGATTAACCATCCATGCAATTTGCCAACGAGAATCGAGAGGAATAACTGTTAAGAATTGAGAATTTGATTTAGATTCTCTTCAGTTATACATTAGTTTTTGAGAAATTTGTATTTTTGGTCTTTAAGAGCTTGATGTGTTAGCAAGTTTGTTAGTGGGGTCAGGAGAAAGTATGGAAAAGTTTTAAAAGTAATCAAAGTATGGGTTAGGTTTGAGAAGCCATTAAGTCTCATTAGAGAGTAAAGCACGACCGCAAAAGCTATTTCTGTACTTCAAAATCTTGTAACTAAATTTCTATATGTAAGCTCTAAAAATGAACTAAATGCTGCCCCAAGGTTCATTTTGCAGAACCTGTGTAGAGTGGGCTAATTGTGTTAGTGTGTTATCTACTCTTAACATTCAACAAAAACATACTGAGGATGCTATATTGGAACTAATGAAGGGGCAAAAATTAAGTTCATTATTAAGAGAGAGAGAGAGAGAGAGAGAGAGAGAGAGAGAGAATACTGTTGCAAGAGCACTATCGAACTTCAAGAAGGGGAAAAAAACAAGCTAACAAAATTAATGAACGTAAAAAAAAAAAAGCAAGCTAAATTTGATTACAGGTAAATGGTTGATTATTCTACTAGACTGATTCCCATTTCATCTATTAAAGGATATTGTAATGGAATTACCATTTACGAAATATCAGGAATGGAAATAGAGCATTCCCATTCCAATTCCCATAATATTTGAATTCAAACAAAACAGCCCACAACCTCCTTGAACTTGTCCCCAATGATTATCACCATTGCACCTCCACCTTTTGCTCAATCTAATTGTCTCTAACACACCAGCAATGCTCCTTTTTCCCATTTTTTTAACAAAGTACACATATGAATACTAAAGGGTTCTTGTTTATCCAGAAGTTTGCAATCAACAAAATTGTCAGAAAAGATATTTTCATAGACCAAGAACATAACAAGGAGTCTGTCCAAAATTGGTGATAACAGTTTAATAATTTTTAAAAGGTAAATTTATTTGTAAAATATTCCATACCTAAGCCACTTGGATGGTCTATAATAAATGTAGAACACATATCTTAGAAGAAAGGCACCTTTTTCCCAGGAGCAGCAGTTTTTCCAACTCATTTCTCTGTTACCAAGTCCTCAAACACTAATCCGTTAGACAAGGTCCTATGCTGAGATCCACCCATCCTTTGAAGTTTTATTCTTTGTCTTCTTCTTTTTCTTTCGGGAGTGATTTTCATTGGCAGATTGGTCATCAATATTGTCAAAAACCCTGTATATAATTCAAAGCAAATTTTCTGCCAATAAGGACTAAAAATATAAATCCAAAGAACGTTCAAACGTGGTGCACAAGCATCACTAGACTCATCCATTTCCAATATCCTCAGTAGAAAAAGATGGGTAAGGAACTGACTTAACCATAAAATTCTTTACAGGTTAAAAAACAAATCATGCTCTTCGTGATTCCCAACAGCTGATAATTGTAATTTCTCTATTCTTTTGCTATCTTATCATATTATACTACGAAACTGAGGGATCTAGACCAAAGCTTCTAAAATCACTTGACAATATATAGCAGGACCAGTAAAAACTACCATCAAAAAATGTTCAGAACAACACAAAAATGCTCACACATGACTGGCTTGCCTCTGATTCGGTTCAATGCATTGAGTGCCATCAGACTTCAACTCATCTTGACTGTATTTATCCTCTTTGATGACATTGATACGGTCACCACTGTTAGCTTCAAGAGTTTTATATTCAGCCCCTTTTCTTCTTTTCCTCTTTGACTTTGAACCATTTTCAGGACCCAGCTGAGGTGAACGTAGCTGGAAATTCCATGGCAATACCGACTTCCTAAAAGATGAGGAAATGATAAAACTTAAAAAGAAAAAAATGATAAAAGCTATCCCCTTCTTACAAGTTCTGCGAAAACAAAAAATGCTGAAGATGACAAATACATGTCTTGGTTTGCATAGAACAAAAGGCTATGTGACTGATCATACTAACCCATCATTTACTTTGCTCTGATTTTCTTCATTTTTCAATAAGGTATCTTGCTCGATGTTTGCACCGTTAGCCTCATCTTGCTGAGCTTTACCCTCTCTGTTAACATTGCCATGGAAATTACTCTCAGCTTCAAGACCCCTTTTTCCTCCTTTGCCTGTTTTTTTCTTTTTCTTCCTGGACTTTGCAATAGTTCCATGGACCAATTCGACAGAAGGTGGTGAGGTATGCAACGGGTCACCTTTCCTGCATGAAAGTAACAAGTTAGAAAAGGTGATTTGGCAATATAGAGTGAATAAAAAATGCTTTTTGTGATTTTATCAAATTCTTTCATCAGGTGGTTAATCTTCATAATAACATAGAGCTATGGGTATACTGATAATTGATTGTTGATTTACAAAGGTGGAGAGATGAAATAGAATGCAATTTCATTGACATCTTTACAAAAATTTAGTGGATAGAGGCCATTGTTAGTGGGTAAGGAATTTGATCGTACTGTGGTTCAGATACTTCTTGCCTTCAAAGGCCTTTGATAGAGAAGAAATGGTTATAGCTCTCAAGAATATTAATGGGGCCAATGCAATGGACAGATTTACTATGGCCACTTTTTTTCAAAACGGAAGGTCGAAGGGTGAATGTATAAGGATTTTCATGAATTTCAAGACAGAGAATTGTGGCTAGTCTAATTTCCTTTGCTCTTATCCCAAAGAGGAGATTGCCGTCAATAACTTAGAATTCATCCAACATATCAGTCTTGAAGGAAGTGCTAATGAGACTAAACAAATTCATTGTTTGCATACCTGTTGTCCTCTTCATTTATCATAGTCATATCTTGATTCAATTGCTTGGCTTTTATATCACATTGTTTGGCATTATCCCATTTAAGAACTGTTCCAAAGAAAAAATCATCTTTGTTTCCATTTTCAATGTGTTCCTCCTCTTTGGATAGCATTTTCCTTTTCTTCTTTCGCTTTACAATGTTCTCCGAGCCTACTTGAGCAGCATATAGCATAGACTCATGTTCATCAGACTGCCTGCACAAGTAAATCAATCAATTTCACATTCAAACATAGTTAAGAATAAACTTGCCAGCTAACATGCAAAGGAAAGTATCACTAAGGGCATTTCAATGCAAATCACAGCATAATATTTCCAGTTTGTTCCACAGTCCTATCTAGCACATTGATAAATATTCTCAATAAGTTAGTCGACATTATTTATGCAAATATATACACTATCTCGTCTCAAAAATTTCAAAAAACTTTTACATATGATTTTGTGAAATTAAAAAATAAAGGGAAAAGTATCAATGGGTTTTATTTTTTACATAAATTATACATCATATCATAATTAACAAACTTCATAAATAGGACAAAGTTCATTACTAGATCTTCTAGTCATATCGTACCTTTTCAGTTCAATATCTATAAGCACATCTGCTTTTCGCTCTGCTAATATGGTGCATTTGCCATCAACTTTCACCTCCTTGTTAACTGTCAGCTTTGTTTCATCCTTTGTTTTTTCTTCTGCTTCTGGTCTAGTCCTTGCAGCAGATTTGCAAAGGGATGAAATAGCAATTCTATCTTCATTTTCACTGTCCAATTCCGGCATACAAGTGCCACCATCGGCATAAATATCTTGCTGAGAAGTGCAGTCATCATCAGACTGACAAGGTTGGTAACTCTTCCTAAGTCGTCTGCGGCGAGCTTTCTCATTTTTAGGTTTTCTTTCATGCAATATCTCCTCGACCACTAGTTGAAATCAGTAATTAAAACTATGTGTCAAAAAGAGTAAAATTTCTTAATCCAGTAGTAAAAAAGCATAAATGAACAAATATTCTTTTGATAAAAAAAGAAAGATGAGGAAGTGCTGTTAGATAGCAATCAAAGAACATTCAAGTAGTATAAAATAATTTGCAAACAACATTAGTAACCTGTGAACCCAATTTGACAAGGAAATATTATCAACTGACTAGATTCAGTCTCACAAACTGGCAACATGAAGCACCTTATTCTAGGTCAGAATTTAGACCGCATCTTAATTTGAAATTCTATTTGACTTAGTCATATATGGATAATAAAATGCAGATCTGCATGTAAGAATTGCTATAAAGTATTACAGCAGTTATTTTATGAATTAGTTGAATCATATCTGCCTGTTGATAAATGATGTGAATAAAACATAAAATAACTTTTGAAATTATTCAATTTCGGTTAATTGAACAAATAACATTGTTTCCACTAATACAAACGCGTTTAACACTAGCAGTGAATCATTTGCAAGCAAACAAATTAAATTAGTTCATTGATTTTGGAGAATATTAATGTTACGGAGCATGTGTTGAAAGATACATATACATGAAAATTAATTTATGAATAAAGCAAGCAAATGGAATGGTTGTACTGATATAATATTTAGAGATATACCTTCACCACTAGAAATAGGAGAATGAGGGATGAGCTCTGGATCACTATCATCAATGAAACTATCTTCATATTCATCCTCACCACTATCAGCAGACCTTTCTGTCTCTGTATCTGCAATATCTTCTCCATATGATTCTCTAAGCAACAACCCAGTAAAGGAAAAACAAAGAAAATTCAAGCAAAATAAAGAAATTAAATCAAATGCATTTCTAGTATAAAAGTCATATTAGAAATGCATATTACGGCCTAACAAACACTCCCTGATAGGTGTAATGAAATATAATGTAATTAAAAAGCATTTTTTCCAACATGGCCTAACGAAATGTATGCACAATGTTTTGTAAGCAGAGCAACAGTAGGATACGACCCATCATCCTGGTTGTAATGACGAGACCCAGATAGATAGTAACCAGTGAGATGAACAGTTAAGCGGCCAATAACTGAGAAAATAACTTCGTCAGCTTCGTCGAATTCTAAATTCAATTGGCATGACTCGGACTGTCGAGGAAACAAAGAGCAAAGAAAAACAGGACTCCTATTCCCTATATTACACTGAACCACACTCTTGATCTCCGCAGTACCAGTCCCTAAAGTTGCCTGAAGCCAGTTGGAGAAACATCGACAATTTTCAATAGATAACAGAAAAACAAGCATAAAACACTTAGACTTGTAAGGGGAAAAACGAAAAGCACCTGTGAAATGTGAAGCCTTCCCTTTGCATTATCATGTAAATGGGTGAATGGTTTTCCTGGTTTCACTTCTATTCCCCAGAAAGCCATTGCTTTTGCTCCAAAACCCTACACACGCACAGACACGAGTCTTTTTTCATAAACCCTGAATGGCAAAGCCAAGGATTTTAAAGTTAAATTACCTATTATACCCTTCCACATGGTTTCTGTAAAAATTAAATTAGATAAACTATTTAATTACATTAGTGGAACTAAAATTAAAATTTTTCAATAAAGTAATTTTCAAAATTTTGTTGGGTTTTACCATGTCTCTCAATTTTAATTTTTCTTTTTTTTTCTTTTTACAATCATATGGATGAAATCCTAGGTGAGAGACAGTGATATCGAAAGAGTATATAATTAGGTTACACACTTTATATTATTGGTTTTTTTAGCCATTCAAGATCTTATAATTCAGATATTGTAGTCTAATTTATATTCGCATCGAATAAGCTCATGAAGAAAGGTAGAGTGCTCCCTCTCAAAGCTTATTACTCTATTGAATAGAATTTTCTTGAAATAATTCTTTTGTTATTGTCTTCAATAACATGGTAGTAAATTTAATCATGCAATGTGTTACCACTATGAAATATAATATTTTTTTCAATGGAAAACCTCTGGATTTCTTCTATCCTTAAAGAGGTCTTAGATAGGGGGATCCTTTACCCTCCGACCTTATTTGTTTCTATGCATATCCAATTGTTTGTTTTGTTAAAGAAAGCTTATAATGAAAAGTTTTTAATTGGATTCCAATTAGCTAGATATATCATCTCTCGAACTTACCCATCTACTATATATAGATGACACTCTCAATATATCTGTAATTTATTTAGTGCAGCTTCGAGCCTTAAAATTAATTATAACAAACACCCCTATATAGAAAATGAGAAGATCTATTATTAGTTTACTAGGGATTCAAGAGATGAAAGAATGTGAGAAGTATTTAGGAATCCATTCTTAGTGGGGTAGGTCCAAGACAAAGACTTCAAAATTTTTAAAAGAAAAAAAGCTCAATCTTGGAAGAGGAATATGTTATTCTTCTCTAGCAGGGAGGTTACGATTAAATTAGTGCTAATATTATGTCATGCTTTAACCTCCCAAAGGCATTCTGAACGAGTTTAAATAGCATAGTCTCTTCTTTCTGGTGGCCTCAAAATCCTAAGGATATGGGAGGGTTGGGTTTTAGGAACTTTGAATTTTCAATATAGTATTGCTCTGTTAACAATGTTGGAAGCTTTTATAAGAGCATGAAAGCCTATGATGCAAACTAATGAAATCTATATATTTCCATAATTGTGATTTCCAAGATGCTGTGCTTGGAAAGAATCACCCTTATGGAGTTGGAATAGTATGATTTCTGTAAGGAATCATATATAGAAACGGTTTAAGGTGTCATATTAGAACAGGGAGGAAATTACAATTTGGGAAGGTCCATTGGTGTCCAAACTATCAGAACTCAAGGTATCCTCTAGGAATATTTAAATGGCATTGAATGTGTCTGACTTAATTGACAACCAAGAGAGGTGGGATACTAAATTAATTAATACTATGTTTTCTACAAGGAGGTTGAAGCCATTGCTGAGATTCCTGTAAGTCTAAATGATGATCCTGATAGAATAATCTAACACTTTGATGAAACTGGTAAATTGTCTGTGAAGTCAGTATACCAGTATCTGTGAAGGATATATTTTTTATAGAAATCATGGATTGAATACACAAAATTACCAAAATATGTACTAATATCCAATTATGGCTACTTTCAAGCCAAATGCTCTCACACTTTTTCACTTTCCAAAATGTTCTTCACCTCTTTTATTGAGCAACTTGACTCTACTAAATTTCTATTCAAATTGTGAGTTTAAATAAACTATTAGAAACATAATTCTACTCATTTTAACTCTTCAAACTTAAATTGTCACATTTCTACCCAATTTCTAATATTTTTCCTAATATTCTTTAATTTTGGATTTCTATTCTAATCAATTCTAAACCAAATTTTAAGTTCAAATATATCATTAGCATTATATTCTAGGCCATTTTAAATAATTAAACATCAATTATATTCATTATACCCAAAATTATTTCAAAACCTTAAATTTACTCACTACTTCTCTTAAATTTTCCCCAAACCCATTCATTTTAATCATCCAACCTTAAAATCTTTACTTATACATCAAAATAACATCCTTGCAAACCATTATAACAATTATCTAAACCTCCATCATATACTCAAAGAAAAGCTAGCAAAATCCAAAGATTTCTTGCTATTACTTATGTTTTCTTTAAAATCACCCTTAATCCTTGAAAAAACTTATAGAATTCGATGGATTGAAGATGCAAAAACTCCCTCTTGAGCTCCTATGGAATTCGGCCCAAATAAGAAGAAAGAGGAAGAAGACGAAGAAAAAGATGATTTCTTATTTTCTTACTTTCATTTTTAACTATATATATTATATATATTAATTACTTTAATTAATTAATAATTAATAAATAATAGATATTTTAACTCTTTCACCCAAATTATTTTAATTTTAATTTTTTTAACTTTTTAACTTATACTTTAACTTTTAACTTTTTGACTTTTTCATTTTCTAGTGATGTCTATATTTTAAGTATATTTCATTTATATTATATATATACATTAGCTATTTTCTTCTTTTAACCCATTACTTAGCCCTTTTAAATTATTTATTTAATTATATTTAATGAAAATGTAGATGTTACAATCACCATGATCCTTTATTATTGATAATTGAAATGATAATGGTAATTTTTTTACTTTTTATTTACATTTTAATTTAATTTTTTTTAATAAATGATCCTAAAATTCTTGAAATTTTGAGAATTTTTATAATGTATATTAATTTAACTTTGGATGATATAAATCTAATTTTACATGCTCAGTTAGATGATTAGAGTGACATGGTATGACGATAAGATGACTGAATATTTCAAGTGATCTTTGATTAAAAAAAATATTAGATATTCACCTGCAACAAATTAAATTTTAATAATGATCATATAAAAAATATATCTTTAGAACAATTTATTTTTAATGTTTTAAAAGTAAGAGTTAGTTCTTCGTATAAGAGCTACATGTGGCTTGACTCAATAATTATCATTATTACTATTAAAATTTATATATTTAATTCAATAGTTTCATGTTAATGTGACTTGAATTCAGAAGTCAAATATTAACCAATCAATTTAGTTGATTGCTGACTTTTGATAAAAATTAGCTAATCAATTTAGTTAGCATTTCTTTTAGGCAATTAGATTTTTTTGAATAAATTGGCTAACTACCACCTCTGTGACCTATATATATATACATATATTTTGTAAATTTAGCGAGTTGAGTTGCAGGAGAGGCGTGAGAGAATATTACTTGAATATTCAAGTAATTTTGTTTTATATATTATGAGAGCTCCTAAATAAGTGAGTGCATAGAGTGTATTTAAGTTAAAGAGTTTAGAGTGATTATTCTTTTTTACTTTGTATCACTTTCTGATTATTAGTGGATTTGCTCTTCTCCTTTATCTGTAGACGTAAGCTAAAGTCAAACCACGTAAATTTGTATATTTTTATTTATTTTCTTTATTTTATTTGTCGCATTTTGCCCAAATATATATTTTATTTCCATAATTAAACCTAACAAACTAGTATTAGAGCATTGATAATATTTATTTGAGATTAGTTATGGTGATAACAAAATTTGATATTGAGAAATTTGAGTGTAGTATAAGTTTTGCTATGTGACAAGTCAAGAGAAAAATAATTTTGACACAACGGTCTGCATAAAGCGCTATTGGGTAAGGATAAGTTGCCTTCTATAATGGCTGAAGATAAAAAGGCGGAGATTGATGAGAAGACCATATCTACGAGTCAGCTTTGTTTATCCAATGAAGTGTTGCATGAAGTCCTTGATTAGAATATGAAATCTTTATATATTACAAAGAATCTCAACACCAAGCTGATTGCCAAGCACTATTTCTACACCCTCTCTATGGCTGAAGGCAAATCTTTCGAATCTCATATTGATGAGTTCTCTTCTATTCTTTTGGACTTAGTGAATATGGCAATTAAGTATGAAGATAAAGATCATGCTCTTATTTTGTTTCATTCACTACTCCATCATATAAAAACTTTAGAGAAATATTAATTTACAGTAACAAGTCTCTAAAATTGGAGGATGTGAATATATCTTTCTATTCTAAAGAGCTCTTTGACAAAAAAAAAAAAAAACTCTCCACTAGTCATTCTAACTGTCTAGCGAGGGTTTGGTTGTTAGAGGAACGTCCTCTATAAGGGAGCCTAGCAATAGTAATCGATCGAGATCAAAATTAAAGTCGAAAAATAGTTATCTAACTTGCAATTATTGTAAGAAGAAAGCGCACATTAAAGCTGAGCGTTTTAAGCTTCATAACAAAAATAAAGAAAGCAATAAGAAAGTTTAGAAACCCTAAAGTCAGTGTTACTTAGGGTTAGGTAGAAGTCAGTGATGTCTATGCTGTGACTGAAGATGGTGCCAAATCCAAACAAGGATGGATTTTAGATTATGCTTTCTCATTTCATATATATATCTTCATAGAGATTGGTTTTTCTCTTATGAAATAGTAGATAGAGGAGTTATTTTAATGGGCAATAAGCATACATGATGGCGTGTCACACCCTATCCTCGGTTTAATTTTGGAAAGGCATGCAACGATCCTAGGGTTTGGGTCAGCTTAAAGCCACCAGATACCACGAATAAACTTTTTCAGAATATTTTCAAATTATTTAATATTATTATATAAATAAATATTTATTAATACAATCTTATTTGTAGCTAAATTTCTACAAACATAAGTACTTTTCTATATTTTACATTATACCTAACAGAAAAGTACAAAGCATAAATATTATACATACTTTATTTATTATCACATAATCTATTTCTAGTACTAACCAATAGAGAGAGCAGCTAAGAAGTAGAAACCCAATCGCTCCCACCCACAAATCACTAATCTGAAAAAAATAGTGACGAGAGGTGAGCCGTCAACATAGTGAATCATAACATAGTATGTGGCTAGATTATGTACCAATAATTAGGCAGAGACACTGGCAAAATGAGTGAAAAGTGATTAACAAATCGAGAATAATAAGATAATAATAGACATGACAGATTTTTAAAATAAACAACAGATAATAATTATAACAATATATATAGAGACATATTGTGACTTTCAGAACAAAGTAGCCTTTGGCTGTATATTAGAGCAGTAACTTTTCCTTTTTTATGCATAACAAAATATTAGTGTGCAACGTCCAGTGGTTTAACCCCCTGCCAGAGTTGAGCCATGTCACAATAGCAGATATCAATAATAATAATTTTTCAAATAATTTTATCAAAATAACCAGAAGGTCAATAAATATAAGCAACTTAGCAGAAGAGTGAAAATTAATAATATTATGACCCAATAATTGATCATAATAGAGGAATTAAAAGATTAGTTAAACAATAAATAAATTAACAGAAGCAAATATATCAATAAAAATATTTATTCAGAAGTAAAGAGCATTCCATTGAATAACAGATACAATATAAGGCATAGAAAACTGGGTTGTAAATAGAATAAGATATTGTTTAATATAAATTAAACAATGCCACTCATAATAGAATAGGTCAGAAATCATATTAGATCATCACTCACATATAGCCTTTTACAGTGCTTTTCCTTTTATACCAGAGAGTTCTCCTATTTCTTTTTGTCCTACAATATCATTACATATACTATTAATTATATTATGTGAATTTAATTTCTTTTTGCTTATCTTTATTTATATTTATTTTCTTAATAATATTTACGTATTTGATGCGTTATACTTCCTTTATTTTAATCCATGCAAATACTTAAATTTTATTCTGATAATTGTTATATAACCCTTTTTTAATTAACAAGTCAAAGTTTAACTAATTAAATTTAAGTCCTGTTAATATTATTTAAATGCTAAATATAAAAAATAAGTCTATAATTTAAAGTTTTTCATTTCTACTAGTACTTTATTTATTCAAACTAAAAATTCTTTCTTATAGCAGATGCTGTAATTTTATTACTAAATCTTAAATTTTACCTACATAATTGATAACTTCATTGTTTTAGTAGTTTAGTTTATTTAGTAAAAACTATATTATATTTAGCTTTAATGTTTTAAATAATACCACTTTATTAAAACATTTCCTTTTAATTACCTTATAATAGAATATTAATTCTTTAAACCTCAATCATTTAATTAACAATTTGATTAGAAATTCTTATCTCTTTGCTTTTGATTCCTAGTGACACAAACCCAAATCCTTGGTTGGTTAATATTACTATTTTTTGAGCTTTTGGTCGATATTATGGTTTAGAAAAATATGTACTAATATTTATTCCTTCTCTTCTCTTTTTTTTTTTCAGCTTTTATATACAATGACGACGACGACAAAAAGAATGAATAAGCTTCTGTTTGTCAATCCCTTAATTCTTTAGTTTGATATTTGTCAACACCATTACTTTAATCCTACCACTTGTTTGGTTCATTTCTCCATTCTCTACGCATTTAATACACATGTTGCTAGCCATCTTTTTCATCTATTATTTATTATTATTTTTTTATGATTATAAGTAATTTTTTATGGCTTATAATAATTGTGTCTCTCATGGAAAGTTCATAATCATTTCCTCTTTTAACACGTTGCATGACTAAAACAAATGGAGCTTTCACTGGCATTTTGTTTATGTAATATGTTGACAAGTGGTTTTACATATTAACTGTGATATATATATATATATATTATTCAATATCATGCCTTACATCCATCATATTTACAAATATGTGTGCATTCAATAGTTTGGGCCAAACTTTATATTTGGCTTAATTTATCTTCTAAATTTTAAACTAAATTCAAGATATTGCATGTATTTGAGCCTTTTTTTGGGCCCTAACTTCCAATATTTAAATTCATTTCTTACTTATTCATTATTTATTGATCTAATTAAATTATATTTGCAATAACTCCTAACATTTGGTGTAACTATCAAATCAAAATATTTATTACCATGTAAAATAATATTGTATTCTTTTTAATTGTGGGGTGTTACATCATTCTCTCCCTGCAGAAAATTCATCCTCAAATTTTGAGAAAGTACTCTCTTAATTATAAAATAGAGTTAGATATAAATGTTGCATTTCTGCTTCTGTCTCCCAGGTATATTCCTCACTAGTTTGACTATACTATAATACTTTAACCATAGGAATATCTTTATTTTGTAAATTCCTAACCTGGCGATCAACTATACCTATAGGAATTTTTTTATATGACAAGTCAGATTGTAATTCTAAGATAAGCTCTTGCAACACATGATTCAGATCAGACACATATTTCTGTAACATGGAAATATGAAATAAGGATGAATTTACTCTAGATTAGGAGGTAAAGCTAATCAATAGGAAACTCCTCCAACTCTTTCCAGAATTTTGAAAGGACCTATGTATCGAGGTGATAATTTACTTTGCTTTCTGAACCTCATTATTCCCTTCATCGGTGATACCTTCAGAAATACTTGATCGCCTATAGAAAATTGGACATCTTTCTGTTTAGGATCCACATAATTTCGTTGTCTACTGAAAGTTAACTTTATTCTTTCTTGGATCAGTGGTACCTTCTCTACAGTGTACTGAACTAATTCTGGTCCTTTTATATTTCTTTCTCCTATTTGACTCCAGCATAGTGGTGACCTACATTTCCTTTCGTACATAGCTTCATATGGATCCATCTATATGGTTGAATGATAATTGTTATTGTAGGTTAATTCTATCAATGTTAGGTGTCGATCCCAACTGCCTCCAAAATCAAGAATACACATCCTTAACATGTCTTCCAGTTTTTGGATGGTACGTTTACTTTGTCCGTCAGTTTATGGATGAAAAATAGTACTAAAATTTTGGTCGAGTGTGTAATACTTCCTAAAATTTCTACCAAAATCTAGAGGTGAATTATGTACCTCAATCAGAAATAATAGAAATAGGTACTTCATGCAGACTGGATATCTCATCCAAATATAACTGTGCATACTAAGAAGCGGTGTAAGTCTTTTTTGACTGGTAAAAAATGTGTTGACTTAGTGAGTCGGTCTACTATTTGTAACATTCTTATACCATATATAGGTATAATACATACACCCAGTATATGTAAAATACGCATATAAAGTATAAGAATGCCACAACCGTATTCAACAAAAATTTTCATATTTTTAATTTAAAATTTCAAATATTTAAAATGTGTATTTAAATAGTAAATATAATATTCTTTATTAATTATAGGTTTCAAAATAAGCATTATATATAAAAATTCCTAGAAAAAATTTACTAGAGTTTTATCTGTAATTTGGACATCCTAAAAATTCAACAGTTACACAATCTGTAAAAACACACTTCCAATAAAACAAACCACACATTTCCACCACAACTTCTCAATTTCTCCATAATTTCTCAAAACATTTATATATACATATACATATATATATATCAAAACACACATACAAAACCCACATTATACAATTTGTCCCAAAATATCATTTATAATTCACAATATAAACTCCAAAAATATAAACATAATATACTACAATATAAAATATATACATGATGACAAATGTCTCTAATATTAATATACTAAAATCAACTCGACAAGCAATCTCAAAACTAGACTCGATCCGGTCTATAAGAATTATCCGGCTCTACCGGATCACCCATATCACCTCAATGATAAATTATAATCGCGCTAAGCTAAAAGCCTAGCGGTATATATTTTGATAATAATAAAACTTTAATATAATGTCAATACATTATGCCTTTATATGCTATGTCACAATGTGACATACAAGTTCACTTTCAAAATATAATCTTTCATCTTTTATAATTCACATAAACACATATACAAACATGAGCCCAAATAAACTAACATATTATTCAAATCCCAGAGTTACCATTTTGGTCCTAGCCTCGAAGGTAAATCATATATCATTGATGCTTAGAGTCTATCCCCGAAGGCAAAATCATGTATCAGTGACACATAGCGTCTAACTCCGAAGGCAAATAATGACGATAACCTCATAGGCATGCCACCAAACACAGAACTCTGAAAATTGAATAACAAGAGTTTGTACATACCTCAAAGAGCATTTAAATCAAAACCAAAGATCTCTCACCAACCTTCACTTTCAACTTGCCCTTCAATACTAGAGTTGGGAAATCTACTACCTCTTAATGCATATACACAATGTGATCAAATATAATCATTGAATATCACATTTTAAGGCATTTTCAATATTAAATCCTAATTAAATATCACTCCTATAAATTCTCTAAAATTTAGCCTAACCTTACTTTAATATTGAAAAACTATATTAATCCATTTAAACTAATGTTTTAAGTTTATTTATATCATTACAAATATATTATAACATGTTTTGACCAATTACATTAAATAAACACATACACTTTGTTAAAATCCTAAAATGTCATAACCTTCACCAATGAAGGTTCTTCATTACCACTCATACTAATTATTAATCCAAGCTTATTTCCATCATTTATACCATTACATAATATGATTTAAACATTAAAATCAAATAATCAACCATTCTTTGAAAATTTCCTTTCCAAAACTCTAAATTAAACACTATCTCATCCAATCTCTAACTAAACTTAACCAAATCCATTATTTGAAATTAAAATCCTTATTTTTGCATCAAAACAATACATTTGGAATCAATTTGCATAATTAAAATATAGAATTTCATAAATCTAAATTTTTCATAACCCTAAATTCTCTCTCTTCAACCAACTCAACTTAAACTTAACCATTTCTTCAATTCAACTTAAGAATCATTAATAACTAATCAAAATAACTTCATACATACTCATTCAAGCAATTAAATCATGTTACTTCAAAAATTCAAAATCAATATAATCAAATCTTTATGGAATTCCAAAGAAATAAATTGAAAACTTACTATTTCAAGAGAAAATCACCAAAACTTTACTTGACACCTTGAAATCCTTTCAATTGATGAAGCTTGGAAGAAGAAAAACCTTAGGGTCCTTAGGTATGGATGTTCGTCTCCTGAGGAAGAAGAAGAAGAAGATGATAACTTTTCAATTTCTCTTTCTTTCCACTTTCAAATTTAACCATATATATAATATTATTTTATTATATTTTTAATTATTTATTTATTTATTTAAAAAACCCATAAATTATCTCTTACAACCAAAAATAATTTATTTTTAATTTATTTAAATAATTTTAATTTTTTAAAGTATATTTATAATTATGCCACTTGACTTTTGACTTTTCCATGAAAGAGTTGACTTCGAGTTGACTTTTATATATATTATGTATATTTCATATATATATTTCACATATATATTTTATTTTCTCACTTCTACACCTTCTATTTTTCATTTAAATTATGTATTTAATTTATTTAATTTAATTTTAATTTAGTTAATTTTTAAAAATTACGGATGTTACACTATCACCCAGATGGAATCATACCCGGTTGTTGTGCGAAGTAGTCCAACAACAAAATCCATCGTGACCCGTTCCCATTTCTATTATGGCAATGGCAATTATTGTAACAATCCTAAAGGTCTATAATGTTCAATCTTGACTTGCTGACAGGTTAGACACTTAGCCATAAATTCAGTAATCTCCTTCTTCATGTTAGGCCACCAATAGTGTATCTTAAGATCACGATATATTTTAGTATAATGAGCTTCCTTCAATATCTATTGTCGAAGATCATCCACATCTGGTATACATAGCCTGCCAACATGCCTTAGGATTCCGTTTATAGCTTGGAATTCCGATGCCAGTCCTTTTTCCATCCTCTTCTTAATTTTATTCAGAATAGGATCTTTCTCCTATTTCTAATGTATCTGATCTATCAGAAGAGGTTTCACATATAGATGAGCACATAAGCTTCCTTGCTTAGAGATTTTAAATCGTATTCCAGAGTGATATATATTATGCAATTCTCTAATTAAAGGTCTTTGGAATGCACGAATATGATCTAAACTTCCAACTGACTTCTTACTCAAGACATTTTCTACTATATTATCCTTTCCAGGTTGATATATTATCTCACAGTCATAATCTTTTAGCAATTTCACCCACCTCCACTGTTGAAGATTCAGATCCCTCTGCTCCAAAATATACTTCAGGCTCTTGTGATCAATATAAATTTCACATCTTTCTCCATACAGAAAATGTCTTTAAATCTTTAATGCAAAAACTACTGTTGCCATCTCCAAATCATGTGTAGAATAATTTACTTCATGTCTTCGTAATTACCAAGAGGCATATGCAATTACTCTTCCATTTTGTATGAGTACACACCCTAACTGTAACACCCTCATAACCTACCTATATATAATACACATTCCCTTAAATGTATAGTATACATGGATAGGAGACAAGAGCATCACTAATATATTATTGTTCCCTACCACTCCTTATAATTTAGCTTATAGTTTATAGTATTGTATAAACAGTAGAATAGATATAGAAAAATGAATCTATGAAAATTTTGCCAGAGTTCCATTTAAAATATGAGCATTATTAAAATCCAAAAAATCAACTTGTGAAACAAATAATATTTTCCAAAATATCACCATTCCACTCACATCCCAAAATCCCATAGTTATGCACATACATACATATATAAATGTGAGTACTTCTATACAAAATATCTTTAGGTGATATTACAATTCTTTATGCATTATAAATTAGATAAATAATTATAAAATCAATTTACATGCAATGCCTAGGCTTTGATATGTGGCAACCGAGGGCTTCTAGCAGCCAACCACCACCTAGACTTGTCCTGGTCTAGAAGGGCTTCCAACTTTAATCTTGTCACCTGCTCAATAAATGAATCATGCTAAGTCTAGAGCTCAGCCATATATGCTTGAGAATGCAACATTAATATGACAATAGAATATGAATATGCATTAAGTTGTTATGTTACATACACACTCATATTTATTCTATAAACAAACATTAAACATCCAACATGCATTGGGCCTAAATAATCTTATACAATAACCTAGTTTCAGAACAATTGCTTTGGCCTATCTCATTAATAATGACACCACTATGCCTCGCTAGTGGACATAGTAAAATTTGTGACGCCCAGCGTCTCATCCACTATGTAATTATCACTCTAACACCTCTTGTGTCTCGCTCAGGGGCATAGTAACATCTCTGTTACACCCAGTGTCTCACTCCATCGCTTAAGGTATGTCAATCACCAAATACAATCTTCTGGCAATTAGTTAAAGTAGAATATAATACACATCACACAATCAACATTTAATTCATTTTCTCATTCCACATCCTTACCATACTTTCATATAACATCATCATTTACAAGGTTATCAACAATATAAAATTTTATTCATCACATCTAAGTGCCACAAAAATACCGCCCTGAAGTCCGCGCCCGTGTACTTTAAAACATTTATGCCCAACCTTTAGAATAGGCCACGGCCATGGCATGCCTTTAGGCCACGCCTATGGCATTGAAAACACTACTGCCATATATTTGAATCAAGGCTATGGTCATGGCTCTCAAGTTCCATGCCCGTGGCTTTGAAAACAGTTTTGCCATTTCGAACTTCATACATACACAACACCATTTCAAGTTCTACGGTCGTGTACCTCCTCAAGGCCACACCCATGGGTCACCACCAAAATGTATAAAATCAACTCCAAATGATACAAACCAAAAACAAAAGTATTATCAAAGTATATACTAACCTTTTTGATGCCCAATTTGAAAGGATAACTCCTTTTCCATACTAACTTCACCTAGCCTCTCACTTCCCCTATTGATTTCCACCAACGAATTTAATCAACACCTATTCAAATCATAGGTTCAAAAGTAACATTAGCAACTCATATAGACACCTTTAAACCCACTAAATTTCATCCCAACTTAAAATTACCCAAAGCCCTTGTAAAAACCCTAATACTCAACCACTACCCCAAACTTTAGCCAACCTTATCCAATCGCTAAACGATGTCTAGAATTATCTTCCCTATATGAAATTCATATCATTGCTTTCCATTTATATCACAATACCTCAATCCACTAGAAATTCTACTAAAAGAAATTTAATAAGTATTAGAGAAACATACTTATTACTTGAATTAAAACTCAAACTATGTTCACTTCTTGTTGAAACTTATCAAAACTTGATAAATTGAAGAATCAAAACACTCCCTCTAGCCCAGCTATGAAAATCAGCCAAGGAAGAAAAGAAGGAAGAAGATGATAGTGAATTCTAGACATTTAACTTTTATCATCTTCTACCAATTATATATATGAATATAATTAATTAGTTAATTAAGATTTTTATATTAAATATTATTATTTTATATTTTTAACTTTTCTACTTTTAACTTTTTACCATTTTACCATTTACATTTTAACTATTTATATGCTATGTATATATTATTTATATTTTTAAAATCTTTCATCTAAATCTCCCTTAATCTCCCACCAATTAGTGTATCTAGTTAGGCTTAATAAAATTAGGGCATTACACTAACCGTATTCGAGATGCATCACCGTATACAATATACTTTCCTCCTTCAACTGGAAGTGCTATAATAGGTGCATAAACTAATTGAGCCTTTAACTATTCAAAACTTTCTTCGCATTTTTCATCCCACCAGAACTTGATAGATTTTTGAGTCAATTTAGTGAGTGGTGCTTCTATACGGGAGAAATTCTCAACAAATCTTCTATAGTAACTAGCCATTCCTAGAAAACTCCGAATTTCAATTACATTAATTGGTCTAGGCCAATTAAGCATAGCTTTAACCTTCTTGGGATCTACCTGTAAACCTTCTCCACTAATGACATGTCCTAGAAATGCTACTTCCTTTAACCAAAATTCGCATTTAGAGAACTTAGCATACAATTGGTGTTTTCTTAACGTCTGTAGCACTATTCTCATATGAGCTTCATGTTCTTCCTGACTCTTAAAATAAATCAGTATGTCATCTATAAATACAATAATAAATTGATCTAGATAAAGTTTGAAGACTCGGTTCATTAGATCCATGAAGGCTGCTGGAGCATTAGTCAATTCGAAGGGTAGCACTAGGAACTCGTAATGGCCATATCTAGTGTGGAAAGCAGTTTTCGAAATATATTCTGACTTAATTCTTATTTGGTGATATTCAGACCGTAGATCAATCTTAGAAAAATATCTTGTTCCCTACAGTTGATCAAATAGATCATCTATCCTCAAAAGAGGATATTTGTTCTAGATTGCCATCTTGTTTAAATGTCAATAATCAATACACATACTAAGGGTTCTATCTTTCTTCTTAACAAGCAATACAGGAGCTCCCATGTCCATGTTGAATTGGGGCTATCCAATTCGATATGGACATGTTCATATCGAATTGGACACCTAATTCAATATGAACATCACTCATATCGAATTGGAAACTTGTCCAATTCAATATGAGCACATCCATATTGAATTGGACAAGCTTCAATTTGATATGAGCTGATACTCATATTGAATTGGCCCACTGTCCACTTTGATATGGGTTTTGGTTCATGTCGAACTTAAGGCATTTTAATTTGATATGGCTTTGGTTTTAAGAATTAATCTGAGCCAAAAACATATTGTGTTTGTTTAAAAACCTAATTAAACTTAGATAAGTTAGGGCTAATGACCAGGATTTGACATAATTATTTCTTATAAATACAATTTTAAGTGGAAAAGCAAAGGAGCATTGACAATAATCCCTATTAGCAGTAACAAAGAGACGACATCAACTATCAAAGCAACAATTAAACAGGAACAACAATAGAGAGAAATTAAATAGAGAGCCTCCTCGGATCATCAAGGCACCAACCAAGACTTTCATTGATCTAGACTTTCAATCGTTCAAAGATACATGTTTGGCTCAACAAATTTAGCTTGGTGGAGTTGACAAACATAGGTTTAATTTCCTTTAATCAATTCGATTATATTATTTACTTCTATTAATTAATTACATTATTCAATTAATAAACAAAGTTGCAAATCATTCACAGTAGATTAGGAGCTTAGGATTAAAATAGATAGAAAGCTTCCATTGCTCGTATGATCCTTAGTTTTATAAATCCTAAAACCCTAATCTTGTATGTTTTAATATCAAACCCTAGATTTACAAGCTTTAATTTAATTTGCACATTAAACCCTAGTTTTGTAAATAAAACCCTAATCTTATAATTAAGACCCTAATTTTGGATGTTAACTATATTTTAGGATTAAAATCTTATTTTGTATGATCAAACCCTAATTCTATTAACAAAATCCTAATTCTCCAATAAAACTCTATCTTATAAATCATTTACCTTTCGGGGGCACTGTACCCGATCCTCCGCAAGGGGCACTATCCCCTTGACCCCTGTCTGCTAACCGGTTAGCGGGACTGCTATACATAACCCCTCGTCAATTGGGTCAATATTTATTTGCAGATTATAATTATTTATGATTAATCTTTATTTCTATTTAATTAAGCCCTAGTTTTATAATTCTTTAAATGATTACTTATATGTTTATGGATTTGTGTTTATTTGGTTATTTATATTTTAAAGGGGATTTTAAGATGTAAAAAGCATGTTTCTATTTTGTGGGTGCCTTGTTTCTTTTATTTTTTTAAAGGCTTTGGAATTATTATAAGGGACATATTTTCATCAATTGATGTGTGTCTTATTTTATTTATATTATGAATATTTAAGGATTGTAAGGGTATGTTTTCATCTAAGGATGGGTACCCATTTTATTTTGTAATGTACTGTTTTACCTTATTTTATGGATGAATCTATTTTTATTTTATTGCATGTAATATGCATAATATCATAATAATATAAGAATTTAATAATATTCAGGCATGAAAAGGAGGCCGATTCCAATGAATCGAGCACTATAGGGGTGCTGGGCCATTCTCACCTTCCCCATACATATCCAATTTTTTAAACCCAATATAGGGGATTGTGGATTCCTTAGAAATTGAGTCATCCATCCCTTTCTATCTTCTCAGTCCATCCGAGCGGCGACTCTATTTTCTCTGGGTTTAAGCATGTGTTTTCTAAGGCCCTGAGCGTAACCATGCTAAAGTCATAAGAACTATTCCACTGGGAGTGGGGGCAAAAATCCCCGCTTATAGCAATCATCCTCCTTTAGAAAGGGAGGAGAGGCCAATTTTTATATTGTTACCCACCTCAGGGATTAGAATGAGTGCCAATGTGGCCTTTTATGATTAGTAGGGTCTTGGTCAAGTCATACTATAGCTGGATCATGGAATGACAAGTTTGCACATTCGGTTATTAGGTGTGGAGTGTTGTGCCAAGATAACCTAAATCCCATTTCTCAAAGGTGTTAAGAATTACATATTTGAGAAATTCTAAAGGAGATGCTAAGAAGAACTCTCCTAGTAAGCTCAGCACGTTCACATGTCAACAAAATGGAGTATCGCTGGAGATGGGTACTTGTTGCCTTTAGACAATCACTAGATGGGTACTTGTTACCCTTAGACAATCACTAGGACAAGGCACAACATGACCTATCTATAATGTATTGGGCATGATTTTTGTTGATGGCTTTAATCTAACAGTCTTGATAGCACGAGAGTTGTTGTCTACCACGTTAGGTATGTTTTGGGCTTAGTTGAAAATAACTCATTCGATGTAGCCAGTTTTTGTCCTTATTAGAGGTCTTTTACTCCATTGATGTAAAAGGATGAGTTTATGATAGCAAGGAGTTATATATTCTTTTGTATTTTATGTGATTCAACAAGCAAAGCACTAAGTCTTCTATTATTAGTTCTTATGCAAGTGGACCAATTCTTTACTCCTTAGGGCAAATGCTTATAGTCTTAAGTCTCAGAGTAGTCTTCTTAGGAAACTACAGAATTTATTGGTTCTGAAAATATTAATGAACGTCTTTAAATGGTGTAAAATATGTAGTCTATTTTGGAAATCAAAAGGATAAACTTTGAGTTTTAATGACTCAATGGTCAATTCTTACATACAATTAGAGCTGATATTTATTTATTTTTTTCTTGTCTCCTCTTGATATTTAGTTTGGTTCACTTTCTATTTTTTATTTGCTTTTCCACATTCACAATCTTTATTGGCCCATTGTGATCTTTTAGTATTCCTTTTAACTTGGATGGATGTATTAGTTCTCAATGCAACCTCTTTTAGGCTTAGTGTAACACTCTTAAACCCTATATATGTACAATACATACATTTCATACATGTAATATATATATACTATAAAAATGTCACATTTTTCGACCTTTCAAAAATTTTCATAAAAACTCTAATAAAATAATTTATTCCTTAAAACATAATCTAGCAAGTAAATAAATATATTCTTAAGTGTTTAATTATTAAAAATATTAAATTTAAATAAAATATCTAGAAAAAATTCACTAGAATTTTATTTATTTTTTGGATATTTCCTAAAAATCAAATTACACTACCTGCAATAAAATTTCACACTCCCAAATATACACATTCAACCATATCTTCACCACACTCTAACATTTCTCAAAATGCTCAAACATAAATATATATATCAATATATATAAAATATTTATAGCCTTAAACATTAAGCTAAATACTTTAAAATTTTCATCCTTTTAATATACATGTAATGTATATATGTATATCAAGTTTCACAAAATAAAAAAATATATATATATGCAACTGGTTTTGGTCCGTGGCAACCTAGCCAAACTCTAAAAATAATCTACTACAATCTAGACCTGGTATGGTATAGTAAAACTCTCCAAAACCTACGGATCAACCCTATCATCTATGTGATAAATTTCAATCGCGTTAAGCTAAAAGCCCAGCGGTACATTTTTTGGTACAAAAATATATGATATTTTATATACAATGCCATAAATACATTATACTACAAATGTCAAGCAACATATACATATTTTCATTAACAAATCAATCAACCATACACATTAGGCCCAAAAGTTTTTATATATTAGTCTAATTTCAGAAATATTATCTTAAGCCAACTCAATCATTTGTGACACTAGTGTGTCTTACCCGAAGGTGCACTAAATTTGTGACACCAGCGTATCTTACCCGAAGGCGTAATAATATTTGTGACACTAGCATGTCTCACCCTCAGGGCATAATACTATTTGTGACACTAGTGTATCTCACCGAAGGGCATAATAATGTCTAACAACAATGTCTCAAAAGTAGAATTTATACAAGTATACATATAAACGCATTTCATAAAATTTGTTTTTCTCTTGTTTTTCCACATTTCATATTCTTTTTCCAATTTGCAACTCATTATCTGCATCATAAACACATACAATAAAAATATATACAATAAAAATATAGCTTACTTCCATATTTTAGTGCAATATTTACATTTTTCACATATTACACAACATTCCAATTAGCCATTTTCTAATGGCTTAACATGTCATAAACAATGCAAATCAAGCATTGTTATTTCAAACAATGCTTCACATATACATAAACATATATTCAAGTAACATAACACATACAACATATTCAATTTATTATGCTTAAAATCAATGCAAATAATTACATTACAAGCCAAAGTATGTACTAACCTTATATTTCACCACTTTCAAGCTAGAAAGCCCACTTATCACCACTTCCTCACTATGTCCTTCACCACTATGGTTGGACAATTTGCTTCTACTCAATGTCTATTCCAAATATGAAAGCTTACAATTATTTAAAATTACATTTTAAGGTATTTTTACCATTAAACTCTAATTAAACAACATTCCCACCAAATTTCAAACTTTTGCCTAAGCCTCTTTAATTTTGGAAGTCCATTCTATTCAATTCTAATTCCTATTTGAAGTTCATTTTTATCATTGAAATCATTTGATGACATGATTTAAACAATGAAATCACATTAACCTTCATTCTTTACAAAAGTGCCACAAAACCCTAAATTCTTTAATATCTCTCTTAGCTTTTACTAAATCTAACCTTTTCTTTATTCTGACCTTAATATCATTTCTTTTACATCAAACTAATATCATCCATACCCATTTAAACAATTAAAACAACCTATTTTAAAAATCATAATTTAACATATTTCAAAAATTCAAAGAAACTACCTAAACTTGAAAAAAAAAAACCTTACTTACCTCTTATAAAACCTTCAAAATTATCTTTAATCACTTGAAATCTTGATAAAATTTGGTTTTTAGAAGAAACAAAATCTTTCCTTGCACAACCAGTAGAAGAGGAGGAAGAAGATGAACTCAAATATTTGATTTTTTTTTTCTCTTCTTTAATTAATATCTTATATATTATTTAATTATTTTATTTAATTATTTATTTATTTTAAAATTATAATTTCCATATTCCATTCAAAAATAATTTTTTTAAACTTTTTATCATTTTTACCACTTTACCCTTTGACTTTCCTATTCACTTTTGACTTTTATATTATATATATATTTTACATATACCTCCCATATACATTTCATATTTCTCACTTCTAACCCTTTATTTATCCCTCAAATTATTTATTTAATATAATTAATTTCATTTTAGCAAAGATACGGGCGTTGCACTTAGGATGAGATGATCTTGGGATCAAAATTCAAAGTTATTTGATGTTGTTATTGTTGTATAGTTGGTCTTTTGTAAGAGTCGTTCAATTGTGTCTTGCATTTTATTCTCTTTAAACTCTACTTCTATTATGGTTGTTGGCTTTATTCGTGTCTTAGATTATCAGAATTGGTTTTCTCCCTAAATGGTCCTCAAAGATTTGGTCCTCTCCTTTAATGTGTTATAATCTAGATGCAGCATTAAGAGATGCTATCAACCCTTCATAAGGTCATAAGCATATGGGTTTTCTAGCTTTTAATTTGAAGTCTTTCTTTCGCTCATGTCAACAATATATTTAGTCCTTAGATCTCTAATATGTCTTTTCAAAAGTGAGAGCTTACTATTGGAATACCTTTGATGTAGAGAGCTTTTAGCTTTTAAAGCTTTGGCCCTTAGAATAACGCTTTTTGATGTAGTCTCTATTCTGTTTGAACAAATAGTCAATTAATTTAAACAAATTTTAATGAATGTGCCATTTCAGTCTTATACAAGTGCTATTTCTTTGATTTGTTTGTTCTAAATATGTTTGCTTTGACTTGTATAGATTTCCTATCATGTTAAGATTGGCTTGTTATTGTGCTTAGTTCATTGATTATGTATCCTGAAGGTCTTATCACCTTGCCTTTAATGAAGCCTAAGGCTTATGCCTTCTCTGAGTCTTAGATTAGCTACATGCTAGGTTTCTATGACTTAGAGGCTCATTTAGTTTACCTAGCTTATTTTGACTTATTTTATCTCATCTTACTCTATATGGTCTTAGTTCTCATCTAGGGTGCATGCTCGGTTGCATGCTATATTTAGTGTGCTCTTAGGATGTTTTTAGCTTCCATTTGCTTGTTTGAGTTTTGTTGGTCATGCCCAGGCCCCCTACGGTTTTATTATCATTACTTGATTTGAACCTTGTTTGCTTTTCTCTGTGTAGGTGCTTTCCATAGTCTTATTGACTTTACCTAACTTGGGACTTTATCTGTCCTCCTATGTCTTATTGATTTTTCTTCGCTTATGTCTTCATCTTCCTTCCGAGGTCTTATTGACTTTGCCTAACTTGGGTCTTTTTCTATCATTTTTTATTTTATTTATTTCACCTAGATAACTCAGGCTTGTTTTTACCATTGTCCTTATCGACCCTCGTTAGTCTTATTAGCACCGTTTGGATCATATGAGCTTCAAGTTTTGAATCATAAAGAGTGTAATTCCCTTTTGTCAACACAAAAGACTATTCCTACTTTATGAGAGGTCTTATATCATTGTCTCATTATGAGATTTTAAATGCATTATAAATCTAAAGTTTATACCTCACTCAGAGGTCTTTGGCACATGCCTCACTATTAGGTCTTAAATTGTGCAAATTATGTTAACCTTACCTCACTATGAGGTCTCACTTAGCTTCCTCACAAAGAGGCGATTGCCTAATAGAGAGGTCTTAGTTTATAGGAAAGCAATTGCCTTGCCTTGCTATAAGGTCTTTTTGGTTCCATCACAAAGAGTTTCTTACTTAGTAGAAAGGCATCTTGCCTTTTGTAAAGTCTTAAGGAGTCTTATGGGTAGGTCTTATTAGGACTTGCATATAAAGCCTTGCATAAAGGTTTTACCCAACCTTTTGAGGATACTTTGAGTGCTTTGTTAAAGGTATTTGATGTGCCTCACAAAAAGGTCATTTATGTTTGTTTTATGTGAGGTCTAATATATGGAGCCTTGTGTGAAGGTTTTACCCAATCTTTTAGGGGCACTATGTGCCTTGCAAAGATTTCTTTGAAGATACTTCCTAAAAGGTCTTACAAACCCTTACCAAAGAACTTCTCTAGCCTTTTAGGGAGACTTGAGGTGCCTTGTTAGAGGCATTTAATGTGCTTTACAGAGAGAGTTTTTAAAGTTGCCTCATAAAAGATAAACCTTACATAGAGGTTTTACTTATCTTGAAAGGATGCTTGTTTATCTCATACACTTTCATCTAAGTATACTAGGTCTTGTTATGACTTCAATAAGACTTACCCTAAACTAATCTAGGTCTTATTTGGTTTTATGGTTATAGGACCTTATATCTCTTGATCTTTCACCTAAGCCTCATAGGGAGGTTTTATTGCCTCGCAAACTTTTTTCTAGAGTTCAATAGGTTCATATTGACTTTACCTTACAAAGATGTATTTATGCTTTAAATGATGCATTTTTAGCTTCATAAAACACCATCAAATTTGAGCATTCTAGGATTCTCTAGTTACTACCTTCTCTTTTGGATAAGTATGATTAGGTTGAATCTCTATTGTAAATACAACCATATGAACTTAGGATTTCCTTTTTTAGGCTTCTCATATTTTTATTGGCATATTTGTTACCTCTATCCTTAGGCCTCTTCCCCCTGGGTCCTCGAGCATTATCATGCATGTTGTGCCTAAAGATTGTGGTTGAAAAGTAGAGAAGAGTAGAGCTTTCTAAGGGCATTCAAGCTCTTCAAGATCTTCTTCCAAGGAGGTGTTCCCTAGAAGATACTCTTTTGCTCTTCTTACTAGCTTCTCTTCTTCCAAATGAGTTGTAGGAAGGAATCCTTGGTCTTATAGATATAGAGACACATTGTATTAATGTATGACGTCCCTACAAATGATTCTAAACTTTGATCGGTCTTTCTTTACGAGGCCTAAACTCTGAAACCACCAATTAATTTAGACTTGAAATTTAGAGATGCTAGGTTTAAGCAATTAGAATTTGAGTTGTTCTATCGTTGGTCCAGTGACCTATATGAGAAAGGATAGGGAGAGAAACGAATATTAAAGAGCCAAGACTATGGCCTAGCACATGTTTTTTTTATGATAAAGTAAATTATTGTTTATACAAATTCAAAGTCTCGGAGGATTGATTTGAGAAAGTTATTACCACTACTTTCCTAATTTGAGTGTTTGGATTTGATTTTGATTGGCCAAACCCTTTTTGAGAAGGAAGGAGAGGTTATGCTAATTCCCATCTTAGGGATTGAAGTGAATAGGTGACATAATAATTTTTTATTAAGAGGTCTTACTCATGTCATATTAAAGTTGGACAATGAAAAATATGTTTGCACAATCAACTGTCAGGTGTAAAGTCTTATGTTAGATTATCCAAATCCCATTTGCTAAAGGTGTTAGAGTTCGCATATCTAAGAAGTTTGAAAGAATGTTACTAAAAAATGATATTTGCATTTTGTTTGTTAAAAGGAGAATGTAACTAAAAAAATGATATTTGAATTATGTTCGCATGACTTCATTTCTTTCATAATGGTCATTTTTTTAACTAAAAAAAAATATTTGAATTATGTTTGTTAAAAGGAGAATTGGCAAAATAAATTTTATTAAATTCTTACAAAATTTGAATTTTCAAGTGGTCTAATGTACTTAATTTTTCAAATAATTTTCATTTTATTACCAAAAAGAAAATTAACATATAAAGTATAATTTTTCTACTAATATACTTTCAATAAGACACAAACTTCACACTTTTCAGCCCTTGAACAAATTACTATTACATTATTACCATTCTCATAAAAGAATTATATAAACAAATCATGCTTGTTTCCTATTCTATAGGCATAAGGAAATCAATAGATTATCTACTTTTCCTTTTTTTTTTTTCTTTCAAAAATATATGCTTTTCAATTTTCAATTTTAAACACATCCATATCCTACTTTTTAAGGTATACATCTAATATAGTATCTAAGTATATTCCTATGAACCTCCGTTTTCCGCCCGAAAAGGATCCGGGCGAAAGTTCACTCGTTGTCGGGAGTCGCCACTCAGTTTATTTTGTTCGAAGGGAAAAACTAAGAAAACCCTTGTTTGACTCCAATAACTTGTCCAATGTAAAGGTTTCTAGTCTGCGAACCCAAGGAGGATTCGGGGACTATGTCATGTATTCGACTAACTTTGTAATAAAAAAAAAGAAATAAACACAAAAGGGATGAAGAAAACAGAATAAAGAGATTGTTATTAAAATGTGGACTTGCTATTTGGGGTGAATCCCAAATATGCCTACATACTCCCGTTTGAATGGGAGATCAAAGTCCATGTAGTTCGGAAAAGCCTATTTAAAGGCGATGAAATTTATGCTTCATGCATGTGTGTGTGTATGCTTCGTGCATTTGTCGGGCTTTTTGCCAAATTTGTGAGATTTAGCACTTAGTGCAAAAATTGTATAATTTCGGGTACTTAGTACCAAAAGAGTTCGATTTAGGCTTCATGCCAAAAGTTCATTTTAATGGTGCCGTTTAGGTACTTAGTACCAAAGAGATGCAATTTAGGCTCCGTGCCAAAAAGGTTGATTTTATTTACGGCTTAAAGCCGAAAGGGTGATTGGTTAGTCCATTAGGCCCTCAGACCTAAAAAGATTAGGTCTTTGACCGAGAAGAAATTAAGAAGAAGATTAGAATGCTTATGATATGCTCGAATTGACCAAGGATGAATTATGATATTACCTTGATTAGAATTTTTCCACTTCTAAGTTCCAGATCTTGTTTCCTTGCACTTTTGAGTATGATTCTTGCTTTGTACAACACAATATTAGAAATTCTTAAGCATAAAAATTTCGTCAGCATCTGGGTGTAGGAAGTCCGAAAAAATTTCCTTTTCTGAAAATCTGAAGCCTATATATAGGCAAAATCGGGCTGGACGGCGGCCGGGCCGCCGGTCACGGCAGCTGAGCCGCCAGCAACGGCGGCTGGACCGCCAGCCACGGCGGCCGAGCCGCCGTCCTGGCCCACCGCGACACGCGCTATTTTCCGTTAAAACTGACTTTCTGGGAGCCACGGGCCTCCAAAAATTATTCCGAGACCATATTCGTGATCCTCACGTCGTCCCGGACATTTCAAGTACCATGAAGACATACTTTCGGTGGACTTTTACCGTAGACCCTCGGTCCGGCTTGGTCTGAGGAAATTGGCTTTCCGAGCCCCAAAATTCGAGTGTTCACAATTGCCCCCCACTGGGGTCCATAAAAATGATTTATGGAACTCAGTGGTCTTCTGAAGAGAGAATTTTTTGCGAGGTGCAAAAAGACCCGCATTTTCATATTTTTCTATAAATAGGCTCATTTCATTCAATTTTCATTTGCTTTTAATCATTCTTCTTCTTTCCCTTCTTTCAAATTTTCTCTCGACGATGGATTTTACCGGCTTTGAAGACCTCGAAATCTCACTCCCTCCCTGCAATCTTTTACTTGAGGAGGAGAAGCACAGTTCTCGGACCGGCTGCTATGAGGTGAGTACATTCCCGTTTGTTCATCTAGTATGCATGCTTAGGAATTTTATTCATTTCCAGTAAGGAACTTAGAAATAAATTTTAGGAATATTTCCTTTACATGTACTAGTACTGAATTAGGATCTGTACCAGGCTTCATTATGTTCTGCCATCAGTAATTATTTCTAGTAAAGAACTTAGAAATAATACTTTAGGAATCCACACCCGGCTGGGGAAAGAACTTAAATCTTTTCTGAATTTTTCCAAATTTTCTGATTTTTTTTTTAGGACTCTACAATCAAGATATCTATAGCTGAGCGTCCGATGGTCACTATTCTGGCTTACATTTTTGATGCCGGGCACCTAGTGGGGGATCTTATCAGACCTGCTTTCCTCCACCATTTGAGGGCTATAGATGTGGGCAGAGATATCCACCGGGATTTGATCTGTGCTTTAGCCGAGCGCTGGTGGCCTACCACTGACACTTTCCATTTTTCTTGGGGGGAGATGACAATGACGCCTACTGACTTTTCCATCATCTCTGGGATTCCCTTTGGCGTTGAGATGGTGGAGTCCTATGATGACTGGCGGCAGGACATTTCTTCAGCCGACATGATTACCTTGATCGGGGTTGACTATCCTCGATATCAGGCGCCCCGCTGCATTCAGTGGAGGTGGCTTGTGGAGCAAGCGCCAGGTATCTACACTGGTTACGAGACAGGCAACCTCACTGCTGACCAGGCGGCCAGGTTTACCTTGCTTCTCCTGTTTGCTAGCTCCTTCTTATCAAACAGGAAAGATGCAGTGAGTCTCAATGTGCTGAAGAGCCTACTTGACCTGACACGGCTTCATATGTACGATTGGGCTAGCATGATGCTGTGTAGGTTGTATGACGATATGTCTGACCTCTGCTATACCCGTATTGCTCCCTGTGGCTTGTATTACTTCTGGGAGGTAATGTAAAGAACATTTCCCCTAACTTTATATATGTTGGCATACACCAATTCTGATATTTTTTTTTTTTAGACTTGGGCTTACGAGTACTTTCTTGTCATCGCCCCTTTTCTTCGCGAGATACCTGCCCCCGCCGATCCTCTTTCCCCCATTGCTTGGAGGTGGTATAGAGAGAGGGTAGAAGTACCAAAGAGGAAACTTCCCATTAGAGGGCTGAGATCATTCTTCGACAGCTGCCCAATGGACTCAGTAAATGCTTTATCGTCATCTTTTTTATTATATTAGAGAAAATGATTCACTAATATAACAAATTTTTACAGGTTGCATTTGAAGTGATGTCTCACCGACTGGCAGAGTGGATTGCTCAAGATTACAGCTTTCGGAGATCAGAGTTTCTGACTCGCCGTCGATTCATACTTCCCCATCCAGAGTTTCGACGGTATTATCTCGCTGAGAGGGTAATTTTCCAGATCGCCGGTTTCCGTGCAGTTCCCATGGATCCTCCTGACGATATGCTATCTTCGACACTTCTGCCTGTTACTGTGTCCCAGTATGAGGGCGACCCTTTCGAGTCGGCTTATGCCCCAGATGAGGATTATGACTTCTACTGCCTTAATCGACTGATGCCATGCATTGGGACACGATTTGATTCTGTACCACCTTATCGGTCTTCCCACTCTTCGGCTCCCACTTCTGGCACTCCGAGAGACCATCCTTCTCCCGACCGGCAAACTGACAGACCCTCTTCCTCTAGGGCTGAGACTTCCGCTTTCGGGGCTGGACCATCACACACTGGAGGAAGCAGCAGTTCATCTCATTTGAGGCCTCCCGCATCCGTCCTCACAGCTACCGGCCAATTTGACCCTATTTTGGCCGACTTGAGGCTGCCTTATGCTGCTCGTTATCATGCACCTGGTGGTTGGGTGACCCGACCAATTAGTGCAGAGGGTGCATTATATCGGAGCTTTGCTCATGTCACTCAGGTATATTCTCATAGAACTTTTCATGAAAAGGATTCATAAAATTCTCTTGAGATTGTTTGTGATTCTGTCTCTTTTACAGGTACCAGAGGGCCTGATCACGGAAATGGCGGCACTGATTACTGCTTTCTCGGATGAACTGTCTGGTGCTTGGACTGAGGCTGCTTACGAGAGGCAGAGCAGGCCGCAAAGACGAAGAGGCCGGCACTGATTGATTTTTTTTCATACTTGTCTTGAACTATGCTTGCTGTGTTTAAACTATTCTCCTTCTGTACTTTGTACCTTTCATGTTTTTCTGCTGTTATCTGAACTTATCTGTAAACCTGCACTTATTTATTAGTATTAACAGCTCATATGTATGCATGATGCTTTTTTCTTTTTAGAAATCTATTTTAAAAATAAATCCCTGACACAATCCCAAAAAATAGCACATAACAGGGCCTAAACAAGGCCAAAGCATGAGAATTTTTACAAAACATAAAAAAAAAGGAATCAGGACGGTCGGCAGCGGCGGCCGAGGCGCCGTGCACGGCGGCCGAGGCGCCGTGTACGGCAGCCGAGCCGCCGTGCTCAGCGGCCGAGCCGTTGCCCGGGCCAGACCAGTATAAATATCAAGGTTGTCTTACATCTGTGGGCCAGAAAGCAATCCTCTTACTGAAAGATCTTATATATTTTTTTCAAATAACAATGAATCCCCTTTTTAATCACGTGATGCATAATTGGACCAAAAGTCTCCACAATGTTGAAAGGATCAACATGGGGAGGTACGGGTTGAAAGCTGTCGCCACACTCAGAGGTGTAGCTGTAGACTGGGATTTCTTGCATTCTTGCATCAGGTTCTGGGATCCCCAAGCCCATGTTTTCATATTTGGGGCTCGGATGGAGGAAATGTGTCCTCTTTTTGAGGAGTTCTACTCGATCATTGGGTGCGATCCAAATGCCCCTCTTGTGAGGCATGAGGTTCAAATCGGGTATGTGGGATCTTTTCAGAGGCTTTTTAGCTTCACAAAACCCCAAGCCCAAGCTATGATTGTAGATGGGGATAAGGCGATGCTGCTTCCCCTAATTGATGAGTTCTTGACCGCCGATTTTGAAGACGATGTTCAATTGAGGCATAGAATGCGAGCCTTCGTCTTTTGTCTGTTAGCTGGGTTCCTCTTCAACCGTGACCCCGGCTTTGGAGATTTGAGACTTTGCCCAATGGTTAGGCAAATGGAAGAGCTCAACTGTATCGGGGGCATGATCCTGGCTGAGACTATTCAGAGTCTCGACAGATGTGCACTTGGATTTGAACGTTGGACCGTCACCCCGGTCATCCTTCAGGTAATTTATACCTTTTGTTTCTTTTTTTTTTTGCTTATTCCATCATCTCTCTTTTCCTTTGTAAAATAGAAAGGATCTATTTTTTCAGGTTTGGCTGAGAGATCATCTTCGAGTGGTTGCAGCCCCCCAGACTTTGACCTACAACCCTTCGCAGTACCGCACCAGGAAAATTCAGATTTCTTTTCCCTCTATGGCCGAATGGACTGTTTGGCTGTTTGAGCTTGGACCGGAAGAATTATTATGGTTCGTCCCTTGGTATAGGATTCCTCAATTCATGGAGGCAAATGCCGTGCACAACCATGTCTACCTGCTTGGGTTCACTCACAGTACTTGGTACAGTGCTTCCCGGGTCCTCAGGCAGATGGGTATTGATCAGAGAGTTCCCCTTCCTGTCGGGCTTACCATTGCTTCTCCTATTACCCCCGGGGTTACTCGGGCTGTTCTACAGACTTGGGTGAGAGACCATCGGATGATCAGGCCTGGTGCAGAGCCTTCCCTCGTTCAGCCCACTCTAGAGTACAGGACCTGGTTTATAGCTGAGGTTTGGCCCATTGAGAAACCGAGGAGGTGCGCATTGCTGCAGGAGTTGGAGGGAGAGGGGGTGTAGGATTTGGATCCCAGGGTGACTCCATTGTCTTTTCTGTGTTTGGGATGTTTTTTACCTTTTTGGTTTTTTGGGAGAATATGACTTGACCTTTTTGATTAGTTGTGTATTTTATAGGATGAATGACGCTTTCTGAATGACTCTTTTTTGTAACAGATGATTCTCTTTTTGTAATGAATGATTCTTAATGAATGACCCTTTTGTTTGCTTTCCAAGCATTATCTACTTTATTTATTTGCTCTTATTTTTGCCTAAGCCGTCCTTTCGGATTTTCAACTTAGCGAGCTCTTACCCATTCTTGCCTAAGCCGCCCTTTGCGGGTTTTCAGCTTAGCGAGCCCCACTATTGCCTAAGCCGCCCTTTGTGGGTTTTCGGCTTAGCGGGATCTTTTGTTGTTTTTTTGTTTTTGTTGTTTTTTTTTCTTGGCAAAAGAAAGATGAATGAATGATTTTTATTAAAATTTAGACCGTGCTCAAGGAGAGCTGCCTACATATCTCGAATTAGTTTGCGAGAATCAGGTCTAATGTAGTTCATTTTTGGAATGCATGATCATACATAATATTTCTTCAGTTGATCCAGATTGCATGGGTTTGTGAACTCCAGACCATCCAAATCAGACAAGATGACGGCTCCGCCGGAAAGTATCTTCTTTAAAATGTAGGGTCCCGCCCAATGAGGACGAAACTTCCCACGAGGATCTGTAACAGGCATTCTGATCTCTTTCAGGACCAAACAACCTTCTTCCAACTTTCGATCTTTGACCTTTTTGTTGAAATGTCTGGCCATTCGCCTTTGATACCCTTGAATCTGATGTAGAGCTTGAAGTCTTTTTTCATCCAAACTCAACAACTGATGATGATAATTGCTAATCCATTCAGCTTCATTTATCTGACTTTCTTGAATTATCCTCGCTGATTGAACTTCCAGTTCAATGGGGAGTACTGCTTCCATTCCGTATACCAGTGAATACGGGGTTGCCCCAGTAGGAGTTCTAACTGATGTTCTGTATCCCCACAAAGCCAGTGGTAACTTCTCATGCCAACGCCTATGTTCCTTGATCATCTTTTGTATGATCACCTTTATAGACTTGTTCGCTGCTTCTACAGCTCCATTTGTTTGGGGTCTATAAGGAGAGGACTTATGATGTTGGATTTTCTTATCCTGTAAGAGTTTAGCAAATTCTGCTTGGAAATGAGTTCCATTATCTGTGATAATCTCGAATGGTGTTCCGTACCGACAAAGGATGTTGGTTCGGACAAACTGTGCTGCCTTTTTGGCGTCTAATTCTGTATAGGAAGCTGCTTCGACCCACTTTGTGAAGTAATCCACCGCTACCAAGATAAACTGATGTCCATTCGAGGATTTTGGATGTATCTTGCCAATTATATCAATTCCCCAAGTAGCGAAGGGCCATGGAGAAGTGATTGGATTCAGGGCAACAGGAGGTTGCTTCTGTAGCTTAGCAAATATCTGACATTGATGACATCCTTGCACAAATGCCACACAGTCTGCATTCATGGTGGACAAGTAATATCCTAGATTGGCAATTTTTCGAGCCAGGGCGATCCCATACATGTGTGGTCCTGATTCGCCACCATGTACCATTTCCATGATCTGCTTAGCCTCTGCTTCATTTACACACCTTAGGTGCATTCCATTCCAACTTCTTTTGTAGAGGATATCTCCATTAAGAATGTAACCTGTGGCAAGCTGCCTGATTGCCCTCTGATCAACCTTTGATGATCCCTCCGGATAATTTCCATCCTTGAGATAGGTCTTGATATCCCAAAACCATGGTTTACCATCGGCCAAGTGCATTACATGGGCGGGTTGCTTCTGAAGCTGAACTTTCAATGGACGAATGACTTTCCCCTCCTTGATATTGATCATGGAAGCTAAAGTAGCCAAGGCATCAGCAAACTGATTCTTTGCTCTTGGGAGATATTCGAAGGACAGATCATTGAACTGTTGTGCCAAATGATCAAGGCGTTGTAGGTAAGGAACCAAACGCTCTTCTTTTATCTTCCATTTCCTTAAGGCTTGTGATACTATTAAAATAGAATCACCATAGACCTTTAGGTCCTTAATCCCCAATTCCAGGGTGGTTTCAAGCCCATTAATGCAAGCTTCATATTCTGCTTCGTTGTTTGTGCAGCTAAAGTCAAGCTTAACTGCGAATGGAATGTATTCTCCACAAGGAGTTTTGAACACAATCCCAATTCCGTTTCCATGATAATTGGATGCCCCATCAAAATACATCTCCCAAACACTGCTTTCCACGTTCAAGAGGTCTTCATCAGGGAAACCCATTTCTCGCATCTCATCATTCACAGGTAATTCTGCTAATTGGTCAGCTATTGCGCCACCTTTCACAGCTTTCCTTTGAACAAATTTCAAGTCAAAGGCTGCCAATGTTGACACCCACTTAGCCATTTTGCTGTCCAAAACAGGCCTCTCCATAAGGAATTTCAAGGGACTCTGTTCTGCAATGACATAAGTAGTGTAAGAAGACAAGTAGTGTTGTAACTTCGTACAAGCCCAATACAAGGCTAAACACAACTTCTCAATCTTGTTATACTTTAACTCATAGTCCAGCATCCTTTTGCTGAGATAGTAAATTGCATTTTCCACCTTTGTACCTTCAGCCTCTTGAGCTAGCATTGCCCCCATGGCTTCATCTGTTACAGACAAATACAAGAGCAGAGGTTTTCCCATTCTGGGAGGTTGTAGAATTGGCGGACTTAACAAGTATTCTTTGATCTTGTCGAAGGCCTTCTGACAGTCTTCATTCCATTCTTGTGAAGCACCTTTTCTCAGTAGCTTAAAGATTGGACCGCAAGTCTCAGCCAACTGTGATATGAATCGACTGATATACTGTAATCTACCTAGTAAGCCTCTAATCTCCTTTTCTGTTCTTGGTGGAGGCATTTTCAGAATAGCCTTTGACTTTGCTGGATCAACTTCTATTCCTTTTTTGCTGACCAGATATCCCAAAAATAAGCCCGATGTTGCTCCAAACAGACACTTTGCAGGATTAAGCTTCAAATTGTACTTGCGAAGTCTAAGGAAGAACTTCTCAAGCGCTTCAACGTGTTCTTCTGGAGATTTTGACTTGACAATCATATCATCGACATACACTTCTACTTCTTTGTGAATCATGTCATGAAAGACTGTTGTCGCCATCCTTTGGTAGGTAGCCCCTGCATTTATCAACCCAAAAGGCATAACCCTGTAGCAGAAAGTGCCCCATTATGTGATGAAAGCTGTCTTTTATTTGTCTGGTGGGTGAACTAGGATCTGATTGTACCCAACCGCAAGATCAGTCATGGAAATCATCACATGCCCAGCCATCCTGTCTATCAGCAAATCGATGTGAGGTAGCGGGAAATCGTCCTTGGGACAAGCCTTATTCAGGTCTCTGTAGTCAACACACATTCTGACCTTTCCGTCTTTCCTCGGGACCGGTACAATGTTTGCTAACCAGGAAGGGTAGGCAATTGGTTCTATGAACTTATTGTCCAGTTGCTTGGCAACCTCCTCTTTAATTTTCAAAGACCATTCTGGCTTCATTCTTCTCAATTTCTGCTTAACCGGCTTCGCATCGGGGTATAGCGGAATCTTGTGAACTGCTATGGCTGGGTCTATTCCCGTGACATCACTTGCCTTCCACATGAAGCAGTCGACATACTTCCTGATGCAATCAACAACCTGTTCCTTATTCGCACAATCATATGCAATGTATGTATGTTCATTTTCTTTGCCAATTATTATCTTTTCATTTATTTCTTTTATTTCATTTATTTCATTTTTGCTAGATAATACTTGGAAAGCAAAAGACACAGGGTAACCAAGAATCGGAACAGTTTCATTGATAATGGCGGAGTCATTCTCCAAGATTACATTAGACTTGACATTAGGGTTCCCTAAATCTGAAACTACAGAATACTCAGAATTAGGCTCTGACTTGGTTTTTGACTCAGAATTAGTACACGACTCGGTACAAGATTCAAGTTCAGGGTGTGACACAGGACTGGGTTTAACCTCAGCAGCTTGTCCCTCCTCGGCGTACCAGTTTCTCAGCGGTCCATCCGTGGTCTTGATCAGCTTTGTGAAATCCCTATTGTCTTCAAAATTGGTTATCATAGCAACCTCATCAAAGAGACTAGGCCGCATGAAATCTTCCATTTGGGGGTCAGTTTCAAGTTTTGGCTCTTCTTCTTTCATGGCCACAACATCAGCAAACATTTCAAAACCCGGTAGCTTCTTTCCGGTCATAGGAGAATAGAATGGTTCCTGAAAACCACGGTGATGAACTGCCTTTCCAGGTTTGCAAAAGTGACCATTCAGAGTTCTAAAGTAAGGGCGCATTTTGAGGCTTCTTGCCCCCCAATTTCCCTTTTTCTTCCTTCCACGCTCAAACTCTTCTATTTCCTCGTCTGTAGGTTTGTACCCCAAGCCAAAAGTTCCCTTATTCTCAGGCTCTTCCCATGGCCGTACCACGGGTATTTTTCTCCCAGACTTCATCATTTCCATCCCGGGCAATAGACCTACCCTCAGCATCATTCCCACTAGGCAGTTGATTTGGACCTCCCCAAAGTCATATGAGACAAATGGCCCTTTGGGTTTTTCACCTTCTATGCATTGAACTGTGTCGTAATGAAACCCAGTCAAGGTCATGGCGGTTTCACCAAGAACAACCTAAAGGAGAGACTGATCCATGGTTTTCCTGTTGATTTCGCAGGTGTCCCCTTTGATAGTGATGATTTTTCCTTCAAAAGGGAATTTAAGTTTTTGGTGTAGTGAAGAAGGTACAGCATTAATCTGATGAATCCACGGCCTTCCAAGGAGGAGATTAAAGCTCGCGGGTACATCAATGACCTGGAATGGTACTCCCATTTTCACCGGCCCAATAGCAATTTCTAGAGTGGCAACACCCAAAATTTCTCTTCGAGTGTTATCATATGCTCTCACAATCTGATCAGAAGGTGTAAGATCTGTAGCCTCCAACCCCAGACAGCTTGCTACTTTCTAGGGACACACATTTAAGGCTGACCCATTATCAATGAGAACCATGGGCACAGTCTTTCCCCCAGTCTGTATGGTGATGTATAGAGCATCATTGTGTTTCTTACCGTCTTCTGGTAAATCCACATCAGAAAACCTGATACTCAATGCCTTGGTTGATTGGGTCAAAGTGGCCACCAAAGCTTCTGGGCTTGTGTCCACAGGTGTATCAAGTTGACTCAAAGCTTCGCTGAGAGCTTGGCGGTGTGGGAATGAGGAAGCAAGGAGTTCCCAAATTGACACCTTAGCTTGAGTTTGTTTAAGCTGAGTGAGGATAGGGTCTTCTTTTGGCTCTGGTGTTTTCTTATGAGGGGGATTTGAGGTTGTAGGGGTTTTTCCCAAGTCAAGTGGCTGATATTGTCTTCCACTTCTCGTCAGAGCACTGACCTCTTCAGCGAGGTCGTTCAAATCTAACACACACACTTCATTCATTTCCAAGAGAAGTTTGAAAGGATCAAACAGCTCTTCTTCCACAGTAATGGCGTGGATGGAATGATTGGGCAAAGGGTTAGTGTTGATGTTTGGTTGCCTCCTGAGAGGAATGATGTCACCACTATCCACCAGATCCTGGATGCGGTTTTTGAGTGTCCAGCAAGCATCTGTTTTATGCCCATTCCCTTGATGGTATTCACAGTATTCATTGACTTTATAACTGGAAGGTAATGGGTTTGGAGGAGGTCTTGGGTCCAAAGGCTTCAAATATTTCCCTTCCACAGCCTTCTTAAACACCAAATGAAGGGGTACCCCAAGGTCAGTATATTGCCTTCTTGGCTGATTTCTCGGCCCAAGATTGCCCACACGTAAAGGATTCGCAGGGGCAATATTGGCCACTTGATTAACCTTGCTTGAGGAAGGAGTTTGGCTTTGTTTCTTATATTTCGATGCAGCCCCCTCATCCACTATTTTACCCAACTGTATCAAATCTTCTACCTTGGTTGCAGTCGCAATGAGCGATTTGAAAGTAGGCAGATATTGGGTTTGCAGTTGAGCTTGATATGTAGGCCTTAAATTTCTGATTATGATATCAATCTGCTCTTGTTCTGAAGGGCGATTGATCATCTGGGCGGCTTTTGCCCTCCACCTCGTAAGGAACGAGGAGAAGGGTTCATTGTTGTTCTGCTTGGTAGTCTCAAGTTCCCTTCTGGTGACATCCACCTCAATATTATAGTGGTATTGAGAGTTAAATGCATTGCAGATGTCTTCCCATGTCTTAATCTTGGAACGGTCTAGACTCACAAACCATTTAAGAGCAGCCCCAGTCAGGGATTGTTGGAAGAGTTGAGCAAAGAGCTCATCATTTAAACCCCAAGGACTCAAGGCCCCCACATACATCTTCAAATGGGTTTTAGGGCAAGTGGTCCCATCAAATCTGTCCATCCCCGGCATCTTGAATTTTGGAGGTAATCTGGCTTGGGGAAACAAGGATAAGGAATCCATGTCTACCACCTCTTTGTGAGTTTTCATGGCAGTGATTGACCTCTCAAGCAATTCAAGTTTCCTTTTCAGTTCATCTGTTTCATTCTTGGAGGGTGGATCCTCCAAATTGATGACAGGGGTATTAATCTGAGCAGTCACGGGGGTACTAGTTTGCCCCACAATGGGTTCCTTCCCCAAATTTCCAGGAGTAGGGACTGTCTTTGGTGCTCCTTCTAATTCAGCTAGGATGGCTACCCTTTGGGCGGCTAAAGCTTCATCAATTTTTTCTTGCATTCTAGCTTCAATTTCCTTAACCTGACCATCCAGCAAAGCCTTAATCTGTTCAATTGTGGCCATTTCAGTAATTGGAGTAGTTGGTGAAGTTGGGGTAGTAGAACTTGTAGGGGATAGCACAGTTGGTGTTGGTGTATCGGATGTAGGTGAAGGCACATGGACAGTGGGTACCTGAAAAGGTCAAGGGTAAAAAAATCAGGGTGGTGTGTAGGGTAGGAAAACTCTTGGTCCACTTATGTACATCAAAATTTTTCCCCAAAACAATGTTGTTATGTTGCATGAATGCACCTCATCACATCACAATTCATTTTAATGGAATGCGGCACTATCATTGGGTACATACAACCTAAGGGAAGGTTCTATTGTTATGTAAAAATAGAGAATCGGCTTATCATAGGGACCCTTGAGTCTTGAGTAAGATATACCTAACCACATGTGAAACAAGGAGTTTCGCGTGGGTCCAACAGTACGATTACTCATGGGCCACTCCAAAAGGATTGGAATGGTTTGCGACAACAGGGAGGACGCTTTGGCTGTCCGCCGGCATAATCAAGGAGACCTGCCGGTCAGCGCTACTTGCTATCCAGACTCAGAACTTTGAACAGAAAGAGAAGAAATTCATTTGAAAACAATTTTTTATGCAATGGAGGAAAAGGATTCCCCCATATATGCAAGAGAAAAAGATTCTCTGAATGACAAAACAAATGCACAATTTATCAAATAAGGGATCATTGAAGGAAAAAGATTCCTTTTGTCAACTTTCAATCCAACATCCTTAAAGAAAGGATATATAATGCTAGGGTACCCTGCAAAATGAATAAAAATACCCTAAAGAATGGCAAATCAGTTAAACGAATAATAATAACAGTCTACTATAATTCCATAAATCATTATTATCATTTTTTTATTATTTTTTTTGTAATATATAGCCATTATTTTATTTATTATTATTTTTTATGGTCCGCAGGAAGATATATATATTTTTTAATTTTCAGTACTAATGTCTTTAAAGAAAAGACAACCATTGCTAAGGTACCCTGCCAAAATAAATAAAAATACCCTAAAGAAGGGCCAGTTAGTCAAATAAACAATTGTAGTCCACTAAAATCCCATAAAATTTTTTATGTTTCCCCAGTGGAGTCGCCAGATTGTGAACCTCCGTTTTCCGCCCGAAAAGGATCCGGGCGAAAGTTCACTCGTTGTCGGGAGTCGCCACTCAGTTTATTTTGTTCGAAGGGAAAAACTAAGAAAACCCTTGTTTGACTCCAATAACTTGTCCAATGTAAAGGTTTCTAGTCTGCGAACCCAAGGAGGATTCGGGGACTATGTCATGTATTCGACTAACTTTGTAATAAAAAAAAAAGAAATAAACACAAAAGGGATGAAGAAAACAGAATAAAGAGATTGTTATTAAAATGTGGACTTGCTATTTGGGGTGAATCCCAAATATGCCTACATACTCCCGTTTGAATGGGAGATCAAAGTCCATGTAGTTCGGAAAAGCCTATTTAAAGGCGATGAAATTTATGCTTCATGCATGTGTGTGTGTATGCTTCGTGCATTTGTCGGGCTTTTTGCCAAATTTGTGAGATTTAGCACTTAGTGCAAAAATTGTATAATTTCGGGTACTTAGTACCAAAAGAGTTCGATTTAGGCTTCATGCCAAAAGTTCATTTTAATGGTGCCGTTTAGGTACTTAGTACCAAAGAGATGCAATTTAGGCTCCGTGCCAAAAAGGTTGATTTTATTTACGGCTTAAAGCCGAAAGGGTGATTGGTTAGTCCATTAGGCCCTCAGACCTAAAAAGATTAGGTCTTTGACCGAGAAGAAATTAAGAAGAAGATTAGAATGCTTATGATATGCTCGAATTGACCAAGGATGAATTATGATATTACCTTGATTAGAATTTTTCCACTTCTAAGTTCCAGATCTTGTTTCCTTGCACTTTTGAGTATGATTCTTGCTTTCTACAACACAATATTAGAAATTCTTAAGCATAAAAATTTCGTCAGCATCTGGGCGTAGGAAGTCCGAAAAAATTTCCTTTTCTGAAAATCTGAAGCCTATATATAGGCAAAATCGGGCTGGACGGCGGCCGGGCCGCCGTCCTGGCCCACCGCGACACGCGCTATTTTCCGTTAAAACTGACTTTCTGGGAGCCACGGGCCTCCAAAAATTATTCCGAGACCATATTCGTGATCCTCACGTCGTCCCGGACATTTTAAGTACCATGAAGATATACTTTCAGTGGACTTTTACCGTGGACCCCCGGTCCGGCTTATCTGAGGAAATTAGCTTTCCGAGCCCCAAAATTCGAGTGTTCACAATTTCATTTTTAGAGGTATATATATATTACCAAAATTGTAGGTTTTTTTTTTAAAAAAAAGTTGACATATGGTGCAAGTTTTCCTAAATATTATCCTATATGAAAATTGAGATCCTAATCCAAATTATGATTTAATTAGGGCTATGTATCATTTTATGAATAACTAATATTATAATCCATGCGATGTGCTGGGCAATATTAAAAAAAACTAATTTATAAAAAAATAAAATTATATTGATATTTTTATAAAAATTTATTTAAATGTATTTGAGCTTATTCAAAATATAATTTGATTTAAAATTAATATATAATTCATAATAATTTAATGAAAAGTATATCTACTAATATTTTAAAAACTTCTTTATACACTATATTTGTAACTTTATTTGTAATTTGTCCATCATCATCATAAATTAAAATCTTCAAACCACATATAAATGGTATAATCAAATGAAAATTTTAATTGACAATTCCACATTTTGAAAAATTTTCTTATTGATATATGCTAGAGTCATTTTTAAGTTGGAAAATTTTAAACTTAATTTTCAGTTTGAATAATTTTAAGATTTTCCAAATTAAATAAACTAATCAATAAATTTGGATAGAGCCATTTGTTATTAGCAAATGAGAATGATGTAGTTTGAAAGATTGTTCAAAACCACTCAAAATCACCTAGTAAAATGTTCATACCAAAAACTACTTGTTAAAAATATAAGTATGCATTTGATTTAAAATATGATCACATTGAAAGTTTAATTGCTTCAACAATTAATTAATTCATCCTTCTTTTTCTTAATCTTCAATTTCTTGACCTTATTACTTGAAAGATGTCTATTAAGATCATCATCAACTTCAACTTTTGATGCTATATTCCCCAAACTATTCCTCTTAACTGGGGTATTTGTAGGAGATGTAACCTCATTATAGAATATGAAATCCTACAAAAGTAAAAAGAAAAAATTTTGAAAAAGGAGAAAAATGAGAATGTCAAAATTTTAAAAGACATAAATTTTATGCATTCAATTGATTTTTTTTCAATGAAAATAAAAAATGATTGTGACAATAACCTTGAAATCCTTATTTCCATATGTATATTGTTCATTATTGAATTCACGATCCTATTAAACAATGATAACATTATAAATGAAAGTCATACTCATAATAATATATTCTAACTTCATGATAAAATTTTAATATTTTTAGATCTCTAAGATAAGATCATATACATTCAATGTATCTTGAATAGAATAATGATCATATTGCTTTAGAAGTTCCTCATCAGTGCTAAGTTTAACAACAATATGAACTTCATCATGTGCCTCAATGTTGAAGCTCTTAACAGTTACTTTGAAAATGACTTTTCTATTAAGAACAATATCCAGATCTGATGGATAGGAGCCCTCATCAGGAGTAATAGGAGTCTAAAATGATATTAGCATCAGGAGTATTAAAGAGCACTACAAAGTTAAGGTAAAACCAAAAACCTTAACTAAACCTTCATTGAAATTATTGGCAGGCTTTTCCTATGAGTTGCATAGCTTTGCGATCCCAAAGCAATAATGAAATAAATCCAGTTTCATCCATGACATGTATTTTAGTCTTGTATCTAATAAGTAGCAAAGATTAAAATTACAAAGTTCTATTTTAATACTCTTATGCAATAGAGAATATGGTCAATACCTATAAGCGGTAAAATAATCCAATCATTCACAATTTTTCCAATAGAATTTGTTTTCAACTTTATCCACATTTTTTTGGATCTTCTTACACCCTAGATATGACCATTCTCTGTTGAGTTCTAAATCAACTATAGTTGCAACAATCCAAAAGCCTCCTTCCTATAAAAAAAATATCATTTTTATACTACCTAAACAACATTGCAAAGCAATATGCATAAAAGGACAAAAAAAATTAATCACCTGTAGACATTGAACCAATTCCCTAATAGTTTTAACTTTCATAATTCTTGAAGCCAACTCATCAGAAATAGAATAGCTACGTATAGATGAAATTTGACAGATCATCTTAGAGTTAGCTTCATTGACACAAAGCAATATGCATTTACTCATTTTAGCAAAATTCATACATATAAACTAATGATTCTTTATACATATAAAGTGTAATAGCATAGAGAAAACTTGGATTTAAAATCAACAACTTGTGGAAGATCAGGATTAATCCAAAGCTTTGAAGCACGCCGAGTATTACGAACATAATACTTATTTATAATGATTGAATTTTAATCATTAGTCGAGGACTGAAACCATATGCTAATAAATTTAATGAATTTAGTTAATTATCAATTCATAGAATTTGGTACAGAATTAGATTAATATAATTCTACAAAAGTTTAGTTAATATAATTCTAAGAATTATCCACATAAATGAAAACAACAACTACAAAAGCCTCATTCCTGAAAGTCAGTCAATTTCCTATTTGCTGAAATATTCAAGCAAAACTCGAGATCAAAGTGACACATTTGTATTGCTTTATGACAATAAAAACCATTTCTTGATTCTTGAAAGTGATTTTTCAATAGTTTACTAAATATTTAAGTGATTTTGAACAGTATAATAATAATAATAATAATAATAATAATAATAATTATTATTATTATTATTATTATTATTATTATTATTATTACTACTACTACTACTACTACTACTACTACTACTACTACTACTACTACTACTACTACTACTACCACTTTTGAGCCGCCATGATAAAGTGATTATATATATATTTTTTATGTAAAGAAGAATACATTGTTTTTATTTGAAATTTAATCCTTATGGAAATCAAATTCTAGATAATAAAATATTTTTTAAAATATATAATTCTAAACTAAATACCTTGAAATTTGCAAGCTCATATTAGCTGCATAACAACTACGATAGACTTTTTAGTAGGTCCATTTAAGTGAACTAAAATTTGATCTTCAAATTCCCCCACAAAAATAGCAGAAATCTTATTCCTCCTAAATGCAAAATCACAAAATAAATATTATAGCATAATAAATCATGATAATATAAGTAATAAAAATCAAGTCAGGGCTCACTCATGATCTTTACGCTCAACATTCATAAATATGTTGGTCTTGTTATCTAACTTGCGCTCTTGAATATCATTATGGCTTCTACCACTCCTATGACATATATACCAATTTATACATAATTGAAAAGAAATATTAATAAACATTATAAAATATTTTTCAAATTTAAAAAATAAAAAAATTATTACCAAATATTTCATTCTCATCAATATCAATTTGATCAAGCAACTGAACATAAAGACATAAATAAAAAATATTCATATGAAAATTTACATCACTTGTTTTAACCATGTTTGTCCTTTGAGTGAATGTTAGCCTAAATTTGTACTTAGTGGTTTTGAGATTCAAATATTTAGTCCCACTATAAAGGTTTTCATGAAATATAATCCAAGTTCGTGGATCTTTAGTTTGAATAAATGAATCATAGATATGCTAATCATTGCATGAATGCGATCTCCCTGAAACCAAATATGGATCATTATGTTATATATTGAATAAGGTCCAATAAAGAATGAATAAATATAATTATTGTTCAGATTAAAATGAGATCAAAAGAATATCTTTTGGCAAAACATTAAATATTAATAGTTGACCATTAAGTGTTAATTGTTATACTGGTTATGATTAATACAAATTTGTCAACTATAATCATAATAATATTATCATATAATTAATACAATTAAATCATAATAATAGTTATCAATAATATAATTAATACAATTAATCATATGATTGTTCGGTTATTCATTTATATGGTACCAAACATAAAATATTGATTAAATATCTTTTAAATGTATACAGATTTTGTTCAAAAGATCAAACATTTTGTTTAAGTTAATAATAAAATTTCTAAATTTGAGTTCTAATTTTATCCTAGTTGTTGAACCTATCTTTTTATCTAAAATTTTACAGCTATTGAGTTTATATATACGAATCAATTTTAATTAAAAAAAATCAAATAATTAAGGATCAAGTTTTAATTAATATTTTATACTATACCAACATTATTAATTTATATTTTTTATTTAGTAATTACATAAGCAACTACATAAGTTCCATTTTCAATTTCAATTTTTAATTTAGTAATTACATGTCATAATTAGTTCTAACAGAATTTTATGTATATACTATTTCTTTAATTTCATATTTTTTTTGTAGCATATTATGCTCTTTTCTTTTTGTTATCATTTCCTTATTTATTTGTACTTTTTAGCTCAAAAATGATGAATTTGCTAAAATATATCTAAACTGTTAATTAATAGAAATTGATTCTTATCAAGAATTTACTATGCATCTTTATTTCAGTACATGTACTTGTAGTTAGAATTAGGCATATTGACGTTTTGAACTTTGTTAAATTTATTTTTGGTGCTAACCAAAATTGATAAGCAAATAGAACATGAATTTTAATTATATATTTTTGCTCAATATTACAGTCTCCATATAGCATCTCTGCATCGCAGACATTATGAGTTACATGTAGATTCAAATTTTAGAACTAACATGTTCTAAAGCTTCTTGTGAAAAAAAACAAAACTTTCAAAAAAAACATAGAAACCAAAAAAAGATAATAATGAGATACAATTATCAAATATAAAACGTAGTAATTCAAAAAAGAATTTAAATTAGAAAAAAATTAAATGAATTTAATTAAGAATAAAAATTATATAATATGATTATTTTGAAAAGAAGTGATTATATCATAATGAGATACAATTATACTTAAAATTGAACTTACTTTTTAGGTTAGTTTTATAAATAGTTCTATTTTAAACACGTAAGCATATATTATTGTAATTCAAAACCAGAAAATCTAGTGCTCATAATAGGACAAGTTTGTTGTCCTCTGTTTGACAGGATAAAAATTTATGGATTTGTACGAAAAATACTTCAAAAAAGAAAATATTTTGAAAAAAATACACCTTTTAACTTTCAATTTTAAAAATTACTCTCTTTTTAAAGGCATATTCTCAGCCAACCTTTTTTTCATCTCCCGCATTAAAGAGTGGCTGAGATTGAATTCGCAAATTTCAGTTGCTCATATTTATTGGAAGTTAAATTATGTATATTGCTGACTAGTTAGCAAATTATTCTCTTCGTTTCAATTTAGGCATCCATATTTTTCAACATAAACTAAAAGGATTGCAAACTTTTCTTTATAATGACTTAACTCTATGGAGCAAGCTTGGCCAGGGTAGTGCCAGACACGTGGGTTGGGGTGGGGGCGTAAAGCAAGCGTGGTCCAAGGGCGAGTCGTTCTCCCCGGCACGAGGGCGTGCCGTAGTTTGAGTAACTGGGATTTCTTTTCCTAAGACGATTATTGTTTAGTTTTTAAAACTCTACTATAGTCTTCTCTATTTTTTAAAAAAAAATAGAAGGGATTTATTTTTCCAAAGAAAGCTAACCTCAAGACTATGCCACAATATCTTTTAGAAAGTTAAATAAAATTTCACTTACTCATTTCAGGTAGAAGAATTGGTAAAAACATGAAGAGTATATCAGCGAGGTCACAAGTTCGAATCACGAATTTATAATATTTCTAAATGCAAAGGCATTATATATACTACGTGTGGAGCCCTTCCATAAGTCCGTATTGAAGTGGAGGCCCTAACGATAGATTACTAGGCTAATCTCTTTGGGATTTATCTTGGTAATCGGGCTCCGCAAAAAATTATTCGTTAGCAAAAATAAATAAAAAAATAAAATAAATTCCACTTCATAATAATTAATTTTCTTTTGTCCAAGGAACAATACTAGCAAATTATCACTTGATAGAGAAATCTTTTTTCATGAATAAATAACAAGTAGTCATAAAGATCTTGAAGGACATTTATTAATGTTATATAGTATTATTTCACCTCACAATATAGACCTAAAAACATTTTTTTAATATTCATTGTTTTACTTTTAGTTTAATATTAATTAGTATGGTTCGTGGTTTAATATTTATTTTAGTTCAATATATATACTTAAAATTAATGTTTAAATTTTCTCAAATTATAGTTCAATACAAAAATCATTTATAGATATACAAATATATAATAGTCCAAATCCATGTAATTATTGACTTTTCTTAATTTATGAAGAAAACACTAAAGTAAGAAATCGATTAGGTTTAACTATGTAGTTAATTTGTATTATCACTGTAAGTTGCAATTTTTAGTTTAATTGGCATTTGTCATTACCAAACTAGAAATTAATTCTGATTTTTTCGAATTTTACGGAGAGTATGACTTAGCATGTATTTTGTATAACTATGAACAAAAATATAATTTATAGTTTGCATTAACCTTACTTTACAATATAATCGAGTATGTAGTATTAGAAAATCAAATAAGCTGCAAATGATTATCATATCAACCAGCTTTTAATCACGTCTTTCTAATTTGGACGCAACCTGAGAAGACTCAAATGTTAATAAGATATAATTTCCTGAGTTTTTTCGTTCTTAGGGACAAGAATGGTCAAAAGGGAAGAGTATTCTGAAGTATGAAAGGTTGAAAAAAAAAACGGCAGTAATTATCATACAATAAAAACCAATAAAGGTTTATTTTACATTACAAAGCAATGTTAACAATCATTCAATCTCAATCTGTTGTGGTACTTCTTGTTTTGATCCTTCAGCGTCAATGTCTTCTACTGTAATACCAGACGCTTCCACAGTTCTTGTGACCCATTCTTTCAGTGGTTCTTCATCCAAATCAAGCCTTAGAAGCCCTGCAAACATTCCACCCATAAAAGCAACTGGCTCCTAAAAAGAAAGCAACAATAATAAGAACAATAGTCAGAACGTGTTGTATATTTTATGAAAATGGCTTATGATCATGGCAAAAGTACTTTCTGGTCCTATATACAACTGTAAAAGTGGATATAATGCAAATAAAGCTCAAGATAGTTGCAGGACCTCAACGAGAGTGAATATACAACTGCTAACATAACTACATGAAACCTAAAATGACGAGGGCCACAGTATTCAACTTCCACACCCAAGAAAAAATAGCACTTCAGCCTCATCAAAAACCATAAAACTAATGTTTAATCACAGGAGTAACAAACTTACCTGTGGATCGAAGGCTTTCAAAAAAAAATAAAGAAGACGGTAAAAAACTATTGAAATAAAGTTATAAACGACGAACATCAATTGCTTTGCTAACAATTTGTCAATAAGCAGATAGCTCTAAAAGAATTTTTCATAAATGTATATTACTCGAAAGAATATCCATGGGAAAGCAGAAATTGCATAGCAAAAGGGGAACATAGAACTCCAGAATGTAAGAGTCTATTTTGTGCTGTTACTGTTTCGGTTCTCTATTTTCTTAAAAAAAAAATTCCTGTCTTTTAGAGTCAGTTTTTCAGAAGTGTTCTATTTTAATTAAAAATATTTTCTTTAGGAACCCATTTCCTCCCATTTTCTCCAACTCAATGCTTACATGTCAAGAGAGTTTTAAGAAAATACAAAATGGTTTTTGTTTAGACGCAAGAAAAAGTTCTATGGGGAAAGAAATGAGTGTACAAGTGTATACTGTGGAGGATAAAGAATCCTCCTATATAACTTGAAACAAAACTAATATGTAACTTAAAACAAAACTAACAAGAAACCACATGCTAAAACAGTAATGCCTTCCAATTGAGTGGCATAATATTCCAAGAGACCCCTCTCCAAAAGCTTCAAGCATATGCCTAGAAAGAATTCAGAAATATCATTCCCACAATGAACTAAGAAACAAACTCTCAACTTATAAAGCGAGTGTTGGGTTTTGGTCATTGGAAGTTACCCTATAGCTTTTTGGCTCCTAAACAATAACTTAATTCATTTGGTAAACTAAGAAAATCAACAGCTATTAGCTATTAAAAATCCCAGCAGCAGTTGATTCCTAAAACTTCATTTTGAAGCCTTTTCTCATCAAGTACTCATCAAGTAATACTTGATTCGATTTTATGCTATATTTGGAATATATTACCCCAATTGAAAATTGTTATTAGTAAGCTAAACAAAAAAATGGTTCAAACTCTTAGTGCTTTTTAATTCTGGTAATTTTATGCAATAACTTTAAAAACTTTTTGCAATTTTATTATCAATCAATATATAGGCGACACATCATGATAACAACCATTATCATTCTTTTTTATTTCTATTTTTGTTAAATTATGTTATCAAGCTTAAAATTATGCAATGTTAATATAAATATCTTGTTATGTTAATTTTTCGATAGTGTGTAACAGAAGAAACAAATTCCAACCTACCACATCAACAAATTCACACTTAATTTCACCTCAAATTAGATTAGTAATAGAATTGCAAGATATATATATATATATATATATATAAAGGATTATGAGTTGTGTCATTTTTGCTGTTTTACTTCAATTTTTGCAAAAACATTACACAATTGCAACATGTTTACAAGCTTGTTAGGGGAGTTAGGTGCAAGTATGAGTTAGATCTGAGATACAGTTATCATAGAGATGAAAAAGTAAAGCATGACCAAAAAGCTAATTTTGCACTAAATCTTGCCACTAGATCACTATATAAGCTGAAAGAAACGAACGAATGTTGTCTATTGAGGTTCAATTTACAGAACCTGTTTGAGATTTTTCTGCCCTAACATATTTACATATTTTCAATTGATATCAGAGTTTCCATCTTAAGGGGCATTTGCCAGTATCTTTGAGATTTTATGAGAGGTTTACATGGCCTTTTTAAAATGTTTGTGGGTGAAAGAAAACCCTAAACTTTATTTCAAAAAGAAAAAGAAAAAAAAATTCTTGAGATTTTTAATTCTTCTATTTTTATTTCTTGATTTATCTTCGCTCTTCCTTACTTTCTCACTACAACAAATGATTAGATTTCATATCGTTGATTCAAGATGAAGCATGACTTCATCAACTGTCTTTCTACAAATTTTAATCATCTTCAAGAATGAGATTTTTTTTTTGAAAGTTCAAAATATGAAAGGATCTGCATGTCCATAATCTTAAAACTTGTTGAGGTATGTGTACATCCAAAAGCTGCTAAAATTTGTTCAAAATTGTTAAGGTACCTCATTCGCCCAAAAATTGCTAAAAGTTTTGTTGAGAAGGGCCATGAGCCATATGTGATGACTTATTTTTGTTGTTAATGTGAAATACCAAAAGAACTGGAAGAAGAAGAGTCACTCTCAGAGTTCTCTGTTGGTAAGAGTTAACCGGCAAAAATAGTGAATATTGAAGACATAAGTCAAGTGAAAAAGAAACAAAATTAAGTTGTCCAAAAAAACAGCAGAGGTGGCTGATTCAAATTGAATCTAAATTATGTTTTCATTACTATTACAAATTTTCAAACCCTAATTCTAAATTTCTCCACAAAGCATAGCCCTAATCTCCTAGAACAAAATTTTCCAACGAAAAAGCAAATAATCTTAGATTTAATTGACCGACTTGTTATACAACGCTTTCTCAAGCAATGAATTGTCAGAAGGAAAAGAGAACAGCGGGAGTTGCAGCACTCAAGCAAATATTATCAATGAAATCTTATTAAACAAACAGAATCACAAATATTGTCTGTTTAGAAGCCTCGAGAAAATTTTCTACTTCCTATTTTTTTTAAAAAGTAATTCTACTTCCTGTTAATCACTTATAAATGTTAAGAAAATGACAAATGGTGAATGGCCAACTTGTAATCATTTTCAAAATGGAAAAGTACAAACACACACATGAAAAGAAGGTATGATGAGGTCTAACACATTTACACATCAGGTCTATGGTTTCACATATTAAGAATTTGAACCAGGAGCCTCACCATATAAAAGACCACGTATTATTATTTGAACCATTTTCCGATAAATTATACTCTGACTCAAATAACCCATTCATCTTCGTCAAAATGTTGCTATGCCCCAAGAGCAATAAGCTTTAGATATGAAAGCAGTACTTTTTAATATATCCTGAAATTTTCAATGAGTTTCAAATTCCAAAACCCTCATAATAACATCCCAAAATCATACAATAAATTCAGACTAGTAACAACTACTAAAAGCACTTATTAAGCAATTACTTAAAAATAAAATAAAATAAAACTACATCAATACCCAATTCAGTAACCTCAACAAATATAACTCAATAAAAGAGAAGTCAAATTCTGCGTTTGGATTAATCTATGTTGCATTAGTGAATTTGGAATTGTTAAAATCCAATCCAACCTCTTTTTTTTCTAATTTTTAAATTTCGAAATTTAGAGTTTAAAATTCTCATAAATTACAACAAATCCAAAGAAGGGGAAAATAAGCATTTCACCTTAATAGCTTCCTTGAGAATAGGTTGATCGATGGGATTCAAGCACCACGAAGCTTTAACCTTAACAGTATGATTTTCCCTACTTTTGATTCCCAAAATCATTAACCCTACACTGTTCTTTTGATTCAGCCATGAACAAGAAGATAGCCGCAAATGGGTTTCACGTAGTTTGTTCTTCAAATTGAAGGACACATATTGTTAAAACAAAATCAGAGTTTAATTCCATAAAACCAAGCAAAAAAGAAACATCCTTACCATGCGGCATATGGAAGAATTCACAGACACCGCCATTTGAGAACTTCTTCCTGTTCTTTTAGTCTTTTAGATATGACAGCGAGAATCTGCAAATATACCCCGAACATGTCAGTAGATTATAATTTGGCCCTTATTTTTTTAGGCTCACTTAACCATAATTTTTTTACACAATAAAATTTTTAAGCTCCTTGCTTAAATAAAAATATTAAGATAGCTAATATTTTAAATATATATATATATATGCCATTAAAATTATCATACGAATACAATTTAACTTTTATTCTTTTTTCGACTTATTTAAATATAATTTTTTATAAAATAAAAATTTTTAAGTTCATATTTTATTAAAAACTTTAACTGTTAAAATTTATTATATTTCTAAATTTCTAATTTGACAAAGAGAATATAATTATGAGAGTTATGAGAGATTAAGGAGATGACCTTTTATGATATTCATAATCCTAGATGTTTAATATCTCCAACATATTAGAGAATGATCCAAATCCAAGGAATCTAATATTTTATTATGAATATTATAATTAAAAAATATAGAAAACCGTTGTTAGTTTTATTTTGTATCCATTATCACGATTTAATTTTTATATTTAAAATTTGTATCTGTAAATTTTTTTATTTCAGTATTTTTTCTCCAATAGTTATAAAGAGAGATCATAACTATTTCTATATATTATTGCTCGTGAGTTAGTATTTTATTAATTAATAAATTTACAGTCATGCCCTTAAATTTTTTTTCTAAATTAGTGCATTATATTTTTTTAACATTAATGGTGTTAGTATTTCTATTAAAATAAGTGACTTCAAATTTTTATTTTGCAAAAAATTATGTTTAAATGAGCCAAGAAAAAGAACAAGGGCTAAATTATACCTATATGATAATTTCAAGGATATATCTATACATTTTCTTTTATTTTTTTAAACGTTAACTTTATTAGTATTTCTGTTAAAATTAAGGGTCTAAAAACTTTATTTTGCAAAAACTTATGCTTAAATAAGCAAAAAAAAAATTAATAAGGGCTAAGTTGTACCCGCATGATAATTTAAGGATATATTTGCACATTCTCCCTATATTATATATATATATATATGTAAACCAAAGAAGATAAAATAGAAATTATTCTATATTATATACTCTTTCCATTTGATTCAAAGTGTCATATAATAATAATAATAATAATAATAATAATAATAATAATAATAATAATAATAATGATGATGATGATGTATACGAACCGACAGAATAATTAGTCATTATAAATTTTATAAAAAATTTATTATAATTTATCTAAATATATGTTCTTATTTTTAAAATTATTTATTCTATTTTATTAATTAATAGAGGTAATATTATAACTTTTTAATTAATACTCATTTGAATTTCTAAAAGCGATATTTACAGTGAAATAAATTTTTTTTATAATTCTCATAAAATCCTAACCGCCTTATTTTCTCTTAACTCTCATGGACTTTTCTTTTTTCATAGTTTAATTGTGAGGCTGCCGTCAATTCATTGATAGACAGCAGTCCCTTTCATCTTTCTTTCTAATTATTATCAGATTTTAATATTATTTTTTCAGTGTTGCTTATTTGTTTGTATAATTTATTTTCAAAATAATTTTTATATTAATATAGATATGAAATCTAACAGTTGTGTTTTGTTTTCGTATTTCTTTATTTTTTAGAATAAAACTGAATGTATTTAAGTTTTTATTATGAAATTTTGTCATTTCTTATCTGGAGGTTATTTGTCTTTCTCTATTAAATATTATTTATCTTTCTCTGTTGAATGTTATTTATCATTCTTTAATAGATGTATGTCCTTCTCTAATGAAGGTGTTCTTCTCGTATAAAAGATAATAGATAACAAATAAAATAAGCGTCCTATTAAAAGTCAGATTGGATATGACATGTTACTATTGTCCACTGTTTGTATCAAAAAAGTTCAAGAAGATCCAGTAATTTTATTAGTTATGTGTATTTTATATATTTTAAAATTATATAATTTTATTTGTATCTTATATATATATATATTTTTAATTTATTAATGAAAATTTATATTTCTTTTAAAAAAAATTTATATAACATTTAAAATAAAATAAAATGAAGATAATATATAAGAGCTGAAAATTTAAGAGTTCTTTTCCTGTTGACACATCAGCAATTTCTTAAGACAAAGACTATTTCGTCATTTTCATTTATTTTAAAATTTTTAATCGCTTCATCTGTCTTTGTAAAAGAAATAGTTCTTTTCCTACTGACACATCGGCAATTTCTCAAAACATAGACTATTTCGTCATTTCTGTTTATGTTAAAAGTTTTAGTCTCCTCATCTGTCTTTGCAAAAGAAAAAAAAACTCAATTTCATGCCAAAAGAAACACTTACCCAGTTTTGCTGCGGAAGAAATGAATTCAGATAAAATTCTTGATGTGGTTTTTTTTTTTCTCATTTGGCGTGGGTATGAATTATTCTTTTCTTTTACCTGTTTTTTTTTTCAATTTGTATTTCTGTTTGTATTAGCAGCAACCTTACTGATATTGTGGTCTATTATTTGTTTTTTTTTGTGTTAATTATTAGAATTTTTATAACTAATTTTTTTATTTGTATGATGATAAATATTGTCAGGATAATTTTGATATTGGTTTTTTGATAGCAGCGATGAGCAATAGATATGTGAGTAATTTTTTTGAATATGTTATAACGATTGTGAATATGGTTGGAGTTTCATGTAAAAGGAGAGATGCTCTCCGTAAAAAACAGCATGATGAAATCGTTCAACGTTTGGAAAGATGTGATGTTCAATCAGGAAGAGGATTACATCAAGAAACAAGTTTGGCTCGACCCGGTGACACGCGTTGGGGTTCTCATTATAAAACAATTGTGCTGCTTCTGTCATGTGGTCAGCAGTGAAAACGGTTCTTGAAAACATAATAGACGATGGAGCTGACCAAAGAACTCAAGGGACAACTGTGGGCTTGATTGATAAAATGAAAAGTTATAATTTTATTTTCATTACTTACTTAATGAAGACGATTTTAGGACTGACAAATGATCTATCTCAAGTCTTACAACGAAAGGATCAATGCATGGACAATATTGTACATTTAATTGCAACAGTCAAACAACAATTGCAAGACTTCAGGAAAAATGGATGGGATGAATTATTACAAGATGTTAATGATTTTTGTATAGATCACGATGTCACGGTCCCTAATATGGAAGATAATGTTCTGGATCGTCTACGTTCTAAGCGTGTTGGTATTTCTATTACTTATTATCACTACTTTCGAGTGGAAATATTTTGTCAGGTAATTATTCTTCTTCGTATTATGATACTAAAACTATTTATAATACAACTTAATTTTCTTTTATTCAATACTAGGTTGTTGATTTTATTACACAAGAAATGGAAAAATCGGTTTACAGAAACAAGTTCGGAATTGCTTTTATGCATTGCTTGTCTTTCACCTATAAATTCATTCTCCAACTTCAAGCGATTTCGATTACTTCGTCTTGTTGAACTATATCCAAATGATTTCTCCAATACTGATCGAATGATACTTGAAGATCAACTTAAGACCTACATTGCTGATGTAAGAAGGAATACAGCTTTCTCTGACCTCCATGACATTGGAACTCTTGCTCAGAAAATGGTTGAGACAGGTTATGACATTATGTTTCCTTTGGTATATCTGCTTGTCAAGTTAGCTTTAGTCTTACCTGTTTCAACGGCTACTGTTGAGAGAGCTTTTTCAACAATGAACATTATCAAGACGGATTTGCTCAATAAAATGGGAGATAATTTTCTGACCGATTGCTTGGTGTGTTATGTGGAGAAGAAAATTTTTGTAAAAATTGAAAATGAAGCTATTATGCAACGTTTTCAAAAAATGCAAACTCGTATAATACAATTACCACCTCTTAGGTGTAGTCAATCTAGTAATGTAAATTAATTGTTGAACTATTGTAATATTAAATATTCAATTTTATTCATAATTCGTCTGTAATTTTTTTCTCTTGGTAATTTTGCCCCCCCCCCCTCTCAACAAGTCTCTGGTTCCGCTACTGCCATAATCTAAAAACTTGTTGAGGTATGTGTACATCCAAAAGTTGCTAAAATTTGTTCAAAATTGTTAAGGTACCTCATTCGCCCAAAAATTGCTAAAAGTTTTGTTGAGAAGGGTCATGAGCCATATGTGATGACTTATTTTTGTTGTTAATGTGAAATACCAAAAGAACTGGAAGAAGAAGAGTCACTCGCAGAGTTTTCTGTTGGTAAGAGTTAACAGGCAAAAATAGTGAATATTGAAGACATAAGTCAAGTGAAAAAGAAACAAAATTAAGTTGTCCAAAAAAACAGCAGAGGTGGCTGATTCAAATTGAATCTAAATTATGTTTTCATTACTATTACAAATTTTCAAACCCTAATTCTAAATTTCTCCACAAAGCATAGCCCTAATCTCCTAGAACAAAATTTTCCAACGAAAAAGCAAATAATCTTTAGATTTAATTGACCGACTTGTTATACAACGCTTTCTCAAGCAATGAATTGTCAGAAGGAAAAGAGAACAGCGGGAATTGCAGCACTCAAGCAAATATTATCAATGAAATCTTATTAAACAAACAGAATCACAAATTACAACTTAGCAGTTGTGTTTTGTTTTCGTATTTCTTCATTTTTTAGAATAAAATTGAATGCATTTAAGTTTTTATTATGAAATTTTGTCCTTTCTTGCTTGGAGGTTATTTGTCTTTCTCTAATGAAAGTTATTTGTCTTTCTCTATTGAATATTATTTATTCTTCTTTAATGGAGGTATGTGATTCTCTAATGAAAATGTTTTTCTCGTATGGAAGATAATAGATAACAAATAAAATAAGTATTCTACTAAAAGTCAAATTGCATATGACATGTTACTATTGTCCACTGTTTGTATCAAAAAAGTTCAAGAAAATCCGGTAATTTTATTAGTTATGGGTATCTTATATATTTTAAAATTATATAATTTTATTTGTATCTTATATATATTTTTAATTTATTAATAAAAATTTATATTTATTTAAAAAAAATTTTATATAACACTTAAAATAAAATAAAATGAAGATAATATATAATAGCTGAAAATTTAAGAGTTCTTTTCCTGTTGACACATCAGCAATTTCTTAAGACAAAGACTATTTCGTCATTTTCATTTATTTTAAAATTTTTAATCGCTTCATCTGTCTTTGTAAAAGAAATAGTTCTTTTCCTACTGACACATCGGCAATTTCTCAAAACATACTATTTCGTCATTTCTGTTTATGTTAAAAGTTTTAGTCTCCTCATCTGTCTTTGTAAAAGAAAAAAAAAAACTCAATTTCATGCCAAAAGAAACACTTACCCAGTTTTGCTGCGGAAGAAATGAATTCAGATAAAATTCTTGATGTGGTTTTTTTTTTCTCATTTGGCGTGGGTATGAATTATTCTTTTCTTTTACCTGTTTTTTTTTCAATTTGTATTTCTATTTGTATTAGCAGCAACCTTACTGATATTGTGGTCTATTATTTGTTTTTTTTGTGTTAATTATTAGAATTTTTATAACTAATTTTTTTATTTGTATGATGATAATACTAGGGCGTCATATTGCTAAAATTGTATAAATATTGTCAGGATAATCTTGATATTGGTTTTGTGGCGATGAAGGTCAAATTTCAATTTTCCCTTATTAAATTTGATTATTGTTTTTTATGGCAGTTTTTTTATTTAAATTAATTTGTAATTACTCTATAAGGGAAACCTAAGTTTTTTTGAATCTGTGAAGGGCAGTGACAGAGCATTTTGTGCAAGTAGAGACATTGTTAGTCTATATCATTTGATAAACCAAGGTAACAAGAGAAGACTACTAATTTATAAACCTTTGAAAGCACTTACATTATAAAATTATCATTTAAATTGATTCTATTATTGTTATTGTTATTGTTGTAGTAGTTGTTTTTAATTAGCATGTTATTTACTACCATCTATGCAGAAAAGTGGGAAGATTGTAAGGATTTTTTCTGGACGCTATATAATTGATTGATGAAGAAAAGTGAGTATTCACCATGCTCATATCAAATTATTGGTCATAACTGATAGCACTATTTTTCACCCTGTTTGTTAATGTTTCAGTTAAATGGCAATGTTATAATAACTATGATTATTATCTTCTGAATAATTTTGATTTACATTTTCGTTAATATCATTCTCTTTAGCTACCAAACAGATAAATTCTTTTATTATGGGTGATCCAAAACAAGTTGGAGCTATTCTTCATCAATGCATGCATAGCACATGCTATATACAAGAACATTTTTTTGAGAAAGGATACAAGACAAACAAGAAACTAAAATTCATATTTTGGACTGAATTTTTGCTTACAAAGTTTTGATGGAAATCTCATAACTTGGTTTGGGATGGTGCGACCCTTTATTTTTTGCTGCATATTTTTATTTCATCTACTGCTATAAGACTTGTGTGTTAGGCTTATTATGCCCTCTGGAGGTGTCTTTTGATCCTTAATATATATAGCATGTGTGCCATTATATTTGTATTGTTTTATGCCTGAATTTGCATATATAAAAATGCAGAGAAATCCCAACCACTTTCATATTTGCTGGCATGTTTTTTAATTCCTCATTACGTGCCAAATATTTCTTTTTGCAGGCTCTCTTTTCAATACCACCTCGACAAGAATAAAAATATTGGTGCTCAAGAGAAGTTTACTGAGATTAATAGTGGTAAGCATCTTTGTCACTAGCTCTCTTATTTTCTTGCTCAACAGCAATATCAATATGCAATATGTCATGTATTAGGTTTTCATTTCATGATTTATTAGTTTCTTGATCTTGCTCTATTAGTTACAAGACTGAACCACATGCTTTCTGAGGAGAATCTTCTGGGCATGAGAGGATCAAATTATTATTTCATAAATTAATTACTAGATCAACAAAAGCTGGCTTTTAGTTTTTTTCTTTCATAATTGATATCCCGTAACATATATATGTTGTGTTATTCAAAATTTGGTTTTCTACCTAATGGTACAAACTTTGCTTAATGTAACTGGATTTGGAGTGATAAGTGTATTGTATGCAGCTGTTCAATTTGAACATCTATTAGTGATTTAAAAGAAATTATGTACTGATTTATGCATCTCATCGATCTTTCACTATTGGCACATTACCTAATGATGAAATTTTCCTGTTAGGTAGGATATCAAAGAGCACATTTAACTGATATACTAAAGATCATACTTAGGGAAAAGTTTAGCTCCTTAAAGGAATTCTAAATCATTTTGAAGAAAAAGAAGTATATTGTTCCATATGCTAAATATGAGAGGAAATATGTAATATGATAATCAACAATCTAAAATACATGAATCATTATAATAAAAGCAGTTTCTGGATCAAATTTTGGGCATGACTTCATATAGGAAAATGACTGATGCCTAACTCTAGCCTAAAAATTCATTATATGAGAATTGTTGCTTTAATAAGGCCACATATGCACATCATGCTGGTTGATGCCTAGTTGAATTAAAACATTAACCTTTTTTATACTTCAAAATTATATGTGCTATGTTCTCGAGTCATAATTGTAATTTGATTATGTAAACATTATTTTTTTATGTCAAAAAATACATTTTTTTTACAGAAAATTGTTTCTTAATTTAATATATAGGGCTTGAATTAAGACGATTTATTCTTAAAAATTGAAAATATAAGTAACAAATTGTTGTGGTACAATTCATTTAAATTTACTTCGGTTATAAGATTTTTGTTTTTTGGAAATTATCTATATTTATGTTCTTAATTAGCTTACTACGACTATTTACGAAGATTGAATATTTTTGAACTAAAATGAAATACTCAAGAAAAAGATTTAAAATTAAATTGTGCCATTAATTTTTTTTTTAAATCAAACTAAATTGTATCATAAATTTTAATTGATAAGGTTTTAAATATTAAACAATATTTAAATTTAAAATTTTATCAAACTATATTGAACCATATCAAACTGTTCTAAATTATAAAGATCGTTATATTTTAATAATTTATCTCATATATTTATATAATAGAAATTAAATCTATCTACAACTTCTAATAAAATCTAATATATCATTATCAAATATTACTTAGTACTACATTAAATGCACAAATATATTTAGTTGATATAAATTTGAAACTATAATTTTTAAAAATAAGTATTAAAAGTAATTTATTTTATTAATGCTAAATATTAACTTTCACTTGGAAAGATGATTGAATTAATACCAAACGTTATCTTTCTAATTTCCATTTTATCTTATCAAACTTTTATATTTTTTATTTGTTATAAATATTTTTAGCCTTGGATTTGCAAATACTTTATATCTATCTTTGAAATTAAATTATGGTATGAATATTTGGATTGGACAATTAAATATATTTATTTTTCTTGCCTTTTAAGAAAAAAAAACTCTAAATATCTATATTGAACTAGACAATATAAGATAGAGTTTCATTTTCAATATGATTCTAGTGATTGAATTTTTTAAATCTCTGACTTTCAATACAGTTTTAAAAATTTGCAAATTTCTAAATTGGATTGAACCGTGCATAAGCTTATGAATTACTATTAATCAATGTGGAAATAATAAGCCTCATGCTAATTATAACGTAATGTCATAACAAACATACATATACTCATCTGAACTGACTTGTGTCATTAGATGATGATTTTATTGTTTATTAACATCCAATTCATAATTATATATGTAATCTTTCATTTAAAGTGGCACAATTATCCCATATATAGGTTGTTAGGGTTTGTTATTGTTAGGATTTGTTATTGATTACATACTCATGCTAGCTACACATAAGTATATAACATGTTGCATGACTTAGTTATTGAAGGGAAAAATACGCAATCAAAATATGGGCGTTTGCACAAAAAATAATTAATAGTCGAAGCCAGAAATTAGCTCAATGCTTGGAGATAGGAACTGGTGAGCATAAGCCAAGTTAAAGAGTGAAGACTAGTGAGTGAAGGAACATGGCCATGAGATGTAGAGCAAATGAGAAAATGGCCAGAAATGAAAATGCAAGTGGATATGTGAAGAGAGAACAAGGGAACACAATTCCTAGAATGTTGTATATCTGACAAAAAAGAGAAAGAAGGGCATCAACAAATCAACTCAAATGCATGATGTGGAATGTTGTGTGTTGTCTTATACTTTACCTAGTTGCCAGATGATTGCATTTGGTAATTAACATGCCATACGCGATGGGGTGAGATACTGTGTGTCACAGAGATGTTACTACGCCCCTGAGCAAGACACATGCGATGTCATACTGATGATTATGCTGTGAATGAGACACTGGGTGTCACAAATTTAGTTACATCTACTAGTGGGACACAGAGGTGTCATTATTGGTGAGATAGACCAAAGCAATTGTTCTGGAACTAAGTTATTGTATAAGATTATTGGGCCCAATGTATGATGTTGTATATGTTTATTTGTAAAATAAAGATGAGAATGTTTGTAACATTACAGCCTTATGCATATTCATATACATTTGTCATAGTAATATTATATTATTAAGTATGTACCACTGAGCTCTAGGCTTAGCGCGATTCATTTATCGTGCAGATGACAGGTTAAAAGCTGAAAGGTCTTCTAGACCAGGACAAGCCTAGTTAGAGATTGGATACTAGAAGCCACTGGTTGCCACAGATCAAGTTTAAGCATAGCATGTAAATATTCTTTTGAGTTGATGTATATGCAATATCTATTTTGTAAAATATAATGAATTATAACATGATTTAAAGATGTTTTGTATATAAGTCATATCATATTCTCATATCTATAAATGTATGTATGAAAATTTAGGATTTTAGGGTGTGAGTGAATCGAAATATTTTGAGAACTATTGAATATTCACAGGTTGAGTTGATTGGATTTGGTAATACTCGTATTTTAAATAAAACTCTGACAAAATTTCTATATATTTATTTATTTTTCTTATACCTATTTATTTATCTATACAATACTACAAACTAACAGCTAATTGATGAAGGTTGATAGAGTACAATAGTAACATTTTAGTAATGCTCTTATACTCTATCTGTGCATACTACATATCTAAGGGAATGTGTACTATGTATGGGTAGGTTATGAGAGTGTTACATCACCTATATATCCTTTGCATATTTATAACTACAAAACTTTTTCATTAATATCATCGTCCATTACGCTTAGCGAAGTGATGCGAGCAAGTGAGCTTTTCATCTTCCAAACAACAAAGGCATCATGATCATGCTATTTTGGGTTGTGGTTCCTTCTTGGTAAGTTACATCCATGATAGAACTCAGAAGTTCTAGTGCCTCATGTTCTTCCAGCACATACTGAATTTTCATGCTTCAAATCTTGTAGTTATTCCCAGATAACTTAGCACCCTTATTTAGTTTAACAATGATGTTTTTGAAAACAAATGACTTTTTGCTATTTAAAATGGAGGATTTACTTTTAGACGTTAAATATACAAAATTATTAATGCCACAGTTCATATGTCATTATAATTTTATAACCAATTTGTACATTAATATACATTAATATTAACACACATACAATCTCAAGTCAAAATGTCACTATGTTTCCAATCACTATCTCGACTATATGTGATGATTAATATTAATATAAAATATATATGTAAAATTATACAATTATTCAAATCAAGCTTTTTTAAATAAAAACTATATATTGAATAATTATAAAACTTGATTAATTAATACTTGACTAATTAATGTCATGCATTAAAAATAATTATACTAAATAATTATTAAAAGAAAAAATGTATATTCCATTAATAATAAAATTTATAGTTCATCAATCATAAACGAACAAACATGGCCAAAATAAATCTACTGTAAAAATCTTTATTATATTTTATTACTAATAAAAAAAAATAAGAATGACATAAGATTTAAAAGTTAGACTGAAAACTTCGGATGACCTAGCTTCTAACGGGAGTTGAAAGCCAAAGAGCGTTCCCCAAGTCAATAAGTAAGGAATATATAGTGTTTCTTGAAAATATTTTGACCACTAACTTAGTTCCATTACAGAGTGTCATACACTTATGTCTAGAGTAAGACTTCCTCACTATCCTTGAGGAACACCAAAATCTAAAGAAATAAATGAGGACTACTCGATATCTCCTATGTCCTTCACCCCATTCCCAATCAAGCAGCTCATGAAGTGCTGGATGAACAAATGAATTCCTCAATGCTAGGTACATTGATATTTGAAAACTTATCTCCATCACCTACATCATCTCTTAACAAATTTTATGTATGCGTAATATGACTATTAGAACGTATTTCTTGAGCTTTAAGTTTATTTTTCAGAACCGTCAATTTCACCTTTCTCCTGGCTTTAAGCTCACGTGAACATATCATAGAAGGTGTCCTAGCAATAATAGCTATATGCTATAACTTTTCACAATGAAAAGTTGATCAAAAGACACAATTATACACTATAGTACAATTAATAAATTTAATAAAGAATGTATCTTCATTAAAATAGGCATAACAATGTTCAAAATTTTTTTTCTTTTATAGATATTAAAAAAAATTAGATCAAAAATAATTTTTCATGTGAAAAAATAATTTTTTATAATTATAAACTAATTTTATTAATTAAAAATATTATTTAAAATAAAAATAATTTTTAAGCACCTAGAAAACACAAAGTAAATATTTTCAAAAAATTTAAAAGATTATTTGGTGTTAATCTATAAAAAAACAGTGAAAAATGAGGTCCAGATGATTTTTAAATCAAAAAATAGGTTCTGACCAATTAGAAGCTACTGTGTATGTTGGCACAGTCCAGCTAGCACCCAACAAAGTGATGTGTCATTTCTATAAAACGACGCATTACAACATGAAAACGACTGCACTGGGCACTTCACAGGCATGGGTCATGTGCCTTGAGGTTGGGAAAGCCTAGTCTTGTCTACACGCACCGCCTTGCCAACCAATCTAGCCATTGGGGTTTTTTTCAATGAGAGATTTTAGAGGCCTAGTATTCTAGTGATGTGGACAAAAATAATTTTAGAAAGCCCTAATCAATACAAAAATAATTTTGGAATACCCTAATCTATCATTATAGTATAACAATAGATTAATCATTAATTAAAAAATTAATCACAATAAATTAAATTTTTAGATTCGAACACCCAGCTTTATAAGGTCATATATTGCTCAATTTAACTTCAATTTTTATAAATAATATACCAAATCGAAACTCTAATGTATGCTTTGATATGAAATCATAAAATCACATGTCCATACAAGTTGATTACCAAAGTTCTTAAATAATTCAACAAAAATTATTTTTAAACAACTAATTAACCTAATTATTCATGAAAACTAGAGCACAAATAACTAATGCTCTAATACCAATATTAAAAATTAAATCCACATAAGTAGATATTCATATCTTACCTTTGACGATTCCTGCAGAAGATTAATCTTGTACTTGCACTACCAATTTTGAAGAATAATCATCAAAAGGGAAAGGTTGTCGCTTTCCATAGTCTAAGAATTGAGCCTAAACTTCTCAATCTCAAAATTTTGGAATATAGAATTATAGGAGAAAAAAAACCCCTAGCAACAACGTTTTTTTAAGCTTACAAATACTCATATATTTATAATAGCAATATTCTTCTAGAAGAATTAATGTTTGATTTTAGAGATAAAAATCAAACTCTCTTGAATTATCCTAGTTATCCAAGGATATTATCTTCTCCTAGATAAATTAATATTATCTTAATAATATTAATTATAATAAATATCATAATTAAATAATATTAATAATTATAATGATCAATGGGTCTATCCACTCGTCATAGGTGGATCCGACTCAAAAACAACATATATATATATTATTTTTCTCACTAAAAAAATTATATGTACTACTTTAACAAAAATAGAATAAGTCATTGATGCCATAAAAAATAGCATATATATATATATTATTGTATATGTAATTTTTATAATATTTATAATAAAAAATTCCTGACTCTTAAAATTCTCACCCATTACTTATTAATTTTTAATTAATAATATTTTCTAAACAATAATAAATAATATTTAAATATTTATTATCTTTTTAAATTTATGATTTTTTATATTTCAATTTTGTCTTTTTAAATCTGACTTTTAAATTCTAATTTTTATAATAACAAATTATAAAAATTTATAATTTATATATTTTTATTCATTTGCTTATGTGGCAGCCTACAAATTTTCTATTTTTCTGGACTTATATATATATATTGTAGACTCTTAATTTTGGCTCTAAGCAAATTTGATCACAATTAAAGAAGGTCAATCTAAATTCGGTCCGATTTTAAAAGTTTAAACATAGTTTATAGCTTTGAATTAGATCGGTCCAATTTTAAAAGACCTAAAGTAAGCCGGTTCAACCTTTAAAGTCCTAAAATGGTCTAATCCGGAATTCGATTGGGTTTGGTTCAGCTTAATTAGATATGGGCCATGCAGTGTCGAATTAGACCTGCCCAATTCGATATGGATGGTTGGTCCATATTGAATTAAACATAATTTATTTCAATATGAACAGGTTCCATGTCGAACCATATCAAAATGAATTGATTTTAATTTGATATGGTTCTTGTTTTGGACTTAATCCGAGCCGTGCTTAATTTCAAAATCCAGATTAAGCTCGAATTAAGTTCGATCTTTGTTGATTTTAACCTAATTGATCCTATAAATAGGGAGCTTAAACAATAAGGATCAGGCAGTGACAATTATCAAAGAAAAGAAAATACAAGCAGCGATTGTTATCAAACCCTAGCCACAATTATCAAAAAGCAATTGAAATATAGCAAACACAACAATTATCACGGGTAATTGTTTCACTCTACTAAAATCAGAATTAGTGCATGCAGAAAGCTTGGGCTAACATACAAATTTGGTGGAGCCAACATGCAAGTATAAATTCTTATTAACTAATTCAATTCCAATTTCATGGTTTATGTTTATTAATAATACATAACCAATTCAATTCTTGTTTGATGGTTTATTGCTTATTTGTCAATATAGTGTGTATTTAATTAAAATCAATATTACCAATCCTTTACAGAAAGCTATAGATTTATGGTTAGAGTTAATTGATAAAACAGTAGCACGTTTTTGTAAAAGGAAACCCTAGCCTTATTTCTAAAACCTTGACTTTGTTTCTAAAACTATAATCCTGTTTTCAAAATTATAAAACCCTAATTTTATCCCAAAAATCTTATAAACCCTAATCTTGTTTGTAAAACCCTAGTTTAGATAGAAATAATAATTTTTCAACAAAATCATATCATATAAATCAATTACCTTTCCAGGCACTGCCCCTTGATCATCGCTATACGCAATCCCTCGTCAATTGGGTCAATATTTATTTATGGATTGTAATGCTTTGTGATTAATCTCTATTTCCTTTTAATTAAACTCTAATTTTATAGTTCTTGTATGGTCATTATTTTATGGATTATAATTTTTATTATTAGGATTTTAAGGATACAAAAGGTATATTTTCACTCGTGGGTGCCTTATTTGTGTAATTGATTTATTTTGTGTAATTCAATTTACTTTAAGGATCTTTGGGACAATTGTAAGGGACACGTTTTCACCTTTTGGTAAGTGTTCTATTTTATTTATTTTCTTTGTGGATATTTGGACATTTCCAAAGGTACGTTTTCATCTTTGAATATGTGCCTATTTTTTATTTATTTGTTTGAACCTTCTTTGATTTTAATACAATGAATTTTTATTTATTTTAAATTGCATTTAGTATGGATGATATTTTAATAAGTTGAGAATTTAATAATATTTAGACCTGAAAAGGAGGTCGGTTTCAATAAACCGGGTGCTACAGGGGTGCTGGGTCATTCTCATATTCTCCATGCGTACCCAATTTTTTGAACCCAATAGGGAGTTAGAAATTTCTTAGAAATCGAGTCATTCACTATTTTCTATTTTTTCAGCCCGTCCAGATGGCGACTCCATTTTCTCCAGATTTAAACCCGTATTTTCTAAAGCCTTAAGTCTAACAGTGCCGAAGTAGCAAGAACTATTCCACGTAGGAGTGGAGGCGAAAATTTTCACTCACATATATATATATACATATATTAATATTTCTTTATTAGCTCTCAATGTGAAGATATGTTGAATGAGGAGAACTATTTTTATTAATGACTCTTTACCTAAAATAGAGTGTATAAATAAAGTTAGGAGAGGAGATCCAAAAAAAAAAAAAACAAAGAATCTCTAAGCTGCACTAAGCTTATGCGGGAGCTCTAACAATCTAAAGACTCCTTTTTTTTTTCAATTGAAAAAAATAGAAAATGACACCCTTCGTCTTTTTTATAAATTTTTTATTTTTTTATCAGAGGTGTTTTAATTATTTTATAATAAACTCATAATAAATTATATAAATTTTATAAACTCATGATAAACACATAGCAAACTCATAATAAACCTATAATAAACTACGAAAATATAGTATTTTGGTAAACTAATCATAAATTCTTGCAAATTTGAACATATTTTAAAAATATAGTAAATTTGAATTTTTTTTTCAATTTTTCTGAATTTTTGTCAAAAGCCCAAAAAAATAAATTAAAAACTTAATGAAAATAGAAAGAAAAATGAATAGCATGATTTATAATCATATATTTAAATTGGAATTATTGTTAGCATTAATATTATTATTATATAAGTTATTAACATATAATTAACTTGTTATGTAAGTTAAAATTCATATATTTTAATCTTTAAAGTTTTAAATTTCTAGATAGGATATAAATAAATTATTAGTATAAATAAATTATTAATCAAATGAATTATTTAAATAAATTATTATGTATAATTAATTTAATATGAATGTCAAAAATTATATATTTTATTGTTTAGTTTTTGAATTTCTAAAAATATATAAATTAACTATTATTATAAATAAACTATTTAATTTATTATAAAGGTTAAGAGTCAATTTTTTTTAAACTTTTCAATTTTTTAAAAACATATATAAATCATAAATATAAAAGATTAAAATTCATAAATATAATTTATTAATTATTAAATTTTTAATTTTTTTAAATTATTAAAATAAAATAAAAATAATTAGAATAAAGAAAAAAAGAAGAGGTAATAATTTTTAAAAGTGTTGATGTTAAAACCTTAAAATACATTATTTCCATGGTTTTTATATAGATATAGATATAGTTAATAAGAAAATATAAAAATGGCAATAAATGATTTATTGAAGTTTGTCGCTATTTGTTAATTTATTTTGTTCTTATTATATGTATGTATATATGTATGTGCTTTTCTTTTTTTAATATTATGTGTATGTTTTTCATTATACATTCATGATATATAATTTATATACCTATATTATGAAAGTATTTATCTTTATTTTTTTGAAAAATATACTGTAAAAATAAATAAATTCATAGATTTCAATTTAGAAATTTAAAATTGAAAATTCGAAATTATTTAATTAAGATATTGGATAGAATGTTAAAAAATTAAAAAATCATGCATTATAAATTTACAATTGCACATATTTAATTAATATTTTATTATTATATATAAAATATTTATAATTAACTAATAATTTAAGCTTCTTATATTACTTAAATTAATGTTATATCAATTAAATTAAATTTATTAAAATATATCAAAATTAATTATATATGAATACGTTTAAAATAATTTATAAATTTTTTTTATATAAATTATTCTTTAATACTTGAGCAGAATAAAATTATAAAAATATTAAAGCTTTTTCTATAAAACTTAAATAGTTGCGCATTCAAATGCTCAAATTTCATATCACTAGTTAAATGAGAACTACGTTTTGCTAACTGATCTACTCTTAGATGGTTAAAAAAAATGAGCAGGATTGCTTTTGTTTGTGCATGATTTGTGTTTTTCCTTTAAATAATAAATAATATGATAAATAATTATAAGTCTTTAAATTTTATATATTATACTAATCAATTTTTATATTTTTAGCATTTAATTTTTATATCTCTGTATTTTTATTTAATTTTTCTATCAATATTTTTATCTTAAAATTATTAGTCAACGACTTTGACATTATAAAATATTTTTTTTTGTCATTCTCTCTATATGTTTATCTTTATTATTTATTAAATTAATTTTATTTTATATATAAATCATCTACAAAATAATAAAAGTTATTATTCATATCATTTGAAATTATTTTTTAGTAATATTTATAAAATTAAAAAATAAATATGTGCAATAAATATTAATAAACTTAAAAATAAGCATGGTTTAATAAATAGATTTAAGCTAATTATTTTTTGCTAATTAATATTTATAAAATTTAAAAGATATCATTTATATTATTTAAAATTATTTTTTAATAATATTTATAAAATTAAAAAATAAATTATGTGCAACACATATTAATAAACTTAAAAATAAGCATGGTTTAACAAATAATAAAGATAAATATATATAAAGAAAGGACAAAAAAATATTTTATAATATTAAAATCGTTGATTAATGATTTTAAAATAAAAATATTATCAAAAAGACTAAATAATTTAATTTTTAAAAATATAAAAAATTAAATACTAAAACTATAAAAATTGTAAATGTTAGATAGTATGTGAATGACTACTATATTAAATTAACTTTACACTATTAAGATTATGATTAGTTTTATCCTACTCATATTGAAATTCAATTTAGCTATAATATTTTATTCTACTTACACCACTATAAATGCCTCATTATAAGTAATTCATATGATAATTAATAATATAGAGATTTCTCATATTTTTCATTCTCTATTTATCTTTTCTTTTTTTTTATTTACAACACGTTGTTAGTAAGATAGTCTCTAGAAATTATAATAGTGAAAAAAGAAAATTTTAGTTTTTCTCATTTACAAGAGAATTTTTATATCTCTCTAATCAGGTACGCTTTCGTATTTAATTTAATACTTCTTGATTATTTAACATAATTAATCTAGACTTAATTGAAATTAGCTGAAATTTTTCTTAATAAGTAATATCAGAGCCCTCCATATTCAATTATTAAAAAAAATTTATAAGATTATAAATAAATAATATTTTATATAAAAATTATTCAATTTTGTTTTTGCATTTTTTTTATATACGATTACGTGGTACTGCTTTTAATTAATCTATATTATTTGTTTTTTGTTCGATAGTTAGTGTTGGTATAATTTTGATAACTTGCTCCATTTTTTCTAAATTTAATATTAATTAACAAGTTGTTGTTGATCAATTATTAGTTATTAATTTTTCAACAATATGTATTAGTATTAATTGCAGTGCATTCATCTTTTAAAACATATAGACATATGCACTAATAATTTATTGGTTATTAAAGCCTTCAATCCTTATAGGTTTTATTTTATTTATTTTTTATATCAAGTAAATTATTATTATATTTACTGCTTGAATATATGTCTATATATACATATAATGTTGTTTTCTTTTGAACATATAGTTGAAATACCATATATAATGTGATTTCTATGATTTTAAATTTTGAATTTTGTGCATATATATATATGTAAAATTTGATTTCTTGAGTATGTATATGTATGTCTTATAGCACCCCCTAACAGTTATATATATATATATATATTATATGATTATTGATCTCATATATTTTTATTGGATTCAGTTAGTATATAAATATAATATACATATTTAATTTATGATTCAAGTATATCTTAATTCAATATACATACGGTAATATATCTTGGATTATTAACATTGTATATATACTATTAAAATAATGAAAAAATTATTACCCTTAATATTTTCTGAAGAAATTATCTGTTATAAGTACTTGATAATTAGATTTACCTTGATATTGTGAATTTTAAAGATATTATGAAAAGGAAATCAAACATTCCCGCATGATTGCTTAGAAATAATAATTTTCCTTTTGATTATTCAAACAAAAAATTAAAAATTGATTATCTTCTTATTGAAAATTTATTACAGTTTTTTTAAAAAATATTGAATTTTTCATACCTCAAATGTGCTTTTGCAGTAGCAATATTAGTGGCATATATTCACAAAATATTCTAAACTAATTTCTTATTTACTTGTAGCTAAGCAAAATTTTTAGCTTTTGATGAAAAATCATTAAACTCGTCCAGCCGACTTAATATTATTTCCTGAAGTGAATGTGATATATTTTCAAAATTATGGACAAGAATCTTAATAAAAGGGTCATTGTGGAAATTTTTTTTCCTATCAATTTTAAAAATAAAAGTGCTAGTTAAATATCATTTTTTTGAAATAAATGTGATATTTTTTTCAAGACCATAGACGAGATTTTGATGAAAATATTATGGTAAAAAAAAAATTTCCTACCAATTTTGAAATCAAAAGTGTTAATTCTCATAATTCTTTATGATCATAGAATATTTGTTGTAATTAACATTAACAAAAATTAATGTTAATAAGATATTTGATTCTGCAAATGTGGTTGAAGATTCCAGAAGAGTCTACCTTATATTCTGAATTTGAGTAAAATGTTATTTCGATGATACATTGTATTCAAGTAGATCCCGAAGAAATCTACTAAATTTTAAAGAATATGTCGCAATGAATATTATATTAAAACAAAATGAGAGATGTATTAAATTTTTATGTATCACCTCTATAAATTTAAACCAGAAGTTTATATTAGAAAATTTTTTCAGTTTATCAACTGGATTATATTATACTAATATAAAGATAGTTGAGATATACTATATACACCAGAAGTGCATAAATTTCTAAATTTTTATACTCTGTTATGATCATCTTGGTCATCCAAGATTAAACATGATGCGGCATATTATTAAGAATATAAATGGATGCTGATTGAAAAATTAAAAAACAAAATTTTGCCTGATGATTGCTTTTGTACTTCTTGTACTAAATGTAAATTAATTATGAGATCTTTACTATCTAAATTATATTTAGATTCTCCTGAACTTCTAAAAAAAATAAATACATGGGGATATTTATGGCTCTACGCATTAATCTTGTGGATCATTTAGATATTTTATAATTTTGATTGATGCTTCAACTCGATGGTTATATGTTGTCAACTCCTATTATTATTTTTGCTAAATTTCTTACTCAAATTATAAAGTTAAGGTTAATGATTCTTGATTATCATATCAAGACAATTTTTATAGATAATGTATATGAGTTTACTTGAAAAGTATTTTATAATTATATTATCATTAAATATTTTATTGCATATGTTCATACTCGATATGATTTAGTTGAATTATTATTAAGATTTTATGATCAATTATTATTCTTATGCTTATGAAATCAAAACTTTCAATATACGCTTGGATACATGTTATTGTTTATATTGCACCTTTAATTTGTATTTGATTTCTGCATATCATAAGTTTTTTATTTTGCAACATGTGTTTATCTGAATTAATATATTTTATTTAGAATTTATGATATTAAAATTTATTGTTGCAGTGTATATATTATTATTGCATCCCCTTAAAGAAATAAAATGGATTATCAATATTATTTTGATATTTATATAGGTTTTGATTGTCTACATTAGATATTATATACCTTTACAGATAAATTTTTTAGAGCAAAATTTTTAGTAAGTTGGTTTTCACTCCATTAGAAAAAGATAAAAATAAAGGTCCAAAAGTACAATAGATTAGTTGGAATACACCAACTTTATCCAATCTTGATACATGCACAAATCAATGTGAACTAAAAATTCAAAAACTAATTCATTTGCATAATGTTACAAATCAGTTACCAGATATATTTACAAATACCCAGTAGGCGTTCAAATCGCATATTTCAACTGCTAATACTCTTGCTCGATTGATTGTCCATATAGGACATTTTATTAGCGTGACAACTAATAGATATAATATACGCATGAAGCGTAGTAGACTACTTGATTCAAAATATTAATTTTTGAGATAAAAAAATGAATAATTTCAAAATGACACTCCTGAAGAGGTCAAAAATAACATAAGTCAATAACCATATATTTCTAGAGAAGTAACCCCAGAAGTTATTCCGGTACCGAAAAATTATGAGATCTCATTAAAATATAGAAATATGTGAAAAAGAGATGAAATTATTGTTGATAATATGTTTGCATATGTTGCTATTAAAATTATCAAAATATGCTTGAGCCTAAAAATATTTAAAATTATTGACATCGAGGTGATTGGTCAAAATAGAAATTAATCAAGGTCGAGCTAGATTTATTTGTAAATCATACAATATTTGAATCAGTAGTTCAGACACCAGAAAATATTATACTCATGGGTATTATATGTAAAAGAAAAAAAAATCATATGAGATTATGAAAAAATATATTTCCTCTATTATGAATGTAATTACTCTTAAAATTAGTTTTGCAACCCCCCGAAGGACTCGATATTATATTATAATAATTTTCTCATATAACTCTTAAGAGAAATGAGTTAAATGAAATTATGATATACAAGGCACAACTTGTGGTATAAGAATTCTCATAAAATTCTTGTATAGATTATGATGAGACATATTCTCCTATCATGAATATTATTATCTTTAGATTTTTTATCAGTTTGATAGCCTTTGATAGGCTTGACATATATTTGATGAATATTGTGACAGTTTACTTATATAGTTCATTAGATAATGACATATATATGAAAATTTCTGAAGAATTCAAAATGTCTAAAGCATATAATATCTTGATAAATATACTATATTGAGTTTAAATATTCTGATATAAGCTAGGTGGATGTGGTATAGTCGCCTATTTGAATACTTAGAGAAAATGAATATGAAAATAATTTCATTTGCCCATGTATTTTTATCTGAAAGATAAATATAAAATTTATCATAGTTACAATTTATGTTAATAATTTAAATATAATGAAAACTCCAGAAGAGATCTCAATTACTGCAGACTATTAGCAATGAAATTTGAAATGAAAGATCTTGTAAGAACATAATTTTATCTTGGATTTTAAGTTGAGTATTTGTCAAATAAAATTATTGTCTATCAAACATTATATATCAAACTTGAAATAATTTTATATGGATAAATCTTATTCATTAAGCACTCCAATGGTTGTTTATTCCTTTGATGTAAAATGATATCTCTTTAGCCCCTGAAAGGAGATCTCATCCTGAAGTACCATATCTCAGTTCAATATGAGGTTTTTTTTTTATATATTGTTAACAATATAAAACCAGATATTATTTTTGCAGTTAACTTGCAAGATTTAGTTTAGCACCAACTAAAAGACATTTGAATTAGAGTGAAACATGTTCTACGCTACCTACGTGGCACATCTGATATGAGTTTATTTTTTCCAAAAGGAATAAAGTTTGAATTGATAGGATATGTTGATGATGGATATCTTTCTGATCCTCATAAAGCCCGATCTCAAATAGAGATATTAGCTATTCATGAAGCTAGTTGTGAATGTATGATTGAAAAGTATAATTGAACATATTAAAAGAGCATGCAAATTACCTATAAGCAAACAACCAATAATATTACATGAAGATAATGCAGCATGTATTACATAAATCAAAGGAGACTACTTAAAAGGTGATAGAACTAAACATATATCATCAAAGTTTTTTTTATACTCATGAACTTATGAAGGGAGGATAAGTTGATATTTGTAAAGTTCGTTCAAGTGACAATTCAACAGATTTTTTTATAAAAGCATTGCTAACATCAATTTTTAAAAAGTATGCACACAATATTGAAATGCGCTCATTTGAAGATATGTCTTAGCCAGTTGTATTCTTGAGGAAAAATTACCTATTGATATTATATTCTTTTTCTTTCACTAAGTGTTTATCCCATTGAATTTTTCTTAGTAAAATTTTAACGAGACATATTTATAGAGATAGTCATCTAAAAAAAATATTAGATAATATGTGAATAACTACAATATTAACTTAACTTTACCATATTAAAATTATAATTAATTTTACCCTATTCATATTAAAATTTAATTTAATTATAATTTTTTATTTTACTTACACCAATATAAATACTTTATTATACATAATTCATATAACAATTAATAATATAAAATTTTTTCATATTTCTTATCTCCTATTTATCTTCTGTACTTTTATTTAGACCAATAAATAATAATAACAATCTTATGTACTTGGAACGAAGCCAAGTGGGTCATGCTTTGATGAACAGACTGCCTGATTGACTGACTTTTCAAAGTCTTCGCTTTCTCTTTCTTTCTCTCCCTTTCTTTTACACAATTTCTCTAACTTATTTTGATGTTGAATTTGCATTTCTATCTCTGCATGGCTTGAATTGAGTGGTGCATGTTCACTGCTTTTGCTTTGTATCGTTAGCTTCAGGTTTTGAAGGTTTGAAGGTTCCTGCAGGTTTGTGTCTCTCTGCTCTCTGCATTTTCATGAAAAGACAGCACTTCTCTTCGCTTTATTAAAGATTCCAACATGGTTTTCCTGCAAAATTAGGTTAGAATTATACTATTTATAATTATATTGTATTATTGTTGCTCATGCCATGTTGAGTTTGAGCTCTAAGTCTTCTTTACAATTACAACTATGAGTTTCAGCCATTTATTAAGGTAATCGTCGGCTTAATAATAGAATTTTAGCCAATTAGCTTGCTGCTTTGTTTTCCTTGAAATGGGTTTGTCTGATAAACATTGAACTGTTCTGTACTTATATTGGAATTTGCTTAATTTATTATGTTAACTCTCAATTAGTCTATATTTTTTTACTTGACAAAATTTAAGAGAGAAACCTATTTCCTTGGAGAACCTATTATTATTATTATCATCATTACTTTTTGTACAGGCACTGGTCCTGAAGCTTCCTTCTTGGGTTTTTGGAAGTTTACCTTCCTTTTGCCAAAAAGATGAATAATTATATGCTACAACCGTTGTAGCAATAAATGCCTACAACGGACCAATGAGATTCTTACACTTTGATTAAATGCTTACAACGGACCAATGAAATAAATCATTTAATCTACGTGTAAGAATTCCATTGGTCCGTTGTAGGCATTTATTGCTACAACGGTTGTAGCATATAATTTTTCCAAAAAGATAGTGCCATTTTTTTAAAATGGGTAGCAAGAGTGCTAAATTTGAGAATAGTATCTCGATTCAGCCAATCCCAGATGGCATTATTTGTGTGCAACCAGGGGCAAAGACACGTTGATGAGAAGGGGCCTTCTCTTTTTGAAAATTTGTATATATATATAATATTTTTAAAAAATTTTTGAATTATTTATTAATTTTTTTAAAAAATTTTAAATTGCCCCTCTTTTTTTTTTAAATTTTTACAAAAAGTCAAAAAAAATTATAATAAATTATTTATTCTATATGCAATAGTTCTTTTTTAAAAAATTGATAAAATATTGATAATATATAAATGCAAAAAAAAAATAAAGAAAGGGATAAAATTTTCAACTAAATTAATTTGAACCAATTTAATGAATTAAAGAACTCATTTATTTTAATTATTTTTTAAGAAATTATATTTATTATTTAATTTTTTTTCTCTTTATTTTATTTTTATTATGAATAATCTTATAAATTTAAAATTCTGTATATATATATTAATATTTTTTATTAATTAATTTTTTAATAATAAAAATATATTATTAATAAATTAATAAATTTATAAAATACTATTAAAATAAAAATAAAAAGAGAGATAAATAATTACGGGAAAGTTAAAATTTGCAAAAAAATTTTGCCCCCTGTTATTTCAAAATCTGGCTTCGCCCCTGTGTGCAAGTCCAATTTATGCATACATTTCATACTCTAAAAGTAGAGCTTCATTTGTGGACTAATTTGAATTTCAAAATCTTCTGTGGAATGGATTGCGGCATAGAGATATGGATAGTGTTTTCAGTGGTGTGGTAAATGAGGAATAGAGATCAACTGGGACAATGAACGAACAACAGATGGCATACTGCTGTCTAGAAACAGGCTTACTATCAGTTTGACAGCCACCAAGTGTAGGTGTAAACTAGTTAGATGTTCAACATTGAAATTAACAGCTATCTGAAATATATATATTTGTACCTTTGTGCTTCATAAATACTTGCATATACTTCTATCCATGTATTTGCTCGTGTAGGTATATGAACCAAGAAAATTAAAGTATTATAAAGAAAAAAGCAACCAAGAGTAGAGGTGGCCATCAAAGTAACAAGTGCCTCCACCTCTGGCAAGAATTTGCTCTAGTGGGTATCTTCGGCATTAACATTGAACAGCATCAGCAAGCTAAGCTGAACTGCTACCTACCATAGTATTTTAAAATGTTGTTAGGATCTAGAGCAGTTGTATTTTATTCATAACAGCTATGAAATGATTGTTTGGTTGAAAAAGTTTTGCACTTCAGTTCAATAAATCCAACTCTTCTTCATTAATAGTTACAAGCTTGTGAACTAACTAATAGCCCTTCTGCCCCTTCTATGTTTTCTCGTGATTTATTCTTCTTATTTGCTATGATGTGCTGATGTTATACTTTTTTGTGTTATTATATTGTGGCTCTAGAGTTGCTTTCTTTTTCAGTTTTTATGTTATTTTTAAATCAATTTTATTTTATTTTATTTTTCCTTGTAATAGTCATGATGGTGCATGCTTTAATTTGTCTTGAATATTTTCTGTTTTGTGTTCCTTTTGTAGGTCATTGTTATTGAAAATGGTTAGTAATGACAAAGGTGAGTTCCATGGAATCCTATGAAAGTGATGCCAACCTTGTAGGCTATACCGGTCCATTACGCCGCGAAAGAAGAGTTCCAACAGTTCAGATGAGTGGTCCAATCTATATCAACCGTAAGGCTGAGAATACTTTTCAACTAAATCATGGTATAGCAGGTCAAAAAATAGTAAAACCCATGGCTGAGAAGTTTCCTTCTTTTAATGGGATGGGTCAGCATAATTGGACAGATGAGAAATATGCTGGTAAAAATGAACATCTATTGAGGTCTGGGCAACTGGGATTGTGCAATGATCCTTACTGCACAACATGCCCAACATATTACAATTTCAAACCAACACAGGAAAAACATTCAAAAGCTTCAGTTATATTTGATCCCAAGGTGAACCTTTTTACCCATTCTATTTTCTTAGAGGACAAAAAACTAAAGTTTTCCTCAAAGTGTCAGATTGTTTTATTACAACCATGTGATTTTGGATGTTTTGTGCTATATATTTCTTTTCTGCTACTGTTTCTACTCTAAATCATTACCTTTGTCCAAATATTTTACTTTAATGGATGTCTGATTTTCCTAATATTTTCCAAATATTTGTCTGATTTTCCTGTCAGAAGCTTGAGCGTTGATCATGGAGCCTTTAGTTGAGTTTATATAATGTGCTTATTTATTCTCATTTTTCTAATTTTTGTCAGAAAAATAATCCATACCTGTAATACATATGCATGCCTCTTTTTCTTGTAAAACTTCTTGTAATGTTTCAGCAGGAAAATGGATCATCTGTGTTAAATATTTACTTAAGATGTTGGGGATGCACTACTTTATACATTGCACAATTTAAATGAATAATGACCAGATTAATTGAGGTGCAAGAGGCTGCTGCCGGCAGTAGCTCAAATTACTTTATTAGTACAGAAGAATGAGAAAGTAGGGAAAAATGAGAAGGGGGAAGAAGAACACATATTGGCTTTATATTATTTTGAACTTGTTGCTTAGTCATAGTTTTGTTGTGTCTACTCTCCCAGTGCTTTATTTTATAGAATTTAATGTTATACAAATGAATTAGCATGCTCATGTAGCTCTTCTTCTTCTTCTCGTTTTCCCCCCCTTCTTTCCAGTTCCATAATGCTCTTTATGGGGATGCTAAAGGTTGGGCAAGGAGATTCGTATCTTCTCTAAGTCAATATATTCCTGGAGTTATGAATCCTCATACTAAAGTTGTTCAACAGTGGAACAAGTTTTTTGTCATTTCTTGCTTTCTGGCCATTTTTGTGGATCCTTTATTTTTCTTCTTGCTTTCAGTGCTACAGGTAAAGCTTTATTTGTTTTCAGTCTGGAATAATCATGAAGTTAATGTAACGTTTATGTGTATGTACCTATGTTGATATATGAATTAGGGCATTAAGCTCTAATTATACCACTATACAAGGCCTTTAATTGGCTATATAGATATCATGGCTCCTTCCTGTTATACTTATTTTTTACATGATGCCCGTCTTCAAATTAATGGATATTCAACATTTCCAAGACATTGCTTCCTTTAATACATGAATTCAAGGAAACGCAAAGGACTTATAATATTGAATTCTATGACAGGTCAATTCTACCTGAATTTTTAATTATTGCACGTATCAGTAATGTCAAGCTTCATTGTGAATAACATCTTCCTACGGTTCCTCTTTCTTGCTTCCATATATGAATTATTGGGGGGTCTACTATTTTTTGTATTGTTGCCACTGCTGCTTTGTCATCTAGGCTTTGTCTGTTTTATATGATATTTGTTGAGAATTGTGACTTTAGTTAGGTACTCTCCAGTTACTTTGTAGGTCTATCGGAAATTTGAATTCTGAATTATGTTCAGACCTTCTGTTTTGGCAAAAATTTGAATTCTGAATTATGTTCAGACACATGCCAGTTGAATGTATGCCTCAGTTGTAAGTTAGAAAAGCCTAGGTATGGGTTAGCATGGTTGAAGGTAACTTATGGTTAAGGTACAGAGCTGTGTTAAGGTCACTCTTTTATGCTTAGGCTATGTCAACACTCAACTATATAAATGTTGGTGTAATGAATGATAGGCTGGCCCTTTGAGGTTCAAAATCTGCAGTATATTTATGCTGTGTTCTTGGACAGCCTTTTGAAGGTTCAATTATAGGACCCGTATTTGTGTTTTTGAGCTTTCTGCCCTCTCAAAGTCATCTCAAAGTCAACATATTCCCCTTGGTTCATTATTTTAGCTTGCTTCCTTTTAGTTATTTCATGTCATTTTTTGGATGCAGGATGAGAAGTGCATTGTTATTAACTGGGCTATTACTACAACAATTGTTGTTTTTAGGAGCATGACTGATTTCATATACTTATTGAACATGCTTCTTCAGGTATGCATCTCTTTTTCTTCATTTTATTGATTTATTTGTTTATTTTGTATTTTTAAATTTATCTCTTCTTGTTGCCGGAATATATTAATCATCTAGCAGCACCCTAGAGATCGCTTATTGTTGCAACTTCAGCTGTAAACTCTTTAACCGTTGGGAAAATAATCCAATTGGATTTGGTCTAAGCAAACATAAATAAACCCGCATAATAAGTGATACTAGGTTTACTTGATTTTATAATAATAATCAGCTCTGTATTTTTCCATCTCATTATTTACATTGTATAAAAATCAAATAGAATGCTAAAATTTTGGAGGATGCAGTTGAAACTGTGTTGGATTTACAAATATTATGCCAAGCCAACTCATTTGGAGGATGAAGATAAAGAGAAAGTTGGCGGTTGGTGTGGCAATCTGTGTTTGCATTTTTTCATCATACCTACACTTTGCAACATCTGTGTTGAGTCATTTCTTATGCATTCCTGACTTGAATGAGTTGGCCTTCATTGGTGTGGAAAACAAAAAGAAAAGATTGAGGGTTCATTATTTCAAAATAAAACAAGAGGGGCCTCAACAATATTTCTTTTTGTTAATTTTTTGGAGCTTTTTAAGGATTATTCTTTTCATTATTTCTTGGTGCAATGTTGTCATAGCTTTATGTGGGAACCAAAATGTTGTGATTCCTAAGACTTACGAGAGTACAATGGACATTTTCTTTCAATACAAAAATGATTTAGGAGAGACAGGAAGAAAAGAATCACATTCAATCTGAAACTTTTGTTTTATCAAATTTACAACTTTTAATCTACAAATTGAATGAGTTTCATAATACATAATCTTTTCAGAACATAGTTGGAACTGGCCATTGTAATTTTTTCAGAACATAGTTGGAACTGGTCATTGGGCTATTAATCAAATGATGCAATAGGAAATATTTCTTTATTGAACATAACAGAGAGTGTTCAGTTGCTTTATACATCCCTGTTATGTATAGAAATCAGTAGCTTAGGATTAATTTAATATTTTAGGAAATAGGATAGAAAGGGAGTAGTTAAAGAGAGTTTAGAAAAGAGAGATAGGAAGAATAGAACAGAGAATAAGGAGAAAGAAAAAGAATTTAGAAGAGAGATTTTAAGAATCTAGAAGAGAGATTTTGTATTTCATAATCAATGACTCAAGAATCAGTACAGCTCCATATATAGCAAATTCTAAATACTACAGTACAAAATAACAACTTCCTTCCTATTCATTCTCTCTCTGCCAGCTACTGAATTAGTTATTTCTTTCCTTGTCATTTTCTACAGCACAACATTCTCTCTTCTCTCTCTCTTCCTTCTAAATGTAACAATCCCAGTTTGCCATCAATCAATTTCTCAAACACCATGGACTCATATCTTCAATTGCAAGTATCATAAATGCCATTGTTCTTGCTGTTAGTATTTCTTGTGAAAATTATCTTCCTGTATTTTGACTCTTCATATTTTGATTATTTGATGAATATACTGCATATTTCCTTATTCTTTGTGATTTAAAATTGTTCCATGTTTTATCATTTGATATATGATTTTCCAATTAAACATCTCAATACTAGTAATTTCTGAACGTTGAAGCAATTAAATGGTATCAATGTCATTCTATTTATTCTTTGCAGTTTAGGTTGGCCTATGTAGCCCCAGAATCGAGAGTGGTTGGAGCTGGAGAATTAGTTGACAAACCAAAGAAAATTGCTTTGCATTACCTCCGTGGATATTTTTTTGTTGACTTATTTGTGGTATTACCACTTCCTCAAGTAAGTTTATTTCATTCTTCATATTGTATTATGACCAGGGTCTTACATAACAACCATTTTATAATGTTTCAGCTGTTTTATATCGGAATTTTAGTCCATTGATACATTGTTTTCCTCTATGAGTGATTCATCAATCGCTACAAATCATTGCTAAAACATGTCAAAACAACAATTTCTTTCTATTAATCCAATTATTAACATAATATCTTGCATTTTTTGTTTAATTCTTTCTTTTGATCATATAATTTGTAATGACAAAACATGATCAAAGAAATATGCAAAAGGTAAATCTTTGAAAAACAAATATCCAAAGCGTAATTTTGATGTAATTCTTGAATCATCTTACAGGATTGCGCTCAAATATTGAATTACTTGATGTTTAAAACCTTAAAAATATAGCTAATTAATGAAATTGGAAAATTTTTCATGGAAAGGTTTACAATTATTTTCAACTATTATTGAAGTGTTGCCCCCCATATCATGGAAGGCTTGTCGTGGGAGTCCTATGTGACCATGAGGTTTGTGATACGGTTATACGATCGGTTATGTTATATGGTAGAACAATGAAAAGACAATATATATTGAAGATTATTAATAGTTCTATTGATTTAGGAGAAAGTCTCAATATGTTTGTTAGAAAGAGTTGAAAAATATTTACAACTTTAGCTAGGAGACAAAGAATTAATTTCTAGGAGGCTAACTACCAACTATACAGTAGGTTCAACTATATAATTATCTACTAGCCTATTTACAATTAATTATGTCTACTAACACTCCCCCTCAAGTTGAAGCGTAGATGTTGATTATGCCCAACTTGTTACACATATATTCAATTTTTGTTCCATTTAAAGGCTTTGTGAAATTGCTTCCTAGTTGTTCTCCAATCTTTACATGACTAGTAGAGATAACGTTTCTCTTGGATCGTCTCCCTAATAAGGTGACACAATTTCAATATGCTTTGTCGTTTCATGAAACATTGAATTAGAGGCGATATGGATAGCAGCTTGATTGTCACACCAAAGTCTTGCTGGTAATAAAAATTTTAACCCTATTTTACTTAAAAGGTGATGTATCCATAGAATTTTGCACACGGATTGAGCCTTCGCCCTATATTTTGATACAACATTTTGTTTCTTGCTTTTCTAAGATACGAAGTTTCCAGCAACAAAAACACAATATCTAGTAGTGGACCTTCTATCCACTTTGGAGCCAACCCAATCTACATTAGAAAAACATTCAATGTTACCGTGCCCATTATTTTTGTAATGTATTCTAGAGTAGCATAGAATTTGATCTAAGGCTGCCCAATGATTGATTGTTGGAGATGACATGAATTAGCTCACAATACTAACCAGTAGGCGATGTCCGAACAGGTTACGGTAAGATAACTCAGTTTTCCAACTAGTCTTCTATATCTTTGAAGATCTTCAACCAATTTACCATTTTTTGTTAGCTGCAAATTAGGAGTTATAGCGGTACTACATGGTTTCGCACCTAATTTTTCTTGTCTTGTTTAATAGATCAAGAATATATTTCTTTTGGGATAAGAAGATACCTTTCTTACTCCTTGCTACTTGGACCCCTAAGAAATATTTTAATTCCCTTAATTCTTTTGTCTAAAACTGAGAGTGAATGAAGGATTTAAGGGATGAGATTCCCATAACATTATTTCCAGTGATAACAATAGCATCCACATACACTACCAAAAGGATGATGCCAACTTTAGAATGTTAGTAGAAGATAGAGTGATCTGACTTACTCTTTATCATTTCAAATTTCTCAATTCTCTAACTAAATTTCTCAAACCAGGCTCGAAGACTTCGTTTTAAATCATACAAAGATTTTTGAAAACTGTAAACTCCCCTCTAAGCAACAAATTCTGGAAGTTGCTCCATATAAATCTCTTTTTAAGATCACCATGAAGAAATGGATTTTTTTTAACATCTAGTTGATGCAAAGGCCAATCATACATGGTTGCTAGGGAAATAAATAAACAAACTGATGTAAGCTTAGCAATTGGAGAGAATGTGTCAGAATAATCAACACTATATGTTTGTGCAAATCCTTTTGGTACACGACGTGCTTTAAGATGAGCTTGGATGGACATTTAGAGGGAAAATCTATTTATACCCAATAGCCTTTTTTCCTGCAGGTAAAGATATCAAATCTCAAGTACCATTGTCATCAAGAACGACCATTTCCCCCACCATACTAGTACAAACCAGGATTAAATAATTCCTCATGAATTGTTTTTGGAGCGGAGATATTATCTAATTAAGCAATAAAAGATTAAGACGAAGAGGCAAATGATCATAAGAAACGAAAGTTGAAATATGATAGGTACATTGCCTTTTACCTTTTCGATGAGCAATCAGAAGATCAAGACTTGGATCAAGAGTGCTTGATTCAAGATCGTATGACAAGTGGAAAGGTCCACATGTGATTGGATCCTTTATCCTAGCTAGTCGAGCAGGTCTGTTTGATGGTGGGTCAGATGCAAGTGGATGTGGTGAATGAGTGGTTTGAGTAACGATATAGACCAACAAATAATCTTCCTTCACCTAACCATCTAGGATAGAATAGGAGTAAAAGAATGGAACATTCTCTGAAAATATGACATTTACAGAAATAAGATGTCAATGCAGGATAGGAGTGCAACACCTGTATCCCTTTTGAACCCGAGAATAACTAAGAAAGATATGCTTAAGGGATTTAGGATCCAATTTAGTAACATAAGGATGGACATCTTGAACAAAGCACATACTACCAAAGATCTTTGGTGCAAAAGGGAAAAAGGCTTAAAGTGGAATAGAACATTATAAGGAATGTCACCTTAGAGAACAATATAAGGCAGTCAGTTAATTAAGAAACAAGCCTTGGAGATAGCATCAGCCCAGAAGGGTTTTGGAACTTCCATTTGGAATAGTAGTGCTTGTGCAACTTCAAGGGGATGCCTATTTTTTTTTCTTTCAGCTACCTCATTTTGGGAATATGTTTCAACACAAGATGATTGATCGAGAATATTGTTTTTAATCATAAAAGATGGAAATGCATAAAAAAAATATTCTTTTGCATTATCACTTTTTAAGGTTTGAGCAGTAAGATTAAATTGTGTTTTAATTTTAGCACAAAAACCACAAAAAATAGAAAATAAATCAGAATAATTATTTATCAAATACAACTAGGTAATATGAGAGTAATTGTCAACAAAAGTTATAAAATAGTTGAAATTGGTTTTGGATTCAACAAGACATGAACCCCAAACATCTGAATGAACTAACTCAAAAGGAGTTGTAACACGTTTATTTATCCTAGGGTAAGAAGGAAGACAGTGATGTTTGGCAAACTGACAAGACTCATAGTCTAATGATGACACATGTTAAAACTCAAGACATAATTTCTTCAAGGAGGATAAAGTGGGATGCCTCAGTCGTCAATGAGCCTCAAAAAGGTTTAGTTGACTTTGACAGGCAATGGCTTTAGAAACTTTAGAGTTCAAAATGTAGAAACCTCTAGACACATCCTCTACCAATAATCCTCTTTGTTGAAAGATTTTGAAACAAACAGTAATCACGGAAAAATAAGGCACAACTTAGGGCAAAAGTAAGTTTACTTATAGAAATTAAGTTAAAAAAAAATTGGAAAGGTGTAAAACTGAAGATAATGAAAGTGACGATGTAGGATTAACAATGCCAAAACCAAGTACTCATGACGGAGAGCTATTTGCTGATGTTACACTAGAAGGACTAGCATATGAGTGAAAAACATAAAAGAGACTTGAGTTACTTGTCATATGGTCTATGGCACCCGAATCAATTATCCATTTGGATGATGAGGAACGAAGGCTTGTATGAGAGTTACCTGACTCGGCAATAGCAGTAATAGCTGGAGTGAAAGATTTTAATGAATTATGGTATTGGGTAAATTTGGCAAATTCTTCTGCAAAAACTTAAATTGTCTTGTTAGTAGGCACAGGGGTAGTAACTGCAACTGCATGTGCAAATTGGACTCGTTGATTCCTACGCTGAAGCTTTCGATAGGTACACTTGGTATGACTAGGCTTATGACAATAATAGCATACAACTCCAGAATCCTAATTGCGAGTATCACCATCTTTGATACTATGATGATTAGATCATCTTTGACTCACAAGAGCACTAGAGATTGGTGCAGAGGATTGAGAGTTTTAAAGGTGAAGTATCCTTGTAAACATATAATCTAGAGAGGAAATCTTGGAATAAAAAAGATTTGAGATTTGGCTATCTCAATTTCCGGAGGGAGACCTGCAAGACTCATAACTGTCTTTGTTCTCATTGGGCTTGTTGGACTTAAACGCCAGAATTAAAAGGTAATAAAATATTAAATTCCTCATAAATTTTCGTGAATTCCTTAAAATAAGCTGTAAGTGATTGCTCTTGTTTTTCTATACGATAGAAAGCTTAGCAAACTTCATAAATTCATAATATATTTCTTTTGCCCGAATATAAAAATTCTAAGTATTCCATCAGTTCCTTAACAAATTCATAGTAATTGAACAAGGCAACTACTTCATAGCAATGTAATTTCTTATCCATAAAAAAAATACACACATCATCACTTAACCACGCATTTCTAGTTGCATCAGCCGGTGGTTCATCAGTAAAATGGTAAGTTTTATCTATACTCCTTAAATAAACACAAATCGTTTTACTTCAAGCTAAATAATTAGAGCCATTCATTTTTTGTTCCCTGATCTTGGTCAATATAGGAACAACATCAGTGTCCATGGTTGATTTATTTTCAACAACCATATCAACTTCATTTTTTTTATCTAGTCGCACAATAAACAATTGGGGTGCAAACTAGCCCTAACAATGGTTGGAAAAAAATACCAACACAACTTATGCAAGGAAAATTTAAAGGAATTTCACAAATTGGCCTAACCATCTAATGCCCAAAGCACCAACAAAAGCACCATCAAATCACAAATTAATCTCAAACATCGGCCAAATGCAAAGATGAATAATTCTGAAGCAAGACAAGTTACCTTAAAAGTATTGACTTCACAAAACCACTCACCAAAACACCTTGGTAGCGCCCGAACTTTGCTGGAAATGAACACGTAGACTTTGGCGACCACCGAGAGAGAAATTGGAGAAGCAAGCAACATCGGACGGGCCATCACACGTTGGCAAAGGTGATTGCCTGCAAACTGATCGAACGGCGCATGTGCACTACTTGTTGGTATAATGATGACTGGACTTCACAAATCTGCCGATCGATGGCCACTGATTCCAACCGTGAGGGCGGTGAGAGAGAATTCTCACCCTAAGAGGGCAGATTGGAAAGGAAGTGGTGAGAGAGAGAGACAAATTTAGGGTTTCCTACAACTATGATACCATGTTAATAGTTTTACTGATTTAGGAGAAAATCTCAATATGTTTATTAGAAAAGATTGAAAAATATATGCGCCTTTAGCTGGGAGACAAATAATTAATTTCTAGGAAGCTAACTACTAACTTTATAGTAGGTTCAATTATATAATTGTCTACTAGCCTATTTACAATTAATTATATCTGCTAACAAAGATGAGTATTGTTGAGATGAGGGATGATAAGATGGATATATGATTATACTAGAATGGATAAAATATGTAACAAACACATTAGAGATAAAGAGGGAACAACATCGATTGAGAATAAGATGAGATAAGAGGCATTAAGATGGTTTAGCACGAGAGGCGGAGACTTTGAGAAGTTTCGATTAGGAAGGTCGAGCACATGGTGATAAAGGAGAGGAAGAAAGAAGAGATTATTGTATATGATCTAGAGGTATTACAATTATCAGAAGATGTAATCGAAAGTTGTTTAGAGTGGAAACCAAAATCTGCATAGCTGAACTATTAAAATTTTAGATTACAGTTTATTTGAGTTGAGTTGACTTGAGCATTAAGTATTTAGCTTTCTGAGTGTTGTGAAACTTATCTTATAATTATAAATTGAATTGGTAGGTGGTGTAAGACAAGTTCTAAAGAATATGCTCTTGGTAGAATCCTTAGTGCAAGAGGCTACTCTAGATTGGTGAATTCCTTGAAAAATGATTTTTGGCGAATTCCTTGAAAAATGATAAAGTAAAAGATAGGTCATTACTGGTATAACTTGCATGGAATTTTTTTTTATTACTAGTATAACTTGCATGGATTTTTTTTTGTATGTGTTTCATTTTCATGGTAATTATGTGCAGATTATCATATTATTGGTCTTACCAGACTTAATGGGATCAGCAAATAATGCCAAAAACCTTTTACGGGCAGCAGTTCTTGTCCAGTACATTCCCAGGTTGTATAGGTTGTTACCTCTTCTTGTTGGTTCCTCTTCCAGTGGCTTTATATTTGAGACAGCATGGGCAAACTTTTTCATAAATCTTCTCACATTTATATTAGCTGGACATGTTATTGGGTCATGCTGGTACCTCCTTGGGTTGCAGGTGGGCAAAAGTCATTATCACGTTTAAATATTATCGTTGAATTCTCTTTTTTTCTTCCGCCTTTCACAATCTGAAAGATTTCATAAAATTTGACATAATCCTGCTATGCATGGATTCATCTAGCATGAGTTTTCTTAGTTCTCTCCTCTTACAGTACAAATGTAGCAAATCTAATGCAGTATGACCTCTAGAATGAATAATATTATGGTGGCATGATCTTATTCTGGATTCAATAATGAATAATAAATTGTGTACAGTTTTGAGAAGCTTCCAAGTAGAATCCTCTGCATTGTAGACGCTTGCTGACACGATTGCATTTCCTTGAAAGCCTATTGAATGATCGACATTTGTCGAATCAACACTAACAGAACCTTGAACTGTGCTTACAACCAAATGATTATGACATTGTTTTGATTTGCAAATGGATTTTGTTACAGAATTCTTTTGTTTGTTATACATATAGTTAGTTTCAAATGAAATGAAACTATTGTGAAGAATTATTCAGAGTCTGGACTTTGAAAATTGATTGCAGATTCTACGTATTAGAATTTGGCCAAGTATGATCAATTCCATGGATTTGAAATATTGAATTTGCAAAATGAATTTTATAAAATTATATGGAATGCATTTCTTAGAAAAACCTCTTAAAAATGTTGATTGATGTGAAAATCAAGACTTTTGTAGATAAATCTACATCACTGATCTCAATCCGTTTTGAATATTTGTTATTATGCATGCACAAATATACAAGTTAACATATCTCCTTTCTAATATCTTCTTTCCGTATGGTGGTGCTAGCTGTTCCAATGTGCTACCATTGTAAAAGAGCTGAATTTTCAAATTTTACATCTAAACTTGCTGGTATACACTGAGTTGTTATCATTGTGTTATTTGAAAGTTTGTTTTGCCTAAGTTTAACTGGTCATGTAATATCTATCATCTGGAAGACAATAAAGTAAATTTCTAGCTATTTTTGATTTAGTTGCCCAGCATTTTCTATATCTTCTGTTAGTTATCCTGGCATGATACATTTTTTTTTGTTTATTTGGTATTTTTTTTTAAATTTGGCATTGGCATTTTTTTTTTGTTCTTAATTGATTGGAAAAAAGATTCTGAAATTACTTTTATTAGTGATAATGCATGAGAGATGGTATTCAAATGATTTATTCACACCATCCCCCTCCCACCCATTCTTGTTGCAGAGGGTTAATCAATGTCTTCGAGATGCCTGCCATAACTCTGATATGGAAGGGGACTGTATGAAATTCATTGATTGTAGGCATGGAAATGATTTTGGGGAATTTATTTTCAACCAAAATTGGACAAGTTGGAAAAATAATATTAATGCTAGTGCTTGTTTTACTAAAGATGGTTTTTCATATGGAATCTACGAGCAAGCTGTGGAACTCACAGCGGAGCCCAGTATCATTACCAGATATATATATTCATTGTTTTGGGGATTCCAGGTAACCAACAACATAATCTTCCTCTACGTCTTTGTTTCACTTCTTGTTTCATGTTGGTTATGTACATAATAATCCCCTCTCACTCTCTTGATTAATGAGTTTGATTCTCAGGAATAGATCTTGCTTTTAGTACCTGTATTCATTGTTACCATTTTCTTGCTAACTACTAATATCATTTTGATACAAGTTTGTTTTAATGGTTATCTTGGATGAACTTGATTTTTTTTGCATCCCAGCTATTTTATTTATACTCCGCACATGTTCTTCAAGTAGTTTTGAATAGCATATCATTATCCTCAAAGATTCAGCTTAGTCCTAATTGTACACTAAACAATCTTTTAGAGGAGGAGCTATTTGTAACTTCATTCTTCTTTTTGGTATTGTAGTAAATATTATATTTTAATTGGTTATTTTCTGATTTTTTACTCAATAAAAGAATACAGCATCTTTAGGCATATTTGGTCTGGTTGAATCATATATTTCTGGTATATTGGCTTCAAAACCAATAGATTCTGCATGATCAATATGTTAAAGCGTTCAAGTAATTATTTCAATGACTTTAATCCTTAGCTTGCCTTCAATTTTGGAAAATATGAACTTATTCAGGACTTGGCACAGTTTAATGAAATCATTTTACTAATTGCTGCGTCTAAACTTACTGTACTACCACTTTACATTTTACTTCATTCAGTCACAAGATTATCAATGACGTTTTGTCATTTGTTGTTGGACTATTATCCAATGCGGACATGCTCAATCCACATGCATAAATGCTGCTTTCATTTCATATAAATATGCCCATAAATGTACTTGAATTTCTTCAAACTCCTTTGTCCTTTCTTGGGAAAGATTGAAAATGGCTAAAAATTTTGTTGCTAAAAATCTTACAGTAAGCGTTGAGAAATTGTAGGAGAAGATACAAATTCAGCATACACAAAACTCAGGTTCTGTAATGAACCTCTTAGGACTGCAACTTTGATTCATTGTTCTAACCTTTTAGAATTTCTCATTGTCCAAGTACAAAAGAAGGTCCTAAATCAAATCCTTATGTGAACAAAAACTTGCTTTTGGCTTATCTAACAAGCAAACAGAACTGTCTACTAACCCCAGAACGAGACCTGTCGGAACTGCAAGGTCTTTGAAAGAAATTTGAAGTACTTTTCCCCTTCAAAATCAAAATAATTGAGGAGAATCTAACAAATCTCAGCACTCCAACTCTCCTTGAGATTAGGGCTGTTCATGCAGCCCGTGGCCCGACCAAACCGGCCCGGTCCGAAGGGTTTCAGACCGGGTTGGGCCGGCCCGAACCCATACTAGGGTCGGGCCACGGCTCGGGTTGGGATAAAAAATCTCGGGCCGGCCCGAGATATTAATTTTTTATATTTTTAATTTTTTTTAAATTTATATTTTGATAATTTATTTTTTAAAATATTATATATAAAAAATGATATAATAATTTATATATTATTAGATATAATTTAGTATAATAAATTTTTAAAGTAAAATTTACAGGTAAATTTTATTAAAAAAAATTAATTTTAAAAAAATCGGCCCGGCCCGACCGGGCTTCGGGCCGGGCCACGGGCTGCAAACTGCAGCCCGAAAAAAACTCGGGCCGGGCTTCGGGCCGGGGTCAAACCCGGCCCGTGTACACCCCTACTTGAGATTCTGCAATTTCTTTTGCAGTCTTCTGGACATGCTAAGATGGATGATGCCCTTATTAGAAATGTTAAGAGAACTTCAGACCTTGATTGTTAAATCTCCTTATGTTCATAGTTTGACCATTTATTGGGTGATATCTAGTTTATGGAATGATGAAAACACTTTGAAGAATGTTCATATGCTGAAGCAAATAAATCCATGCTATACAAAATAATTCATCTCAAAATTCAGGCAAAATGTGATGCAAAGATCTCATATTACCATCACAAGCATATAAAGTCTGACAAATGCCTCACTAACTCTCTAGTTCCATTTCTCAACTTGGTAAAACAGGACAACCTAGTATGGACATCAAACCCTAGCATTTGTTTTCTGTTGGTTAAAAAATAATTATTTTGATTCTGTCACATGGTTGAAATTAAATGTGTGCTCATATACTGCTGTTCTATGAACATGGTTGTTATAAATACTGTGCAATAGTTAACTCAATTTTGTTGTAAAATCTTGTTGAGATAATAATGTGACGTGTAATCTTGTGAAGCAAATCAGTACTCTTGCTGGAAACCAGACTCCAAGTTATTTTGTTTGGGAAGTCCTTTTTACAATGGGCATTGTTGGACTTGGCCTCTTGCTCTTTGCTTTTCTCATCGGAAATATCCAGAACTTTCTCCAGGCTCTTGGTCGGAGGTATAATTTATCTTTTCTATTGAAACCTGTCTGCTTAAAAATCGCACTAAATGCTACTTGGTGTCGTTCTATCATGTTTATTTATTTTTTCTGGCTTTTGACTGGTGAAAAATGTTAGTTTATTACATTTCATGGATTTCCATGATGAATATATGATGCATAGTCCTTATTCATATGGAGGAATCTTATAGTCTGTACTTATCTTGGTTGCAATTTGCTTAGGCTTTAAACTGATACTATTATTCACAAAAATCTCATAGGTTTTTCAAAATAACAAATAAGGTTATTAACCAAAATGCTACTTCAACTATTCCACCAGTTAAAACTGTCAGTCTCAAGAAAGAGTTTGTTGTTCAAGGAACGGTCCGATCTGGAAATATTCAAGTCAATGTCGTCTCACATAAACAGCTCATTAAATCAATTTTGTGCTTGCCTTGGCAGTTTATTATATTCAAGTTGTATGTTGAGGACATGAAAATCAATATGACATACCAAGGCTCTTGAGATTGAATTTTAAATGGATGAAACTCCAATTTTTAAGACATTTGGATTGAATTTCTCCCCAAGCATCGATGCATTCAACTAGATTTCCGCCTTTTTCCCAAAATTTTCTTTTCATATCAAGTTAGTGATAAACTATAGCTTAGCATGATCGAGAAAACGGGTCAAATTTACATTGGTCAAGAAAAATTATTTTTTATGCACGTTCTGTCAAAATGAAAAGTTTGAATAGGTTGATTAATCTCAATAGAGACAGTGACAAATTTTAAAGTAACAGTAATAAATATCACTCTTCATATAGTCAAAAGTTTCATTCAAGCTGCTGGACACACTTTTCACACACTGAGCAGTGAATCAGTTCATGTTTTGAAATTAATTAAGAGTAGGATGCACCACAATCTAGTTATATGCTTTATGCAATTTATTTGGATGAGTATATGCGAGAGATTAACTGGCATAAAGTATTATCCTGTTTAAATTTCCAATATGGAAATAGCATGGGGTAGATGATATGTAGATACCACACAATTCATATGGGTCAATTAACCTTGAATTGGATTTGGTGTTCCCTGCTTATCATCTATTTTACTAAATTTTATTAATTGCATTCTCCTTTGGTTTCATAAATAAATAAATAAATAATACTTAATTACTTCTTATTGTTCTCCAACATAGGAGGTTAGAAATGCAACTAAGAAGACGTGATGTTGAGCAATGGATGAGCCACCGACGCTTGCCACAAGAAATAAGAAGGTGTGCCATTTTAATCTTCACATTGTTTCCTTCTATTCTCACAACCATGTGTAAAGAAACATGATATTTTGTTGATTATAATGAAACATTTACTTAAAATGCTATTATGACAATCTCATGTATAATAACCATATAAATATATCGTATACTGAATAGTGAAACCAGTTATCTTTCTCATGTAGAATCCTAGGTTCTCAAACACCATGTGCTATAATTTAACTAAAATCAGAATGTGCTTGCAGAGATACAATCTAAAATAAAATAGAAAATTGCTAAATAGCCTTGCTAAAAGATAAAATTACTTCATTAAAATTCTTATTAGATGATGGAGAATGACTGGTGATGCGGAACTCCAAGATTATAAAGAATCCGAAACCCTAACACACAAATTCAGTATACCAAGAACCCTAGCTGGTTGTTTGTCCAACTAAATCCCTAATTGACATGCAACTAGAAACGTAGATAATTAGACAGAATTAAAGAAGAACTAGAAAGAACGCCACAAGTGTTACCTTGATAAGTTGATTCCAATTCTTGATGCAACAAGAAGAAGAGAACCCTCTCTTGATGAAATTTGGCCAAGCCGAAATAATTGAATAATATGATCACCAAAAAACTTCAATTCTTACGACCCTAAATGAGATATAAATAGCTAAACCCTAATTAAGATTATTAAGTAGTGTTTGGTTGGCTAATCAAATTTTAAGAACTAATAAAGTAAATAAAGTTCTAATTTAACACAAAACAAACAGGTTCCTTACTTTTTAAATAAGCATAACTAGTGGGCCTTAATACATATTAAATAATAAGCCTATATATTTGGATTAAATTTATGGGCTGCTTCTCCTCTATATCCTTAACATCAAAGGCCTATCCACCAAACCTTTCTTCCATGAATCGCCTTACAAAGCCTTGGAAGGTAGATTTGAGCTTCTTGGCCTGCAATATTATAATTGGCCCACTTGGTAAAACGAGCTCTATGCCATGTTGGCCTCCTATGCTTGCTCCGCTAGCTTTGCTCATACTGTCATCTTTGTTCGCATCAATCCCTCCCTCAAAAAGATTCGTCCTCGAATTTGCATCCATATCAAAAGGAGAAAGATCAGAAACATTAAAGGTTGCAGAAACTTGATACTCACCAGGCAAGTCAATTTTATAAGCATTGTCATTAATCTTTTCTAGCACTTGGAAAGGACCATCACCTCTTGGATCCAACTTTGATTTTCTCATATTGGGAAACCTTTTTTTTCCTTAAATGCACCCATACCCAATCACCAGGTTCAAAAGTAACAACTTAGCACCCTCGATTGGCTTGACGTGCATAATGCTCATTCTTCTTCTCAATGTGTTGTCTAGCCTGCTCATGTATAGTCTTGACCAACTCAGTCTTCCTCTGTCCATCTAGGTTAGTAATCTCATGTAATGGCAAAGGCGTTAAATCCATAGGAGTAAGAGGATTAAACCCATACACAATTTCAAAATGTGAGAATCCAGTGGAAGAATGCAAACTACGATTATAAGCAAATTCAACTAATGGAACACTCTTCCCATATTTTCAAATTCTTACCTACCACAGCACGCAATAAAGTTTCTAAAGTCCTATTCACCACTTCAGTTTGTCCATCAGTTTGTGGATGATAAGTAGTAGAAAACAATAACTTAGTATCCAACTTTCCCCACAAAACTCTCCAAAAGTGGCTCAAGAATTTAACATCATGATCAGAGACTATTGTCCTAGGTATACCATGCAAACGCACATCTCTAAAGAATAAATTAACTATATTTGTTGCATCATCAGTTTTATGACAAGCTATGAAATGTGCCATTTTGCTAAATCTATCCACAACAACAAATATGTTGTCTCTACCTTTCTTTGTCCTGGGTAAACTTATCACAAAATCTATAGAAATGTCAACCTAAGGCTCATTAGGAACAGGTAGAGGTGTATATAATCCATGAGGCATAGATTTGGACTTAGCTTGCCTACATGCAATACATTTAGAACAAATTCTTTCAACATCCCTACGCATGTGTGGCCAATAAAAATGCTCAGAAAGTATATCCAAAGTCTTATGCACACCAAAATGACCCATCAATCCACCACTATGTGATTCACGTACAAATAATTCCTTTAATGAACATGCAGGTACACATAATCGATTCCTACGAACTAAAAATCCATCATGCATATAAAATCTTTGAAAAGCAGCATGTTCACAAGCAACATAGACATTACCAAAATCAGAATTTGTTGCATACATATTTTTAAGTTGCTCAAATCCTATCTTAGAACTAAGTCTAGTGATTAAAGCATACCTCCTTGATAATGCATCAGCAACAACATTATCTTTACCTTGCTTGTAATGAATCACATAAGGAAATGTCTCAATGAATTCAACCCATTTTGCATACCTCTTATTCAGCTTCCCTTGCCCTTTCAGGTGCTTAAGTGACTCATGGTCTGTATGAATCACAAATTCTTTTGGAAGCAAGTAATGTTGCCACATGTCTAGTGCTCTCACTAGGGCATATAACTCCTTGTCATAGGTAGAGTACTTCAATTGAGCTCCATTCAACTTCTCACTGAAATATGCTATGAGACTTTTTTCCTGCATTAATACAGCACCTATACCAATCCCAGAAGCATCACATTCAAGTTCAAAAGTTTTATCAAAGTTAGGTAAACATAAAATAGGAGCAGAACACAACTTATCTTTTAAAGTATTAAAAGCTCCATTTTGTTCATCCCCCCACTTAAAACCAACATCTTTTTTAATTATTTCAATCAAAGGAGCTGCATTGGATGAGAAATCTTTCACAAATCTTCTATAAAAACTGGCTAACCCATGAAAACTCTTTACCTCAGACATACTCTTAGGCGTAGGCCATTCTTAAATAGCTTTTACCTTTTTAGCATCTACCTCAACCCCTTTAGTACTCACAACAAAATCCAAGAAAACAAGTTTATCAATACAAAAAGTACACTTCTTCAAATTAGCATACAACTTTTCTTAGAACCTCTAGAAGTAACCTAACATGCATGATATGCTCATCTAGAGACTTGTTGTATATGAGAATGTCATCAAAATACACAACAAATTTTCCAAGGAAATTACGCAAAACATAGTTCATTAGCCTCATAAATGTGCGAGGTGCATTAGTCAAACCAAAAGGCATAACCATCCATTCCTATAACAAAGAAATAAAACCACTAGGCAAATTTGGGTTAAGGTCAGTCATAATCAATAAACTCTCCTTAAACCTTATTGCTATGAGTGATCTTCTGCTTATTTAAGCACTCTTAAGATCTCTCTTTTGCAAAGAAACTCTGCTTCTTTTCACTCTTATTTTCTCTCCTCTTACTGTTTTCTCCTGCATATCTCTCTTTCTTTACCTCACTTGTGCAATCACTCCCCATTGGGCCACATAATTGTTTCTTTTCTCTCTTAACCTCATGTCCCTCCATTCTTTTAGTTAACTCACTACCCGAATCCCTATTTGAAGTATTCATCATCTTAATCTGTTCTTGATACACTTTCTTTAGGGATAAAGGTGCTAAAGTGAAAATCTTCCCCTTCAAACTAAAAGAATACCTATTCTTGTATCCATCATGTGTGACTTTTCTATCAAACTGCCAAGGCCTACCCAATAATAAATGTCCAGCTTGCATGGGTACTACATCGCACAACACTTCATCAACATATTTCCCAATAGAAAATGGCACAACTTGTTTTGTTACCTTTACTTCACCACTATCATTTAGCCACTGTAGCCTATATGGTTTAGGGTGTTTTTCACACTTCAACCCTAACTTATCAACTAAGGTTGTACTAGTCACATTTGCACAGCTGCCTACATCTATAATCATGCTGCAAACTTTCCCTCTTACAAAACACCTAGTGTGAAAGATGTTTTTCCTCTGTTCTATGTTCTCTTCCTTAACCTGAACATTAAGTGCACGCCTAACTACCAAAGATTCACCACAAAAAGCATACTCAACCTCAACATCACTACAATCCTCTAAACTAGGTATAGAATCACAGTCAAATTCGGATTTAGATTCAATTTCTCCATTGTCCCTCGTAAGCATAGTTTTTTTATTGGGACATTGTGAAGCAATATGTCCATTTCCCAAACATTTAAAACACTTAATATTTCTTTGCCTATTAGAAGAATTAGAAAAATCAGCTGTACCTTTATTTGTGGAAGGGGCTCCTTTGCTCTTTTCAAAGCATGCACCTTTCACCTTGGAACTTAAGTCTTTATCCTTAGACCTCTCATCTTTAGTCTTCTCATCTTTTTTTGGCCACCTTAAGATCCATGTTGGGTTGTAATTGGAGGAACTCCTTGCTGCCCCCTTTTGCTTGAGTTGTCTCTCCACCTTCATGGCCATGTTCACCATCTCCTCAAGCTCTATATAGTGATGTAGCTCTACCATATTTGCAATATCTCTGTTTAGACCTCCCAAGAATCAAGCCATGGTAGCTTCTCTATCCTTTTCAATATTTGCTCGAATCATTGCCATCTCCATCTCTTTATGATAATCTTCTACTGACATAGACCCTTGAGTGAGTCTCTGTAATTTTTTATGTAGCTCACGATAGTAGTAGGATGGCACAAATCTCCTCCTCATGACAGCCTTCATTTCTGCCCATGTCTCAATAGGCCTCTCTCAATTTCTTCTTCTTGTAAGTTTCAATTGCCCCACCATATCGATGCATAATCTGTAAACTCAACTGCTGCTAACTTCACTTTCTTTCCCTCTGAGTAGTTATGACAACCAAATATAAGCTCCACCTTCCTTTCCCACTCTAGGTATGTTTCAGCATCATTCCTTCCTATAAATATTGGAATCTTCATCTTTATGGAATTGATGTTGCTATCTCTCCTTCCTGGCCTCCTATCTCCTCCTGGCCTTCTATCTCTTGTAGGCCTAACTCTTGAAGATTAGTTGTCATCTTCATTTTCATCTTTATCAGGTTCATCATGGGACTCTATATCTTCTTCATCATAAGTTTGTTACCTAGTGTCCCTCCGTCTTGTTGATGCAGCTCCTGATTGTTGGGATTGCTTAACCACCTCAACTTCATCCCTCAAATTCATAACATCTAAACTAAACTTCTCAAATTGGTTTTACATAGCCTTCAACACGAAAACTACATCTTTCATGCTCATTTCGCCACCCTTGCCTGCCTCCTCAGACATGATGTAAAACTACAAGAAAATTTTAGAGAAAAAAAAATCCTCACACTCTCCCTCACGTGTTTACACTCAATAATATATCACTCCACTCGTGTTTCACTCAAATCAGGCTTTTACCCTCTTATTTGCTCACACTCTCTTGCTTTTTCCCTCTCTTGTTCCCTTCTTAAAGTTGCACTTTAGAATTTTAAAATAACTAATCAGGTTAGTCGCAAATAGCAATCTATAAAAATTACAATGAAAAGCCTAAAAAGAAACGAAAAAAACACTCAAGTTCTAGATGCAATTTGATAATCGTTGTAATAAAAAAAAAAGAGAAAACACACAGATGAAGAATTGTATATTTGTGAATGCAAGTCCTAAGAGTAACCAGAGTACAAAAGTCACCCTTATATGCGTGGCAGAAACAAAAGAAATTAAAATCAAGGAAATTAAACTATGAATGCAATAAATAAAATTGACAAAACAAGAAGCTAAATTAAAGAATTTTGATTTTTCCCAAGTGGGAGCTGAAATAAACCTTAGACCTAGTGATTCAACTAACTTACACTAATTAGGAAGGTAAGATATGGTGTAGATATGAAAGGAAATTAATTGAAATAAGGAAACCCTAAACAGTTTTGGAAACATAATCAAAAATCCCAAAAATCGCAAGAATTTTCAGATGGCCCATTCGCCCTAAAATTTAATGATTTGGGGGGCCGTGACAGGCCGTTACAAGTAAATCCTTTAACAAATGTAGGGCTCGAAAATCAATTTCTAAATTGGTATTGTGCGCTCCGTAACTCTTCCGTAACAAAAAGTTATGGCCTTTCAAAGTTGACCCTTCCACCACCAAAATTGACCCTATATTTTTCAACCCTAATTTCAACCCAAAAAGATCTCCTTCAACCCTAGCTTTGTTCTAGCAGCCGCCAAGCTATTCTTTTTTTTTTCTCTTTATTTTTTTTTCGTTTGTTTTTTTTTCTTTTTTTTTCGTTTCCTTCTTTCCTTTTTTTTTTTTTGTTTTTTTAAGCTAACGAACTAATAAGCCAAAATCGAAATTTCGAATGGATTGAAATAAAAAAAATACAAAATTACAGAATTGATTGAAGTAAAAAAAAACATATCATAGAAAGCACAAAAATAGAGATAGAGCCAAAACTCTGATACCAAATGATGCGGAACCTCAATATTATAAAGAATCCGAAATTCCAACACACAAATTCAGTATGCCAAGAACCCTAGCTGGTTGTTTGTCCTACTAAACCCCTAATTGACATGCAACTAGAAACGTAGATAATTGGACAGAATTAAAGAACTAGAAAGAACGTCACAAGTGTTACCTTGATAAGTTGATTCCAATTCTTGATACAACAAGAAGAAGAGAACTCTCTCTTGATGAAATTCGGCCAAGCCGAAATAATTGAATAATATGATCACTAAAAAACTTGTCTTACAACCCTAAATGAGATATAAATAGCTAAACCCTAATTAAGGTTATTAAGTAGCATTTGGTTGGCTAATCAAATTTTAAGAACTAATAAAGTAAATAAAGTTCTAATTTAACACAAAACAAACAGGTCCCTTACTTTTTAAATAAGCATAACTAGTGGGCCTTAATAAATATTAAATAATAGGCCCATATACTTGGATTAAATTTATAGGCTGCTTCTCCTCTATATCTTTAGCATCAAAGGCCTGTCCACCATTTCTTCCATGAATCGCCTTACAAAGCCTTGGAAGGTAGATTTGAGCTTCTTGGCCTGCAATCTTGTAATTGACCCACTTGGTAAAACGAGCACCATGCCATGTTGGCCACCTATGCTTGCTCCGCTAGCCTTGCTCATATTGTCATCTTTATTCGCATCAACTGGGGAAAGCTTTGATATTTACAGATTGGGACTAAGGTTTGTTGAACTCACTAATTAGGCTTAGAATAAAATTTGCAGATCAGACTAATTTCCAAAGAAGGTAAAGTTAAGAAACAAAATAGAAGTACTTGTTATACTAGTAGGATCTAGGCCTCACTCCTATCAAGAAAGCCTCGTACTTTCTGGAGCTCGAATTGCATCACACAATTCATAAGCAGAAAAAATAACTTACTGGAACTTATTAGTTGAAATACTAAATAAAAATGCTTTACTATCATTGCTATTTGTAGACTCAAAATTAATCCCTGACCTTTACTTCTTCAGACTCGTATTCTATATGAAATTTGGACATACTAAGCAAAGGCCCTTGTTGTATTTGACTCTTGCGTAAACTAGGATTAATGTATAGCTCAACAGTTTTTCTTTTAATCGTCTCTTAAATGGACTAGGGTTGTTCATATAATTCAAAATAGATATAACATTAACAATGATGAACTTAAAAACACTGTAGAAATACCGCTTCTGGATCTAATTGAAACTAGGCAATCCAATTTCCGAATTCCGTTGTTGTTTGCATTACTGCTACAATGGCTAAAGAAAAATAATATTTGGAGGTCGCTCTTGTCTAACCATAACAAGGGTGCATGAGGTCCTAACTAGTGTATTTCAATATACTTGAGAGACTAAATAATAATTTACCCTTTTTAATACTTGGCCCTTCCCTTGTGGCAGATTGTGGAATACTTTTTCATGCCTCATATTTCTCTTCTTTTTCTTTAATAGTACTTTTTCATATCTTGTACTGAAATTTATTTTTTCTTTTTGCAAGACAGTCACTTTTTTTTTTCTCATGATCTCTTAGTGTTTATCACATGAAAATTTCTTATATTTCAATGAAGTCTATATTATTCCTTCTAATGGTTAGATTGCTAATTGTAGATTGATGCTTTGAAGATAATTAATTATGGTCTATTTAGTTACACAATCTTGCTATTTTGATTTTGTTATTGTTGGGAAGTGAATCCCATGTTTGAAAAATTATAAAATAATGCAAGAACTTACAAGTGAATGGGTTTGTACCTACACAAGTCAATTTGTTGAGTAAGATAGTTTGAACAATTTACCATTTATAAGCTTGGGTATATACAAGCTCATGGACTTTAATATAATATCAAAACGCTATGCCCTTCTAACCTTGCCATTCTAGACTAAAGCTACAGAGGAGATGCCATCTTGCTTCGTTAGTCCCCAAATAGTCTTGTACTTTCAATTCTCAACAGTCAAGACCATTGGATTGCTAACAAGAGAATTTTGAGATACTGGAAAAATACTAAATATCACATTCTAACCTGTAAAAAGGTTGAGAATCTCAAATGCGCAGGGTATAAAAATATTGACTTTGTTAGTTGTGTGGATGATAGAAAATCCATATTGGGTTATGTCATGATAAAAGGTGGTGTAATCTCTTGGAGAAGTGCTAATCAAGCAAGGTAACATCTTCCACAGTGTGGGATGAATTGGTACTATGTTGTGTTAAAATTATAGTTAAAAATATAAATAGACAATTGATGATAGGATGAGAGGAAGGACAAGAAAAGGATTTACGTGATTGGCTAAAGAGCCTATGTCACAAAAGCCTAATGGCTACATTTGTTTGATTTACTTATATATATTTAGATTATACATAGAAGCCCATATATATAATTGGAGATACAATATATATTATTATCATATAGAATCAGGTTTAAATAAATTGGTATATTATGAATCCAAAGCCTAAAAAATAATTTATGTAATCAAATTGACCAGTACTTATAAATTTTGTATTTGGGATAATAATTAGGTTTTTTTTCTTTCTTTTTTTTTTATCAGGAGGGATAATAATTAGGTTAATCATGGGGAAACCTGTGGAACTCCTACAGAGTAAGGCTGGGTCTGTTTTCCTTCTTAACAAATAGAATTGTGGTTTATTATCACTCGTTATAGATTGCTTAAGAGTGAAGTGAAAGGAAATTCCTGGTGCAAAATTTCCTAACCATTGGTGAGTTTACTTTCACTCCATAACAATGATGGAACCAATTTAGTTTACTGTCTTCTAAGCTCTAATATGTGAAATCCTGCGTATTTTGTTGCCTTTTTTTTAACATGAGGCTATGTTATTTTGCAAACTATTGCTAATTAAATCTAGTAGATTGCATTGTTGATGCAGAATTTTTCTTGAAATGCTTCTCAAGACGTAAATCCTATATTATATTGACTTGCACTATTGAAAACCTTGCTGATCTATCTACTTGCTTTCGTGTAGAAAAGTACTGGAGGCTGAACGCTATAATTGGGCTGCTACTAGAGGGGTAAATGAAGAAATGCTCTTGGAGAATTTACCTGAAGACCTCCAGAGGGATATAAGACGACACCTCTTCAAATTTGTTAAGCAAGTGAGATTGGGAATTTGTCTGTGATAATAGAACCTATTAATTTTACATGCTTAATGACTGGATCAGTGTCATATTCGCCTGCAATGTATAAGCCGAATGACCATCTGGTATCTTGCATCATTAAATTTAAAATGCTTAATTGCTGGCTGGAAAATAGAAAAATTAATGTTCCTGGACATTATAATACTATGAAAGAATGAAAACATTCAATGTTTATACTAAAAGTTCATTGCAAAAAATGTGTATAACATCAATTAGTGAATGATCTTGCTTAATAATAGCCTTGTAAGGATAAATTGGTTATTTTTGCTAGTTGGTGAAATGGCAGTGTTCATACTCCACACTAATGACACTGGTAGCCTAAATAATATTATTATTGCATCATAATCGTTGACTTCAGATTAACATATAAAATTTCTGAAATTAAAAAAATTTGCTTATTTTGTAGGTTTGGATATTTGCTTTAATGGATGATCATGTCTTGGACGCCATTTGTGAGAGACTGAGGCAAAAAATATACATTAAGGGAAGTGAAATTTTGTACCATGGTGGTCTGGTTGAGAGGATGGTTTTTATTGTTCGTGGAAAACTTGAAAGCATTGGAGAAGATGGGACTACAATCCCCTTATCTGAAGGAAATGTATGTGGTGAGGAACTACTCACTTGGAGTCTGGAGCATTCTTCAGTTAGCGAAGGTATGGTCATGATTCTTAAATTTACTTTTAATTCTCTTTTAACTAGTCGACTTACGGCAAATACAAACATATTATATTTATAAGTCAGTTAAGCATATGAGCATTTTTCAGTGCACATAAGAAGTGTCTGGAAGCAGCCGGTTGTATAGTATTTTGGTCCTGCTTTACTTCTGTCACCAAGAAGATGCTCCAATTGTTTGAACTTGATATTCAGACTTGCAGATTCTATGATGTTAGATCAAGTCTCATTAGAATGAGGGATTGAGGTGGTTTTATGGGTTAAAGCAATGCCTTAAGCATAGTGAGATGAACTAAATTGCTGAATGATTTGTTATGTTTGCAGATGGGAAGAAAATCAAGATTTCTGGACAGCGATTGACCAGCAGCAGGAAAGTAAGATGCCTAACAAATGTCGAAGCATTTTCGCTTCGTGCTGCAGACCTTGAAGAAGTAACAGATCTCTTTGCACGAAGCTTACGGAATCCACGTGTTCAAGGGGCTATAAGGTTTTTTCTACTCCAATTTATCTTGCAGTTAGACTTTGGTTTATTTTTTAAATAGTGCAAGCCAATTAAGCATTTTACCTTTTCCCTAACTAGCTTGTGTGAGTGAGGCTTAGTTGTTGTCATGGTTGCCTTTTCCCGTGAGTAAAAGCTTTACTTTTGGAAAATTCTCCTTATAATTAGTTTCCTAGTGTCATTATTCTGATTACTTATCAATTCTTTTCAATTCCAATTTTCCCCACTTGTTAGGGACCTAGCTTTGAGCCAAGCCTCATTAGTCGTGGTTTGATCCTATATTCTTCTAAGTTCTTGTAGAATTTGGTTCAAATATAATTAAATCGATACGTAAATTTGTAAATATCATTATATTTTATGAAATTCATTTGCAGGAAATAAATTTGAAGTGTTATAATATGCATGTAGGATATTGTAATTTTGTAATTTAGATTTGACTTGTAAATTTTAACCATAATAAACTTTTGTAGGTATGGATCTCCATACTGGAGAGCCCTTGCAGCAGGACGCATTCAAGTTGCATGGAGATATCGGCAGAAGCGATTGAAGCGTACGAGTACCTCTCAGTGAAATCAATCTAAAAACTAGTATTTGTTGCCCAATTATAGGAACATATACATGTAGCTTATGTATATATATGTATCTCTACAATACATGTAAATGTGCATGTATAGATGAACAGTCAAAAGGCATACAAACTTATGTACTCTAAATTATACCATTATTATTATTTGATGACAATAATTTAATATTTTATTATCTTTTAAATATGCGGTGCCCTTACCCTCTTCATCCCGGTAATTGTGCAACACCCCCTTCCTGTCTAATAGAAAAAAGATCTCATTATCCTAAATTGATCTTATCTGAGATAGCAAATTTCACCTGAGATTGCAAATGTCAAGTTTTGTCTGTGAAGAGCAAATTTAAAAACTTTCATTTTTTTAGGCGTTCTTTTATAACATTCAAACATAATCATTTGAAATTTTATTATTCAATACAAAAAATTAATAAAGGCATCAACTTGTTTAACACATAATAAATACAAAAGACCATTAAGTTAATGCTTCAAAATGGAAGTTTTAAAGTTCTCAAAATGAAAATTTTAACTAGCGCAATTCACTATAATACAGAGATCAGATAGTAATTCACCCTACCATCATCAATACCTGGAATGGTTCTGGAAGTTCAATTATCATCCCCAAGACCCGGAACCAAACCATATAGAGAAAATTCACAAGCTCCATGCCACAATGGTATTTTTACGCTTCTACTGCATTAAAACACAGCTCACAAACAGTTTTATAAAGTTATATGAGAGCCACCTGTGCTTCTTATAGGTTAAGAAGACAAACCGAGCACAGCTCAGTGATACTACAACAATGTGATCAATAAATAAATTGTAACACAGATCTCTAAATTATCCTAACAGTATTATGAGATCAGAAAAGAAAATCATCAAAGCTTAGCCGGAAAACACCTTCCCTTCAGACACTTCTGTCTTTTGCTTGGCCTTCTCAATAAGGGGCTTGAGCTGCTTCTTTTCAGCAAGAATCTTCAGGAAATTAAACAAAAAGGGTATGTAATTGTGCTTTCTCCGAATATTTTCAGTTCTCCACTTCTTGAATTTTTCCTCCTCCATCAATATCTTCTCAGTTGCAGTCTCAATTCCAGTGTTCACCTCGGACAAGGATTTATTCAAGGCTTCAAAGTTGCCACTGTCGGCATGTCTATCAGATTGGAATGCAGCCAGTTGCTGCAAGATACGTTCCCTTCTCCTTTGGAGCTCCTTCAGTTCAGCAGTATATATTTCTCTCCTGTTCTTGATTATAGCCATCAGATTAAATCTTATCTCACTTTTAGAGTACCTATCTATGTGTTCTTGGATCACTGGTTGCACCATACGTAACCAGTCCACATCATTGTGCCCGCCGCTGCACTGTCCGAGGCTAATGGGACCTTCTTTCAATCCATCAAGCTCATAAAGCACTCCATCAAAAGGCAAATAACTTATAAAATGGTATACATCGTCATCTTTTCCAGCAGTCTTCTGCTCCTCGGGAACAAATGGCTCAGGTCTTGCAAAACTGTTATGAGCCGCACGAATAACTTCGCTATTGTTAATGGCCAAACCTTTGAGTTCAGGTGGGAAATTTTTAGTGAACTCTTTTAATTTTGACAATTCTGGACCAATGTCGATATCTGGACAGTTCATTAGGATAGATAGAATTGCTTGGGTTGCACAAGCATTGTTAATAACCTACAAGCCAGAGGAAAGGAGAAAGAGAGAGAGACAAGAAAACAGAGCTTATGAAACTTGATACAGATGTATGATGCCAAACAAATAATGAATCTTAAGGAAATGGACCTGAGAGGCAAAAAAGAGGTTAGAGTTTGAATCCTTTATGACAGGACGTTCATCTTTTTCCCCAGGATGCCATTTGAAAAGGAAAATCAACCCATATATAGGCCTGATTGGAAGAAAAATTATGTTAACAAGAAAAAGGACATACTTCCAACAAAGATAAAAGGTACTAAAGCAATGAAATTCATAAGCCAACCTAAAGCTGTCAAGAGAATCAAGGTCCAAGGAATACAGCTCCTCAACCTGCCAAGACACATCATGAATGAAGCAACAAATCAACAAGCCCTAAAAGCAGACTACTGCTGATGACCTTTTATTTCTAGGAATTACCACTTTGCTAGAAAGTGGTCTGACTTCAATTAACACCTTGCTCAGAGAAACAGATGGAGAAAATTCTCAATTAGATTGACAAGCTGCAGACTTGAAAAATAATTGAAAAGCAGGAACCAGTCATGAATTGAAAAATATATGCATTGTACCATAAATCTTTTATCACTGAAAAACACAATCTATGAAATAATAAATCTGGACCAGGACTGACAAGGAATTGACATGGCTTGGCCAATAAATTTGAGTTGATGTCAATAAAATCCCCACACATGAGAACTCAGTTGAACATTGAAAATATAAGAATTCAAAGACAAACAGCATCAAAATGAAGACATACAAAATAAAAGATGGCAGCAGAGAAAATGTTGGTAATGTTGTTACTGTTCTTTATGTTGCCAGCCTGTGACACTACAGGAACCACAGTAGTGGTGGAGATGACAGACATCAAGTTCAAAAGCTATGATATCATAGTATGTATGGGCGAAGAGTGGTTACATTAAGTGGCCATAAATGGATATATATGAATCAATAGTGTGAATCAATAGTGTACAAATTTCATCATGAGATCTACAAAGTCATTTTCCCGCCACTGCCCTCCCACCAAAAATCCCCTTTCACCGATTTTTATAAGATACATGTCTTGCATGAGTTACATTCTTTTTCTCATGCCATGCAGGCCCATTCAAATTATCAATTAGTTCATAGCACATCTATAAAATGCAAACCTATAGATATACACAAAAATCTATATACTCCATAACAGCATGGATAAGACTTTCACATGACAGGAAATTCTATGAAAATGACATAATAAATTCAAAATATTACCTGAACACCTTTCACTTGCATTTGCTGTATAAGTTCTGTAAACACGCCTGAAATGCCAACTACGAATCTCAGTAATCCTTTTGTTATAATCAACTCAACTCTCAGCTCAATCATGAAATTTAACTCATAAATGATTTCAACGCAGTTACCACACATAAGAAGTAGCCACACTGAACTCAGTGGGAAATTAAGCAAACAGAGAAAATTTAATAATGCCTAAAATCACCAAGAGTTCCTTGGATGTGCCTCATTCTATTTAATAATACTTCCTCCTCCTATTTACCAATGCTTCTCATACATATATGCACGTACATGCACAAGAACGTGGCAAGAAGATACAAAGCAGAACTGTTATCTTTTTACTTACTGCTAACTTTGTTTCCAAAGAAACATATAACAAGACTAAAACCTATTTCTTCATGAAAGTGAAATATTTTGTGGAAAACAATTTTTTGAAAAATGATATTTTTCATTATGGGTTGTTATAATAAAATTTATTTTCTACGCTATACAATGATTTCCTTTAATACAAAATATCATGAGACCCATAAGCAATCTAATTTTCCACATTTTTAGCCAATTTAGATAAAAAAAAAGGTAAAAAAAATACAGAAAAGGAATTTATTGCCTCTTGATGAATTAGCAGGGTTTACATGTGGGTAAGTTCCTTTTTTACATATGAAAAATAAGAAAACAACATTTTGCTTTCAGAAAGATAACAAGATTAAAACCTATTTCTTCATGAATGTGAAATATTTTGTGGAAAACAATTTTTTGAAAAATGATATTTTTCACTATCAGTTGTTATACTAAAATTTATTTTCTACGATATACAAAGATTTCCTTTAATACAAAATATCATGAGACCCATAAGCAATCTAATTTTTCCACATTTTTAGCCAATTTAAATAAAAAGGAAAAAATACAGAAAAGGAACTTACCCAGATGTAAAGTGTAAACCCGGCTAATTCAACACAGACTTTTTTTTTTGAACCATTAATTCATCACAGTCTTACCCATATGTAAAGTGTAACCCGGCTAATTCAACACAGACTTTTTTTTTTTGAACCATTAATTCATCACAGACTTACCCATATGTAAAGTGTAAACCTGCTAATTCATCAACAGGCAATAGATTCCTTTTTTATTTGTAAAAAAAATAGGAAAACAACATTTTGCTTTCAGAAAGGGAAGTTATTTACGCACAAAATAGCTTTACATTCCCTTTAACCCAAAATCTATGTTCTCTAGTGAGAAATTTCCCCATGTCAACAAAATCCAAAAGCTGCAGCAATTTTTTTTCACATAAAAATATTTTCCCTAACACCTAACAGCAGAAAGCCAGAAACATAAAACAGATTTGGTTGTTCATTGTTATAGTTTCTACACCAAATACTAAAGTTGAAAAGTGTAAAATTGAGAAAAAGATTCTAGAGACATGATAACTAATAGGCCTAGTGACCGAAAAAATCCAAACCTTTTTGAAAAGTTACAGCTGTTCCCAAACCAATTTAGTCAAATTTAAAAACTTAGTTGCAACACCCATTTTATCAAAATTACACCTTTTTTTCACATGAAAGGAGATTAGTGAAGAGCTAATGATAGAATTGAGTTCAATAATCAGTAGCTAGTAAAAAAAAACAATAGATGCATTGATCTAATTTTTCATTTCAAGTTTGTCAAATGGGTATAATTGCAACTAACTTTCAAAATTAGGATAAAAATATTTACTTTTAATGATTTGGTACAATTGCACTTTTTCGAAAAGGTTTGAGTTTTGTTAGTCATTAAGCCTAAATAGTATGATGCTAGTCCTGGAATTTACAATATTTAGACTTGTTTCAAAAGAGTAAAAGAGTAAGAAAGGTAGGCAGGATATATTTTGCTGAATTTGTATTGAATGTAAACGCCTTAGATTTCTAAATAGGTACTATAAAGTGAATAAATTTCTGAATTACAGACAGCTCTTTCAGTTTGACACATGAGTATAAGCACGCATACAAGCATATCATAGGCCTAAACACCCAGAGAAACCCTAAACTTTTCTAGTGTGTTTTCAGCGTAAACTTTGAAGTTAATGTCACCTTAATTAATACATTCCAACAACCAAATTACTAGTTTAATTGGAATGAAACATGAACCACATTTGCATCTTAATCCAACAAAGGGGGGAAAATGACATATCTAACACAATCCCCAACTATTATTTTGTCCAAGATTGGTGTATAAAATAGAAAAAATTGAGAAATTTAATATTTGAACTCTAGGTATAGTTTAAGGTTTCTATGCAATTAAAAACCTACTCATAAATAGAAGACCAATGCAAATTGAACTCAAACCCCAATAATATTAATAAAAATAAAACAGAAATAGATAATAAATTGCTAAAAGCTAAAGCAACAACTCAAAAACAAAGTGCGTCGAGTAACAGCCATACCAGGATCAGACTCAATAGTGCACCAAGACATTATTAGAAATCTTCAAGCTGCAAAACAACATAAACCATTATCAAAAAACAAAGTATGTAATAATTTCAGAACAGAATAAAAGAGAAACAAATACAAAAATTGACTTGAGGTTTCGCCCAATTTTAGTGCGTAAAATAAATTGAAAGTGACCATATGATTCAGCAACACTATTTACCAATTTCTAAAGCTAAAATTCACTGAATTATCAAACAAAACGAAATCTATGAGCAACCGAGAAAAGGAATATTGTACTTTTGCCCAAAATAAAGCAATTACAGGATTTGCAAGTATTAGATTTTTAGTATAAAGAAATTTACAGAAGAGATGAACACTGACAAGGGCCAAGAAAGAGAGGCAAACAGAAGAGACAGTTAGGAAATTTAGGGTTAGCCTTGATTTTTAAGTTTTACGTTTTGGGACTTCAGACAACCATTATTGTTGTTTTTAAACATTTTAAAATATATATATATATATATATATATGGGCAAATTATTATTTATTTAAAATTATTAATGAAATATTATTTTTATTTATTTTAATTAAATATAATATATTATTATAATTAATTTATTCCAATATCTCAATTTTTTAAATTATATTATAATTAATAAAATAAATATATTTTATTAAATATATAATAAAGTAGAATGACTATAACATTAATATTAAAAAGTAATGGAAACACGAGTTTGGTGACTTTTAATCATTCACAATTAATTTTTTCTTAACTTAAATATTACATAATGAAATAATATAAATTTTAATTATTTCTTATTAATATTATTTTTAACTCAAATTAAAAAAATAATTATAAATATTATAAATGTATATTGCAGTTAATTTATTTTATATTCATATTATACTCATCCTACTTTATTATATATTTAAAATATTTTATTAATTTATAATGTACTTTGAAAATTTTATTATATTGTTATTAAATTAAAAAAAACACTTCCTTTTTTTGAAATTAAAAAAATACACTTCCTTGAAATATTAGAAATAAATTAATTATAATTACATTTTATATTTTATTAAAATGAATAAAAAGACAAATTTATTTTTTATTTATTAGTTCTAGTCAACTAGTGTACAATAAAAAATCCAGCTCATTGAACACCTCCAAAAAAATTATATGAGTTATCCTAATTTTTCAAAAACTTATATTTAAGTTTCTCATTTCTAAGATACTGATTAAATTTTCTGGATTATTGAATATCAAAACAAAAATTTAATTAGAGTTGGAGAATTGTAAATCAATACTGGTGGTTGATAAATGGTCAAGAACTTTTAAAAAAAAAATTGTGCATATATTGAAATGAAATATTTTAAAAAGTTCAGACATAAAAACAGTCCATATATTAAAATGAAATATTTTAAAAAGTTTATACATAAGTAGTGTAATTATTTTTATCAATATGATTATTACTTTATTAAATTTAAAATTACTTTTTATAATTTAAATATTAATACAAATCAAATGTGGCTTGAGTTTCTCACATGTGGACTAACTTAAAGAAGTAGGAGTTGATTTTGGGCCTTTGAGCTATGGCATACAATTCTCAACCCAAGTTGGGCTCGAGTTCAACTCAAGTGTTTTCAAGACTAAAAGAAGAAGAATACAAAAAGAAAAAAATTATATCATATATTAATTTTTAAGTTTCATTTATAAATTTATTTTATTTATTTTTTCACTTTTTTACTTTTTGCATTTTCATTTTTAAATGTTTCTTTATTTTCTTTAGATTTACGAATTTAATCCTCCATCTCTTCTCCTCTATACAATAATTTGAGCATACCATCCTCTATTTTTTTTAAAATAATTTTAGTATTTAGTCTCTTATTTTTTAGTTTTTCTTTATTTTGAGCATAGTCCCCCTACTTTTTAATAATATGAGCATTAGATATATATATATGAGTTGATTTATATTTATAAAATTTTAAAATATATATATATATTATTTATTTGACAATTAATGAAATCAATTCTGTTTAATATAAAATTAATTATTTTTAGTCAAATTATTAAATATATATATATAATTAAATTTAAATATCAATAACGAACTCAAAATATTAAACAAAAAAGTATTAAGAAAAGTCAAAGTATATATGTCTAAATTGCTAAATCTAAGTATAATACTGATTTAAATAATCTAATAAGTTCTATTAATATTTTTAAATAATTTTTATAATATAATATTAAATTATTTATTAAAATTATTTAAAAAGTATTTATCAAATAAAATATATAAAAGTATGTTTAATTTAAAATTATTGAATATAAATTATGTTTTAATCTAATTAGTTAATTATTTCTATTACATAAAAGTTTTAAAAATATTAATAAGTGAGAAATATATAAAAATAAAATAATATTTTAGCAAAAATTTGTGCTTATGTACAGTAATATTATACATAAAATATTAAAAAGTGAGTCAGCAACAATGATCCAGTCAACCTCCATTTTATTAGCTGTATTTTTGCAAGAAAAACAAGTGAGTATCGTAAAACTGAAATTTTTATTTATGTGCGTATTTTGCGAATCTAATTTAATAGATTTATTGTGTTTATTTATCATTGAAATTTATAGAGTTTAACTAACTAAAGAATAGATATTACTAGAATAGACATATTAGATGCAGCTATTTTGGCATAGAATGATTTCATTTTGAAATTTTCAATGTCATAAGCCACACTGAATATTCAAATTAACTCTTGCAGGATTTTTCAAATGTAATTATGAAATATATAATTTACAAACTTAAGTCAGCTCCTTTGATTATAACATATATAAGGTGTACATCAACTGAGATTGAGTATATTTATTAGTAGAATAACCATAAAGCATAATACATAACAATTACACAACGAAAAGAGAAGCATGGATAATTTTTTTTTTGGCTAAATAATTATAAAATTTTTAAGATTTTACATATTATATTAGTCAGTTCATGTATTTTCAATATTTAATTTTTACATTATCTTATTTTCAAAAATTAAAATATTTAGTCATTTTGTTAATATTTTCATACTAAAAATATTAGTCAATTACTTTGATATTATAAAATAATTTATTTGCTCTTTCTTTATATATATTTTTTTCTTTATTATTTGTTAAGTTATATTTATTTTTTATTTTATTTATATTTTTACACATAATTTATTTTAATTTTATAAATATTATTAAAAATAATTTAAAATAATATGAATAATATCTTTTATTATTTTACAGACAATTTAAATATATCAATTATTTTTATTTTATAGTTATTACTAAAAAAATAATTTCAAATAATATAAATAATATATTTTATTATTTTGCAGACGATTTATATATAAAATAAAATTAAAAATAAAAAAATTAATAAATAACAAAGATAAATATATATATAAAGAAATAGCAAATAAGTTATTTTATAATATTAAAGTAGTTGATTAGTAATTTTTGGATGAAAATATTGACAAAATGACTAAATAGTTTAATTTTTAAAAATACAGAGATATAAAAATTAGATATTAAAAATACAAAAATTGACTAGTGTAATACGCAAAATTATAGAAACTTCATAATTATTTAGCTTTTTTTTACTGAACTTCAAAGAATAACAATTACCCCACACTAAAAAGTAAACCCGCGAAAAATTAATTTTTTATATTTCAAAAAATTTCATGTCAATCTCTGATAGCTCATAATTGTATTTGCAACAATGACTTAGGAAATTTTAAAAAGGTTATTGAGCAAAAAATTGAATGTCTTTATATGATTAGTCTAATTCAATGGATTCAGGGATATCTGTTGTTATATAAAAAAAACTTAACGTCCTTGCATGCAAAAGAGAGTAATTAGTACTATTCGATTATATTTCTTATATTCCATAAAATTTCCATTAAACCCATCAAAACAAGGGTAACAAGTATAAATTTCATAACTATCCCTAAAATAACTCAAATCAATTAGCTACGATTACAAGATAAATCATCATCAAAATGAAAATAAATCTAAAAACTATTCTTAAAATACCTCAAATTTTGGTTCTTTGGGGGGCGAAATAGAAGCCAACCTTCAGAGCTAAGTGTAGACCCTTAATTTTTAATCCAATCCGGTCTAATATATTTTATTTAGTCTAAAATGATTTTTGTTGTCTAATTGGTCCAAAATAATTTTTATTAAATAATTTTTGCTTTAGTATCTAATTTTTATTAATAAAAAATAGAAATAAACAAATAAAATTCAAAAAATAAAAATAAAAATAGGAGTCGAAAAAATCGGCGACGAAAAAAATCGTCGCTCGGGCCCGTGGGCATTTCGCCCCCAAGAAATTCCTGCGGGCGAAATCACTATGCTATTTCGCACGTAGAAATTTTCTGGGCTATTTCGCACGCAGAAATTTTCTGCCTGCGAAATAGCTTACGGGCCAGCTCCGCGCGCGCTGTCGCAACCAGCTGCGACAGATTTTTTTGCCAGCGCAGTTTTTCCGCAGCAGTTTTTTTTTTTTTTTGACAGTGCAAATTTTCCGACACAAATTTTTCAAAACCTAATCCAATTAGGTTTTGGTTTATTTTTTTTATTAATATTACTTACCTTAACTAATTAGGAATAAACAAACTCAAACCACTATAAATAAGGACCAAAGACAATTAAAAAAGGGAAGGCAAAAATCCAAGAGTAGTTTAGAAAATTTAAAACTAAATAAATGAAGGAAAAGAAGAAATTCAATTCAACTTTTTTCTGGAACAGCAGCAGCACGATTTAGAGGATTCAAAGGTAAAAAAGGCTTGTCTTTGAAGCTAATTCATCCAAGAAGAATTGTTTTTGAAGAAATCATCAAAAGAAGGTATGTGTTAATTAATTTTCTTTAATTGTTTTTTTACACAGTAGCAAATTTATGAAATCAAAATTAAAAACTTTTGAACTTTAATTTAGTCTTTCTAAAGCAAAAAAAAAAACCTTATTTCGTTGGTTTATCTTCCAAAAGGCTTAAAATTGTTATTTTTTCTTCTTAAAAACCTTAAAACTCTAATTGAACATATTCTTCAACAAAATCAAAATCAAATTCTGTTTCTTTCAAAACTTTAAACTTGGTATTTTTTTCCTTCAAAAAGTCTTCTAAAACATCTTTTCTAGTTATAAAAACTTTAATTCACTTGTTTAAATTCATAAAATTCCATAAAATATTAAATTGTCTTCCAAACCCTAAGATTAAAATTCACCACCCGTGACCCTACTTCCAAAATATCAAAATCCAAATTCAACTTCCAAAATTCAAAATAATAAACACTAACCCTTTTAAAATCTTAAACCCTAATTTTTATGAACCCTAATCCTTTTAAAACATTAAAAAACATAAAAACATAAAAATCTAAATTTTACACAGTAACTTAGGAACCCAATAACCAAAAATCACAAATTAAAGTATTTTAAAGTGTTTTAAACCCTAGTTTCATGATATCATCATTCAAACCTTAATTTTATTAATCAAAGAGGCTTACCAACCCTTTAAAACATAAAATCCTAATTTATTTTAATTCCATAAAAAGCCACAGTAACCATATTTGGACTTTTATTTGTTTTATTCAATTCCATACTTGATTATGCTTTGATTTATTTCTTATGTTTTAATTTATTTAATTTCAAGACTTGATTTATTTAATTTATTATCGATGGATGTTTATTTTATATTTTGATTAATAGCTTTGATGAATGATTTATTTATGATGAATGATTATTTACTTTTATCAATTAATTTAGATTTCCAAAAGTTGTAAGAGGTATGTTTTCACTTGGTGGGTACCTCATTAGTTAAACATCATGTAATTTAATTTGCTTTTCTATTTAGAACCTATGTAAAGGGCATGTTTCTACCTTTTGGTGGGTGTCCTATCTAGGCATGTGATCTAAAGACATATTTCCATCTTTGGATGGGTGTCCATTTGTTTTGTTTTGTTTAGACATTGCTTTGATTTTAATATAATGATGATTTCTTTTAATTATTGTGTGTAATATGGATAATATTATTATATTTAAGAATTTTATAATATTAAAACCTGTAAATGAGGCCGGTTCCAATGAACCAGGCGTTGTGGGGGTGCTGGGTCATTTCTCACCTTCCCCACACGTACCCAACTTTCCGAACCCATTAGGGGATTGGGGATTCCTTAGGAATCGAGTCATCCACCCCTTTCTTTTTCCCGGTCCGTCCGGATGGCGACTCCATTTTCTCCAAACTTAGATCCGTGTTCTCTAAGGCCCCGAGCCTAAACAGTGCAGAAGTCGCAAGAACCATTTCACCGGGAGTGGGGGCGAAAATCCCCGCTCACAGTGGCGACTCCACTGGGGATAAGAGAAGTTGATTCTGTTGGTCTTTTTATTATTCTATTCTTTCTTATAATGATGTTATCCATTGCATCATATTAAATTGCATTGTGTGCGTGAGTTAGGACACCCATGTTACCCGTATTGTGTTATGTGAGGGATACCATACTTTTACTCAAGGTATGGAGATCGAGCATGACATAACCACTAATAGCCTCGTACCATTTGGTATATACTTGCTATGGGAACCTAAGCCTTTTAACCTAAAGTCTAAAGCTCATGTAATTGGCCTAGTTACTTTCCTTAGGTTTTACCCCAAATGCATGTTGTTTGACTATGGTTAGTTTATCTTAGTCTAAATCATGACTTATTTGATTTGTTCTTTTTCTAATATGACCTAAGTATATTGTAAGCTCAAAATAAACTTTTCTCTAAAATCCAAAAGACCAAAATAATTTTTAAAATTTTTCAAGATGGTCTTTGGACATAAGACTTTTTCTAAAAACAAATCAAAAAAATTCTTTGGCCCATGGCCCAAATACTAAGCGCAAAATCCATTTTTCTAACCTTTTTTACAATGGGCTTAGAAACAAAACTATTTTCACCCAACCATTTTTTACAAAGAACTTGCAAAAATATTTAGGTCAATTATGAAATACCAAAAATTAATTGTGGGCCTAGTTTACACTAAGAATAAATTAATCATGGGCCTGTTTTTGACATAAACCATTAGTTACTCTTTTCAAGTGAGAAATCTATCAATAATAAACTTCTTAATTTAATTTTAATCCAACATAGCATAAAAGCTACTTTAATTGGTTGGATGGATTAAAACCTAATTAATGAGAATTATCATGGATGTTTCAAAAATATAACTATTGGTTGAAACGTCCGAGAGGATTATTCGAAAGCAAGATACCCCGTGTTGGTATTTTGTTAACCATATACCTAGGAAAAAGAGACTCGCCATTCGTGTGTGGATGTTATAAGGTTGGAAGGAACGTCCTAATTATCCTTGTTTGTTGATTGTTTGTGCATACATGCATACATTTGCATCTCATATCATTTGGATTACGACAGTTCAAAAGCTTACAACAATCTGACCTACGCCGGAGACGAAGTATCTAGCAGCGACTCAATCACTTGCTCACCTAAAACAATGGAGCCCGAACAAATTCAAATAATGGTGGACGAAGCCCTTAATGCCAAAATGGAAGAAATCAAAGAGGCCCTAGCTGAGACCATGAAAAACCAATTGACTACAATCTTAGAGAATCATGCCGAGGTATCTG